>CP125976.1:549601859-550273966 GCA_030063025.1 Avena longiglumis | reverse complement strand
CCTCTCCAACCTCTACCTTTTTGCTTATTGTGTGGGAGAATGTCATGCGAAGATGGACATTATAAACAAGCTAAACAGTTGCTGGCTGCGTACTTGCACTTCTGCAAAGGAACAAGTAAACAGAAAGCATGAAAAGTTTTAGGACAGGGATACTCTCCAACAACTCCAGGGGTACTGCCTAATGAAAGGTTACTCATTTGAGCATACAACATGATTATAGCATTCATACAATCCAAATCCATCTAGCAGGATATTTTAAGTACTAACATAGTCCATCTACCTTCCTAATAATTCAAAAGCTCCCTTGTGAATATGGGCACAATTCAATTCAACTGAAATTGAGATTGGTCTGTTGTTCCACATTTGCATTCTCATAACTTCCAAATGGAAAATAAGTCGATTAAATTTAAGTCTGGCTTCCTATTATATTTTTAACATAAAAATCAAACAGGTGCGGCTTGATTCCATACTTACTATTTATTTTTTTGAAGTAGATTGCATACTTACTATAGAATCTGAACTGAATGCTTAACGATCTAACAAGTAGATACAACATGCAAAAACTACAATAAGATAGTCGGGTGATACAAAATATAGTACTAGTACCAATTAAATGTTTGGTTGATCCAACAGCAGTTGATTCATTTGTGAAGTTCATATTGTTGAACTGGTCAGGTATGGATACTAATGGAAGAAAATATCTTCATCTTATATTTCTATAACATAAATTTGTACCAAATGCATCAATTTAAGGGTTCAAGAAATACAAAAGGAAAATCAATACGGATCGGTGTCTTGGGAAAATTAGAAATTACATTGATGCAGGAGGATGGGAGCAGCCGCGCGAGCTGCGCGCCTACGCGAATCGGCAAGCAGCGAGCCCGATCAGTACGTGTCCTCGGCGGCGCAGCGGTGCAGGGGCCGGCGCGGCGGCGAGTAGCAGAGAAGAGGCGGGGTGGCGTGGGGGGGAGTCAACGGCGCAAAGAGGCACTGCGGCGCAGCAGAGGCGGGGGCAGCGCGGCGGCGCCGGCGCACAGCATGGGTGGGGTTTTCTACTCTGGTCTGCCAATTTTCGTGCCTGGGCTGCACATGCACAGTCACTATTTGTCGCTTAACGCGAGTCATATAGCGAAATCGACTGCACGCGCCCCTCGTGGGCCGGTACAGAAACGAGAGATTTTTCTTTCGTCTGCTATTTTCTTTATTTTCTATTTACCTTCTTTTTATGCCGTTTTCATCCATTTTTGTTTACTTTTCAATTTTGTTTCAATCTCAGTTTTTATAATATATACATGAATATTTAATTAAATGGCATGAACTATTTTTTAAATCCATGAACATTTTTTCCACACAAACATGAACATTTCTTTCGAGATGTATGGCCATTTTTAAAATGCAAGAACATTTTTTCAATTACATGAATATTTTTTTAGGTGAAAACATCTCTTTTGTGACATGAACTTTTTTCTCATAAAATTAACAATTCTTAACATACATGAATATTGCTAAAGCTACATGATTTGTTTGTAATGAGCGTGTATGTTGTTTTTGCGAAATTCAACAGAACTATTAATAATCATAAATAGCAGTACAAAGAGACATAGAAGTAATAAAAATTATAAAGAGGTCATTGGACCACCTAGCGATGACTACAAACACTAGCGTGAGCCAAAGGCGCGCCACCATCCTCGGCTCCTCCATCAATTTGAGCAAAGCGGTAGTAGAGCTTGTTGTAGTAGGCAGACGGAAGTCATCTTCTAAGGCCACAAAGGACCAGCACACCAGAGAAGCAAACATCGCCAATGATGACAACCGTAGATCGGAAGAGACTGACATCACGCAGCCGAATCTGAAAAATGAACCGAATCCCAAGAGATCCCACGAGCGACTCCACGTGCTCTCCATGGTTTCTAGATGCACCACCAGAGCGAGTATAAAGTAGGGAGGACCTTATTCTGACTTCAAGAAACCGCTGCCTCAACATCCCAAAGAAGAAACTCAAAAACAGGCTAAACAAAGAGCAGCGTCACAATGGCGAGAGGTCGTGGTCCACCACACCTCCAAGGCCCTAGGGCCAGCCAAGACGAAGCGGACTTGCGACGTCGTGCCCACGGTGTGGAGGCCGCCCTTTTGGGGCTTCCTGCACCAGATTTGAAGATGTGTGTGTGCCCTGTTGCGCTGCTAGTCCCATCTCTATGGCCATGGACTCTAGTTCCTTGCCCCTTCCGGTGGTTGGTGAGTGTGGCCTGAAGGGTTTCGCAGCATAGTAAATCAAAATTTTCTACGGATGCGAACGGGAAAAGCCAAGATCTAATCTAGGAGATGCAAACAACGAGAGGGATAGATGAGATCTTCATACCCTTAAAGAAATCGCCGCAGTGGAGCGTTCAGCGAGCGTGGTTGATGTAGTCGTACTAGCCTTCTCCTTCTCGCGATCTGATCCGATCCAACGCCGCAAGTGGCGACGCCTCTAAGAGATGCACACGTACGGCACCTCGACGTCTCCTCCTTCCTCGGTCCAGCAAGTAGGGTGGAGAGATAGATTGGATATACAACAAGACAGCGTGGTGCGAAGGTGGAGAGTTTCTGCGGCAGGGCTTCGCCTACGCGTAGTCGAGAGAGAGAGAGAGAGAGGAGAGAAAGAGAGAGAGAGAGAGGGCAGCAGTATGGCGGCTAGGGTTTTTGGGGTGTGGGAGGAGGGTGCGCCCCTGCCCTCTTTATATAGAGGGCTGGCCGGCTGCCCTTGCCCCTCCTCCAAGCCCTAGGGCCGGCGGCCACATGGGTGGAGTGGGGGGCAAGTTTCCTCATAGAAGCTCTCCCTAGGGTTTCCCCTAGGGCTTGGCCGACTGGGCCTATGGGGCCTTGTTCCCCTGGACCAATGCGGCTAGGGTACTCCCTCGTAGGCCCACGCCCCCTCGGACAAGTGGGTCCATGTTGGTCCCACTCCGGAAGCTTCTAGAACCTTCCGATGCAAACATTTGAAACAATTCGAAATCCAAAACTGCTTTCCTTATATGAATCTTATTCTTGTACCATTAACCTCTCGTGATGTCCTGGATCTCATCCGAGACTCCGAACAAAAACTCATAAACCAATTATCCATTTTATCCTAGCGTCGAGGCACGTTAAGTGTGTGACCCTACGGGTTCGAGAATATGCAGACATGATCTTCTATCAATAATCAATAGCGGGATCTGAAAACCCATATTGACTCCCACATATTCATTGATGATCATATCGGATGAACCACGATGCCAGGATTCAATTAATCCCATATTTATATTCCCTTCGTCACGCGATATTTTACTTGCCCGAGATTCGATCGTTGGTATCGGCATACCTAGTTCAATCTCGTTCACGAAATACTTTACTCGTTCCGTAATCGATATCACTTTGTGATTAACTTCTTAACCACGTGCTTGCAAGCGGTGTTGATATCGATTACCGAGTGGGCCGAAGTATATCTCTCCGACTTGGGAGGGACAAATCCCATCTCGATACATACCCAACAAGTACTTTAGATCACACGAGAGACACTTTTATGATCACCCTCTCATAGGATGACGTTCGATAACCTCAAGCTTTCTTCCGATACCGGGGTTGCATTATCTCATGGTCTAAGGAATACAATATTTGACATAAGAAAAAGCTTACATAAAGATGAACACGATGACACGATCTAATTGCTCTGCTTGATTTGGTACATCCATCATATCATTCTCCCAATGACATGATCTCATTATTAATTGACAACTCATGTCTATGGTTGAAACCTTAACCATCATTAATCAATAAGCTAGTCCATAGAGGCATACTAGGGACACGGTGTTGTTCATAAACCACACAAGTATCAAAGTTTCCGCTTAATATAATTCTAGCATGGAATATAAACTTTATCATGAACAAGAATTATAATAATAACATCTTTATTATTGCCTCTAGGGCATAATTCCAACATGGCCGAAGGTGGGGCACTTGACCAAGGGAAACCCTTGGCCGACAGCGGCATCCATAATGTCAACGGAACTGTTGGCGCCATTCTTCTTCACGAATGTGGCATCAAGGTCCATTCCCCCTCCCACCCTAGTCTCTAAACCGCTTGTCTCAGGTGAAAACAAATCTTTTGGTTTGTGCGGTGGCGACGCTCCAGAATCGTCCCTCCATAGAGGTGTCACCTTCATATAGTGGGGATGGTGAACGAGCTCAGAGGTGGGTGTTTTGTTCTAGTAGAGGTTGTTTTTAATCTTTTTTGGTGTTGCGGTGCCCTGACCAGCCAAGGGGTCATGTCCTCCGCTTCCTTGGAAGTGTCTACTCGTCAGCGGGTCGACGCCCTCGAGCTTGGGCAAGAGGGCAAGTTCTCCCCTCTCCGATAACAACATTTTCCTGGTGGTAAGCTGAGCAAGTACGAGTATCGGTCGTTCTCGATGTCAACGTCATTATTCCTTGTAGTGCATCTTCGGTCGCGATCTCTCAGAATAGTTTATGTCCTACTTTGTGGCTGGCTACAAGCGGCGCCTTGATAAGGCGGTAGTGCTCAATATCCTTCCCCTTGGCAACCTTGTTTGTCAATGTTCATGTGTGCTTAGATGAGCTTTCTTACCTCGTGGTGCGGTGCTCTTTGATCGAGGTGTGAAAGCGGTGTGGTTTCTCTGAGGCGAAATGAATGACATTGTGACAATGCTTGGCTCCTAGAGGCTGAAGATGGCACGAGTTCCTCTATAGCGTCGTTTCTTCACCGACTCTCTACACCTGTCGATCGGATCATGGGGCTGAACAAGGATCTCGGTACTCTTGTGCTCCATCTTTGTATTTTTCTTTGCTTGTTGTTTTCATTGTTTGTAAGTTGTTCTTCAGCAATATGTGAACTCTAACCATTATGGGCTTTATTAATTTAAAACCAGGCACTTGGTGCCTTCTTTAAAAATAGTTGCAATATCAAGACTTTAGTTTATGAAAACTTGGTTAATCATCTAAAACTTGAAACTCAAGAACCATCCAAATCTATATACATCGACACGTGCACGCTGTAAAGGCATATACAATGCAATATGCTAATAGAGGTGCTTAAAAATAAGAAGGTTCTTAATTAAACATTAGTGTCTATTTATAAAAGATAGATGTTTAACTAGACATATTTTTTATAGAAATAAGCAACTGCGCTTATTGAAAAGCTGGTTTACTTTTCTAAACACCTCGTTAAGCATCCCGCGTTGTACTCCCTTTATTCCTAAGAATAAGGCGTACACCTTCCAAGATGAAACTTTGATCAAAGTTTGTGATCAAGAATATCTCGGATGTTACTTTTTCTTCGTCCAAAAATAACTGACTTAGGTTTGTCTAGATTCAAACGTATCTAGACACTATATTTGAATCTAAACGAACTCAAGTCGGTTATTTCTGGACAGAGTAAGTATTAAATTAGTATCATTGGATTTATATTGAAAACACTTTCTAATTATATCAACTTTTTATCAAGTTATTATGATATGCTACACTCTCTGCTTCGAGTTATAAGAAGTTCTGATATTTTTCTGATTCAAATCCCTTCGTTCAGAAACGGGTAACTTGAATTTATAAAAAAATGCATATATTTAGAGGCATTTTATTGTAAAAATACATGTGAATCTAGATAAATATAAGTCATTTGTTTTAGGACAGAGAGAGTATACTACTCCTATTCCATAATGTATGCATTTTTATCAGACTTGTATTTTGGAACGGACGTAGTAGATGTTTTTTAGTGTGTCGTTTGTTCACTATTTCAGTTCATATTATATGTAGTTTAAGCACGGGTGCGGATACCCATGAGTACCATACCATGAGCAGAGTACAGGCACAATTATATATCCACGGTAATCCCTATATCCTACTAATTAAGTCATGGATATGTACATAGGTATAGGTTTGCATCCATGGATATACCCATAATTTATTCATTTAAAATGACATATAAAACTTACCTATAAAGTTTCAACCCGTGTAGTTTAGGGACGAGTATGAGATTGTGACTTCTAAGCTTCGATAATTTTATATACTCGTCTACCTATTATTGAGTAGAGATAATTGTTTTTTTGGAAAATATGATATAGATCAAAGTAAAAATGTGAATAATTTGTGTACTATTGGACCTACTAAATCGGGTATCCTGGGTATATGTATCCGCAGTATAGATATGGGTAAAGTTTTGTACCCACAGATATGTGTGTGGCTAAAATGTTGTATCCGTTGACTACGCGGATATGATTATGGTATTGGTCTACCCTACCCATATCTTATCCATTGCCACTTAATGTATTCTCTCCGTCTAAAATAGATGTCTCGGGTTTATTAAAATTTAGATAAATTTATATACTAAATAGTGTTTAGATTAAATGCTTTTAAATCTGCAACATCTATTTTAAAACGGAGGGAGTAATTCATACTAAAATATCCAGAATTTGTTGTATAATTCAAAACGGAGGTGTATGTCTAAAAGAAAAAAACTAATCAAAACGACGCTAATTTCAAAGGACACGGGCGTTGAAACGTGTGAGCGACGATGAGCCGCAAATGGCGCTTGCCTGCTCCGAAAACGACACCCCCGGCCTTCCGAGCGCTCCATGAGCTAAACCCCGTCCACGCCATCTGACCAGCAGCGAGCGAAACCGTTGACTTTGCAGCTTTAATTCCCCAACGCCCACCAGATCGCACCGCAGACTCGCAACCGCATCCAAGGAAGAAGAGGAAGAAGAGCTCGCTCGGCCGAATTCGAAGCAGCAACCGGAGGAGGAAGCCACGAGAAGACCGAGCACCACTCACGGCATGGACCGGAACATGAGCGGGCTCCTGATCGGGTGCGTGGGCGCCGCCATGACGCTGCTGGCGTACCAGCAGACGGTGGTGTCCACCACGCAGTGCATGGGCGGCGGCCTGGTCGTCCTCGTCTGCGCCCTCTGCATCAAGGAAGGTTTCTTCTCCTTCTGATGCTGCCCGCGTAGCGTAGCGCCGATCTTCTTTCAGCTTCAGTTTATTTCCTTCTTTTCTTTCCAGCCTCGTTTCCCCACTACCTCTGCAACTTTCTGTAGCTCGTGTTGGTCGGATAGTATGATCCGCATGGCATAGTAGTACCAATCAAAGTGGGTATATCGTGTACTTGTATCATGTAATCTTCCTCGTTTGTGAAGTTCTGACTCTATCTTGAACCACCTTGTTCTGGTGCTCTTATACTCCTATGTTGATTGATTTGCTCCTATTTTCATCTACGTGGATTGTGTTTTTGTGTGCCACGGCCGCTAAATTCTCTCTGAACGAGCAAATTGATGTTCCATGAGATCTTTCCGTCGATCGAACGAGACAAATTCACCTTGGTTGAAACATAGAAATCAGGATTCAGGAGACCTCCAAGAGAGGATCATTTCAGGGTTAAAAAAGTGGGCAACCGAATGGAAATCGGACCCATGGAAATCATGGCCTAGAGGAGAGGAGAAGTTAGCAATAACAGATCATGCAGATTTGGCGACAAGACACTCAAAAAAGGTGGTTGGTCCATGATAATAATGATAGTCTTACGACTTCTGCTGAACAGTTAGGTTGGACTACTATCCGTAGGAATAGGAATAAAACTCCTCAATTTTATGATAGGTTGCTTTTGAAATCCGAGAGGTTTTGGTAAACTTGGTAGATCTAAAATTATTGGTGATGTTCTACATAATAACAAAATTGATTTTGTTGGTTTTCAAGAAACAAAAGAAGAACAAATTTCTAATAGCTTTCTCAAAGTCATTTCTGGTGTTTGTGAGTTTCAGTGGCATTATTTACCTGCAAAGGCACTGCTGGAGGTATTTTGATAGGTTTTAAGGTGGATTTATTTGAAGTTATTAGTTATACCTTGCATGATTATTGTGTTACAACAATACTAAAAAACTTGAATGATGGATTTACTTGGCAGTTGATTGTAGTCTATGGTTCTGCCTATGCAGAACATAAAATGGATTTTATTGCTGAACTACACTTTGTTATGGAACAATGCAGCTATCCTTCTTTGATAGGAGGTGAGTTTAATTTAGTGCTCAATGAGTCTAAAAAAAATTCTGGTAATATTAACCACCAACTTACCTTTTTGTTTAATGATTGGATGAATAAGTGGGCTTTGATTGACCTCCCAATTTCCAGTCGCGGTTTTGCTTGGGCTAATAATCAGGAAATCTTGTTTTAGCTACTCTTGATCATATTTTTGCTTCTACTGAATGGGATAGTAAATTTCCACTCTTCTTGGTGAGAGCTATACCTAAATCTTGTAATGACCACACCCCTCTCATCATTGAGTTTGGGATTAATCCCCCTGTTGTTCAAAAGTTGTTTAGGTTCAAAAAGTGGTGGCTTTGTGAACCAGAGTTTGTCCTTTTTGTTACCAAAAGTTGGACTGCTCCTGTCCCTGGCCATCTTGCTTCCTCTATTGATGTTTGGCAATTTAAGGTGAGGAGGATTAGGAAAAATCTTAAAGCTGGAGTTCTAATGCTGAGGCTGTACTTAAGAAACATAAAAAAGGTTTACTCCATGAGTATGGTATTTGGATGTTTTTCTGAACAAAATAGATTAGACCGGAGTGATAGGGAAAGGATGGTTTAGATTAAAGCTGAGCTTAATTCTATCAACACAGCTTATTTCCACGTGGTGGCTAACTAGCATCGTAGGAAAAAACAATTAGTTTTGTTGGATGGGCCCTCTGGTCCTATGAAAACTACATTTGAGATGCTTGATATTGCTTGTGGTTTCTATAAAACCCTTTTTTGTTTTGAAGAGAGACTAAATGTGCACCTTGGTGCTGATTTTTGGGATGATGAGGATTTAGTCACTACTGACGAAAATGATCTGTTGGAAAAATGCTTCATTGAAGAGGAAGTGAGGGCTGCCATCTTTGGATCTTATGCCAATGGGGCGCCTGGTCCTGCTGGCCTATCCTTCCTTTTTTACCAAACTTTTTGGGAAGTCATAAAAAATATTTTATGGCTTTAGCTGATGATTTCTCGGATGGTTCTCTTGATGTTTTCAGATTGAACTTTTCTATTATTACTCTGATCCCAAAAGAACCAGATGCAAGGGAGATGAAAAAGTTTTGACCTATTAGTCTTTGTAATTGTTCTTTGAATTTTTTTACAAAAATCATGACTAATAGGATGGGTCCTATTGCAGACAGATTGATTTCTGTGAATCAATCTGCTTTTATTAAAGGAAGGTTTATCCTTGAGAGTGGTGTTTCTACTCATGAGGTTATTCATGAAATTCACAGATCTTGCTCTTCTAGTTTAGTTTTAAAACTTGATTATGAAAAACCATACGATCGTGTGAATTGAGACTTTTTGAATGAGATGTTGATTTTTAGAGGTTTTTGTGACAGATTTAGATGTTGGGTCTCTAAAACTCTGGTAAATATTTTTGTGTGTGTGAGAATTAATGATCAAAACAGTGAATACTTTATGGCTGAAAAAGGTTTAAAACAGGGTGATCCCTTTTCACCCATTCTCTTTAATTTTGTAGCTGAGGTGTTTACAAGAATGCTTTCTAAAGCAACAGCGAAAAGTTTGATTAGGGGATTGCTCCCTCAGGTAGTACCTGGTGGTATCATCGACCTCGATATCTTGATGATACCATAATTTCTAGAACCAAACACCCACATGGCGACATTAAAATGGATTCTAACTTGTTTTGAGAACCTTTCAGGCTTTAAAATTAACTATCACAAGAGTGATTTAATGACTATGAATTTGTTTGTGGTTTCTGCTAATGAATTTGCACAGGTGTTCTGTTGCAACATTGGCTCTTTCCCCTTTAGGTATCTGGGTGTCCCTTTGCATTATGGGAAGCTTAGAAAAGAAGACTTGCAACCCATTATCGACATTATCAATAAGAAAATTTCAGGTTGGAGAGGAAAATTAATCTCTTATGAGGGTAAACTTATTTATTAGAGCCTACCTTGCTAGTATACCCTCCTAACTTATTTATGTTATTAAGTTTCCCAAGTGGTCTATCAATGCCATTTATTCACAGATGGCTCATTTCTTTTCGGGATATTTTGATGACCAACATAAATACCACTTGGCTAACTAGGGCTTAGTAACTAGGAAGAAAGAGTTTGGTGGTATGGGTGTTCCCAATCTTAGAGACATGAATTTGTGTTTGTTGGGTTCTTGGTTTAAACGTTTCTTCTTTGCAGAAGGTAAAACATGGAGGAAAATTATTGAATATAAGTATGATAACCTTCCTAGCATTTGCTACAGTAATGATAACTCCCCCTCCTCTTTTTGGAAAGGGATTTTATGGGTTGCCCTTTTGTTCGTACTTGTTATCATTGGGAAAAAGGTAATGGTAGTAATATCTTATTTTGGCTAGACAAGTGGGTGGCCGATTGTTCTTTAGCAACACTTTTTTGGGATCTTTTTCTATTTGTAATGAGCCTAGAGCATTTGTTGCTGAGGTGTTGGTTAATGATGAAATTCACTTATCTTTTCGTCGTTGCTTTAGCGCTCCTACGATGGATAGGTGGAAGGACCTTTACCGGCTGTTGGGGACAAATTCCCTTTTGCCCTAGTTGGACATACCTGTTTGGAGCATTAAGGCTAGTGGTGAATATTCGGTTAAATATTTTTATCAGAGGTTTAATGATGGTGGTGTTCATGTGCCACATTTAGCGGCTATTTGTAAGATTCAAATTCCAGGTCGGGTGAAAGGATCGTATGGGCACCTAGAGGGGGGGTGAATAGGTGCTACTTTTTGTTGAGGGTAATAACAGTAGGAAAGACTCCTACTGCCTCATTTTCATTAATAATGGGTCAGAATCTGTAAGGTTCCATATTTACAGAGACAGAGGATGGGGAGAGACTCTAAAAAGTCGGAAAAGATAAATCTAGGAATCTGAAGGTTTACAAACTATGAATAATGCTCTTGATAGCTGGATGTAGCTCCTCTTTAGTCCTATGAATCATTAGTGACGGATCGGCATCAAATCTTGATTTCCAAGCCTGAGGCGATGGTTGTATGTTATTAAACCGATTGTTTCTCTCTTTCCGGATGTTCCAAGAGCCCGAAGGTGATTTCCATAAACAGCTTTTATTCAGCTCTTTTTCCTTGCTCAATGATGGAGCCTAGAGTTATTCATAGCCCAAGAGATGTTAATTGAACTCCAACAATCTTGGCTAAATGGGCAATGAAAAAACAAGTGTTCAATTGTTTCCTCGATATTGTGATTACGCATAAAACAATCATATCCATCCCCAATGCATAATGTCTTCTTAACATGTTTCTTCTATTCAATCATCGAGCAATTAACCACCCAAAGAACTTCACTTTTGTTGTGCACTTGATTTCCTGACCATTTAAAGGATATGTGTGGATTTATATTTCTGAAATTGTATTGATAATATTTCTTTGGAAGTGAATTCTTTGTCCCCCAAACATAGCTCCAAGTGTCATGTGAATGTTCTCTTAGTTCAATTTCTCTCTGACTATTACGAATGTCCCTCAATTCAGCTAATGCTTCGGTGATAAAGGGAGATAAAAGAGTTGTGTCAAACTATCAATTTGTAAGAAACTCATGTGCGAAGATATCTTCCTTCCTAGCATAAGAGTAAATGGTTGGGTGACTCTCTTCTAAGATGGTTCTGAGACCATTGATCCTTCCAAAGCAGTGGTAGCCCCATTACCAATAGAGCTTTTAGCTATTCCTCTGAATAAATGTGAAAGCCTAGAACATCTCTCCACGGAAAGAGCCACAGGTCCGAAGCATGGGGAACCATGTTGTTGTAATATGCATTCCATACTAGGGAGACCCAAGGTGTGTCATCCTTATTATAGAACTTATGCGAATTTAAGCAACAGACCTTCATTACGAATTTTAAGGTTAAGAATGCCAACACCTCCTCTACATTTGGGCCTACAAATCATATCCCAAGCGACTAAAGAATTACATTTTCCCCCACTTCAGTTTTCTTGTTCCATAACAGTGTCTCTGAATTTTTCTATAAGCCCCACAATCTTCTCTGGCGGTTTGATTGCACACATTGTGAAAGTTGCAATTGAAGCGATAAAGAATTAATCACGGTAACTCTCCCACTATAAGACATCATCATGAATGAGGCGAAACCTTTCTTTCAACTCATCGATCGGTGGCATAAGATCATAAGCATTGGGTTTAGTGGTGCCAAGAGGAAGCCCCAAATAAGTGAAAGGCATTTTGGCAATTGCATCCCAATATATCTGCAATTTCACGAGATAAGTTATCGGCGGTTATTGGTATTAGGTGTGACTTATGAAAATTAATTTGTAAACCGGTAGAAATAGCATAATTACGAAGAATCCCTTTCATTATCTGTATTTGATCTTTGTGCTTGCATTATAATCAAAGTGTCATCTGCATATTGAACCACAGGAAAATCCTGTCCAAAATCGAGGATAAAGGGGCCTTGAGTATGTTGTCTCTGAATGCCTTATTAATTGCGGTTAGTAAATCAGCGACAAGCACAAAAATAAGGGGACGGAGGGTCTCCTTGTCTAACTCCTCTTTTGCAATGAAATTGCCTCCAGTACTCCATTGAGCAAAACAGCGGACATTCCGATCAAAAATAGTTTCAATCCATTTCAACCACTTATCATCAAAACCCATACATTTCATAATTTTCATCATAGCCATATGATCAATGGTATCAAAAGCTTTGGCAAAGTCCAACTTGAGTAAAATAATCTCTTTCTTAGAAGCTTCACATTGATATAAAATTCAAATGCCCAAGCAAGGCAATCACGAATGTTTACGCCTTTTAAAAAACATATTGATTTCTATGGATAATCTTCAATATAACATACATAGCCTATTAGCCAAGATCTTTGTTATAAGCTTGAGAACACAATTAAGCGAGTTATTGGCCTGAAATCATTGAGAGATTCAGGTGATCCTATCTTTGGAATGAGTGTAATATGACCCATATTTATACTTTCTAGATTGAGATCTCCTTCATAGAATTGGAAACATAAAGAATAGATATCTTCCTTGATGATGTGCCAACATGTTTTGAGAAGAGACCATTAAAACCATCTAGACACAGGGCTTTATCACTTGGCATCTCCTTCACCACCTTGTCGATTTCCTCTCTAGTAAATGGTAAGGATAAAACCTCAAGGCCCTCGGTAGGAGTAATGTCGGATGTTGAAGATTAAAAAGCATCTCAGGCTGTGTAGATGTGCCCAGTCTTTCTTTATAGGCTTGATAAATAGCATTTTCTTTATCGGCATGCTCAGTAACAAAAGAACCATCTGAGATTTTAAGTGAGGCAATATTATTCTTTCTATATCTTTCAGTAGCAAAATTATGAAAGAATTTTGTGTTTTCATCTCCAAACTTTGTCCATCTAACTGTGCATCTTTTCTTCCAATAAGCATTCTGGTATTGTAAAAGTCTTACAAGGTGAGCTTTTAAAATTCTCCTGAAATTTGCTTCCTGACAGAATAAAGGCCTTTTGTCCTCCAAATTATCAAGTTCATAGAGGACTTTATTGGTATTTGCAATACAAGTGGACAACTTTGAGATTGATTTGCTCCAAAATTTCAAGTCATATCTCAGCTTTTTTAGCTTTGCATTAAGATTTGCAACACTGTTGGATTTGTGAGTTGGCTTACTCCAGCATTTTGCAACCACATCCAGAAATCCAGGATGAGCAACCCAAAAGTTTTCAAATCGAAAAATCCTACTACCAGGGATCTTAGTCTGAATAGAAACAACATAGGGAGTGTGATCAGAAGTTGGTTTGCCTTGTGTGGAAACAACTGTGTTAGGAAAACTAGTTGTCCAGTGAATGGAGGTGAAAAACCAATCAAGTTTCTCTAACAGAGGGTCTTGTTGCATGTTACTCCAAGTATATTTTCTTCCTTTAATTGGCATTTCAGTGAGATGTTGCTCTCTAATGAAATCATTAAAGATGAGCATGTCATTAACATTCCCCCCCAAGTTTATTCCTATTTGCAGGAGACCTAATAAAATTAAAGTCCCCCATTAGGATCCAATCTTCATCATTAGGAATGTGCACCTCAAACATCCACTCAATAAATTTTTCCCTCAATTCACCATTACAAGGGTCATAAATGTTAATTAATGTCCAAGACTGGCCAGAATGTGAGGAAGTGAAATGAACAGAGAGAGCAAACTTTTCACAATGCATGACCATTCCAGAGAATATTGTACTATTCCATATAATAATGAGGCCACCGGAAGCCCCCATAGAAGGCACAAAGACAAACTCATCAAAATTTGCTGGGCAACAAGATTTAATAAGCTAGCGAGATCAAAATCCTCCTTCTTTGTTTCTTGCGGGCAAATAGCGAACATCCACTAACTTTAATAGCATTCATTAAGGCTAATTGTTTTTCACTAGCATTAAGCCCTCGATATTCAGCACAAAATAATCCATTGTTTAGGTAGTGACATTATTACAACTCAAAAGTAAAGAGACCAAAGTAAGAAATAGCGGGCACTAGGCACTAAACGCGGCATTTTCCTTCTCACCTTGACCTTCCATAAGCTTCATAGGAGTGAGATCTTCTGAGGTACCCCACAAAGAGATATTCAATAGGCTGAGTCTTTGGGATTGGTGTTGCAAGGAGAGTCCTATCGAGATCATGCCACCACGACGGATTTATAAGAGCAAGTTCATCAGTGACTTCAACAGCCTTAACCTCAGGAATCTTCCTTTGCTTCACTTTAGATTTAGTGGTCTTGGAGTCACAGATAATTTTAGGCTTAAATCCCCTGTATCTAGTAGACCTTGAGCTTCCTCTAACTTGATTAGTAGAGATAGGTGTCCCAAAGTAAACCACATCAGTATCATCCAACTCAGGAATCTTCCTTTTGACACCAGCTTGAGTAAAATCAGGAGACCCCAAAGTTACATTATAGATCATTTCTGCTTCTTCCTTGAATGAAGCAATGACTCCCATTCATCCACCAACTCAAACTGCGAAACTTTGGCATAGGAAGAGTGAAAGAAAGGAGCTTGGCATTATCGAGCAAAGTTAGGAAGCAAAACTCCTTAAAAGCGAATTAGCAAAGTTCCTTGTCATCCAGTTTGGTGACATCAAAGATGGTCATCAACGAGCAAAGTTGATAGATAAAGTGGTGTCAACTGCATCAAGTCTGAGCGGAGGAATTTCCATCGAGCATCGAAATACTCTCATGCCAATCTTGCATAGGAATCCTAAACATTGGTGGAGGGTGGCACCATCTGAAAAGAGACCCCTGTCCGGCTAGGATCTGTGAAAATTGATCAAAGGAGGGTTGGGAGCAACTTCTGACATCCTCCACGAGGTGCAACAATATTTTCAACTTGTGCAACATTATTATCAAAATGTGCGAATGACTTGAGCGGGGACAAAATGTCGAGTTGATGAAACAGAGCGGCATGGTTAATTCCTCCGGCATTTCCTCCTTGAGCATGTCCCCTCCGGGCATGTGATTCTGTAAATTCAATTGTTAAGTTCTTTCTTTGGTAAAATTGTCGTGAAAAACCTTCACCATGCATGGGATGAGGATTGCCATCATCGAGTTCGGGGTCTTCGGAGGTGGCGAATTTGAGGCGGATGAGCATTCGGACGGCACACGAGCAAGATAAGGGGCGATCCGAGTGCCTAGCCCCCAAGGCGATGAATAACCAAACTTTTGGGCACAAACTTAGGATGAACAATCCACACCTTGACCAACACAGATTTATCATCCCCTCTTGGGTTATGCCACATGGATAACAGCCCAAACTCTTGAACAGCACTATGAATATAATGGCTAGTCTGATAGTCAAGGGGAAAAGCTAAAAATTGTATCCAAGTTTCCTTCCAAAAGCGATGGCGCATGTTCACAGCTTCATTGTGTTTCACAAATGTAACGATGGTAATCTCATCAATCTCAAAGGTAGTTCCAAGCGTAGCATCCATGATCGGGGTTTACATCATAGTAAAATGCAAGTCCTAATGGATGATCATCAAAGCGGTGACAAACAAGCTGTGACTCATTGAGGAGATTCATCACACGAATCCTATAGTCTTCTCTAAGCTGAATCGGAATAAATCTGTTGGTCTCGGCAATTACCTTTGTCATCTTTGCGAGAGGAGCCTCGTGAGAACCACCATGTGAGACCTCACCAAGCGATCGGTGGCCTGGATCAATAGTCAAGCCATTGGGAAGAAAAGCTAGTGGATTCACGGGAATGTTGGCCATTGTCGAGGTGGAGAGAAACTTCGGTCGGAGAAGGAGATGAAGTGGCGGGAGAGAGAGGGTGAAACTCGGTGAAAAAGCTGCTTCTTAACTACCGGATATTCCGACCAGAATATCGACCTTAATGTTTAATCAGTTTCTTTTTTGCCAAACTCTTCGTATCTTCTTTGGGCAGCTCTGCCCAATGGCCCAATAAATGACAACTCCGACACCGCCATCCCAAGACACATTTACTACTTGTGCCCGAAATTAAACATTTAACACACCATTAGCTCGCATAGAGATGCATTTCAAACATTTGTGACCCGGAGAAAATACATTTACAACTTTTCGGCAAGAATCCACAAGATGATCATGATCTCCACAATTTGAAGCGTCCCAAAATTCAAAAACCATTGCTTTGGTAGGGACAAATTTTAAGTCCAAAGCATGCATGATGTCTGATCGAATATAGAGCTTGCCTCATATCTTCAATCTTACATAGCGTGACGGAAGATAGTTGCATCTAAAATTTGACGTACAAACATTGAACGGTAAAAACTTCCTTATGATCACATTCATGATCCACCAAAATAGGATCGAAACTTCCAAAAATAGATGTCTAGCGGATCGGATCCATCCAGAAAACCGGAGATCCTTGTTGATGAAACCCAAATTTTGCCAATTCATGTGATGAATCCGAATGAAGATCTTGTGTAGCACTTTCCTTTAGGAAGTCAAACTTGGCCTAAAGCGAACATGATAAGATGGAGAATTCCTCACATGATTAACAAAGGGCAAATCGAGCACAAGTGATCATTTGTGAAGCCGGAGATCGAGGATGATAACCTCGAAACAAACTGAAATGGCACACAAAATCAGGCCGGACTCTATCTCTCAAACTATAGATGAAGTGCCCACTTTATTTGAAGCAACAGAAAGCGAAATCTTTGATCACTTAATTGAAAAACCACGAATCTAGCCGCAACTCCACCAATGCAACATTGAAGAGCAAGACTCACAGATTCAACATTCGGAGGAAAAGAGGCGGGAGAAGGACACCACCAAGAAGAACTCATTGGCGGTAGGAAGGGATAAAATGCAAGTAGATCCAAAGCATCGGCCTTTGATTAGCCAATGCTGGCGGAGAGAAATCGATGGAGTAGAGTTTCCATTGCCGTGGAGAGGGAGAGAAAACCCTAGATCGCCAAGGAGTCGCCATGGGTGGGTGGGTGGGTGGGTGAGAGAGTCGCCATGGGTGAATAGGTGCTACTTCAAATTTTACTCTTTTTCAAATTAGGGTTTGACAAGAAAGGTAAATTATCTAGAATATGCAACTATGGTGAATTTACCTATATGTCAATCAAGCACAAGGAAACACAACACTAAGCAAGAACAAGTAAGTAAAGTGCAGTAAAGGATAGAAGTAACCAAAGGAGTAGACGCGGAGACACAAGGATTTGTTTCCCGTAGTTCCTTCCTTTTGAGGGGAAGTACGTCTACGTTTGGAGTGTAGGGTTCGCAGCATAGAAAACAAAAAAATTCTACGATGGGAACTACGTACCAAGATCTATCTACTAGATACAAACAACGGGCGGATGTATATCCGTAGAGAACATACCCTTGAAGACCGACAAAGCTTAACGAGTTTAACTCGTGGTTGATGTAGACGATCTCTTGCCGATCTCAAGATCGAGAGGAAGTCCTAGCGCCGCAAATCAGCAGCGCATCCGTGCTCGCTTACACGTTAGAGCACCGAGCAACATCCGCCTCCTCGCTCCGGTGATGGGCGAAGCATAACTCTTTCTTGCCGAATAGCCACGGGAACATGTATCTCGCTAGTCCGAGACCATGGGGATAAATTCTAGAGGAGAGAGATCCTTCACGAGGAGGTCGAGAGACAAGTGAGGAGGGGCTCCTTTTATAGGAGGAGGGCACCCAAGGGGTGGCCTTGGCCATGGGGATGCCCCCTCCTTCATTCATGTGGGTGGACCTCCACTCACAAAATGCCCTTTAAATTTCCTCCACTCCAAAGTCCACTCAAATTCCCATTAAATTTCCACCAAATTTAATGCAAACTCTCATTAAATAAAACTCTTTTATTTTATTCAGAATTTTGTCAATTACTTTAATGACAAACATTCACAAATAACCCCTTGCTAGAATTCCATTTCACATGCATAACCACTTTATGCAATTTCACCAAAACTTTGTTTGGTATCTAGTGAAATAAATTCCTGCGCTTGTTCATTCTTTCGGCATGAAACTTTTGCTCCAATTGGATGTCGGTGTCTCTTAAGTGTGTCACCCTACGGTTCGTGAATAATGCGGACATGATCGAGACCCTTCTCGGATCAATAATCAGAAGCGGGATCTGGAGACCCATACTGACTCCCACACATTCAACGATGACTTTCTTGTGATCGTCGGAACCTTTTACGCTAGTATCTTAATCCCTTTGTTTCACGATATATTACATGTCTGAGATTCGATCATCGGTATCTCCATACCTAATTTGATCTCGTTATCGACATGCACTCTTTTCTCGTTCTCGTGATATAACATTCTAGTGATCAAATCACTTGCTTGCAAGCTAATCAATGTGATATCATCGAGAGGGCCCAGAGTATATCGAACCGGAAAACGGCGTTCTAGTCATCTTGCCCATAAGGCATGGCTCACATGTATCAAATGATTCATAATCAAGTGATTCCAAAAGTCCATCGAATGGAGCTTCTTCATCGTTAACGCCAATATGACCTAGAGCGGCGATTACATATATCGGATATATCATCATTTAGTTTAATCCTTTTAGCATCAACATTATGAATATGTGTAACATTATCGCCGAGATCTAATAGAAATAAACCATTCATCATCGTGCATGACCATAAAAGATTTCATTCATATAAATGGAACAACCATTGTTCTCGGTTTAAATGAATAACCGCCGCATCAAACACGATCCGGATACAATGTTCATGCTCGGTCGAGCACCGGATAACGATTATTCAAATTTATAACTAATCTTGACGGAAAGTGGAGAGGTAGCGTTAAATGGCGATCACATCAACGCTTGATCCATTGCCGACCGCATCTTGACCTCACCCTTGCTAGCGGTCGTTTTTCCGCAACCCTGATTCGAGTTACAAATATTAGCAACTGACGGTATCAAATACCCAGTGCTCTGCGAGCACTAGTAAAGTACACATCAATAACATGTATATCACATATACCTTTGTTTGCCTTGCGGCTTTCTTATGCGCCAAAACTTGGGGCGATTGAGCTTCGATGGCGATCCCTTGCAATAGTAGCACTTTTCGGTATCAGACTTAGGTCCAACTCGGGGTTTCTTTTCAGGCGCGGCAACAGGCTTGCCGCCCTTACTTCCCTTCCGTTTTCCCTTCTTGTCTTTCTTGAAATCGGTGTTCCTATTGATCATCAACACTTGATGTTCCTTTTTGATCTCCACTGCAGTTTTAAGCATTGGTGAAGCTCGGGAGACTTCTTCATGCCTTGCATGTTATAGTTCATCAAGCTCTTATAGCTAGGTGGCGAGGCTGCAGAACACGATGGATTCCTAAGTCAATGGGAATCGATATTCCCAAGGACACAAGCTTATCGCGTAACCGACATCTTGAGTACATGCTCACTAGCGAATTGTGCTCTTCCATCATCTTGACTAAAGAACTTTTGAAGCATTGTAGCTCTCTCTGAAGCATGTGTGTAGAAAATCATTTTCAACTCACCCATTGTATCAAAAGCATTGCCATTTTGAAGCAGCTTTGAAGTTAGGCTCTAGCCCATACAATATGCCGCAATGAACTAAGTTGTGGTCCTCTGGCCAGTCGATAGACATTCTTCTCCTCGTCAGGGGCATCATCTAAAGGTGGGGGGCCTAACGGTGCTTCTAGCACATATTGCTTTTGTGCAGCAGAGAGGAGAATCCTCAAATTCATGGCCCATTCGGTAAAGTTGCTACCATTCGTTGCTAGTTTCTCTTTCTCCATGAACACATTGAAATTAAAAACAGGTGGTGCCATCTACAACAGAATTTGTAAAGTTTAGACTAAGTGTATGATAGATTGAGTTCAACTAATCCATATTACGAATGAATTCCCACTCAAAAACGACATCCCTCGTGCCTTTTTGGTGATTACATGAACCAAATCCACTATACCAAGTCCGATCATCACGTGAGTCGGTATAGCTTCAAAGGCGAGCATCAAATGGGCATCATATCAACTATATGACTCATGCTTAACCTTTCGGTCCGTGTTAGAGGCCATGCATACATGCTAGGCTCGCCAAGTTAGAACCTTAGTATTGGCGTGTGTAACTGTTTTACACCCGAAATATGGTTGTGGATCCAAGAACACCCGATCATCACGTGATGTCTTGGGCGGCGAAGACATAATCGGTGCATACTAAAGGAAGAACACATTCTTATCTTGATATTTAAATGAGGATCATCTTATTATGCTAACAAAGCGCTAAACAAGCAATATAAGATGCTATCAAACATCACATGTTTATTAGTGAAATGATATGGTTCACAAATGATCTCTATCATGTGCATCGTGGTATGATCACTATCATACCTATATGTATAAATCCAAGGTCTATGGAGTTTACACGCTATGTGTGTTATAAGAGTATCATCTCATACTTCTACTTACAACACTACCATATCATAACACTAGCCCGACAACAATCTAAACTAGGCGCCTCTAATTTATCCATTGCAAGTTTTACGTGGCTTAGGGCTTTCGAGATAGAACCGTTCTTACCTATGAACATGAACCATAACGAGGATAATCAAATTGTTGACAACTCGCTTGCAAAATAGATATTGACTATAGTAGGAGAGAGACACCGCTAGCCACTTATGCAAACTAGTTGCATGTCAAGCGTGGAACAGGTCTCATGTGCGAGGACATGTAAAGTTTGTCAAGCAGCTTCATCCCACTATGCCACCAATATCCAAAATTACAACAAAGGAGCAACAACATGATCATCATCCCACATACTCATATGTACTACCGTGTAAAGTATCTACGCATAGATCCGGCTTTGATACCACTATAGGGTTCGCGACATAGAAAACAAAAATTTTCCTCGATGGGAACTACGTGCCAAGATCTATCTACTAGATACAAACAGCAGGCGGATGTATATCCGTGAGAACATACCCTTGAAGACCGACAAAGCTTAGCGAGTTTAATTCGTGGTTGATGTGAGCGATCTCTTGCCGATCTCAAGATCGAGAGGATGTCCTAGCGCCGCAAATCGAACGCATCCGTGCTCGCACACGTTAGGCACCGAGCAACCTCCGCCTCCTCGATCCAGCGATGCGGCGGAAGCACAACTCTTTCTTGCCGAATAGCCACCGGAACATGTATCTCGCTAGTCAGAGACCATGGGGATAAATTCTAGAGGAGAGAGATCCTTCACGAGGAGGTGTGAGAGACAAGTGAGGAGGGGCTCCTTTTATAGGAGGAGGGGCACCCAAGGGGTGGCCACGGCCATGAGAATGCCCCTCCCTCCTTCATTCATGTGGGTGGACACTCCACTCACAAAATGCACTTTAAATTCCCTCCACTCAAAAGTCCACTCAAATTCCCATTAAATTTCCACCAAATTTAATGCAAACTCTCATTAAATAAAACTCTTTTATTTTATTCAGAATTTTGTCAATTACTTTAATGACAAACATTCACAAATAACCCTTGCTAAATTCCATTTCACATGCATAACCACTTTATGCAATTTCACTGAAAACTTTGTTTTGTATCTAGTGAAATAAATTCTGCGCTTATTCATTCTTTCGCATGAAACTTTTGCTCCAATTGGATGTCGGTGTCTCTTAAGTGTGTCACCCTACGGTTCATGAATAATGCGGACATGATCGAGACCCTTTTGGATCAATAATCGAGCGGGATCTGGAGACCCATCTTGACTCCCACATTCAACGATGACTTTCTTGTGATCGTCGGAACCTTTTACGCTAGTATCTTAATCCCTTTGTTTCACAATATATTACATGTCAGAGATTCGATCATCGGTATCTCCATACCTAGTTTGATCTCGTTACCGACATGCACTCTTTTCGTTCCATTGATATAACATTCTAGTGATCAAATCACTTGCTTGCAAGCTAATCAATGTGATATCACCGAGAGGGCCAGTATATCTATCCGTCATCGGGATGAACAAATTCCACTCTCGATCCATGAGCCTCAACATAGCACTTTATTAGTTACGAATCCATCTTTATAATCACCACATTACGATTGTGGCGTTTGATGTTATCAATAAACTCTTCGGTGTTAGTGATTGACATGATCTCATGGTCTAAGGATTAGGATCACTTGTAAGTTGTTATAGCAATATAAACTCAATGACTTTGATCGTAATGCTATACTTGGATGAATGTTCATCACACCATTACACTAATGTTGTGATCCGTTATTAACAACATCCAATGTCCATGATCGAAACCTTGATCATCTTGTTAATCAACGAGCTAGTTTATGAGAGAGGCATAACTAGGAACTTTACATTTGTTTATTAAACACACATGTATTAATGTTTCGTATTAATACAATTATAGCATGCAAAATAAACATCTATCATATACTTGGAATACACATAATAAACACTTTATTATTGCCTCTCGGGGCATATTCCTTGATCTCCACTTGCACTAGAGGCGGTAATCTAGTTACATAGTGATAAATCTAACACCCATTGAGTTACGGTGTTGATCATGTTTTGCTCTAGGGAGAGTTTTAGTCAGCGGATCTGCTACATTGAGATCCGTATGTACTTCTAAATCTTTATATCTCGATCCTTGACATGCTCGCGGATGGAGTGAAACCGGCGCTTAATATGCTTGGAATGCTTGTGAGACCTTGGCTCTTTGGCATTAGCAATGGCACCATTGTTGTCACAATAGATCACCATTGGGTCCAACGCGTTTGCCACCACTCCTAGTTCGGATATGAACTCCTTCATCAAGCGCTTCTGAGCCGCTTAAGCGACAACATATTCGGCCTCCATTGTTGATCCGCTACCACAGGTTGTTTGGAGCTCCTCCAACTAACGCTCCACCATTCATGAGAAATCGTGTCCGGATTGAGACTTAGAGTCATCGGATCGATTGTCAAAGCTAAGCGTCAACATAACATAGCGGCGAGCTCTTCTTCACCTCCAGTATACAAGAAACATATCCTTAGTTCTTACGTAAGTACTTAAGGATATTCTTGACCGCTATCCGATGTTCGAACACGGATCCGATTGGTACCTACTAGTCAAACTAATAGCATGTGCCACATCCGGTCTTGTACATAGCATGGCGTACATTATAGAGCCTATGGTTGAAGCATACGGGACTTTGTCCATTATCTCTCTTTCTTCCGAAGCCGGACTTTGAGTCTTACTCAATGTCTTGCCTTGCAACATAGGTAAGAACCCTTCTTACTTCCGTCCATTTTAAACTTCTTTAAAATATTATCAAGGTATGTACTTGCGATAGCCCTATTAGGCGCCTAGATCTATCTCTATAGATCTTTATGCCTAATATGTATGGCCTTCACCTAGGTCCTTCATTGAAAATTTGTTGTTTAGATAACTTTTAACATTGTTTAAAGATCTATATCATTTCCGATCAATAATATGTCATCCACATATAATATCGGAAATGCCACATTGCTCCCACTCACTTTCTTGTAAATACAAGCTTCTCCATAAGTTTGGACAAATCCAAACTCTTTGATCACCTCATCAAGCGGAGATTCCAACCGTGATGCTTGCTTCAATCCATAGATGGATCATGAAGCTTGCACACCTTGTTAGCATCCTTAGGATCGACAAAACCCTTTGGTTGTATCATATACAACTCTTCCTCAATATTACCATTGAGAAACACGGTTTTACATCCATCGCCATATCTCATAATCGAAATATCGACAATTGCTAACATAATCCTAAGCGACTTTAGCATCGCTTCGGAAGAATGTCTCATCGTAGTCAACTCCTTGAATTTTTCGAAACCCCTTTGCGACAAGTCGAGCTTTATAGACGGTCACATTACCATCAGCATCAGTTTTCCTTTTGAAAATCCATTTGTTCTCCACGGCCTTTCGGTCGTGAGGTAAGTCCACCAAGTTTCAAACTTGATTTTCATATATGGATTCCATCTCGGATTTCATGGCTTCTAACCATTTGTTGGAATCCGGGCTCATCATCGCTTCTTCATAGGTCGCAGGGTCATCATTTTCATCAACCATGACATTCATGACAGGATTTCCGTACAGCTCGGGATGCGCAGCGTCTGCTTGACTGCGAGGTTGGTAGTATTCTCTTCGAGTTTCATGATCATTATCATTAGTTCCCTCTTCAGCAGGTGGAGCCAACTCCGGAACAACTTAATTGCGCTACTCGCCATACTTTGAAGAGAAGGTTCAATAACCTCTTCAAGTTCTACCTTCGACTACTCACACCTTTTCGCGAAACTCTTTCTCTAGAAAGGATCCATTCTTAACAAAAACCTTGCCCTCGGATATGTGATAGAAGGAATACCCAATAGTTTCCTTAGGGTATCCTATGAAGGCATTTTCCGCTTTGGGTTCGAGTTTATCGGTTGAACTTTCTTCACATAAACATCGCATCCCCAAACTTTAAGAAATGACTTAGGTTTGTTTCAAACCACAATTCATCACGGTGTCTTTTCAGCAGTTTAGATGGTGCCCGATTTAAAGTGAATGCAGCGTTTCTAGTGCATAACCCCAATATGACAATGGCAAGTCCTTGAGACATCATAGGCCGAACCATATCTAATAAAATGCGATTACGACGTTCAGGCACACCATTTATTTGTGGTGTTCGGCGGTGTGAGTTGTGAAACAATTCCACACTCTTTCATGTGAGTGCTAAACTCGTAACTTAGATACTCACCTCACGGTCGGACCATAGAAATTTGATCTTTCTATTACGATGATTTTCCACTTCATTACGAAATTCCTTAAACTTTTCAAAGGTTTGGACTTGTGTTTCATCAAGTAGATATAACCGTATCTACTCAAATCATCCGTGAAAGTAACAAAATAACGATATCCACCTCGCGGACACACTCATTGGACCACATACATCGAATGTATGATTTCCAATAAATCATGCCCGTTCCATTGAGCAGGAAAAGCGGCGTTCTAGTCATCTTGCCCATAAGGCATGGCTCACATGTATCAAATGATTCATAATCAAGTGATTACAAAAGTCCATCCAAATGGAGCTTATTCATGCGTTTAACGCCAATATGACCTAGGCGATTACCACATATATGCGGATATATCATCATTTAGTTTAATCCTTTTAGCATCAACATTATGAATATGTGTAACATTATCGCCGAGATCTAATAGAAATAAACCATTCATCATCGGTGCATGACCATAAAAGATTTCATTCATATAAATGGAACAACCATTGTTCTCGGTTTAAATGAATAACCGCCGCATCAAACATGATCCGGATACAATGTTCATGCTCGGTCAGGCACGGATAACAATTATTCAAGTTTATAACTAATCCCGATGGCAAGTGGAGAGGTAGCGTTACGGCGATCACATCAACGCTTGATCCATTGCCGAAACGCATCTTGACCTCACCCTTGCTGGCGGTCGCTTGTTCGCGACCCGATTGAGTTACAAATATTAGCAACCGAACGGTATCAAATACCCGGTGATCTGCGAGCACTAGTCAAGTACACATCAATAACATGTATATCACATATACCTTTGTTTGCCTTGCGGTTCTTATGCGCCAAAAACTTGGGGCGATTCGCTTCGATGGCGATCCCCTTGTAATAGTATTTTCGGTATCGGACTTAGGTCCAACTCGGGGTTTCTTTTCGGGCATGGCAGCGAGCTTGCCGCCCTTACTTCCTTCCATTTTCCCTTCTTGTCTTTCTTGAAACCGGTGTTCCTATTGATCATCAACACTTGATGTTCCTTTTGATCTCCACTGCAGTTTTAAGCATTGTGTGAGCTCGGGAGACTTATTCATGCCTTGCATGTTATAGTTCATCACGAGCTCTTATAGCTAGGTGGCGAGGCTGCGAACACGATGGATGCCTAAGTCAATGGGAATCGATATTCCCAAGGACACAAGCTTATCGGTAACCGACATCTTGAGTACATGCTCACTAGCGAATTTGTGCTCTTCCATCATCTTGAGCTAAAGAACTTTTCTGAAGCATTGTAGCTCTCACAGCAGCATGTGTGTCGAAAATCATTTTCAACTCACCCATTGTATCAAAAGCATTGCCATTTTCGAAACGCTTTTGAAGTTCCGAATCTAGCCCATACAATATGCCACAATGAACTAAGTTGTGGACCTCCTGACGTGTCTGATAGACATTATTATCCTCGTTAGGGGCATCATCTAAAGGTGGGGGGCCTAATGGCGCTTCTAGCACATATTGCTTTTGTGCAGCAGAGAGGAGAATCCTCAAATTCATGGCCCATTCGGTAAAGTTGCTACCGTTCGTTGCTAGTTTTTCTTTCTCCATGAACACATTGAAATTAAAAACAGGTGGTGCCATCTACAACATAATTTGAAAAGTTTAGACTAAGTGTATGATAGATTGAGTTCAACTAATCCATATTACGAATGAACTCCCACTCAAAAACGACATCCCTCGTGCCTTTTTGGTGATTACATGAACCAAATCCACTATACCAAGTCCGATCATCACGTGAGTCGGTATAGCTTCAAAGGCGAGCATCAAATGGGCATCATATCAACTATATGACTCATGCTTAACCTTTCGGTCCGTGTTAGAGGCCATGCGTACATGCTAGGCTCGCCAAGTTAGAACCTTAGTATTCGCGTGTGTAACTGTTTTACACCCGAAATATGGTCGTGGATCCAAGAACACCCGATCATCACGTGATGTCTTGGAGCAACAAAGACATAATCGGTGCATACTAAAGGAAGAACACATTCTTATCTTGATATTTAAATGAGGGATCATCTTATTATGCTAACAAAGCGCTAAACAAGCAATATAAGATGCTATCAAACATCACATGTTTATTAGTGAAATGATATGGTTCCTGCAAATGATCTCTATCATGTGCATCATGGTATGATCACTATCATACCTATATGTGTAAATCCACGGTCTATGGAGTTTACGCTATGTGTGTTATAAAGTATCATCTCATACTTCTACTTACAACACTACCATATCATAACACTAGCCCGACAACAATCTAAACTAGGCGCCTCTAATTTATCCATTGCAAGTTTTATGTGGCTTAGGGCTTTCGAGATAGAACCGTTCTTACCTACGAACATGAACCACCGAGGATAATCAAATTGTTGACAACTCACTTGCAAAATAGATATTGACTATAGTAGGAGAGCGGACACCGCTAGCCACTTATGCAAACTAGTTGCATGTCAAGCGTGGAGCAGGTCTCATGTGCGAGGACATGTAAAGTTTGTCGGGCCGCTTCATCCCACTATGCCACCAATATCCAAAATTACAACAAAGGAGCAACAACATGATCATCATCGCCCACATACTCATATGTACTACCCGTGTAAAGTATCTACGCATAGATCCGGCTCTGATACCACTGTAGGGTTCGCAACATAGAAAACAAAAATTTCCTCGATGGGAACTACGTGCCAAGATCTATCTACTAGATACAAACAGCGGGCAGATGTATATCTGTAGAGAACATACCCTTGAAGACCGACAAAGCTTGAGTTTAACTCGTGGTTGATGTGAACAATCTCTTCTTGATCTCAAGATCGAGAGGAAGTCCTAGCGCCCGCAAATCAGCGGCGCATCCGTGCTCGCACTACGTTAGTAATGAGCAACCTCCGCCTCCTCGCTCCAGCGATGCGGCGAGCACAACTATTTCTTGCCGAATAGACACCGGGAACATGTATCTCGCTAGTCCGAGACCATGGGGGATAAATTCTAGAGGGGGAGAGAGATCCTTCACGAGGAGGTGTGAGAGACAAGTGAGGAGGGGGGCTACTTTTATAGGAGGAGGGGGGCACCCAAGGGGGTGGCCGCCGGCCATGGGGGCTGCCCCCTCCCCTCCTTCATTCATGTGGGTGGACACTCCACTCACAAAATGCCCTTTAAATTCCCTCCACTCAAAAGTCCACTCAAATTCCCATTAAATTTCCACCAAATTTAGTGCAAACTCTCATTAAATAAAACTCTTTTATTTTATTCAGAATTTTGTCAATTACTTTAATGACAAACATTCACAAATAACCCCTTGCTAGATTTCCATTTCACATGCATAACCACTTTATGCAATTTCACCAGAAAACCTGTTTCGGTATCTAGTGAAATAAATTCCTGCGCTTGTTCATTCTTTCGGCACGGAACTTTTGCTCCAATTGAATGTCGGTGTCTCTTAAGTGTGTCACCCTACGGTTCGTGAATAATGCGGACATGATCGAGACCCCTCTCGGATCAATAATCAGAAGCGGGATCTGGAGACCCATACTGACTCCCACACATTCAACGATGACTTTCTTGTGATCGTCGGAACCTTTTACGCTAGTATCTTAATCCCTTTGTTTCACGATATATTACATGTCCGAGATTCGATCATCGGTATCTCCATACCTAGTTTGATCTCGTTACCGACATGCACTCTTTTCTCGTTCCCGTGATATAACATTCTAGTGATCAAATCACTTGCTTGCAAGCTAATCAATGTGATATCACCGAGAGGGCCTAGAGTATATCTATCCGTCATCGGGATGAACAAATTCCACTCTCGATCCATGAGCCTCAACATAACACTTTATTAGTTCTGAATCCATCTTTATAATCACCACATTACGGTGTGACATTTGATGTTATCAAGAAACTCTTAGGTGTTAGTGATTGACATGATCTCATGGTCTAAGGATTAGGATCGCCGTAAGTTGTTATAGCAATATAAATTCAATGACTTTTATCGTAATGCTATACTTCGGATGAATGTTCATCACACCATTACACTAATGTTGTGATCCCATTATTAACAACATCCAATGTCCATGATCAGGAAACCTTGATCATCTTGTTAATCAACGAGCTAGTTTATGAGAGAGGCATAACTAGGAACTTTACATTTGTTTATTAAACACACATGTATTAACGTTTCCGTATTAATACAATTATAGCATGCAAAATAAACATCTACCATATACTTGGAATACACATAATAAACACTTTATTATTGCCTCTCGGGGCATATTCCCTTCATGGAGAGGGGGTGGTTTCAAACCACCAATGCCACGAGGCCTCCCTTGTTCTCCGATGAACCTCACCCCAGCCTCGATTCACCTTCCATTATATCGACAACCTTGAGGTGGAAGCCGGCACCTTTACAACAAGTTCGGGGCACATCCACAACTGAATTGGGCTCCCAAATACAAGCAAGCTGTCAAGACAAATCAAAGACAAGCTTGTAAGAACCAAATCAAAGTTAGGGTTTCCAAAGAAACACTAGAGCTTGGGGGGGCCTCAAGTGAATGAGGGGGAGATGAAGATCTCTCTTGGTGAATATGTAAATCAAGGCCTCCTCCTTCGATTCTCCAAAGATCAATGACTTTGGATGGTTGGATGAAGAGATCTTGTAGATTTGGTGGCTCTAATGGGGTTGGTGTTCTTGAGCAGCTCGAGCAACTGGAGGAAGAAGATAAGGCTCCCTTTTTTATAGGCAGCCCCCTCCACGAACCGTTTTCTGACCGTTGTAGAAAAGTCAGACCGGAGACTCTGGTCTGTAGACCGGAGACTCCGGCCAATCTCCGGACTAGCCTCCGGACTACCCTTCTAACTGACCCAGACCAATTTTGAACCAACAACACCGGAGACTCTAGTCTTCCAACACCGGAGACCTTTGGGTGAACAAAGTCGGAGACTCGGGACCTCCTCAGTGCAGGCTCGGACCCCAGACAATGTCCCGGCCCGGATCTGAGAGGCACCTCCGAGCCGAGCAAAACTCGGACCACACCGAAGACTCCGGTCTTGGCGGACCGGAGACTCCGGTCTAGAGTTTCCAGAACAGTGGAATATGAATGTGGTCTTTTCCCAAGTTTGAGGGTGCTGTTCATTTATCAAAATACCAACCTGTGGACAATAACAAACTGTAAAATGATCTACTTGTTGTTAACGAACACCAAAAGTGATTATGACAATAAATGCCCTTTCAATCTCCCCCTTTTTGGTGTTCGATGACAACAAGTGATTTGCATGGAATAACATATAAATGTGGCTCCCCCTGACTATGTGCAGCAAGATAATTAAGTAAAACATGTAAGGTGGATAGTATCAACGATAGCACACACAAGTCTCACATGACTTACAATAGATGGTCTTTGCGAGTTCATGACATAGAAAACAAAAAATTTCCTACGATGGGAACAACTAAGTACCAAGATCTATCTACTAGATACAAGAAACGGGTGGATATACATCCATAGAATACATACCCTCGAAGACCGAATAGCTTAACGAGGTTGTACTCATGGATGATGTAGACGAACGCTTGCCGATCTCAAGATCATGATGAAGTCTAGCTGGTCCAGCCGGTCCAACACGATCAAGTCCAGCACCTCAAAGCAGTGGTGCATCCGTGATCGCACACACGTACGGGTACCCCGACAACCTCCGCGTCCTCGCTCCAGCGAAGCAGCGGAAGAAAGAAATCCTTCCAGAAAAAGCCACCGGGAACATGTATCTCGCTGATTCGAGACCATGGGGAAATTCTAAAGGGGGGAGAGAGATCCTTCGCGAGGAGGTGTGAGAGACAAGTGAGAGGAGGGGGTCCTTTTATAGGGGAGGGGGGCAGCCCAAGGGGGAATGCCCTCCGGCCATGGAGGGTTCCCCCACCTATCCCTCATTCATGTGGTGGATGCTCCACTCACATAAAAACCTCTCCACTCACAATTCCACTCACATGCATTAATTTCCCACCAAAATTAATGCAAGCTCTCATTTAAATAAAACTCTTTTATTTATTTATTCAGAATTTTGTTAATTACTTTAATTAACAAACATTCACATAAAACCCCTTGCTAGTATTCCATTTCACATGCAGAACCAGTTTCAGCAATTTCAACTGAAACAGTTTTGGTGTCTAATGAAATAAATTCATGCGCTTTCCTTTTCTTTTTCTGTCATATCATTTGCTCCGAATGGTGTCGGTATCCCTTAAGTGTGTCACCCTACGGTTCGCAAATAATGCGGACATGATCGAGACTCTTCTCGATCAATAATCGATGCGGACACGGAGATCCATCTTGGCTCCACACATTCAACGATGACTTACGTGATCGTGTGAACCTTTACGCTAGTATCTTAATCCCTTTGTTTCACGATATATTACATGTCAGAGATTAGATCATGGTATCTCCATACCTAGTTTGATCTCGTTACCGACATGCACTCTTTTCTCGTTCATTGATATAACATTCTAGTGATCAAATCTTGCTTGCAAGCTAATCAATGTGATATCACCGAGAGGGCCCAGCATATCTATCCGTCATCGGGATGAACAAATTCCACTCTCGATCCATGGGTATCAACATAACACTTTAGTAGTTACGAAGCCATCTTTATAATCACCCGATTCACGGTGTGACGTTTGATGTCATCGAGAAACTCTTAGGTGTTAGTGATAGACATGATCTCATGGTCTAAGGATTAGGATCACTTAAAGTTGTTATAGCAATATAAACTCAATGACTTTGGTCGTAATGCTATACTTCGGATGAATGTTCATCACATCATTACACTAATGTTGTGACCTCGTTATTAACAACATCCAATGTCCATGATCAGGAAACTTTGATCATCTTGTTAATCAACGAGCTAGTTTATAAGAGAGGCATAACTAGGAACTTCCTTTTTGTTTATTAAACACACATGTATTAACGTTTCCGTATTAATACAATTATAGCATGTAAAATAAACATTTATCATAAATAAGGAATACGATAATAACCACTTTATTATTGCCCTCGGGCATATTCCCTTCAGTCTGCCACTTGCACTAGAGACAATAATCTAGTTTGAAAACTTTGCGTATTGAACACCTATGGATTTCTGGTGTTCCAAATACGCAATTGCAAGTGGTTAACATAATCTACAGATCTGACACTTTCAGGCCTGTGTGTATTTGCATGTCTTTGCGTCTTCACGCATCACTCATTCTCCAATGAGATGGCATTGTATAAATTTGGTCTTTCGGTGAGACCTTTAGTTCCTTGGGGTTAAAACACGTCGATACAATTGTCACACAATATATATTTAGTGTTAGCCCGTTGCGAACCACACCTTAGTTTGATAACAAACTACTTGACACAAATTCCCTCCTTTGCTGCTACTATAGCAGTCATATACTTAGCCTTTTGTTGTAGTATTCGTCACAATGTCTTAACTTTGGAACTCTTCCAAATCCATCATGGAATCTCCTTTCCATTTCATTGTGCCACCCATAGTTTAAATTGAGATAAACTTAATTTGTATCTTGTGACAAACCTAGTATCAATGTAACGCTTTACAATGAACTATTTGTAATTGTTTGTCACCTCTACACAAATATATTCTTAGTTCTTTCAAATAGATCATAAGAATATCCTCACTATCGTCCAATGATCATTTTATGATTCATTCTGGTATATGCTCATAACACTTAGAGCATAGGACATATCTGGATGTGTACATATCATGGTATGATTGATCAAAACATTCTCGTGATTTCACTCATCAAGTGTCAAAGCACTTGAATCTTGTTTCACTTATCAAGTGTCGATACACTTGAATCTTGATTCAATTCCTTTCCATGCGACAAGAACCGTTTCTTGTTGTTTCTATATTGAACTCCTTCAATATCTCATATATGTACGTTTGGCACAACCATATTGGCGTCTGACATCCACTATAGACATTCACGCTAAATATTCGGGTTTTGCCTAAGTATTTCATCGAAATGAAATTCTTAACCTTTGTCAATAAAAGATACATCATTTCTAATCAACAAGATGTCATCCACATAATGTATTAGAAATATGTCTTAGCACTCCCACTAAATTTCTTGCAAATGCCAGCATCTTCATCGTCTCCTGATGAAAACTCCTTTTCATTAAGGTGAAGATTCCAACTCCGTGATGCTTACTTCAACCATTGAAGTTTGCATGCCCTTTTTAGCATCCTTTGAATTAACAAAACCCTTTGGATCGTGTCATGTACACGTCCTAGGTAACCATTCTATTAAAAGAACTTTGTTTTGTTTATTCATCTACCATATACCAAATTATATATAGTGGTTGCTACTTTAATCCGTTCAGACTAAATATCGCTATGAAAGATCAAATATTGTCATAGTCAACTCCTTGAACATTATCATAAAATACTTTACGACATGTCAACTATTTCATAGATGTGAAACATCCATGTATGTTTCTTTATAGATCCAAATACGACCGATAGGTTTTACACCTTTAGGAGGGTCTTCCAAGTTCAAAACTTGATTTATCGTGTATGGACTGATCACGGATTTTATGGCTTCAAGCCATTTGATGGAGTCAGGGCCCATCATCGCTTCTTTGTATGTATTCGGTCCATCATTGTCAAACAATAATGATTTACTCTCAAATCTTAGCATTTGATTGTTTAACCGACCTACTTGGTTCAATAGGAACTTAGATCTCCATGACCACAACCTTTGAGGCACATAAGCTATGAGCATTATGGCAGCCTTCGGAACGATTTCCGGCGCTGCGCAACTCAGCACATATAGCTAAGGTTCGTTAACCTTATCAAAGTTCTATTGTCCTCCCACTTAACTTATACGAAAAATTCGTTCTCCAAGAAACTTCACGTTTCAAGCGACAAACCCTTTTGTCCTTGGTGTTATGGAGGAATAACCAATTGTTATAAGAAATAACCTAAAAAGACATGCTCATCCGACTTTGGTTGTAAACATCTTACTTATGTTTAGCATACCAAAATTTAAGAAATGACAACTTGGGTTTTACCCCAAACCATAACTTCCATGGTGTTATTTCAACGGATCAAGATGGAGCTCTTTTCAGTGTAAAAGCGGTAGTCTCTAAAGCTTTAATCTTTTAAAACATAATGGCAGTTTTATAAATAACACCTTTGATCCAACCATGTCAAACAAGGTTTCCTTACAAATCTCAAACACTCCATATTCCTATGGTGTTTTGGAGATGTAAATCTAGGTGTTTTGCTAAACTTATAACTCAAATAAATCCCTTTTATGATAAAATCATAATTCATTTATTTTTCTTGTTACACTTGTAACTCAAATAAATCCTTATGATAAAATCATAAACCATTTATTTTCTTGTCACAATGATTTTCACTTCATCTTGAAAGTCTTTGAACATTTTCAAATATTTCACACTTCTTTCTCATTAAGTGAATATTCACTCAAATTTCGGAGAAAGCATATGAAGTTGAAACCCATAAACTACGACACATAATGGAATACATACATCGATATGTATAAATTCCAATAATTTAGTCGTTCGTTCTTCTTTGGCCTTTGAGCGAAGTTTTAATTATCCAGGAAAGTCTCTGGCGTCACTTGATCAAATCAAAGACTCCAAAATCCATGAAAATGGAGATTCTTCTTGTTTTCTTTCCAATATAATTTAAGCGATGTCACTTTGTAAGTGATCTTTCAATCATTTGTCTTGCGACATTTTAGCATTAGGTTTTATGGATGTGATTTCTCCAACTAGATTTGTAAATCATCAATCTTATATGGAATACGGTAATTATTTGAACAACCTTTGTTCTCATAATACCTGATTTAAATAACAAGTATTAAAACAAATCTTGAAGTCAAGCTTTGATGTCAACGAGAAATACAAACAACGGTTTGTTTGTTTTCGATGAACATCATCACATATTCTCTTGCTAGTTACTTAGGCCATTGTGGTTCATGAATTGCGTCGTTCCGTATGAAATTTCATACCAACCAATTCGGTATCCAATACCCAAGAACCACATTGTTTAACAAGCAAAGAATACAGCCATAACATGTATATCATATATATACCTAAATTGGACATTTCCAATCTTTTCTTTTCTGCCAAATATATTTTATAGATTCTCTTTCAGCATTTCCTTTTCCTTTTTAAAAGAATTTATCAACATCAACAGTGGCGCCATATACATGACACATAGTCCAAAGCGTGTATATTCAAATAATAATACCTTTGGACTTTTACTTTGAAGTAGATCACCATCATCAAATGATCGGCGTTCTTTCAAAATCCATTCTTTAGTAATCTTTTAGTATAGTAAACATTTTACATACATATTCTATTCATCCTTATCATGACGACTTTCATGATCAAGCTCTTTGTAGCTTATAAAGGCGAATCGTGAGTATAATGTTGCTTTCCAAAACCCTTTTGGATGATTAGGATGTCTAGCATCTCAACCTTCGTAAATTCTCATCCAATATGAGAACATATATTATACTCTATCATATTGCAGCAAAACAATGTTTGAGATATCGTTATATCGCAACACATGATAGTTTGAAACAATTCTTTCGGCTCCTAGATAAACTTGATATTAAAACAATCAAGAATCATAGAGGAAAACATGATACTTAAGATACTAACATGGAATTGTTACTCTCGATTTAATACCAATTATTAAATTTCACGAGTAAATAGAATTTTGTTGAATGTTTGCAATAGGACTTTAAACTTTAGATTGACACTCAACACAATACGATACCGGTTAAGTAAAGTATATATCCAGAATTCTATAGTTCTATTATCTCAATTACAACTATGCATAAGGTGGTGAACGAATGCCAATGACTACAACAAATTATGCAAATTCACTTTGATTTAATTTATGATAAATTGAGTTCTACTAATCCAAATTAGAAATGAACCCCCACTCAAAAACGACATCCCTCGTGTCCTTTTGGTGATTACATGAATCAAATCCACTACACCAAGTCCGATCATCACGTGAGTCGGTGTAGCTTCAAAGGCGAGCATCAAATGGGCATCATATCTACTATATGACTCATGCTTAACCTTTAGGTCCGTGTTACGAGGCCATGTATGTACATGCTAGGCTGTAAGTTAGAACCTTAGTATTGGCGTGTAAGCTGTTTTACACCGAAATATGGTCGTGGATCCAAGAACACCCGATCATCACGTGATGTCTTGGGCGGCGAAGACATAATCGGTGCATACTAAAGGAAGAACACATTCTTATCTTGATATTTAAATGAGGATCATCTTATTATGCTAACAAAGCGCTAAACAAGCAATATAAGATGCTATCAAACATCACATGTTTATTAGTGAAATGATATGGTTCCTGCAAATGATCTCTATCATGTGCATCGTGGTATGATCACTATCATACCTATATGTGTAAATCCAAGGTCTATGGAGTTTACACGCTATGTGTGTTGTAAGAGTATCATCTCATACTTCTACTTACAACACTACCATATCATAACACTAGCCCAGCAACAATCTAAACTAGACGCCTCTAATTTATCCATTGCAAATTTTACGTGGCTTAGGGCTTTCGTAGATAGAACCGTTCTTACCTACGAACATGAACCACAACGAGGATAACCAAATTGTTGACAACTCGTTGCAAATTAGATATTGACTATAGTAGGAGAGACAGACACCCGCTAGCCACTTATGCAAACTAGTTGCATGTCAAGCGTGGAACAGGTCTCATGTGCGAGGACATGTAAAGTTGTCCGGGACGCTTCATCCCACTATGCCACCAATATCCAAAGTACAACTAAGAAGCAATAAAATTATCATCATCGCCCACATACTCATACGTGTACTATTCATGCAAAGTATCTACGCATAGATCCGGCTCTGATACCACTGCAGGGTTCGCAGCATAGAAAACAAAAATTTTCCTACGATGGGAACAACTAAGTACCAAGATCTATCTACTAGATACAAGCAACGGGTGGATATACATCCATAGAATACATACCCTCGAAGACCGAATAGCGTTAACGAGGTTGTACTCGTGGATGATGTGAGCGACGCTTGCGATCTCAAGATCGTGATGAAGTCCATCTGGTCGGCCGGTCCCGGCGATCAAGTCCAGCACCTCAAAGCAATGGTGCATCCGTGATCGCTGCGTCACGGGTACCCCAAAACCTCCGCCCTCGCTCCAGCAATGAAGCTTAACAAATCCTTCGAGAAAAAGCCACAGGAACATGTATCTCGTGATCCGAGACCATGGGGAAATTCTAAAGGGAGAGAGATCCTTCAGGAGGTGTGAGAGACAAGTGAGAGGAGGGGTCCTTTTAGGGAGGGGCAGCCCAAGGGGCATGGCCTCCGGCCATGGAGGTGCCCCACCTCCCTCAGTCATGTGGTGGAAGCTCCACTCACATAAAAACCTCTCCACTCACAATTCCACTCACATGCATTAATTTTCCACCAAAATTAATGCAAGATCTCATTTAAATAAAACTCTTTTATTTATTTATTCAGAATTTTGTTAATTACTTTAATTAACAAACATTCACATAAAACCCTTGCTAGTATTCCATTTCACATGCGAACCAGTTTGACAATTTCAGCGAAACAATTTCGGTGTCTAATGAAATAAACTCCTGCGCTTTCCTTTTCTTTTCCTGGCATATCATTTGCTCCGAATGGTGTCGGTATCCATTAAGTGTGTCACCCTACGGTTCACGGATAATGCGGACATGATCGAGACCCTTCTCTGATCAATAATCAGTAGCGGGACCTGGAGATCCATACTGACTCCCACACATTCAACGATGACTTCTGTGATCGTGTGAACCTTTTACGCTAGTATCTTAATCCCTTTGTTTCACGATATATTACATGTCCGAGATTCGATCATCGGTATCTCCATACCTAGTTTGATCTCGTTACCGACATGCACTCTTTTCTCGTTCCCGTGATATAACATTCTAGTGATAAAATCACTTGCTTGCAAGCTAATCAATGTGATATCACCGAGAGGGCCCAGAGCATATCTATCCGTCATCGGGATGAAAAAATTCCACTCTCGATCCATGGGTCTCAACATAACACTTTAGTAGTTAAAGCCATCTTTATAATCACCCGATTCTGTGTGACGTTTGATGTTCGGTGTTAGTGATAGAAATGATCTCATGGTCTAAGGATTAGGATCACTTAGTAAGTTGTTATAGCAATATAAACTCAATGACTTTGATCGTAATGCTATACTTGGATGAATGTTCATCACATCATTACACTAATGTTGTGACCTCGTTATTAACAACATCCAATGTCCATGATGAGGAAACTTTGATCATCTTGTTAATCAACGAGCTAGTTTATAAGAGAGGCATAACTAGGAACTTCCTTTTTGTTTATTAAACACACATGTATTAACGTTTCCGTATTAATACAATTATAGCATGTAAAATAAACATTTATCATAAATAAGGAATACGATAATAACCACTTTATTATTGCCTCTCGGGCATATTCCCTTTAGGTGCACACAAGCACATAGTCATAGACACACATAAAGTTCAAGTTCGAAAATGGCAAATAAAAGGCAAATAAGGCAAATAAGGGCAGATAGTCGCAAATCCCAAACCCCAAGTCCGTGCAAACCGATGAGAATGTCTTCTCCCCCTTTGGCATCGAAACGCCGAAAAAGGGAAAAGACCTACACTAGCGCCCCTAACTGCTCAGTAGTCATCGTCATCCTTGTCATCCTCGGCATCCTCATCCTCCTCCTGGTCACCATCATCCTGATCATAGTCATCATCATCATCATCAGGGACAGCAGGCCCTTTGCCGTGAGGGCGAGAAGAAGAAGTACCCTGGTACCCAAACCCTGAGGTGACATCAGCAAATGTCCTCCAATCCACCAGACTATCCTGTTGAGCATTCCATGCCCCAAATGAGAGTGTATGATCAGAATCTGTGGACTGCTGAGCCCCATGCTCATCATTGTATTCATCTTCACCTTCCTCATTATCCTCAGCACCCTGTTCCTTGATCTCTTTGAGAAGCTTCTCAATGCGGCGATTGCTTTGGTAGGATGCATGCTGCTGCTTGCGAATGTCGACGTTCATGCAACAAAGGGTCCTCTCCCAAAAGATGGCCTTCTTGACCCTCTCATGCACATAGTCTCGAGTCATAGTAGGCATAGGGGCATTGGAGGCATTTTTCCTCCGAACTCTAGGTGGGGAGGGAGCCCTCTCCGTCTCAATCTCCTCATCATCATCATCCCCATAGCGACGCCTTGGAGTAGGCCCCATGTGCCCTTCCTGCAGAGAGACAGTGTGCTCGGTGAGGTGTGGTGGTATGCCATGTGGAGAATCATGCTCACAGGAGTTGATGAGCCTCATCACCAAGGGTGCATATGGGCAGATTTCTTGTAAAGGATGGCATGGAACATCTCGAAAATGAAGTCCATCACATTAATAGGTGCGACATCGACCTCGGTCCGGCGTTGAAGATCCGGTGAGTATGGTGCAGGAGGTTGACAAGCCCACCCGAATAGCATCATCATTTCCGGCACTTGGAGCAATAGTGTGACGAAAAATCCTCGGCATAAGGTTGTAGAGGGTCTTGAGTCCTTGGAACCCCCACACCACCATCATACAGGTGCGGCTTCAACTTGTTCTCACCCAAAATTGCTGAGTGCATCGCAGACCCATGAGTAGATACTCCATGAAAGGTCTCAAAGATGACATTGGCAAAGTCATGAAATGTAGGCGTCGTGAGTGGTGCCGATCATCCACACCATGGCTGTCAAGGTCGTCCCAAACACAACTGTGGCATAGAAGCTTTGGACAAGATGGGCGTAGTCTTCGCAGCTCCATCAAGTTGTAGAGACCCGCTTCTCACGGATCCACGGGCATCATTGAAGTAAGGGCTCTGGCGCATTTTCTCAACACTCATGAACTTCTGAGGGCAGACAGGTGATCTGGTGAGTACACCATACACATCCTTCATGAACACAACCTGTCCTTTCCTCCGATGTGAGGTCCTCAGCAGTGCAGTGGCGCATAGAAATCTGTCTTTCTCAGCTCACGGTACTCCTCTTTAGACATTTTGGCTAAGGTCTGCAAGTTGTCATACTTGGCCCTCTTGGCACGGTCCTCCCGTTCAGCCCTCTCCTGATCCCTCTTCATGTAAGCATCACATGCCCATTGTTTCCGGTTGACGGAGGCACGATAAAGCGACCACAGGCTTCATCATAGGATTGCCCCTTTGGGACTTGGCCTTGATGCGATGAGGACGACTAGAACCATCACTGTGAACAGCGGTGAGGAGATAGCATGGATATGAGTATATATGTCCCAAAGATGCGGACAAGAGCTTTGATGCATTTCTGGACTATTTTGATTCACCCACACGGAGTCTCCGGCTCGACGAGTCTCCGGTCTGAAGCCGAGTCTCGGCTGGACGAGTCTCCGGACCTAAATCCAATCTCTGTCGGGAGGCTCGGGTATGAGGTGGGAAGATCTTTGGTGAGGTGAATCTAGTAGATCGAGCAATGAAACAAGGCTAAAGTACTAGAGTGCATAAACAAGTGATTCCAATGGACAAATCAGCAACAATCCTAAAAACACATCTAGAGATGAACCCTAGGAGAAAAATAGAGGAGAGGTACCGATCATCCATGGGAACAATTCCTCCGGGGGGGATGACCCAATGGAGGAGAGGGGAAGGTTGGCCGGCGGCACAGCGGATCCCGGGGGCTTCTTGACCTCCGGGGAGGATTTTTGGAAGAGGGGGCAACGGGGTTGAAGGTAAGGGAGGGGTGAAGAATGGTGAACTGCTGTCCGAGTTCACCCCGTGCCCCCTTCTTTAAGTGGCGGCAAATCCGGGATAGGAGACTCCGTCTACAGAGACTCGGCCTACCAGGAGACTCCTGTTTGTACCTGAGACTCCGGTCCTCCTCGACCAAAAGTTCCAGGAAAAGTGTTTGGGGACATATATGAGAGATAGATGGTTTTTGAGATAGGTATAGGGCTTGGGTTGAGACATCAAACTGTGAAGAACCAACAAGAGCCATAGGGTTTCAAAAAATGTTCAGAAAAGCTCCAAGAAACTAGAATCAAGCAAATGACAAACATGAGTAAGTGCCAACCTCTCAAATGAGAGAGGGTGGTGGCCTAGGCCACCATATTTGAGTATACTTGGCTTGGCACCACGAAGATATATCTTGGGTCCGTTACCAAAACTCATCATTAAGCTCACATATCACTAAATGATATTAAGAGGAATGATTTTGATTGCTTTGGGCATAATGGGGGGAGGGATGATCCAATCAATTAGGATCACACTCCCCCTATTTCCATGCCTACACCTAAACCAAATATGAGATGAAACATAGGTTAGAGTGTAAGAATATCAAGTCAAGATCCTTGAATCTCGACATTTATTTCATTCCTCAAGTAGCAAAACCTTGCTTCATCAAGTGTATTTGTGAGGATATCGACAAGTTGATCTTTGGTTGATACATATGATAGATCGATCACCTCGAGCAACATGATCTCTAATGAAGTGATGGCGAATCTCAATATGCTTTGTCCTTGTGTGATCCACGGGTTGTAGGCAATCTTGATGGCACTTTCATTGTCACATATAAGAGGCACTTTGTCACAATGGACACGTATTCCTTTAAAGTTTGCCTCATCCATAGCAATTGGGTGCAAGCACTAGAAGATGCCACATACTCGGCTTCGGCGGTGGAGAGAGATATACAATTTTGCTTCTTGGAAGACCAACATACCAAGGACCTACCAAGGAATTGGCAAGCCCCGGATGTTGATTTTCTATCATCCTTGTCACCCGCCCAATCTGAATCCGTGTATCCACAAAGAGCAAATGTTGACCCTCGAGGATACCAAAGACCATAAATTGGGGTATGAACCAAATATCGAAAGATTCTCTTGACCGCCATTAAATGGCTTTATTTAGGAGCCGCTTGATATCTTGCACACACCTACACTCAACACAATATCGGGTCTAGATGCACAAAGGTAAAGCAAAGAACCAATCATAGACCGATATACCTTTTGATCCACATCTTTACCATTTGGATTTTGTTCTAGATGAGTCTTTGTAGCCATGGGAGTAGGAGCCCCATTTAATTCTTGCATTTTGAATCTCTTGAGCATATCTTGAGTATACTTGGATTGATTGAAGAATGTCCCTCCTCTAGCTTGCTTGATCTCAAAACCAAGAAATACTCTCAACTCCCCCATCAAAGACATCCGGAACCTACTAGTCATAAGATTTGAGAATTCATCATTAAAAACTTTGTTAGAAGATCCAAAGATAATATCATCAACATATATTTGGCATACAAAAAGCTCCCCATTGACTTTCTTAGTAAAAAGAGTGGGATCGATTTCCCCAACCTCAAATCCACGGTCAAACAAGAGCTCTCTAAGGTGCTCATACCACGTGCGTGGAGCTTGCTTGAGCCCATAGAGCGCCTTATCAAGTTTGTAGACATGGTTTGGGAAGTTGGGTTCCTCAAATCCCGGGGGTTGCTTAACATATACCAATTCATTTAGTGGACCATAAAGAAATGCACTTTCTACATCCATTTGTTGCAACTTGAAGTTATGATGTGCCGCATAAGCAAGAAGGATCTGAATGGACTCAAGGCGAGCCACGAGTGCATATGTCTCTCCATAGTCAATGCCTTCAATTTGAGAGAAACCTTGTGCAACCAATCTAGCCTTGTTACTTACTATGATTCCATGCCCATCTTGCTTGTTCTTGAATATCCACTTTGTTCCAATAACATTGCGGCAATACTTTGGCTTCTCTACTAACTTACATACTTTGTTTCTCTCAAAGTTGTTGATTTCTTTGCATAGCTTCTAACCAATCCGAATCTTCAAGTGCTTCCCACTTCCTTTGGTTCAATCATGGAGATGTGTGCTTGGTGTTCTTGAACCTCTTCAATTGTGCTCTTGTGGAAATGCCTTTACTTAGATCACCAACTACATTTTGTAGAGTGTGATCTCTTAATTCCAACATTCTTTCCTTTCTAGCTTCGCAACGAGCGTGGATCTCCGTGTTGTTTCTTGGGGGACCCTCTTCTTCATTTTGATCCTCGTCTTGACCATCATCTTGACCTTGATCATCATTGGAATCATCCTCTACATTGGGAGGCAAAGATTAACCTTGGTCTTGATCAAGTGCTCTTCTAGCATCAATTTGAGCTTGTCTCAAAGCAGCTTGTACGGATCTTCCTTGAGAAATTGACTTGGCACCACTTGACAATCTGTCGAATGGACCAAGCTCCCTTTGACTAGAGTTGTCACTTTGATCACCATGTTGAGGGTCCACATCTTGTCTTTGGCTTGAGTCAATGTCCTCTTCGGTGGATGGAGCATGTTAAGGTTGTGAAGATGAGGGCTCCACTTGAGTGGAGCATAGTTCTTCTCGATCCGCCATCAGGGGTTCCTCAACGGGGCGGATATATCCCACACCCATTCTTCCTATGGCATCCTGAGGCATTTCATCATCTGCATCACAAGCATCAACCGCCCCTTAGGGACCATCATATTCTTGAAGGTCACACTACAAGATACTATGGCGGCTCAGGAGCTTATCATAGATTCTATAAGTGTGAGATTCGAGACCATAGCCAACAAAAATACCCTCTAATGCTTTAGACTCGAATTTATACAAACGAACACCTTTTATGAGATAGAAGCACTTACAACCAAACACCCGGAAGTAAGATATGTTGGGCTTGTTACCGGTAAGAATTTCATATGGAGTCTTGTTGATTTCTTTGCGGAGGTAGAGCCGGTTTGAAGCATGGCAAGCAGTGGAAATGGCTTCGGCCCAAAAGTTGTATGGAGATTTAAACTCCGCCAACATGGTCCTAGCCATCTCAATAAGAGTCCGGTTCTTCCTTTCGGCCATGCCATTTTGTTGAGGGGTGTATGCAGCAGAATATTGATTTTTAATCCCCTCATCACTAAGGAAATCATTCAAGGTGTAGTTCTTGAACTCGGTGCCGTTGTCACTTCTAATGATCAACACGGGAACATTGTATTGCCTTTGGACCAAATTGATGAAGTCGATGAAGGTCTTTTGAGTCTCACTCTTCAATTTGAAGAAATAAACCCAAGAGTATCTTGAAAAGTCATCAACAATCACCAAGCAATATTTCTTCCCACCAAGACTTGCATGAGATGGAGGACAAAAGAGGTCCACGTGGAGGATCTCCAAGATCTTGGTGGACTTGATGCGGTTCTTAGGCTTGTGAGGAGCATCATGCATCTTCCCTAGAACACATGCCCTGCAAACACGATCTTTGTCAAAGGAAACATTTTCTTTTAGTCCAAGAATATGGCCCTCCTTGTGGAGACTTGGCAAAGTTCTTGTATTGACATGGGCCAGTCGGCGATGCCATAACCAACCCACATCGGCCTTTCCGAATAAGCACATCGCACTTGTAGTGGCTTGCCCCGAAAATTCCACCACATACAAGTCATGTTCGACATACCCAACGAAAGCGACCTTGAGAGACTTGCTCCACATGAGGACCACAAGATCATTATGTAAAAATACGGAAAAACCCATCTTTCCAAGAGCACAGACTGAAAGTAAATTGTACCAGGGTCTCAACAAGCATAGCGTTCACGAGTGTAATGTCATAGCAATCACAACTTTGCAAACCCCAATCCCTTAGATTTTGACTTGTCGGCATAAGTCACGGTGATTTGATCATCATTTGTCTTTAAGTCCTTGACAATATATGAGCTTCCGATCATATGACTTGTGCAACCACTATCAATCACCCACTTTGAACCTCCGGAATCATAAGTCTACAAAAGATCAAGCTAATTTTTAGGTACCCATTTTTCAATGGGTCCTCTTTTGTTAGAAACAAGGGTCTTGGGAACCCAAATAGACCAAGCAATATAACCATCAAATGGTCCAACATATTATGCATACACATCACCATAATAATCATGCATTAGAACATAGTGAGGGTTAGCACTACATAAAGTCATCATGAGACATAGTTTTACCACTTGTGGTCTTACTACCCACAATGGCATTGTTAGTTTCTTGTGTGGGCTTGGCCTTCTTCTTCTTGTTCTTCTTCTTCTTCTTAGAATTGGAGACAAATCCAATGCCCCCTTTATCACCACTAGGCCTTTGCTTACTCAAAAGATCATCAATGGACTTGTTGCCTTGTGGAAATGTGGCCTTAGCAAGCTCCCCCTTTAACCTAGCATTCTCTTCAAGAATAGTTGTACTAATAGATGGAATGAAGTTACTAGGTGAAGGAATATTGGCCAATTGAGTTTGAAGCGTTTCATGGGACTTTGTGAGTGACAAGAGTTCACTCTCCAAAGCCTTATGGGCCTTGTTAAGCAACCTAAAGTCCTCAGCAAGTTTTTCATGAACCACACCAAACTAAATCTTGTCCTTTTTAGCACTTTTGTATTTAGCAATAGCATGATCATGCTCTTTGATGAGTTTGTTAACAATATTGTAATTGGCCTCATCAAGCCCTTTAAGTTTTAATTCAAGTGATAACCTAGTTTCTTGTTCTTCTTCTAGAGCATTGTTTAAAGCCTCTAGCTCAATCATGTGTCCATGCCCAAGTTTACATCTTACATCTAGAAGCTCTTGAGTATGTGAAAGTTGATCTAGGATGTTTTCAAAGTGTAACTTAGCATCTCCTTCTAGGTTAGTCATAAACTCATCAAAGGCAATTAATTCCTTTTTAACATCAAGAGACATCTCATCATCAAGTTCATCATTATCTAAGGGAGTAGAGTGGGATGATGAGGATACCTCCGTTCCTCTTGCCATAAGGCAAGTGGCGTTCTTGGTGGGAGAGTTCTCATTTGGAGAATCAAAGAGTGAGAATGTCGGAGTAGAGGTGGTGGCTAGAGCAGCCACACCATGCGAAGTTTCCTCTTCCTCATCTTCATCATCTTCATTGTCGGAGGAGTATTCTTCATGAGTGATCAAGAAATTTCTCCCAAATTCTTGTTGATGGGATTCTTCTTGATGAAAGGTTTCTTGTAAGGTGCCTTGAGAGTCTTCTTCAACACAAGCTTACCCCCATGATCTTCTCTCTTTTCATAGGGACAACTTGCTACAAAGTGATAGCGGTCACCACAATTGAAGCAAGTTCTCAATCTTGTTGTATTTTATCTTTTCCCATTTGGGTTGCTTTTTCTTTGCATTTCCATCTTGGCCTTCGCGGGGTTCTTGCAAAAGTTCTTTGCATAGAAGGCCATATATTGGCTATGAGCAATCTTGACTTCATCGGGGTGGTCCATGGAAAGCCCTTCATCACTATCATCTTCATCCCCATGGTCCACAACTTTGGCCTTCAATGCAACATTGACAACATTGCTCATATCAAGGGCACGAGCACGGGCATCTTTGGCATTCTTGGCGGCAACCTTGAAAGCGGCCATCTCTTGCATAACTTCATTTGAGGTCATGAGATGGTAGTTGTGTCTTCCTTGTAGACTCTTCAAGTCGGTGGGCTCAAAAGGCATGAGTGCACTCACATATTTCCTTTTTATCCATGCATCATCCACATGTGAGGCACCCACATTTCTAAAAGCGGTGGAGGTGGTCTTGAGCCTTTGGTACATGTCTTCATGATCTTCAACTTATTTCATGTAGAAGCCTTCGGCTTCATTGCTTAAACATCATATCGGTTCCTCCTCATACTCTCATTTCCAACAAACAACACAGTGAGAGCATCCCAAGCTTCCTTGGCAATGCTAAAGTGCTCAATGTGTGGGTAATCCTTTGTTCCCAATCCTTGTTGAATCATATGCAAAGCAGTGGCATTGAGTTGACTATTGACAACCTCTCTTCTTGTCAAGTTGTTTGGATCCCCAATAAAGAGTCCATGCTCGATGATGTTCCATAGTTCAATGCAAGAGCTGCACACATGAGTTCTCATTAGTGATTGCCATCGAGCAAAAGTAGCAGACTCTTCTAGCTTAGGTGGGTCACCTCTATTGTGCACATGAGGGTGAGGGACGGGAGGATCGGGAGAGTACCAAGAATCACGGTGCTCACCCTTCCCCCCATCAAGTTGTGTGGAGGAATTAGCGTTGTCTAGTTTGCCCCCTACCACCATACCCTCGGGGGATACCGAAGTATTCCCTTTAGGTACAACGGATGGTAGATCCTCTTGAGGAGATGGGGGTGATGAGCCATATTTGTCTTTAAGAAGTTGCTCAAGCATCTTCTTGACTTCGTTGACCAAGGAAGAGCTAAATCTTGTTTCCAAGTTTCTAAGATCTTCCATGGTCACCGAATCGACTCACTACCACCATCCTTCTTGGCTACCCATATTCTCTTAGGCGTTAAAGCCCAAATAAAGAGCCGAGGCTCTAATACCAATTGAAAGGATAAATGCGGGCACCTAGAGGAGGGGGTGAATAGGTGCTACTTCAAATTTTACTCCTTTTCAAATTAGGGTTTGACAAGAAAGCTAAATTATCTAGAATATGCAACTATGGTGAATTTACCTATATGTCAATCAAGCACAACCAAACACAACACTAAGCAAGAACAAGTAAGTAAAGTGCGGTAAAGGATAGAAGTAACCAAAGGAGTGGGGCGGAGACACAAGGATTTGTTTCCGTAGTTCCTTCCTTTTGAGGGAAATCGTCTACGTTTGGAGAGGGGTGGTTTCAAACCACCAACGCCACGAGAGGCCTCCCTTGTTCTCCGATGAACCTCACCCCAGACTCGATTCACCTTCCACTATATCGGCAACCTTGAGGTGGAAGCCACACCTTTACAACAAGTTCGGGCACATCCATAACTGAATTGGGCTCCCAAATACAAGCAAGCTGTCAAGACAAATCAAAGACAAGCTTGTAAGAACCAAATCAAAGTTAGGGTTTCCAAAGAAACACTAGAGCTTGGGGCCCTCACGTGAATGAGGGGAATGAAGATCTCTCTTGGTGAAGATGTAAATCAAGGCCTCCTCCTTGATTCTCCAAAGATCAATGACTTTGGATGGTTGGATGAAGAGATCTTGTAGATTTGGTGGCTCTAATGGGGTTGGTGTTCTTGAGCTCGAGCAGCTGGAGGAAGAAGATAAGGGTCCCTTTTATAGGCATCCCCTCCACGAACCGTTTCGACCGTTGTAGAAAAGTCGGACGAGACTCGATGCAGACGAGACTACGGTCTACACGAAGACTCAGCCAATCCGGACTAGCCTCGGACCGCCCTTCCGGGCCCGGACCAATTTTCCCCAGCAACACGGAGACTCGGTCTTCCAACACCGAGACTCGGATGAACAAAGTCCGGAGACTCGGGAGTAACCTCCAGTGGAGCTCCGGACCTTGGATGGCAATGGGTACCCGCCCCTGCGAACTGGCGGGTACCATCAAGCGGGGAGGTATGGTTGAGAAATAGACCCGAGTCTACTTAGCAGTAAAGATTTAGACCCGTCGGGTCTAGCGGAAGCGGTATGGGGTAGCAAACCCATACCCTCTAACCCGATCCGTTATGATATCGATGGCCCATGTCATTAACTCCCACCCAAACAAAAACTTTGACCACAAAAGCAGGCCTAATCCCACACCGTACACCGACCACGAGTCCACAATCCATGACATAACCCCGTCCCCGTCCCACGACCACCAGGCCAAGCCACGATTTCCTTTTCTTATCCTCGTCTCTCCCATCTTGCAGCGGCTCCGCAGTTCATGGTGGCATGAAGAGCGTTGCCCCTCACCCGCCTGTGCGTCGCAGCACTGCCGTGCCTCCCCGTCTCTCCTGTAGTGCCGCCGAGCCACCCTCCTCTCCTGTTCGCCGCCCCCATCGGCCCTCTGCTGCATCGCCGCCTTGCTGCGCCACATCTCGTGGTCGAAACACGCCCAGCTTGTCTGTAGGCTCGAGCGCCATTGCTGGGTTCGAGCAGGCCCAGCGCCGTTGTGATGCCAAATTGGTGGTACCGTCGGGTCCCGGGTCCACGGAGGGTGGCGGGTTTGGTAGGAATTTGGACCTGGCGACGGGTTGGGGCAGTCATGGGCGGGAGGAGGCCGGGCGGTATGGGGGACAACCGACCCGAACCGGCGGGTGCCATCCATATCCGGACCCCGGATAGAATGTCGGCCCGGATCACAGGAGGCACCTGAGGCAGGCAGGAAACTCCGGACCACCGAGACTCGGTCTTGGCACGAGACTTGATGCAGAGTTTTGAGATGGCATATGAATGTGGTCTTTTCCCAAGTTTGAGGTGCTATTCATTTATCAAAATACCAACACTGGACAATAACAAAGCGTAAAATGATCTACTTATTGTTAACGAACACCAAAAGTGATTATGACAATAAATGCCCTTTCATCGGGTCCGGTGTTCTTGTGTGTTTGAGCCCATAATCGTCTGCTGACTAGGGATAACTTAGCCAAATGCGCGTAGTATGGCTAACCAAACTTGTCTCTTTTGTTTAGAAAATGAGACTATTACTCACTTGTTCTTTGAATGTATGGTAGCTAGACAGATTTGGAAGATGCTTGCTGAGGTTTTTGATGGGAACTGTATATCTAGCATTGATGTTTTGTACTACATATGGTTATCTGACACTTCCATATACTGCATTACTGCGGCTGCTTTCCTTTGGTCTTTATGAAAAACTCGGAATGATATGTGCTTTCAAGGAATTCAGTGGTTAAGCTTGGTGATGGTCTGGGATCGTGCAACCTCAGTGCCGAGGAGATGGCAACCACTATGCAAGGAATCGCACTCTCGGTTGATGGACATAAATATGCAACTTTTGGACTTCAAACGGGAAGAATTACTACGGATTGCCTGGCCGGCCCAAAGACAGACGCAGATCGTCGGCAGTTTCTCGTCGGCAGTTTCTCATCGACAACACCAATTAGTTCCAGTAGCTAGTTGGTCCCTATTTTAGCCTGTGTATTTGTGTTCTGCCTGGAGAAGTTGAATGACTGAATTTTTAATAAGTGATACTAGCTATGAGTTTACTTTCTCTCTCCTCGCATGCTACATTGTGTTCCTGGCTTCATTTTAATAAAAGTGGGGCTGGTGGGGGGGAGGGGGTTCGTCCCCCTGTTTTTCTAGAAAAAGGTCTTTGACAGATTCATTTTCTAGTAAAATACACACGTCTGATCCTCAACATGTTGTGAGGGAAGACATGAATATTTGAAGACATTTCTAGAGACCGGATATTATGAGAATATGTCGTCTTAACCCATCCAAAAGTCACCATCTTATAAAGAGATCGTACGTTGTAAACCTTGGAAGAATGGAACTGTCGAGGTAAACTATCTTGTGGTTCACGACGTCACTAGATAGTACTCACGAGATCACGTGAATTTGTAGTCGTGCACAACACAATGCTCAAATAAATAGATGAAATGCGTGGACACCAGTTTTACCCAAGTTCAGGCCCCCTTGTCCGGGTAATAACCATCTTCTTTCCGCTCTCTATTATATGATGGATACAGAGGATTACAATGTGTGGTAGGACTCGACGAGGCTCAAAAGATAATATCAAACAGACTATGATGGACAAACTAGATCAAAGGAACCCTTGATCAGTTTGGCTGGAGGACAATGTTGTTGATGAGATGGTGTCATGGTGACCACACTTCCGCCAGTCTTAGATTGCGTAGCGCTTCAGGTCCCCTTTTATATAGGCTTTGGATCCTTCCATCTATACTTGCATCCCCGTATGGCACGAGTGAGACATATGCGTATAAGAGAATGTTTGTTCTGATCTCTTTCTTTTACTCCAAGTCATTCCTTTTGAACATGTATATTACCTTGGGGAGAGGGTCCGATAGGTGGCTTCTACAAGTTCTTCTGTTTGCACCGCATAAGCCCTCCTGGTCGGCTTGGAGGGTACAATGTTAGGTATGGTTCACATATGTTGATAGGATCTGATAGCACTATCATCAACCAATAGGCAAGAATGCTTCACATGCTCCATGAGAGAAAACCATATACCCATCATCTCCAAATCAAAACTACGCCTAAAAGTGAGTTTAATTTCATGCGGAGACAATAAGTCCTTTTTTATGGGTAAAAAGGGACTTTACTAATCAAAAAGGATTACAATCACTTCTGCTTCCAGTTCTCGAAGAAGGACTTTAGGATCATATCCTAACCAAAACATTGTTTTGTTGTCTGCCCTTGCCCAATTAGCAAGACAGTGGCTCATCCTCGCTACAAACAATGTAGGTCATAGAAGATAACATACAAGGGATATTCATATTTCCATTTATCCCACCAAAATTAGGTGTCACAATCATTCCCTAAATCCTATTTAAGGATGGCAATTTTACACATAGTGCGGATACTCATGGTACCCTGCCCATAGGCATACTTTTATATCTATGAGTAATACCTATGCCCTACCTATTAAGTCACGGATATGGGTATATGATTGTACGTGTGGGTATATCCATACCCTACCCGTTTAAACTGATATGTAGAACTTATATGTAGAGTTTCAACCTAGGGACGAGTTGAGATTGTGATCTATAAACTTCGATAATTGTCATGTACTCCTCCTACTATTATTCAGTAGCGATAGTTATTTTTTGTCAAATATGTTACCGATAAATGTAAAATTGTGAATAACTTCTGTATTATTGGATCTACCTGTGGGTAATTGTCGGTATGGGCATGGATAAAGTTTTGTACCCACGGCTACAAGTATGAGTAAAATTTTCTACCCATTGACTATACAGTGCGAATATGGTATTGCTCTATCCTGTCTCTATACTGCCCATTGCCATCCTTAATCCTATTAGTATCCAATCTTCGTTGCACGTTCCCTTCATACAATTGGTGTGACCTTCATGATCTAGCAACCAAGAAACATCACCGCATGTATGGAGCACATAGGCCAACACTTGAAACACCACCAAAACAATCGCTTTGCAACATGAACACAACACCAATAGTCGTCACGACATTTCAACAAAGTATTTGGCACAAAGTACACGAGTTCACAGTGTGTTGGGAGAATGTATGCAACATAGAAACCCGCAAACTTACAAACCTTTACTTGGAGAACTGGGCTTGTCGCCCTGGTGCCGTTGGCGGGGAAACCAACTCACTGGAGTCCCTGCGACGCTGAATCTGACTATTCTGAAGCTATCCACCATTTTTTTGAACAATAAAAGGGCCTAGAAGACCTAGAAGCTGCAATATAGAACACGTGGCAGGTACAAATTGCAGAGAGGCCCATTGCAAAAGGCACCCTAGCAAAACTAGACAAAACAGAACAGGGCCTCTCATTTATAAAAAACACCCAAGGACTAGAAGATAAAAAGCAATCAAGTCCTATGGCGTCTCCACCACCAATCTCCGGCGACCTCCAGCCAACGACGAGGTCATGGGAAACTCTCGATCGTGACGCTCCACTGTCCGGAGAAGAAGCTAAGCCGCCGGCCATCTTGCCGTCAACGGGGACGAACCACTTGTTGACGGCGAGCTGTCGAGCCCCGACGCTGAGCTTCTAAGAAGGGCCTCCGATGGAGGTTAGAACCCTTAGTCGCCTTTTGACAGGAAGAGGCAGCAGCCCGGCAGCCTCGCCGCTGCCGATGGACCACTGCGAAGATCTCTTGGGCGCAGCTTCAACTGTCCTCATCTTCATCTTCGACGGTAGATTCTTCGCCCTTCCATCCCTCGCCTCCACAAATGCCAAGAAAATCAAGAAGCGATCCTTTACGGCGCTTTCGAAGGAACCACAAACTTTATGACCAAGCCACAGAATCGACCCAAAGCACCCCCAATCTCCAACCACTGGATCTTGGGAAGGAAGGAAGATCTGCAACCTTCCTGTGTCGCTCGCCTGCGCACAGGAGTAACTCGGAAGAGACGTGGATGGCTGGCTCCCCGCAAACCCTGGCTCGCTCTCCTCGCCTCCATGGCCGGCCGGAGCAAGCTTCAGATCTGGGAGCAAAACCAACCCCCGCAAGTCCCAAGCAGCTTTATTAAGGATGGCAGTGCTCGTCGCCGACGCTCCCCAACCACCGAGGGTAAGAAGGAGAAGAGCGAGGAACCCTAGATCACCGGTGATCTTGCTACAGAGATCTCCAGCATCGCCGCCTACTACGGGCACGCCGCTCACACTCGGCACGAAGCCGCAACACCATCTCCTAACCCTAACTATTCCGGATCCACATCCCGTCAAACTCCGGTAGCTAGTCCGGTAGTGGAGCCGAAGGCCCGCCCCGTTGAGCACACTCGAAAACTAGAGAGCGAGGAAGAGAGAGAGAGAGAGCGAAGCGGTGGAAAAGAGTTCTAGGCTTCTTGAAGCTATCCACCATAGGCCCACACTTTTCCAAGCGTCTCCCAGCCCGGGCACGGAGTAGCGATTTTGTTTGAAAAATTCACATTCTAGGCTTCTGAAATTTTTGCGCCACTCCATGGATCCAATGTTGAAGTGCTCATCGTGGGCATGGTCGGTCAGCCGTGCGCATTCTCCGTGGCTTCCATGGCTACGTGACAAGCTCCACCTCGGGTTGGTTTGTACTTACTACTCCCTCTGTTTCATATTACCTTGCGTAGATGAACAGTGCACGCAAAACAAGGTGGCTGATTTCTCTCTCATTTTTCACTTTTTTGCTCCTCGTTTTCTTGGGATGTGTAGCTCTGTGTTTACTCTAGCCATTCCAAAAGTTATAGAATTTTTTTGATGAAACATGAGAGAGAAATGAGTTGCATTGTTTTGCGTGATGAACAGTAACACGCAGAGCTTTTTGAAACAGAGGGAGTATGTTTTATAATACTTTCTCTGTTTCCTCCGTTCTAAAATAGATTTCTTAGATTTGTTAAAATTTAAGTGAATCTAAACACTAAATGGTGTCTAGATTCACTTAAATTTTAACAATGTGAGACATCTATTTTAAGACGGAGAAAATATAAAATGTTTTAGTTTTATAAAGATAGTATATCTAGACTATTTTTAATGTTTAGATTTTAAAAAAATATGCCAAATCTATACATAAAAGACGTTTATATATATTAACATCTTATATTTTAAAACAGTATTTTATGGCAAAGACACTAGAACGGGTGAAGCCGAATGGGGCGGGCAGAAATGAAAATGGGGGGCAGGCACACGCATGCCCTACGGAGACGAGCCTAGCGAGGGCGGGGGCCATAGGGACACATGGCTCTTCAGGGAGAGGGTCCATAGCTCATAGGACACGTGGTTCATGAGAGAATGGGCCAACGTGATTTGGTTCACGTGAGTATCATTTACTCCTTTCGTATTAAAATATAAGATGTTTTAAATTTATGAAGAAATTGAATCTAGATTTGTTTTAGTGTGTAAATTCATCTTAAAGTTGAGTGAATCTATATAATAAAATAAGTCTAAATTCATCTTTTTCAAAAACCTAAAACATCTTATATTTTAAAACGGAGGGAGTACCTTTTTTATTGGCATTGACGATGGATTTCTTTTGTTGTGCTGACTGCTTATTCAATCAGAGCATCTCTTCTTTGGGTAACATAGAATCAGACAAACAAATCGTCTTTGTCCAAACACAATGGAATTAGGAAATCTCCAAGAGAGAATCATTGGTTGACTTGATGTACACCACCTTGTTCGTTTTTGTGTTCAACTGGAATATCTGAAAGCGTTGGGAGACGGAACTTGCAGGCAGTGGAATCGGATGGAGTATTCTATTACAGACTATAGATTACAGTAGCATGTACGTAATTATTAGTACTACGTACTATACTTATTTTCCTAGAAAAAAATACGGAGTACGTGGCCACGTGAAACACGTATAGTATGAGCTTAAAATTCTCTGAGCTGTACCACCCGGCCTCATTCACAAGCTCTCACGATTGGACCACATACACCTGCTGTTGTTGCTGCTCAGTCGAGTATTTGCATCGCAACAGAACACCAACCCGGACACTCGTGTATGTTACGGTGTTTGATGTGCAGCACTTGTCTTCAGAACTCGTGAATAAGCTTCTGCAGAGAAGAGTAGGTCCCACCTGCAGCGACCAAGGAGCCAAGAACGATAATCATCACGATCAGCGCAACTTCAGCCCCGCCACACCTCGCCGTGCCGAAGATCTTGAGGTAGCAGACGCAGGGGAGCAGCATGGAGACCATGACGCTGAGGAGCGAGCCGACGAACGCCATGAGGTCGCCGAAGAAGGGGACCGTCAGGGCTATTACGATCGTGCTGACGACGATGAAGGTCCTGAGCAGCATGTTCTTCATGGACATCTTGTTGCCGGCGGCAAGCAGCTTCTCCTCGATCGCTGTCGCGACAGGGGTCAGCATCAGAGCGTATTTCGAGAACGGGTTGATCAGCGTCGTGTAGATCGCTAGCTTGGAGCTGAGCTTGCCGTCCGGGAGGTTCAGGGTCACCTGGGACTCGACGCCGTCGCCGTACATGAGGTAGCCCAGTATGGCCATGGATCCGTAGTTGAGCGTGCATGCCACGAAGCATATCACTAGTACCTGTCCATGTAGCACCAAACAAACTGTTAGTAAGCAGCATCAGATTCAAAATTAAATCGCAAATATCAATATACTAGTACTGTAGAAGATAAGGAATGCTTTCAGTCGCATCAAAATCATAGGCCACTTTAATCAGTACTTACCTTAGAGAACTTGTCCTTTTCCTTCATGGAATTGCACAATGTCGGGAACACGGCATGGCCGCAGTAGCAGAAAGTGTAGAGTCCCAGAGCAGTAGGCAGGCCACTGACATTCAGCATCCTTCCCTTCCCATGGAACCCGACGCCGTCGACCGCCGCGGCCCAGAGCACGCAGAATACCAGGACGACCGAGGCAACCACGCCGCTGGCCGATATGTAGGCGAGCACGCTCAGGTTCCTCAGCCACATCGTCGGCAGGATGACGATGGACACGAGCACGATGAACAGGTGCTTGCCGGAGACGAGGATGCCGGGGCCGAGGCTGAGGGTGGTGCCGGGGAATAGCTTGTCCAGGTTGTCACCCTCGAGTATCAGGAACCCGATAGCGACGAGGTAGAGCTCGGCGTACATGAACAAGGACACGGCGAACCGGCCTTTACCCCCGAAGGCCAGAGCGCCGATGTCCGGGTATCCGCGCGTGGCCGGCGACGTGCTCATGCACCGCTGCAGGAGCTGGCCCGTGTAGCAGCACACCGCGGCGACGACAGGCAGGAGCACCAGGCTCAGCCACCCGCCCTCCGCCAGCGCGTACGGGATGGACAGCAACCCGACGCCTGAAAATCGATCAAGTTGGCCGACAGCGTGAAAAAACGGCCAGTATGGAGAGATTGGAACAAGCAAAGATTTGAGTTTCCGGACGTACCGGAGAGGGCGTTGAGGCCATTGAAACATGTGCGCAGGGACGTCGCGCCGCCGTCCTCGGGCGAGCACTGCGCCTCGTGGTCGTGCGCCGCCGCGGAGTCCTTGCCCGCCTGAAGTCCTCCGTGGGCGTAGAGGAGGGGCTGCTCGAAGTCCGGTGAGTCGTCGGAAGGACTGTGCGGCGCCGTTCCACCATTGGCTAACTTATCCGTACACATGGTTTGGCGACGCCCTCCTCAGCGACGTTGCCACGCAAGCGCACGATGGAAGATATAATAGAGAGTAGACCACACGAGCTGTGCCGCAGTTGCCTGGTCGGCAGCTCTATAAATGGGATGGGTAACATATATGAAGAGATACACAGAGAATAAAGCGAATGAGTGATTCTATTGATTGTGACTGTGGGGTATTTATAGTCCCCAACAGGTGCTTTACAATGTCGGTTACAATGTTTGGCGTCGTTTCTAAAGGACGCAGCGACGGTTCACTATTATAGCAGTTGGACAAAATCTAAAGATGCTAACCGCTGCTTAGCATATTCCAGGGAATTTGTTAACTAATATATTTAACGCTAATTAATTCCTAACACTCCCCCTTGGACAATGCTATTTCCTATTTACATTGTCTTGGGAATCATCAAATATTTTGGATGCGGGAGAGTCTTTAATTTTTTGATCGTCTTTGATCTTGAGACTTCGAGAATCGTCGATCTTGTATTTATTTGTCTTCCAAAATCCTGTTGAAAAATATAAGGAGAATATAGGAATCCGATATACCGTTGGTATAATAATTGTACCATAAAATCTGTATAAGAAATCCATTGGAGAACTCATCTGAAAGAGTACAATATATTATTATCGGATATTAAACACTGAGTTCAGTCCTAGGAGATTTCTCCCCCTGAACTTTGCAAATTTCGAAGTCGTCTCATACCAATGCCATGAATGCACTTCTGAAATGCAGCTGTTGGTAAAGACTTAGTGAACAAATCTGCAAGATTGTCACATGACTTTGTTTGCAAAATATTAATTTCTCCATTTTTCTGTAATTCATGAGGAAAGAACAGTTTTGGAGCAATATGTTTTGTAATATTACTTTTAATATATCCCATATGCATTTGAGTAACACATGCGGCATTATCCTCATAGATAATAGTTGGTGATTCTAATGAACCAATACCACATGATGTTTGTATATGATTAATCACTCTGCGAAGCCATACACACTCTCGTGAGGCTTCATATAATGCAATTATTTCAGAGTGGTTAGTGGAAGTTGCTACAAGAGTCTGTTTTGTGGACTTCCATAAAATAGCAGTTCCACCATATAAAAATACAAACCCTGTTTGTGATCTAGCATTATGGGGATCAGAAAGATAGCCAGCATCAGTATAGCCAGTCAAAGTCATATCTTGATTTTTCTGATAGAATAAACCAAGATCTTTAGTACCTTGTAAATATCTGAAGATATTCTTTACTCCAGCCCAATGGCGTTTTGTTGGAGCAGCACTATGTCTAGCCAGCAAATTCACTGCGAATGCAATATCTGGTCTAGTGCACTAAGGTATGGAAACTCGGGTCCCAATACATCTTCGTTATCATCCCTAGGTCTAAAGGGATCCTTTTCTCTATCAAGGGATCTGACGACCATGGGTGTTTTGGATGGATATGATTTATCCATATTGAATTTTTCCAAAACTTTCTGAATATATGCGGGCTGATAAACGAGTATTCCTGAGGGAAGATGCTCAAGTTGTAAACCTAAGCAGAATTTGGTTTTTCCCAAATCCTTCATCTCAAATTCCGTCATTAAATGATTGCGTGCTACAGATATATCTGCTGCATTTCCAATGATGTTGAGGTCATCAACATAAACTGAGATGATGCAAAAACCCTTCGAGGATTTCTTTATGAAAACGCATGGGCAATCATCATTATTCGAGTATCCTTTATTGAGAAGGAACTCACTAAGCCGGTTATACCACATTTTACCCGACTGTTTTAAGCCATAGAGTGACTTTTGTAATTTTACACAATACATGTTGCGATTTATGTTTGGGTTCGGAATTTTAAGTCCATCAGGGACTTTCATATAAATATCCGCATCGAGTGATCCATATAGATAAGCGGTCACTACATCCATTAACTGCATTGATAAATTCATTTGTACTGCCAATGATATTAAGTATCGAAACGTAATTCCACTTATTACAGGAGAATATGTATCGTCAGTAGTCGATACCGGTCTCAAGTAAACCCTTGTGCTACTAGCCTCGCTTTATATCTCACCACCTCATTATTTTCGTTCCTTTTTCGAACGAAAACCCATTTAGCTCCCACAGGAAAAACTTTATGAGGAGTAGGTATTACTTTAGAGAATACCTCTCTTTATTAAGCGATCGCAGTTCTGCCTCAATTGCCTCCTTCCATTTAGGCCAATCTGAGCGCTTCAGACACTCTTTCATAGATGTTGGCTCTGGATCCAATTGAAGGGTTTTAGCAATTTTAGAGGAGAAATATGTGTCGACAAGTGTAGTCTTTCTATTATATGATTCTCCCGAATCGATATAGTTTGTGGAGATTTAATTTATTACCTCAGGCACCGTGTGATTTCCCATAACAACGGAGTCTGGTTGTTTCGATGTCCCAACATTAGAATTTGTGTGCACATTTATGTTGGGCTCTTGATGTTGAACATCTGTTTGGTGTCTATCAACTTCAGGTCGATTTGCATTTAGTGATTTTCTTTGTTTCCGTGGTGGCATTTGAGAATCCTTTTCCCTGGTGACCAGATTTCTCCCCCTTTTATTTGTAATTGGGGGTTGAGTAGTTTTATTTGGTACCTCTACTGCTCGTGCATTAACGAGGGATATAAGATTTAGTGACACCTTTGTGATCGATAAATGCATCGGCAAGTTGTTTGCAAAGTGTTGCAATTCTATTATTCTCGAACTTGATTGATTCTTTAGTACGTGGATCTAAGGATTGGATGCTGTCACATTCCAATCTATTTCCGGCATTCATTGTGGTTTGTTTCTCCCCTAATGCCGGAAATGATCCTCATCAAAAATTGAATCAGCGTCGGGCTGTAAACAGGTCCCTGTTAGGGGTTCTAAATATTTTATAATTGAGAGAGTTATATCCCACATAGATTCCTAATTTTCTATGGGGCCCATGGATGTACGCTGCGGTGGTGATATCGGCACGTATACAAGAACCGAATTTTTGCGGTGGGAAATACTTGGCTGATTGCCTCGCACTATTTGAAGCGGGAAGTTTCATGATATGCAGTTAGTCGACTTGTATCGATCTGCTGCGTGTAAAATCGCATGTCCCCAACAAGAGGTTGGTAAATTGCAATTCTGCAATAGTGGTCTAGCAATTAGCTTTACTCTTTTGATCAAAGATTCAGCCATTCCATTTTGAGTATGCACATAAGGTGCAAATGTTCTAGATGGATACCTAAAGCCATACAATAATCATTAAATCTTGGCGTGAACTAAATTCAGCCGCATTATCCATTCTTATTGTTTTTATCCTATGTTCGGGATGATTTGCTTGCTCGCAATTTGATAATTTGAGCAATTAATTTGGCAAAGGCATGGTTACGTGTGGATAATAAACACACATGTGACCATCTAGTGGATGCATCAATTAGCACCATAAAGTACCTAAATGGTCCAGATAAAGGTTGTATTGGACCACATATATCTCCTTGAATTCTTTCAAGAAAATTGAGTGACTCATTTTTCACCTTGAGGTGAGATGGCTTAGTTATTAGTTTTCCCGTAGCACATGCAGTGCATACAAAATCTGATGATTTGGGAAATCTTTTAATTGGTAAATTATGACCAACAGAATTGCTAATAATTTTTCTCATCATACCTATTCCAGGATGACCAAGGCGATCATGCCAAGTCTTGAATTTATCAAGATTTTGAAAAATTATTTTGTACGCAACAAAAGGTACGGGTTTGATGTATGTAAAGTATAATCCGGATGAAAATGAAGGGAATTTTTCAAGAGTTTGTTCCTCATATCCGTCGCTTTTTGTTAAAAGCAAATATTCTTTCTTATCCATCTTTACAGTTTTAAGATGGAAATCATTTGATCGGATATCTTTGAAACTTATAAGGGTACGTGTAGATTCAGGATACAAGAGAGCATTCTGAATTACTATAGTAGTACCCATAGGAAGTGTGAATGTGGCTCTTCCCGAACCAATAATTGCTTTGTTACTCCCAGTTATGGTCATAACATCTTCCTTTCTCTTAGTAAGAGTTTGGAAGTATTTTGTTTCCCTTAAAATTGTGTTAGTGGTAGCACTATCCACTAGACATAATTCTTCTTCCATCAGATTGTTTCCCGTAAAATTTCTAAAAAGTAGAAAGGGAATATTTTAGAATAAGTTTATTTTATTCATATATTCATCAAATTACATACATAGTATTTACATCACAAATATGAAATATAAATAGATTACAATATTATGTCTGATTTACATAATATACATAGTCTGAAAGACTTTATTCGAGTTATTGTTATACAATATATAACATATCGTTGTGTTTAAATGGCTAAATGACATCAATTGTTTATGGAGATTAATTTAAGTCTCCAAAAATATCTTGAGTGTAATCCACAAGCATGTCTTCATCGAGGATGATGTCGTCCTTTGGCTTAAATTCTTCTATAGCACTTTGAGAAGGACCAGCTTGAGGGTTGTCTTCTATGGCATTGAAGTGAGCTTCAGCCTTGTTTCCATGAACTTGCTTCCCTTTTCCTCCATACTTCATGTATAGATCCACGAGGTGCTTGGGAATACGACATTTGTTTGTACGGTGATTCGCACATCCACACCTTTGACAAACTTGAGATTTGTCAGTTCGATCATTTTTCTTGAAATGACCTTTCCCCTTAGATTTACCATCGTTCTTTTGCCACTTTCCCTTGAATTTCCGGAAGTTCCTTTTACGGTTTCCAAATTTATTAGTAAAATGAGCATTAGCATGTGCTTCAGAGGAGTGGCATGGCGCCGTTTAAGGGAATTATGATTTTCATGAGAAGTTCATCATGCTTCTCAGCCAAGTAATGTGTATATAAGCTCAGTACTTTGTGTATTTCATTGGCGATATTGTTGCTGCAATATCCTCATCGAGGGATGGAAGGTGCATAAAGTTTTCTCTATTAAGTCCGCATCTGAAACTTGTTTGTTGCAAAATCTCAGTTTGGAGTTAACTTTGTGCACGGCAGAATTATATGCCGCAACAGACTTGAAGTCCTGAAACCTTATGAGAGACCATTCTCTCTCGGCTTCCGGCAACATAACCGCTCTTTGTTGGTCGTATCTCTCCTTGAGGGAGTTCCATAAGGCTAGTGGGTCCTCCTCCATCATATATTCAATTTTTAAATCAGGATGGAGGTGGTGCCTTATAAAATGTAATGTCGCATACTTTACCACTAGGGGTATTTCTGGAGCATCTTCAGGGGGTGTGATAATTGTAGGACCAAGGTTACGACTAGTTAAGTTTATTTTCGTATCCATAGCCCAAGATAGATAATTACTTCCATCAACTTGCAGTTCTTGGAAATCTTTTTTATTGATGTCACCCATTTTTCCTGCATGTGATCATGCATTTAATTAATTTTACTAGAGAGTAAAATGTAGTTTGGTAAACAACAAAATTGTTCTAGGGGAACATTTGGATTTAAGCGGATGCTTATAATTCGTATATGTGTAGATCTTCGAATTTCAGGTTAACACATTGTAGATAATCTCCATATTTGCAGAGTACATCTCTCAGTAGTAGGAAGCATAGTCCGACGAGTGTCGGTAGACGCCTTATCCTATTACCTTGTGTTATACTTTCATCTTAATTTATTTGGAAGAGCACTTGTAGGTAATCTTATTGTCGAAAGGACTAATAAGTACGCCTCATAGTAATGGATAATCTGCATGTATGCAGTAGATCCATTACCTTGTGTTTCACAAATAATATTCGAGATAGTCACATATTTTTATTTTGCAAGAAGATTTAGTTCCAAGGACAAAATTAAATTGTTGTACCAAATAACATGTTATAAAATGCTAAAGGCAAATGTATTAATAACAAGTCATATTATTAATAGACATAAGGTCTAATATATATATTTACATCACTATAGACTGTTACATTGCATGATAGATAAACATAAGTTCGCACTATACTGCTATACTACTATTAGTGCAATCACAGTACACTGAATGATAAACAAAGCGTGCGTCCGAAACAGAAGTTTACAGGAATCTAATACTAGTGCAGATAGATACTTAGTCAGAAATTTAGATAATATAAGTGAGCCTATTTTTTTTCACGGACGGGCTGCTAGCATTGCTAGAGCTGGACCGGTCGATTGAATAAAGGATAAATCCAAATAAAGGGTCGAGAGAGCGGCGTTGGGAAAAATCCCGTCGCCTCCTCCTATCCACTCGATGCCGGCCTGCTTCATGCTAGCGCCCGATCGGCTTCTTCAGCGCGGCTCAACGCCTCCACGGAGGAGGAGGAGGCGAGGCTCATGGCAAGGCAGTGAACCCAAGTGCGCCGGGACCAAGTCCCGATCTGCGGATTCCAGTCGGGCCGCCATGGCCGATCGCGGCGGCGGAGGCAGCGTGCCTCCAGCGGGCGTCGGGCGAGGCCGGCGATGTCGTGTCCTCGGCCTTCTCGCCGCATCCGGCGCAGGAGGTTGAGGTCGGGAGCTCGGGCGACATGAGCAGCGGCGCGTCAATGGCGAGCCGGCGGAGCGTCGGCATGGACATGGGCGGCGGTTGGAAGAAATTACGCAGCGGCGTGGCTGGCGGGCGAAGTCTCGTCCTCGTCGGATGGCGTCGGGGGCGGCGGGGCGTACCGTGGCGCAAGTAATCTTGCAGCGGAGTTGTTGCCCCATCTTCCTCGTCGCTGAAGTTACGCTCGGGGTCGTCGGACGAGCCATCCGGCCTTCGGCCGCCAAGAGCCATTCCATGGGCGGGCTGCGAGGCGGCGGAGGCAGCAGATCGCCTATGCCGGCGGTTACGTTCGAGGCTTCGTCTTCATTACCGACATTGGCTTCTTGGCGGCAACCACCGGCATCTGCGTGCGGTAGCGGCAACCTCTGGCACAGCGACGACAACCACCGGCGCAGCGGCGTTCTCCTGCACTGCCGGAGCCTCTTCCCTAGGCACAACTCTGCTTGTAGAAGGTCCTGGTGCTCCAGGGAAGTGGCGGTGTTGCGCCCACTGGTTACCACGGAGGTGGTGCTGGTTGTGGCGGTGGCGGCGGCGGAGACTGCCACGCCCATAGGGACGACGAAGCGGTGCTCTGTGGTGGCGGAGGCCACCATTCCTGTGCTGGCGACGCTGAAATCGGCGGCCAAAGTTCCGGCCAAAATTCCGGCGACGTGCAGCGGCGAGGCCGAATGTTCGGTGACGAAAATGGGAGCGACCATACTCCCTGGCAACAAAACGTGCAAAGGAAAAAACAAGTTCCGTGGCGGCGACGGAAAGCCATTCTTCCTTTTCTTACCTTTTCTCTGTTCTTCTTCTTAGGCCTACTCACTCAGGCAGAGCAAGTGCTGATGGCGTGAAGAGATACACAGAGAATAAGCGAATAGTGATTCTATTGATTGTGACTGTGGGGTATTTATAGTCCCCAACAGGTGCTTTACAATGTCGGTTACAATGTTTGGCGTCGTTTCTAAAGGACGCAGCGACGGTTCACTATTATAGCAGTTGGACAAAATCTAAAGATGCTAACCGCTGCTTAGCATATTCCAGGGAATTTGTTAACTAATATATTTAACGCTAATTAATTCCTAACAATATAGACCATGCCGGGCCTCAAATAGGGATGGCACCCGCAGCGACCCGGAGATTCCACCCATAGGTGCGTGTCCCTAGCATATCCTAATGGCACGCCTAGAAGATTCGTGTTTGTAACTTCACAATTTTACATCATCCTAACATTGTATACTTATCACACTCATGGGAACCACAATCTACATGTACACTTTGGACATATTTTGGTTGCCAGCATTCAGCCCATACAGGCCTCGGCCGGGTTGCCAAATTAGCATGTTTGGTTACGCTGAAATTGACGCCCGCACGCTTCTTAAAGCAGGCTAAAAGGTAGGCCAAGAGAAATGGTTGATACGGTTTCCTCAAGCCAGCCTCAAGCAGGTGGAGCGGGCCACGCGGTTGCACGTGTTGAGAAATGAGGAAACAAGAAATTTCAGCTTAACTCTCCGTTACACTCCTCTCATTGTTGTAAACCTCATTCTAGCCGCCATCTCTAGTCGGATTATGACCACCACGGTGCGCTCCACTTTTCTAACCTATTCGATTTTCCTCGAGCAGCTGTGCACAACCCTAATCCCCCTCTAGGGTTTTTGTTGCCGGGACTCGTGCTACTCTGTCGTGCTTCAGGCTATAGGTGGATGTGGGCTGCCCACGGGACCCGCTTCCCAATCCCGCATAAAAGGTTAAGCGGGCATCCCACGGTAAGCAAAACAATAAGTGGGATATCCCACATCCCACATCCATTCCGCATTGTCTTCAGGTCGCGACTTAGTTTGGCGCTGGCATATCGTGGCTCGCTCTATTGGGGTTGTCCAGCGACTGCTAGGTGGTGTACCAGTTACGCGCCATGGTATCTAGTCCCTGGACTTGGAGCTCATGACATCCGTCGTCTTAATCAATCCCACGACGACCATGTTGGTCGGCAGGATTATGTACACGCGCCACCTACGCCACCTTCCTTGGATGATCACCCACCTACTCGGCTCCAAGGTGGCGACACAGATAGCAAGCATGCAACAGATCAGTGCGGGCTCGACCCCCGTGAGCATGTTAGCTTCATCCATGGCTTAACTCCCTACATCATATACCATTTTGTTTTCCATAGAAGTACTCCTATGTCTTAAAATAGATGTCGAAAATTGTCTAAATTTAGACGTATCTAAACAATATTTATTATATAGATATATCAAATTTAGACAAATTTTTTATATCTATATTAAGACCGAGAGAGTATATAATTTAATGTTTGCGGGCATATGTGAGAATAAGTGGGATGGTAGGCACCCACATAAATTTAGCGGACTCCCGCGGGACACCCACTTAACTGTTGCGGGACTGTGCAGGCATATGTGGGCCTCCCGCGGACAGTCCCACCTGCACCCTGAGTCGTGCTTCCATGTGCCTCCTTTGTTGCTCCAGTAATCTCTCCGACGTAGTGTTGTTGGTTATCCGTGGCTTGGAGCGAGTTGCAACACCCTAGTACTCCCTATGTCGTCCTGGTGGTCTTCATTGTTACGTTACCACTGTGGTACCTTTCCATTGTGGTAGTGCTAGCCCTGCCTCATACTATGACAGTGTGTTTGAGGTGATGCTCTCAAGGTTTGCCTCCTCTACTCCCTTTATTTGTCCTTTGTCAATGTCTATGGCCACTGGTTGTGTGGTAGTACTCTATCTACTTTGGTTCTAATCTTTTGGATGTGCTACATTTCATACTTGTGATGAACTTGGTGTTATGAGATACTACCGAATAATCAATGCCCTTTGTGGTTCTTGATCAGCGTTTTACTCACTGAACATTTGACTATACATGCCCTTGCGTGATTCAGAACATGTGTATGTGGGTGCAAAGTGTATGTGTGTGATCTTTACAGCGCCTAGACAAACTGTTGTTGTGATCGTCTCTCCCCTGTTTATCTGATAAATTGATAAGAATTGATACTTCTAGGTCTAGTCCTAGAACTTGATAAGAACATATGCTCTAGATCTAGCCTATCATTTTGATAGGTTTATGCCCTATGTAGCATGATCTTGTGGCTCTGGTTAACCTTGTTATTTAGGCGTACCATGCTCTTTCTTGCCGCTTGATTAATCATAGTGCTCTAGATGTAGTTCATCAAGTTCTTGATATTCTTGATATGTTGGTCATCATGAATTATGGTTTGGGGCGGTACAAGACTAGTTGGTGTGTTTGTGTTGTTGTTTTTCTACTGCTGCTGGTTGCTTCACACATGGATAAATGATGGTTGTGTAAGCTCCTTACTTGTGGGTTCACTAGTACAATTTGACAAGTTACTAGGGGTGTCCCCTTGTGTATTGGCTTGGTTTATGGATGGCTATCCTTGGTTGGATTTATTTTTATACCGCAAGTGTAAAATCTCACTAGATATTACTTGTTGGTTGTCAGAATTATATTTTTGGTCTTAATATAATAGATTAAGCTTTGCTTAATTCTAATGTTGGCTTTAGTATCTTATTGGCCTTCAATGCCAATATAGATTCAGTCAAATTTGTGGGTTTCATTTTATGAAATTGAATAGATTAGAGGCATTCATTGCTGCCTATTTTTTCCTAAAGTAAATATGGATCACACTATCATGCTAAGGTCGCCTTAATGTTGAATGTTGCCGCATTTTCCATGTTTTCTCAATGTTGCCAATCTTTCCCTCATTGCCAATTTGTCCAAATTTATGATATTGGTCCAAGTTGATACAACTACCTAATTATTGCCTAAGATTGTGTAATTCCCTCTGATAAATATGTGGAGATCAAGACTCTATTCTTGATTTCCCATATTTGAGCTCAAAACATCAAATATTCCTCATCCAAGTTGTGAAGAACAATATTTTAACATAACAAAAATATTTCCTATTCTTCAATGTTGGTTTTGCATGTATGAAGATGAGCAAATCAGGGTCAAGCTTCAATTTAGGAGTTTTATCTTCTTCCTTTATGTAAAGTTCTTCTTTTATAACTTATAATAAAACATGTAAAAACTCCTAGTAATAAAGGATATCTTGTTCCATATGATCATATTTTTATGTATTTTTCATGTGCATTTAAGTTACATCTGTATTATTGAATTCATTTTTAACATAAGTATCAAACTCTATTTGAATTTTATATTATGTATGCTATATTATCTGTGAAACTGAGTGCATTACTCATATTATCCTTAGTTAATATTTTCATTGTTTTCCATGTCTTAAAATGAGCAAAGTTCATGTCAAAATCCATCGCATTACTCTCGATGATCCAACTCTAAATCACCAACTTAAGAGAAACCTCGATCTCTTTTCCTTCTATCAAATAGTTCTAAAATTACCCACAGTTTAATATGCATGAATTCAAATGCACAAATTCTAACTACCCCCATGAGACCTAAAACTACGGGATGCAACACTATTCCCCACAATAGAAATTGTGGTTGCCCATTGATGAGGGACTTCCTCTTGACAATGTTGAGAGAATAAATCGAGGAGATTCAAGTTGGGGGATATCGGCAGTGAGCTTATGCGCCACAAGGTGGAGTAAACTAGGAGTACGAAAGTGCGAGCAGTGCCAATATAAGGCACCCAAAATCCCACTGATTTGTGTGCCAACCATATCCTCCCATATGTGTCTTTTTTTCGCTATCAATTCCTTGTCGCATGCGTCCTGTGCCACCGGCATTAAGAGAGAGGGTTGTCGAGAGGGTAACGATGACGGATGAAAACTATCCCCATGAAGGTGTACCCACATACTATGAAGTTAATACATCTTATGGCCAATGGATTTGGACTCCTACCCGAATCAGATGTTGTCATAAGCAGAACATCCACTCTGTGCTTGGTAGGCCTAGAAGAATGTAGAATGAGGGAAGTAGGTGAACCACCAAAATTCAAGAAGATGAACTTACATGGGGTAGTAATTAAGTGTGGATTGTGCCATGTTGTTGGAAAATAAAAAGTAGTTGCAGTAAACTTCCACAAAAGGAACAAACAAAAAGAATGATCGTCTTTTTAAGTATGTGATAAAATGAAGGTAATCCAGGTAATTGTTGGAAAATCATTAACAATCTTTTTTATTTATTTTAATCATATGATCTCTCATCTCATTTTTTGTTTTATACAAAAAAAAACACATACATCAAGATGCCAAGCAACAAGAAGCACTCCAATATAGGAAAATTTTAAAGCTACAAAATAAGATATTATAAAACTCCTAGATCTTCTAAAAGATCATCTACTACAACACCAATATCATCTGCCAACTCATAATCAACAAGATGTGCTACTACACAAATTCCAGTACTCAAGCACCTGCTAGCACACAAGCAAGAAGATATGCACCTAAAGATCAACACATGGTGCTAGAGGCCAAGGATCAAAGAGTGGGAGAGTTGCAACTACAATGATGTCTAAATTTGCAACCTCTCAAAATCATTTAATCAATAGTACTGTCTTTTGTATGGCCGTATCGGACTGTTATGGAGATGGATTATTTGCAATGAAACCTGTCTTGGTGATCATGAAACTTCATAATTATAATGAACCTATTTTTCGTGACCAACGAATTATGCTACTATTAAGTTTTACCGCTGTGGATTCACTATCCAGGGGTAGGTGTGTACCCACGGGTATACGACGAATTAAGCAACGTAGATCCATTTTAGCTTGATTTCCTAGTAGAACGCAGATTTATGGTGTACAAAAGTGGTTCCAGAAATTTGGTTTGATTCTTTTGGTCAAGTTTTACGAGGAAATTGGCCAAAAAAAATTGAACCAAATTTCTAGAACCACTTTTGTACACGAATAAATACGGGTTCTACTTGGAAATCAAGTGAATTCATGTAGCTTAATTCGATTATACCCATGGGTGCACACCTACCCACGGGTAGCAAGTCATTTCTGATTTATAGTTTATTCACTCAATATTCTGTGTTTTTAATTTTGTTCAAATTTGTACAAAGTAATCTCATGTCGTGAAGATGCATAGAAATATTATCAATTGTTTAAATAAATTTACTATACTTGTAACGAAAGCACACTTCGATCCATTGCATAACTACAAGCAAACTTGTTCGGGTACAACTTGTATTGTTACATTGCATAATATTGCATACTAGCCTTTTATTAAATCAGTGTTATGATATATAAAATTAACCGTCATACTTAGATGCCAACAAGTTTACAACCAGTTCATGTGGGTAACCCAGCCAAGTTTTATTCATTTAAATTTCTGAGCCTATGTTCGCTAGGATATGCGCCACACCATTGCCAATCTGATGCACGTGTGTGACAATGTGTTCTAATATTGCATACCAACCGAACCATATTGTATTGCATCAAAGCACACTAAGATGATTCATGCAACTAAAACCTTATAGAAAATCATAATCATACATATAGTATTTTTGTACAATAAAATACTCTCTATGCTCATGTATATTGTTCTATTTATTTTTTGCATTATTGTTGGATATACTCTCTCATTGCAACAACGGTGGCATATTTTCATTTGTGTTATGTAGATTCCTGAACTGCGGGTCTAGATTCCAAACTCGATACTACATCGTGTCACTAAGTAAATCACGAAGAAACGATGTTCTCGCATTATCGTGCACCACTAGAATGTCCACCGGTCTTCCGACTTCGTGCAGATAACAGTAAAATAGAGGAAACTGAACAAGAAATTAGGAATATCGATAGTAGCATTAGTGCCATGTACCACAAACTAATTACTTACAATCTCATTGGTTGCGGTGACCCAGCATATACCACTGCATGATATAGTATACTATAGTCGTTGGCATAACACCAATGAAACATCGTTCACTAGTATTACATCCCTCAGAGTGGTACAACAGTAACACAACAGGTCCAAGACATGATTATAGGTTACAACTCGACTTTTTACAAAATATTCAGGGAACACTCTAGGTTAAAGAGAGGGAAAGAAACTTCTTATAACAAAGAATCAAAATTCACATCTCAAAACTATCATACTAATAAGACTAGTATCTGAACTATTGGGCTTGCAAAATCTTGCTATTGCATTGCTCTACAGAAGTAGGTTCTATGGCTAGAGATTATACTCCTATCTAATCAGCAACTTCGTCTTCACTTCTGTGAATATATATGTTGACTTTCTTGACTTCATTCCAGAGTTTGAGACTTTGATGATGATTTCGTGAGCATGATTTGATGTAGACATCGTACGTACTGGCCTAAGAATCTAGCAAGGGTTAAGAAGATATGTTGAGTCTGAGTGTACACAGCAAGTTCACTAAAATGGAGTGTTTGGTGCACTAGATACAGCCAAAGACCATAGGTCGTAGGCTATGCAAGTTTTTGTAAATATTTTTTTAAAGGTTACTTTTATTCTGAAAAGTTATGTCCATCAGTCTTCACATGTTGATTAGAACTTCATGAAGTTCCTTTCCTGCAGCGTTCTCAGCTCCTTCCCGAAACAAAGAGTAGCAAGTTACAGTTCTTACACTCTACAGAGGTACGTTGCTTTACCCATGAGAGATCAAATCCTTGTTGCACAACCGGACGATCTTTCCCATCCATACTTCCTATGGTGTGGGGCCCAGTATATGATTCAAGCCAATCACTGTCCTTCTCTATGATCCCGTATTCTCACCCTTTTGCTAGATCAGGACAACGGTCATGCAGGTTTACATTCCTGGAGAGAGCAATCCATCATAGACATCTAATATCGGGGAATTGACGGTTCCCACCCTTGCACGTGCCTAGACATAGGATCACGGCTCCGATAAAGTTGTCCGTTAGCATACGAAAGGGAGAAGATCCAGCTGACTTCCCTAGAGCCCATATAGATCTCATGGTTAACATGTAATATATGGTGCAAGAATCACTCACGACATTTGTTATTAATTCCTAGGTGATGCATTCCCGTGCAAATGGAACCTCCACCAATCCACAAACCATACTTTGGTTCCATTTGCCCACCATATTAGGCTAACAGCACTCGGGTCAATAACCATTAAGTCATATTATTAAGAAAATATTATTTTCTTCCATCCTTTTTGAAATGCAGGTGATGACAACAATATTTTGCAAAATACTTTATAGAAAATAATCAAAGGACATGAGCAAGTGTGAACTTGCCTTTTGTGATTGCAATATTATGCACTCGCGGTCTTCGAGATAATAAAAGATCCAATATTTGAAAACAGCATCATTGGTCCATTAAGGACTAATGTTTAAAGAAGCAATATGCTATTATGCATAAGTAATGTAGTGAAATTTGATAAACTCGAATCCCCGGAATAAGCGGTGATCTAGGTTTGGAAACTAGAATGGTTTTTTTAGAATGTGTCATTCTTTTAGATAAGTTTCACACATGTTCTTCTTATTAAGGCTTACGACTGTGTGTGTGTGAAACAACATGTATGTATAATAAAGTACACACAATAATAGAATACTCAAGTGTGGAATGTATCCAAAGACTGTGTATATAAGGGTTGTTCATCATTTAGAGCTTTCATAGGAATTCTTATGTATTGCTTTATAATGTATCTTAAAATAATAGCTTTTGAAGAAAATCTTACTTATATAAACAAAAGCGTTTAAACTTTAAGTTAACATTCTTGGTTTTCTTACTAACTATAGTTCTCAAGGAAGAAATATTTACTTCATTTGAATAATGATATCATTATTGGTTGATATTTATCTCCTTTAGATGTATTATAATTTGTTCACTTCATAATGTTTCTTTAAGGTTAATTTAAGAGTGGTAATACTTGTATTTGGTTAATGGTTTCTTAACATTATTGTTGAATAGAATCACTTACCTTCTTACAAATGAGTGGTTATAATTCATAACATGGAAACAACATTACTTAAGTACCTCTAAATTATCTTTAGATTTGAATCCATTTATGAGCATGTGAATGAAGTAATGGTAAAAGATTTTATTAAGTCAAAAATATCATTCTTGAGGATTTTATATTTGATAAGAATCCTTTTGGAAAATAATACACACTTATTGATGAATGATAATTTAATAAAATTGTATTTAAAATGTTTTGAACTATTTGGACTTCATATTATCAATACTTAAGACAAATACTATTATTAGGCCATAGATGTATAATATTATAAACATTATCAATTTTTATTTATCCTTATATGAATTATCTATTTAGGAAATAGGTTTAACTTCAAGTTATTAGAGTATTAAATTTTTATTCACCTCAAAAGTGGAATGTTTCATTTTTAACATGTATATATTAGTTGTGAGATCATTGTGATATATTATATGTATTTTTATAAAATTTAAATATTAAGATATGATTTTTAAAAGATATATTATTTTATAAATACTTCATAAATAATAAATATTTAGTTAAGTGATATAATATTTTATGTTTATAGTTTTACATTGTTGTTTTTTATTTTTCTAAGAATTTTAGTATATTATTTATATTTTTCTCATTAACCAATATTAAAATATGAATTTTCAAAGTATTATTACTTATAAAATATTAATTAAATAATTATTATTTAAATAGGTAACACATTAATGTATGATAATAAATTTAAATTGTAGATTTTATTTTTCTAAACACTTTCATATATTGAACATATTTTCCTGAATTATAAAGCAAAAGTTATTGAATTTTAATGTTTATTTATTTTCTAATTAAATTCTAAATAACGAAATACTTTTCTCACTCATACTTCCCCTACACACAGTCACGGACTGGTGGGCTAGTGGCCACACCACATAACCAGATTAGTGAATACATTAGTTATGAGACATGTTTCTACTCACAGTTAATGACAAATGGGCTCAGTGCCACGTCACATGCCACATGGGCAAGACTGAGTTAAAATTTCCTGGAGATGACACATGCATGACGTCGAGGTGACGTCACGTCGCCGGTGACGGTCAGGCGATGCATGGCGGCGGTGATCTAGCGTGAGTTAGCAATTGTGGTTAGGTGGTTTGGACACTACGCTGCATGGGGAACCTAATAGTGGAGATGCCGCGATGAAATGGTCACCGGAGAACGTATTTCGACGACGGCTGGCGGTGGCGCACCGTCGGCCTCACGACGGACTCTAGCTAGAGGCAAAATTAGGAAGCGAGAATGGGGTTGGAGATGCGTATGCGTACCCTGAGCATTGTTGTGTGATCCATGACGAAGTTGGCGACCGGAGATGAGCGCAAAATCACGGATTTCGGCGAACTCCGACACAATGAAACCGCGAAATTATTCTAGCTCAAACCTCCCTTTGATGCTTGCTTGCGCTCGTGTGTTCACAGAGATGAGTTTTCTCTCCTAGAATACTCCACAAACTCCGGCAGGCTCTCCATCGCCGTCTAGCCGGAGACCTCTCACGACGGAGCTTTAGTGGTGAGAGGAGATAGAGAGAGATTGAGAGGAAATTGAGGAGAGAGGCTGATATCTAGGGCTCGGGCAATCCTTATCCTGTATTTTATACGGTAAGGCGAGGTATGAGACGGTGGCACGGCGTCGGCGACGGCCTAGATGTGGCGGCAGTACTGAAACTTAATCTAGGTGTGAATCATTGCGCACTACCTACTGGCGGATTTCTGGTAACTCGTAGAGGGTTCTAGGATAGTCATTCATGTCTAGGACGGTCCAGAAAGGCGGCCGGGACGTGGCTCGTTGGCGGCATGTCAACCTTGCAGAGGAGGACGAAGACGATGGTTCTTCTCCTTGCGTGGGCCCTGCTTGCTAGTGAGACAAGAAGGGGTATACGGGCTTGGACAGATGGGCTATAGCACGGTGAGAGGAAAGAGAAAAGGCGCGACACTAAGCGGCGGGTAAGAAGAGGAGAACTGGGCCATGGCCAGGAACACTCTCTTCTATTTTTTTTCTTTTTATTTATCTTTTTATATATTATGTTTTCACAATTCCTTTTCAAATAAGAATATCTTAAGGTTTTAAAATATCCAGACACTAGGTAAATTTATAGAAATGCTGCAGGGATTATTGTGGTTAGTTGTTTTTATATTCTTTTTAGTATTAGTATGGATCCTATTTATTTGTGAGATGTAGATGAGAAAACTCATTAATAACTTTAGGGTTTAAGATTTTGTTTCTTATTTAGAAACTTCCTTTAAACTATGCTTTTATTTATCTATTGATAGATGTGGTTTTAAAATATCTATAAAATCATTAGATATGGCTTCCTATAATGATTAATTTATGTAGTTAATGCCTTAATGTGGTAGTGAATAATGATTGCAATAGCCTTGGTTATAGAATCATATATCTATTGATAATTATGACTGAAGTAGAAGTTATGGTTTGGAATTGTAAATGTTTACCATGAGTTTTAGGAGATTTAATAACTTATATTCTTTAATGAGTATGGTTAAAGGTCAAGACTAAGGTCACTTTTCTTCTAAGTTTATGATTATGATTGGTATATTAAGTTAGAGTGATATGTTGAGATTTGTTTCTAATGTGATCTTGACAGTTCCATGGTATTGAGTTTTCTATTAGGGTTTAGAGGAATGAGATAGACATGGAACTTTGATAAGGATTGACATAGTGAAATAACATGTGGGCCCCCATGTGTGGTTTTGGTAATTAATGACAACCTCTATGGACTAATGCTTGTATCGAGTTGTACTTGTAGGAAATGTCCATAGGCAATGCTTGAACCATATGTTGGCTTCAAGGTTTGTAGAAGAAGTGAAGAGGATCATGTGGTGACCAAGGTGTTCAAAGAATGGTCCATGGATTGGTCATGTGAGAGTTAAAGCTATGGCAAGTATGTATTGAAGAATAAGATGGAGTAATATCTCTGGTGTACCTTCAAGGAATCAACATAATGAAGAAAATAAGAAATGATGTGCAAGCTAAAGATGTGCAATATATAGAAGATCTCATGCTTAAAGCTTGCCATCCTCGGTGATCATGGATCGATGAAGACAAGGTCAAAGTAAAGGTTTCCCTATGTTGTATGTGGGAGTAACTTGCAAGTCTTCATCAAGCGAGTGCGTGCAAGAGCAATCTAGAAAGGTGTTCCATCTTGAGAAAGACAAGATCGCATACATCAAGATCAAGTGGAATATGCGCAAGGCAAAGGTATGATCTTGATTGGGTTTATTTCTTACCGGGCTCGTGGTGTTATTTGGGGAGACCGGTTTATAGGATATATAACCGTACTATCAAGAGGTCCTCTCAAGTGAGTAACTCGATCGTATCTTTCAGAGAGAGCTCAAACCTTTGCATACTTAGCATCATCCTTTATTGGTTGTTATTTGGATCTTATCCATGTGAGGTTCTAGAGCTTGTGATAATATTCATAACAAGCTCTAGTTCATCAAAAATGGATTTCCCTTCTATATCATATTGTGTTTTTAATCCTTGAGGTTTTCCGGATTCTCACCAAGGGAGGCATCTCACATTATAATACATGAAATGTTCTCACTTGGTGGTATCAAATATTTTGATCCTTGCGTTTTTGATCCTTGTTGGGAAGCTCTTGTTGTCCTCTTTCCAACAAAATAGGTTTAGGGTCAATCGGACTTTTCAAACTCTAGATATCGCCATTTGAAGTTTGCCTCTTATTTGGTCCCGACCGGAGTCTCCAGTCTGTGTGGACCGGAGTCTCCGGTGTGGTCCGTAGTTTCACCAAAAGTCCTCGGAGGGGCCGCCAGAAATTTGCCCAGGACAGTCTGATGGGTGTTCCGAAGGTTGGTCCGGAGGTTGGCCGGAGTCTCCAGTCTACACACCGGAGTCTCCGGTCTGGCAATTCCCCAACGGGCAGAAAACGTTCAGAAATCTGTGGGCCTATAAAAAGGGGCCTTCTTCCCCAATGAAAAAGCTCGAGTTTTACAGGCTTTCTCCTCCATTATTGACCCTCTTGAGCTTGCTCCCCCTTAAATTCCTCCCTTGATTCTTGCATATACTTTAGGGATTTGAAAGAGGAGATCTAGATCTAAAATCCCACCAATCCATCTCTCCTATAAGTGAGGGGGACATCTTGGGATCTAGATCTTGGAGTATTTTATGGATTTCCTCCATTGTTCTTCCTCTCTTATTCTCCCACAAGCTTTTGTATCTTTGGTGGAATTTGGGAGAGAAGTATTTAAGCACTACTTTTGTTCTTGCCATTGCATTTGGCGCATCGGTTTGAGTTCTCCACGGAGGATTTGGTGAGTGAAAGTTGAGAAGCTTTTTACTCTTGGGTTCTTGGAACCCTAGACGGTTTGTTGGTGTTGCAGGTTGTGTCCTTGTTGGCGTTTGTTGGGAGCCTCCAATTAAGTTGTGGAGAAGTGCCCCAACCTTGTGAGAGGTTCCGGTTTGCCACCGACAAGTGCACCGATAGTGGAAGTGTGGATCGATCCCGTTGGGTTGAGATTCACCGGATAATAAGGGAGGCCTTTTGTGGCGTAGGTGGTTAGATACCACCCCCTCTCCAAATAAGACGTACTCCATGTTGGGAGGAACTCGGTAAAATATCGTCGTCCCCGCATGCCTCGGTTATCTCTATACCCGAGCTCTTACTTATGCACTTTACTTTGTGATAGCCTTCGTGCTTGAAGTATATATCTTGCTATCACATAGTTGTTTGTCTTGCTTAGCATAAGTTGTTGCTGCACATAGGTGAACCCTAGATTGTTCTAGGTTTTGTGCTTAACAAAGTAAACGCTAGTTTAATTCCGCCTTTGTTGAGCCACTCTCGGAAAAGTTTTAATCGCCTATTCACCCCTCCCCTCTAGGCGACATCTGTATCCTTTCATATAGCCTTGTTTATTAATCTTATTAGGGATTCCTGTCTTCCCTACTTCACAATTCTTGATTTTTGATTAAGGAATTCCTTTCCTAGATATATCACTTCTTCATATCCATCATCATGTATTAACATGATGATCTTTACTTCACAAGTATATTATTATCAATACTTCCTCATTCTAAATCCAATCATCTTGACACTAAAGCTCTATATGTTCTCTTTATAGAGATAACTTCTCACTTCTAGAATGCTTCTAATGATTCCAATTCCACTTGACTGATTACTCTCTTACTTCACAAATTTATTTGTAATCTCACTTATAAATCTCAGAAGCTTGTCATTGAAGCTTTTCATAATCTTCTCATATCTCTACCCTTGGTTATTAAAACTACTCTACTGATGATAATTTCCAATCCAACAAATGGTTACTTTTAACTCCATTCATACTCTTCCTTTATCATTCATCAATAATATTACTCTAATAGTTGTATATATATATCAATTACCAGTTCACCTCAAATGTTTACTATTCTATTAAGAGGAATACTACTACTTCCATAACTCATTGCTTCTCTAGTATGAGCTTGGTTATACTATCTTAACTTTAGTCACCTCCGTAACTCATATTCCAACTTGACATTATATCATTGTGACTTGTCATGATTCACCTAAGGTAACATATCTATACTAGGGTTTAATCATGTTCTATCCACCAATGTCACTTATGCATCATATAATCATTCACTCTTAGTGACTTAAGAATGATCATTATTATCCTTTGATCATTTATGGCTTAGGTTAATAGTTGGATAATCAAGGCTTTTATCAATACAACATTACAGTTGTATTATAATTATTTTCTCGGTATATCTATTTGACTAAGAGATATTATTCATTGACTATGCCTACTTGATCCAAGAATATTACTCCTTGGTAACTATCTTCAGAAGTCATCCTTATAATCTTCTTTGTTACCATATTAATATGTATTCCAGATATCTCTTCTATTCCATTCAGGAGTTAGTTAACTCCATCAATTATCATATTGATTTGATTCTCTTCAAACACTCCCATCCTATAGATGATATCTAAAACTAGCATTACCACTTACATCTTCTTACTTCTTTCTCTAAAGGATTTAAAGTGAATGCCATGATTAAGAACCAGAGCTGATAGATCAAGAATTGATAGGATAATAATTGATGAATCAATAGTTGATTACTCAATCATTGATGAACAATAGATATTAGGACCTGGTTCAAAAGAGATGATAAGTATTGGTATGGAAAGAAAGATGTGTGGTGAATGGTCTTGACTTGGTTTCCTTCCTTCTCAATATAACTAAAGAGTTAGGGGTTAAGTATTACCATGATGCTCATGGTAGAAATATATAAGGATATGATAGGTCAAGATTTAGTTATTGAATTCTGGTTACTTGAGTTATATTCTTAACTTGGTATTCATGAGTTGTTGTAATGAATACTATGAGATGGTCTCTTAAGGATCTAATATTAATCATTAAGCAATGTGTGGTGGTTTAGTTTTATTACATTTGATCTGCCCTTAGATCAAAATATCTTTACCCAAAATAAGATGTTAGCAAAGGTCATATTAAAACTTATCGCAGTCAACTTGATGATCTACTTCGGTTCCATCAAGTTAAGAGAAGCTTCAATCACTTTGGCAAGTTTTGTTCAAAAGCGTGAAATTTATTCAGATTTTCTATGCATGAATGCAATGCACACATCTGAGTTCGGCTTATTTCTAAGCTCTAATGATGGGATGGGCCAAAGTGAGTGGAGGACCAATTCAATCGGAGGAGAGAATAACTTTATTGTCTCGGATTTGGACTAGATTTAAATGTCAAAATATTCTCCCAATTCTCCGTGCCATTTTGATGATGCTTGATATTTGATGGAGATCGGACTCCGAGATACATCCTCCATACGTCTTGTTGTTCGTTTGGCTATGAGGGAAGTATGACGACCATAGATCTAGGCATACGAACATAGGTCTGACTGACGCTTCCTGCAGTGGCTCTAGGGTCCTAGCGTCAGATCGGGAGCATACGATGCTAGGTGGGCCACCATAGCTGCAAGGAAAGGGTGGTGGTTAGCCGTGGCATGTTGGAAATCTGTTGTGAACCAGGGTCTCACCGCTCAGATCTGGCCAGCAACGTCTAATGCTCCCCCCTTGATTACTATGGAAGTACTACAAAAAAGAACCCAAATACAAAAAATTAGACAACACAAGACAAAAATAACTACAATTTTTTACCAGTGAATGACCTTTCATGTCGACTAATTAAGCTGGCGACTCTATATCGGCCACGGTAGACACCATGCAGAACATTCGGGACCGTGGAAAGTGGCACGCAATAATGACACTTGGTAATTCCACGCTAGAGAAATAGTGGCATTATTTGTGTGTCGTGCAAGGTTATAGACGTTTAACATGGGTACCCTACTAGAGAATAGTCATATGTGCAGTGATGACTAGTCAAACTCGCTGACTTCTACGTCCTACTATGAGGAGTTGTTTCCCTACCAATACTTTATTACCATACACCAGCCCTCGCACACATACATACCCACTCATCATTATCTTTGCACCGTACCAATCTATCTCGCGCAGTGGACGTTTGAATCCTTTAGCAAAACATTGATTGCAGCAACAGCGTCGACAACAAAATATAATGATGATGATCAATAACGAGGTTAAGCGCGGCAACGACATCTTACATTATCCTCTATCTGTTGATTTGATTCATCATTATATGTTACCGTTGGATTATTAGATCTTGGTCACGAGAAATTGGGTATTTTTTCTCAAGACGACAAAGTTCCCAGGTGGATCCATAAAAAACTCCAGGATATTTGTCATGGGGATGACCCCCCCAGGTGGTTACAAGTCTACAAGGAGCAATTCGACCTTCAAAAGTCCGGGCATACCAAAACAGATTAAGCCCTAGCTAGTTTCCCCTGTGGCCGACAGGTGAAGCCCTGGATGGTTGCCCCTGTGGCCAACAGGTGAAGCCATGGCCGGCTGCACAAGCCTAGTTTGTTGTCCGCCAATCGACTACCCCGACGATCGCACAAGCCCTGGCTGGCTGCCCAAGCATCATCGGTTTCCCAAGCCTGGTTGGATCCCTACGAGTTGCTGCATGGTCGGCTTACCAAGCCTTGCTGGCTATAGTTTAGCTGGTTGGCTGCCCCTGGCCAGCTGCACAAGCCTACCTGGTTGTCGCCTAGCTGGTCGTCTGCCTGTGGCTGGTAGCACAAGCCCTGGCCAAAGGCACAAGACCAGCCATCTGCACAAAGTCAATGCCCATGTCACATTGGACATGTGCTCATGCAATGTGGCCGGCCCTCTCCCACGTCGTGATGGGACAGCACCACAGACATGATCGTACCGCTGACCACAGCAGCCCACGCCAATCATGACCGACATTGTGGATACATAGTGCCGCCAACTCCGTGACGTTGGGTGACTATAGCAAAAAAATTAATATTTTGGCATGGCCCACTATCCCCCTAGAGGAACATAGCATATTGTCAGTAGGGATCAATACCCCCTTCTATTTATCTCTCATGTACGTTGGGAACCATGGCTATAAGTGACTGATGTCTATGCACGCTTCTATTCTTGTAGATAGTGTTGGGCCTCCAAGTGTAGAGGTTTGTAGAATATCAGCAAGTTTACCTTAAGTGTATTACCCAAGGTTTATCGAACTCAGGGAGGAAGTGGTCAAAGGTATCCCTCTCAAGCAACCCTGCAATCAAGATACAAGAAGTATATTGTGTCCCAATACACTTGTCAGGTGTATAGGTGCAGTAGTTCGGCAAAGAGATAGTGAAATACAAGTAGTATGGATGATTATAAGACAACGGTGCCAGAAAAGAGCTTGACGGAAGGAAGAGACTAAAGGCAATCTGAAATAAGGATGACAGCAAGCAAACATGTAACAGGTCTAGTTGTAAATGGTGTTTCAATGCTTAGAAACAAAGCCTAGGGATCATACTTTCACTAGTGGACACTCTCATATAAATATATCCCCTTCATGATACTACTCTTAACTACTCTCCAGTTGGACACTTTAATCCACGGTAGGGCTACAAAAAGCACTCCTTAAAGGTTGCTTTCCCCATCTAGATAACCCCACACTGTCACCTTGAGTGCTATATGGTTCCAACAAACACCACACTTTCATAGAGACATCCAACTCCAAATATAACTCATGACAAGTATTAATGTAATCTAGCCTAAGTGCCACACATGGTGTGCACGTTGTCACTTTCACACACATGGGGAAAATCATAGATCTGTTAAAGCAATTGAGTATTTATCTAATCTTTAGCCTAAGTGCCACACGGTGTGGTCGTTGTCACTTTCACACACGTGGGGAGAGCCGGAGATTGGTTTAAGCACTTGAGTAGCGGAGTAGATCTACTTGATTACAAATCTCATGATCACAATATGACCACGCATATATATATATATATATATATATATATATATATATATATATATATATATAGAGAGAGAGAGATGAACACATATCTATCGGTAGAGCCCTTAGCCTCGAGAATAACTACTCCCTCCTCACCATGGGAATCAGCAACGGCGATGGAGATGGTGGTGGAGATCGATGGAGATGGATCCGGGGGCACTTCCTCGTCCCGGCAGGGTGTCGTAACAGAGACTTCTATCCCCCGAATCTCCCCTTCGGTGGCAGCGGCGCTGCGGAACTTTTCGTGGATTTTTGCTGGATGTTCTAGAGTTTTCTCCTCGGGGGCTTCTTATAGACGAATGGGCAAGGTGAGGAGGTGGCCACTAGGGCTGGCCTGCGCCACCATATGGTGTGGCCACCCTGGTGCCCTACTCCGTCTCTGCTTCGTGGTTCCGTATTGCTCCGGGAAAAATAGTAACTTTGGGTTTTGTCCCGTCCAATTCCGAGAATATTCATTTTTAGCTTTTCTAAAACCAAAAACAGAAGAAAATAGGAACTGGCACTGCGGCATCTTGTCAATAGGTTAGTTCCAGAAAGTGTATAAAAATACCTCAAAGTGTAGACAAAACATAAGACAAATGATATAAAACAAGCATGGAGCATCAAAAATTATAGATACGTTTACGACGTATCAGTGACCCATAAAACCCATTAGTAGAGGCATTCGGTACACATCCCGAGTCTTGGTAGAGCAACAATAGCTTCTTCTAGCTCAAGCTTGTCTCTCGAGACAACACAACTCTAGGAGCAACTTTGCAATCTTCATCGTATTAGATGTCCTTGCAGAAGTAGGAGTGTTACCTCCACAATGAGGGCCTCGTACCTGGGTACATCACCGTGTGTTCATTCCCAATCCCGTATTAGGAACCCATCGCTCACCCTCTTCTTGGATCCACACCTCTCTCTTAGCAACCCACATGGCTACTGCCATAAAAATGACACTATTCACGCGTCAGCTCGTGGTTGTGTAAATAACCATCTTTATCTGCGTTTAAATATTATTTTACATTAAGTAATTGATTAAATAACTTTCTAGTTTTGCCACTATTGATTAATTATTTCAAAGATGTGCAAATCTTGGTATTTATTTGTATGTGTAATGACCCAAATTTCATCAAATTCAAAACCATGTTGTTGCATTCATATTATCATGGCATATTCATCTTGCACAAAAAATTTCAAAACAAAAACCTTAATAGAACCATATTTAAACCCCATCTTATATTATATATGGGGCATGGTTTTTATTTTTTTGACCCAAAATTATTTTGGAGTGATTAGATGTGTTTGACACACTTTTACACACTAGGGTCACAACACAAAAACTTGGTGAAAGTTTGAAATCGTTAGCCATTCAAATCTAATCTAGAAAATCAAAACAGAAAAAAGAAAAGAACAAAAGAGAAAAAAATAAACAGCCGGAAACCCTTCTGGCCCATTTCCCCCTGGCAGCCCACGGCCCACCCGAAAACCTCCCACTCTCTCCCCTTAGTTTCTCACTCACTCGCGCGCACCCCCTTCACTGACCAGTGGCCCTGTTGCCACGTCAACCTCGTCGTCCCCAAACACCGCGCGACGACCGCGTCGCTGGCCGTTTATTCCCCTCTTCACTGTCGATGAATTCGTGCGTTGATTCCCATTGATTCACCGAGTAATTCTCTCCCATGCTCCGGCTACTTAATCCCCACACTCTCCGCGTCATTTCCCCCAACACTGCAAGCCCCAAGCTCCACCAGGCTCCTCCAATTTTGCCTTGCACCACCGCAGTGCCGAGCCACTCCGACGAGCTATTCCGGTGAGTCCAACGCGCCCCTCTGTCTCTCGTTCACGCTAACGTGTTCCTCTTGCTCATGTGAATCTACTCATTCCCTTGGCTTGTCCTATTTCACCCCAGGTCACCGTCCCCGTCGACGTCTGCAAGCAACCGAGGCACAACTCAACTTCGGCGAGCAATCTCGGTAAAATTCGTGCGCCCCTTGACCTCTGCTTCACACGACTACGTTCGCCGTGACCTTGCGACCCTTATAATGCCATCCGTTTGCCTTATTGCACCCTAGGTCATCGTCTTTGTCTCCGACAGTGAGCACCCGATGCCAGGACGAGCTTCGACGAGGAATTTCTGCCGTGTCCGTGCGCCCCTGTCCAGGCCGCATCCACGTCGGGATTCCCCACCTCCTCACGACCGTGGTAAGCGCCAGTACACCCCCTACCCCTATGACCTCGCCAGCGTGTCACCGCCAGTGGCGTCGCCGCCGCCAAAGCCATTGCCACCGCTAGGTTATGGTCAGACAAGCCAGATCCGTTGGATCTAAATCTAGAGCCCACAATTAGATCACTTAGCGAAAAGTTATGTTTAGATCTGGGTCATGCATCGTCACTTAGATCCTATGGTGCGAAAACGTGATCCGACTGAACCGGTACGCACCAATCAGATGCTGCCACGTGGCTAGGGTTTTGATTTACAATGTGGATTTTCATCTGTTAGTTATTTAAACTTGTAAATTCAATAACTTTTGTTCTGTTTATCCAAAAATTACAAATTTTATACCTATGGATTCAGAAAATTGATACCTTTGCATTTATGGCCTTTATTGGGTCATTTGCTTCTGGAAAATAAGTATTTTATGCAGAGACATTTGTAGGCTTATTTTGGCTATATAAATTATTTAGAATATTGTTTTTAGGTGGTTTTTGTTTTATTTAGACTTTAGATTATGTGCTTTGTCTTCAGTACTGAAAATTTTGTTTTGAAAAGTGTGACAAATCATCCTTTTGCATGCATTCATAAATATTTTTGTTTGTAAATTGATTGTGAATATTGTGGCATGATTTTGTGTGTAGATTTTGTGGATTGTGGAGAGTTTGATTGTGAGGATTGTACCTATTCCCCAAACTACCAAGGCAAATGATACTTCATATTTTTGTCCTATTATTTTTCCTAATGCATTAGTGATATTTTGAGTAGGATTTGCATGGTAGTTTTTCAAAGGATATGCTATGCTATGGTGGATCCTATAGATGATTTCTTGGTAGAAATTTTCCTAATTTAAGAGACATGTTATGCTAGTATGCTTAGCTTAGCCATTAGAATTCAAGGGTGAAAAATTCATGCTATTAATCTTATGGAAAGATTATGCCTATTTGTTTTTGACTAAGAAAACAACTTGTTAATGAAACACCTGGGTGGAATGGGAAGAATGGTTTGTGTTGAGTGGTTACACAAGGCCCATGTCTATGGTTTACCTTTTATATCACACTTGTGGATTTCCACCCAGGAACAAAGATATTTGAGATATTTAGTATTGAGAAGCTTCTAGTGCAACCAAATGGCATATGGGCTCTGCCTTGACCAAGTAGGTTAACTCGGCCAGATGGACAATTGGTGGTAGGGTTGATAGGATGGAATGCGTCCATGGTGGTCTGAGGGAGTGCTTCTGAAGGGTCTCGTCTCAATGCATGTCGAGTCTTGTGGGGGAAAGTGCACCACCTCTCGAGAGGGTAAAACCTAAGTACTTAGTCGTGTCCCTGGTAATGGACAATCTGAGCATCGAAGACATTGAAATGATCAAGGATCTCCTCATCTCAATTTCTCTAAGTTAAAAATGGTGGGTGAACAAGGGTAGTGGTTCACCAATGTCTATTGGTGGTGCCTTAGAGTTTTTTTAAAGAAAAACTTAGTGTTTTCAACTAGTAGGAAAAAACTACTTTATGCAAAGCCAGCCTAAAACCACACTTAGCCAAATTCATGTAGATGATAGCCTCTACTATATAACAATGTTATCACTTGCCAATACAATTTCAAATGTATTGACCCCTTATGGCTGTATCTTATTATGTTGCAGGTTACTCTGATGATGAGTAGGGTTATGAGTCTACACTCAACATGTTTTCCTATGTCACATGAATATGAAGACTGCATTTATTTACTTTATGTGGAGAACTCTATATATTAGTCTTGGGATAATGATTTGTAATAACTATTGTATCTTTGGATATTACGATGTAATGACGACCTTTGTATATGTGTATTTCATCTTAAACTGTGGATGCTAGCATTTCGATCCAGGGACTAGCATTGCAATCACAGGGTTCTCTACCTTATTTGGTGAGATCTTACAGTATGATATAGGAAATCACACTTTTATGACAAAATCTGGAACAATTATGGAATATTAATATGTTGTCAATATAACCAAGTCAACTAGGGTCGAAAAGTTGCTTCTAGACATGGTAACAACCGTCGGTACGGGCAATCGTCGCCCGTACCGTGCGACTGTACCACCCGGCACCTCCTTCGCCAGGTCAGACGCAACAACTTGTGTGAAGGGATCCATATATTTCTATACTTTAACCGTTGCGCAGCGGGCCTCCATTCGTAGATTGCATCAGAAACACGTCGACAAAGATCCACCGCTTCACCACCACCATATTTAAACATCTCCATCTCTAATCCCCTCCATCGCCATAGCCATGAGCTTGTATTTGAGATCTCCTCGTGATTGTTGACTATTGTAAGAATAAGTAACTCTATAATGTTTTCTATCCTTTATCTTATTATTATGAGTGAGTAGTCCTCACTGGTTGCGGTGGTTCCTCGGCCTCCTGGAGTTAATCTCATGGGAAGCAAGTGGATTTTCAAGACAAAACAGCATGCAAATGGGTCTATTGATAAATACAAGGCTCGGCTTGTTGCTCGCAGGTTTGCTCAGCAGCAAGGCGTCGACTATGGTGACACATGCAGTCCTATTGTAAAGACAGCCACCATTCATTTAGTTCTCTCGCTTGCAGTCTCGCGAGGATGGAATTTTTGACAAGTTGATGTCAGTAATGTGTTCCTCCATGGTTTTCTATCTGGGGATGTCTATATGTAGCAACATCCTAGTTTTGAGGATGTTTAGTATCCCTCACATGTGTGCAAGATGCAACGATCTCTCTATGATCTCAAACAGTCACCCCATGTCTGGTATGCTCGGTTGAGTGCTCGGCTCCTTCAGCTTGATTTTGTTTCACCTAAGGCGGATACGTCTCTCTTCACCTTTGCTAAGCATGGTGTGCAGATTTATATGCTTGTGTACGTGGATGATAATGTGATTGCTGGCTCCACTCCTACTATGGTTGATTGTCTGGTGAAATATCTTTCAAATAGTTTTCCTATCAAGGATCTTGGTCCTCTTCAGTACTTCTTGGGTCTGGAAGCATCCTACAATTTAGGGGGCATGACATTGACTCAATGAAAGTATGCGCTGGATCTTTCTCATCCTATGAGTATGAAGAATTGTAGACCTACTTCGAAACGACTATCGACCACCGAGCGCCTTGCTCATTAAGCTGGCACACCGCTGGGTACTGAAGATTCCACTCGGTATTGCAGTATTGTTGGAGGGCTCCAGTATTTGACGCTTACTCGTCCAGATTTGTCCTTTGTTATCAACAAGGTGGGTGAGTTTCTATCGCCACTGACCGATAAGCATTGGGAAGTCGTCAAGCCTATATTGAGTTATGTCAAAGGGACCTTTAGCATGGGGCTGAGGATACGTAAGTCCCCATCCACTGGTATTAGTATTTTCACAGATGCCGAGTGGACAGGATGCATTAATAACCGCCGTTTCACTAGTGGATTTGTTGTGTTTGTTGACTCAAATCTCATCTCATGGAGTGCTAAAAAAAGACCGACTATCTCGAGATCTAGAACAGAGACATAGTATAAAGCTTTAACTAATGGAGATGCTGAAGCCATATGGGTAGAGTCACTACTCAAAGAGCTAGGAGGGTCACAACAACGTATCACCATGTTATGGTGTGACAGTCTTGGGGCTATGTACCAGACAACAAATTTTTTCTTTCACGCGCGAACCAAGCACTTAGAGATCGATTTCCACTTTGTGCAAGAGCATGTTACTCCAGGTCTATATGTCAGGTTCATCTCGACAAATGATCAATTGGCTGATATTTTTTACTAAACCGGTCACATGGAAGATGTTAGATCGTTTCCAGTCCAATATGAAATTTGTATGTAGTAGTAGTTAAGATTGAGGGGGAGTGTTGAAAACTGTCACATATATGAGTACATGTCCATGTTGTACATATGTTCATCTTATACGAGATATGTGAAAACTTTTTCCCACTCAACGCTGAATCAAACTCTAATCCACCAAAGGTCGATGACACGATCATGTGCGGTGTATCCACAAATCCCAGGACGTCCACTGCCTTTAGAACATGCCACACTGCCGTATGTCTTGCGGTAAGTACAATCAAACAAAATAGTGTTTGGGTTGGCCAGAAGATAAATGAACGCATTAACGCCCGGGCAAGAACGTGCTGGTACTGACTGGTTTTTTAGCACGCAGTGCATTGGCGCCATCTTGGATGTCCTTCCGGGTGGCACCCACCGGGTTTGGGTTCGGGTTCGGGTTCGGGTCCTGCCCCCCATACCCGCACCCGCCTCATTTCCCCGCCCCACGACCCGCCCCCGATTACATTGGCGGGTACAGATCCCCACCATACCCGCCACCCGCCGGGTAAACGGGGCCCCAACGGGTATTTTAACCCGCCAAAAAATGACAATAATTAGGCATTTTTGACAATAGTTTCATAGCAAAATAGACTATACAACAACAAACAATACATTTAGCAACAATATATTTGGGATTTGCTTGACAACTGACACTTACATGTAGGGTCCATTTATCATATGCGGGTACGCGGGTACGCGGGTATGCGGGTTCGGGTTTGGCACCTCCATACCCGCCTCCACTAGACCCGGTGGGTATGATTTCTAACCACTAACTAGCCCCATGGGTATTATTTTTTACCATACCCGTCCAATTTAAAGCGGGGCCCCGTCGAGTACGCGGGTATCGGGTACCCATTGCCATCCATAGATGTCCTTGTTGTTGGAATTAACCTTGTTTTAAAGTTTATCATGTTTATATTTTGTCAATCATGCATTTAGTCAGAGCTGCGGCAGCGTGTGCACGTTTAAGTTGTGTTCACGTGCACAATGCAAAGCTAATCATGTGGTGTCAGCTAGCTGCATGCCCATACACTGCGGAGGTAAAAATGCCGAGTCATGTTGCAGATCGGCATGGAGGAAGAATCGGGGGGCCATCCATTGAGACTTGGTTCTGATCATGAGAATCCAAAGTATCTGCAAACTTGGTTGTTACTCAAAGTTGTATGTGGATAGCTAGCTAGTGGAGTAGAAATAGGATCAAGTAGTTGTGTGCCTTGACCCTGTATTGCATTGCAGAAGTAGTGCGTGCCTGTGTGCATGCTAGGCAGTAGCGATTAGTGGGTGCGTGCTAGATCTGTTGATCAGCCTACTTAAGCCTCTATAATCAGTTTGTTGATGAAGTGAGAAAAGAGAAAAAGGCACAAGTGTGCGGTGCCAAGAAAAGCCTCCGTGAGTTCTCTCCCGTGCGTATGTGTGTCTTCTTCCACCTCTATCCACCAGATAACATTTGGTATCAGAGCCCTTGCGCTCTTGGTTCCTGTGGTAATGGCGCAAGACGGAGATGATACGGCCAAGGCGGCGGAGCTGGCAAAGAAGATGGCGGAGGTGGAGCCGTTCACTCCGCCAAGGGCGCAGCTCACCGACGGCGAGGGCAGCAGCGGCGGCGAGCTTCGCGTCGTGGAGCGCGTGGTCCGCCACAGCTCTGTGGTGGCGCCGCCTCTTGTGCTGACCCGCACAAACTACTCCGACTGGGCTCTTGTGGTGCAGGTGCAGCTGCAGTCCAATGGATAGTGGACGGCGATCGAGCCTGGCGTCTGCGACTACCACACCGACCGCGAGGCTCTGGGCGTCATCCTCCGGGCTGTGCCGGAGATCTTCACGCCGGGCGGTGAAGAGCACCGCGAAGGAGGCTTGGGACACCCTCAAAACCATGAGGTTGGGGTGCGAGCGCGTCCGTGAAGCAAGGGCGCAGACTCGCCGCACCGAGTTCGAGAACAACCGCTTCAAGGACGGCGAGAAGGTGGAGCAGTTCGCCATGCGCCTCACCGGCATCATGCATGACCTGGAGGTCCTCGGAGATGGCGTCACCGAGCTCAAGGCCGTGGAGAAATTCCTGCGCGTCGTGCCGAAGCGGTTCAAGCAGCTCGCCTACTCCATTCAGCAGCTGCTCGACCTCAAGACCATGATGCTTGAGGAACTGGCTGGCCGGTTCTTGGCTGTCGAGGAGGAGCTCGACATGGAGGAAGAGGAGGATGGCTAGCATGGTGGGACTCGACTTCTCCTCACGGAGCAGGAGTGGCGTGCTCGCGACCGCAGCGGTGCCGTCAAGAAGAAGAGCACTTTTGACATCAAGAAGGGCCGCTGCTACAACTGCCAGAACTATGGGCACTCCTCCAGGGATTGTACGGAGCCAAGGAAGGAGCAGGCTCATCTTGCCGTCGCGGACGTCGACGAGCATCCGACGCTGCTCTGAAGCTCATCATGGAGTTCCCAATAAAAGCAAACAAGGTTAAGGGGGTGATTGTTGGAATTAACCTTGTTTTAAAGTTTATCATGTTTATATTTTGTCAATCATGCATTTAGTCAGAGCTGCGGCAGCGTGTGCACGTTTAAGTTGTGTTCACGTGCACAATGCAAAGCTAATCATGTGGTGTCAGCTAGCTGCATGCCCATACACTGCGGAGGTAAAAATGTCGAGTCATGTTGCAGATCGGCATGGAGGAAGAATCGGGGGGCCATCCGTTGAGACTTGGTTCTGATCATGAGAATCCAAAGTATCTGCAGACTTGGTTGTTACTCAAAGTTGTATGTGTATAGCTAGCTAGTGGAGTAGAAATAGGATCAAGTAGTTGTGTGCCTTGACCCTGTATTGCATTGCAGAAGTAGTGCGTGCCTGTGTGCATGCTAGGCAGTAGCGATTAGTGGGTGCGTGCTAGCTCTGTTGATCAACCTACTTAATCCTCTGTAATCATTTTGTTGATGAAGTGAGAAAAGAGAAAAAGGCACAAGTGTGCGGTGCCAAGAAAAGCCTCTGTGAGTTCTCTCCCGTGCGTGTGTGCGTCTTCTTCCACCTCTAGCCACCAGATAACACTTGTCTGGTCTCTCTGTATCAAGGAGGATTCTTATCCTTCCTATGCCCGGGTAGTGCCTAGCATCTTTCCAGTGATCAGTTTCATTGTTTTGCAGCTGTAGGGTTTCGTAGCATGGAAAACAAAAATTTTCTATCGCATACAAACAAACAAGCCAAGATCTATCTACTAGATTGTAGCAACGAGTCGATGGAATAACTTACCCTCGAAGATTCCAAAGTGTTTAACGAGAGCGGATTCTCGTGGGTGATGTAGTCGTACTCTTCCCGATCTCAAGATCGTGTAGACGATCCTTCCGGCGCTGCGTTTCGGCAGCGCTCCCACATCGATCCACGTTAAATTGACGAAGACCTTCCTCTCCCTTGTTCCAAAGCAGCGGAGGTTGTAGCACTCTCCTCGCGATTCCCGGCAACGGCGTGGTACCTAAGTAGAGGGAGATCCCGAGGCCGCCTTAAGCCGGAGCGAGTATGGTGGAGTATGAGAGAGATCCTCAGCGGTCTAGGGTTTATACACACCAATTAGAAGGCTCTAATCCGGAGGCTAGGGCAATTAGAAGCTCTAAACCAAAAACCGCTCTAAACCGGAGGCTAGGGCTAGGGTTTAGATTTAGAGGATAGGAACTTGTGTGTATAGAGGAGGGAGCCCTGCCCCTCCTTATATAGGTGGAGGGGCCGGCCGCGCCATGGGGAGGGAGGGGAGTCCCTCCCCAACTCGGCTTGGAGGAGGCGCGCCGGTTGGAGGAGGGTCTCCCTCCCCAACTCGGTTTCCCTCTCTTTCCTCTTTCCCTCTTTCCAATTTTAGCCGTTTGACTTTTCAAACTTGCTATTTGACTTTTCAATTTAGGATTCAATTTAATCCTTTATTTGGAACAGCGAGAACACTTAGTACATGATGCAATCATTCCAATATGCAATGACACATTCATGTACCCCTTCCCCTCCAGAGTGCCGGACATTCCGGAACCTTCTAGAACATTCCCGATGAAAACACCGGAATCATTCCCGAACTCCGAAACGGGACTTTCCTTATATGAATCTTATTCTCCGGACAATTCCGGATCACCTCGTGATATCCCGGATCCCATCCGAGACTCCGAACAACATTCGGTCTCTTTCTCATAATACCATAACTACTCAAACAACGTCGAATCCTTAAGTGTGTCTCCCTACGGTTCGTGAATTATGCGGACATGATCGAGACACTTCTCCGAACAATAACCAATAGAGGAATCTGGAAATTCATATGGCTCCACATATTTCTACGATTATTTTGCGATCGAATGAACCACTTACATACGATACCAATTTCCCTTTGTCTCACGATAGTTTACTTATCCGAGGTTATGATCGTCGGTATCTCGCATACCTAGTTCAACCTCGTTACCGATAAGTACTCTTTTCTCGTTCCGTGATATGTGATCCCTTGTGAGCTACCACATGCTTGCAAGCCAATTGGATGACATTCCACCGAGAGGGCCCAGAGTATATCTATCTGTCATATGGATGGACAAATCCCACTCTTGATCCATGTGTCTCAACCAATACTTTCCGCACACTCAATGCCACCTTTATAGCCACCCAGTTACGGTGTGGTGTTTGATGTCATCAAAGCATCCATCTGGTAAAGGTGATATGCATGATCTCATGGTCGAAGGAATTAGGTTACTATGTATCAGAAAGCATATAGCAATTGAACTATTGAAATGACTTGATCTTTATGCTACGCTTATCTATAGGAGTATGCCCATCATATCATTCTCCTAACGATATGATCTTGTTGTTGATAACATCTCAATGTCCATGAAAGGGAAACCACAATCATTTATCAACCAACAAGCTAGTGAAGTATAGAGGCTATACTAGGGACTTCAAATTAAGTTTACAAATCACACAAGTATCAATGTTTCCTTGTTAATACTATTATAGCTAGAATGTAAACATTTATCATAAACACAAAGATATAATAATAACTACATTTATTATTGCCTCTAGTGCATATCTCCAACAGCAGCTTCGTCACCGATACTTCTGTGGACTACACTTCCTATACTCTTTACTATTCTAGTTGGTTGGATTGTGTGATCCACCTTCTTATTACTCCAACCATAGTGGGTTTTTAGCTAAAACTGATCTAGTTGGTTGGATTGTGTGATCCAGTTGGTTGGAGTATTCATTAAAGAGACTGTATGACTGTATGTTGACCTATTGTGTATACTTTCCTCTTTTTTTAAAAGGTCACCGAAGGAGAGGATCCTCACCTAAATTTTTCATATATATATATATATATATATAAATAAAGGTATAGAGAGTTACAGGGGACGCGACAGGGGGAGGGAAGATTACAAGATCGGGTACCAAGTCCCTGACTACCTAGCCAAATATCGGCATTAGCTGCAAGTTCCCGAGGTAGACGATCCCGCCACGGGTGGGCATCATCTCTGCAAGCGCGAAGGATACTGGGTAGGCACGGGATCTGCCCATGGAAGACCACTACATTCGTGTGCTTCCACAGGTTCCAACAACACAGGAGGATCTAGATCGATTCAGTGGTGACAGGGATGAGGGAGCAGTTGTGGTAGGAGTGGAGATCACGGACGTCCGCCTGAGGGGGGGAAATGAAGTGAGCAGCACCCCAAAACCTTCGAGCAAACCTACAACCAAAGATGATGTGGGTGGCCGTTTTCGAAGGCGAGCTGCGTATGGGGCAAATGTCCTCCTCAGACGGAATGATCTTGTTTGTTGCGAGGACACTCCGAGACTGGATCCTTGCCTTGGAAAGAAGCCATACAAAGAATTTCACTTTGGAGGGAGCAAAGTTATTTCAGACAAACCTCTGGTAAGGGGCATCGACACCACCCCAAGAGCAGAGCTTGTACAGGGCTGCAGTATCAAGCGAACCATGAGGTATGGCTGCAGAATTTCCTCTTTTACATGTGCACTTCTCTCCTAGTCTTTAATCTTAGCTTCAGCTTATTTTTTTGCTCATATAGGGTATGTTTGTTAGCGTTTATTCTCCCACTTCTTCTTTATAGAATCGTTAGTGAAAACAAACATGAAAATTTGCAAATGCTGGGGAAAAAGCGGGCTGAAAAAAATACACTAGTGATCACGGTGCAAGAGAATCTGGGCGAGAGTCGCCTCCCGCAATTCTCGAATTGTAGCTGACCCGATTACCCTCCCACGTTTGACGAAATTACTGCTTACTTGCACCGCGTCCAGCCCATACGCCCTCACCCCAACCTGACCCGAACACCCTGCCACCCCCGTCCTCCCGTCGCCATGGCTAGGCGAGACTAGGGTTTCCCACCGCCTCCCTTACCCGCCGATGTTTTGCCGGCTCCCTACCCCGCCATCGTTCTATCGCCTCACCTCCCTTTGTCCCCACTATTCTAGACCTCCCTTCCTCCTAGTCGACGGGGCCTGGACCTAGGAGGAGTCGGCCTTGTCCCTAAATCCCGCCGGAGTTTGGAGTTCCATTAGCCGCCCCTTCTCCATATTACCTCCTGTGGCACCGCCTTCACCTTCTCCAACGCTCCAAGTGTTCCCTCCAACCCCGGTGCGTCTTTGTAGAGGACGACTGCAACAAGGTAAGCAATCCCCTCCCCTTTTATTTTTGTCATTTTGGATGTGTGAACTTAGTAGGTATTTTTTCTATTGATTTTTTTTGGATATATGAACATAGACATTTAGTGAACATGGTCTGATTGGGGTCAACCGGTGGTATTTCTTTCAAATAAAACATGGTCAGATTGTTGTAATGATAGACATGGCCAGAACAAGGACATGGTCTTGAATCGATGCATACATATGTGTGTTTATAATTATGTAGTATGTGGCCAGATTGGTGTATATATTTAACATGGACAAATTGTTTACATATCTTGGTACATACATGTAATTAGAGGGATCAAGATAAGGCCCCTAAAGCAAATTGGGATGCTCAATCAAGATAAGGCCCCTAAAGAAAATTGCTAAGAAAAGTGTAGGAAGCAGACCAACAACATTTCTGAGTTCGGTGGGGGTACAAGAATCTAGCTAGAGATTTTGGTGCTAGGATAGGGAAATCTACACAAGGGAGCAGTTCAAAAATATGTGGGATTCAACCAAACAATTGTACCAAGCATGGGTGTATTTCAGAAACAAAGAAAATGGATTTGGTTGGGATCCGGTGAAACAAACAATTACAGCTGATGAGGCATAGTGGGCTGAATTAATCAAGATTTGACATATGCCTTGTTTATGTCATATTTACATTTTGAAATAGATGGATTATATTATGTTTTATTAACTTTGAATCTTACATGCTAACAAGCTTATAACGGGTTTCTGGAGAGGTCCTCCGGACAATTTGGAGTTGATGGAAGACATGTTTGAGGATCCCCATGTAGATGGGACATCGGTGGTCATGTTAGACTTATGCACTCTTCATGCTATGGTGTTGGTGTCATATATCCCATCACTCACTTGTGTTTCATTCAGATTCGGGTTATCCCAATCAGGATGGCTATCTTTCACCATATACAGGTACGAAGTATCATCTACCTGAGTTCAGACTTGCTGGAGCGCCTACTAGTAAGAAAAAAATATTCAACCATGCCCATTCATCTTTGTGAAATGCTATTGAGAGAACATTTGGAGTGTTGAAGCAGAAATGGCGCATCTTACATGATGTGCCAAGTTACCCATTAGAGAAGCATACCAACATTATTATTGCGTGCATGGCTCTCCATAACTTCATCAATGATAGTCGGTTGTTTGATCTCCACCTTCTACCGATGTGATCATGATGAGAACTATATGCCTCCTAGGCATGTTGTTTCCACAACCGCAGGCAATGTGGGCAATGATTTGGTAGAGGACCATGTTAGCATGAACAACATGCGTGATAACATAGCCGATGCTTTGTGCGTTGCTTCATAAGGTGTGTTGGAGGCATGAAACCTCGTACTTATTTTGAGTTCATATGGACAACCTTATAACTTAATTATGTCACAACCTCGTATTATATTTTGGTGTGATCAGGATAAGGACTATACTGTATTATGTTTTATGTTTATCGACAAGTTTTAGAATTTAATTGTCATGATAACCTTGCATTATTATTTCGAATAACCCATGAACGTATTATTTAAGTAAAAACGGTTAGAAACAGCTAATTCATTTTAAAACTATACTGGATTATGTAACATCTTCTGCACTCAGGGTCATTTCAGACATTTCAGTTCCAAAACCAGCCATCAAAAACATTCTTGTCAAACACCAAAACTCTGATTCCAACATCTGGTTTTCCACAACTAAAGCTGCAGCCCAAACATATACACCCATAGTACTTTGTTGCTTTTCTATTTGTCGTTTGACCTTAGACAACTCACCCTTGGTCAGAACATGGAGAACCTCCAAGAGAGAATCATTTCACCTAGTAAGTTGGTTGACTTGCTGTTACACCACGTACCCTGAATATCTGAACTCAATGGGAAGCGCAATTTAAACCCACTAGTGTTATGGGAGGCAATTTAAACCCACTAGGGCTTACCCTGAATATCTGAACTCAATGGGAAGTGCAACTCACGAGGCAGTACTACAATAAAATGTCCCCATGCATTCTTCTCCCACGGAGAGATGTCTTACAGTAGCATGTAATTACCTACTACAGTAATTTTCCTAGTAGCAAAAGAAAGACATGGCCAATATCAATATGTAATACTACAGACAAACTATGTTCTTAACAATGACACATACTCTGACCTGCGCTACCTGTTTCATCTACAAGCTCTCATGATCGGACCACACTACTCTGCTGCTGCTCAGCTGTGCATTTGGCATCACTACAGCCTGCAGAGCACACCAACCAGGCCATGGGTGTCAACCATGTGTCCATGTCTGATGCGGCGCACCAGTCTTCAGAACTCGTGAATAATCTTCTGCAGAGAAGAGTAGGTCCCACTCGCAGCAACCAAGGAGCCAAGGATGATAATCATGACGATGAGCACGACCTCAGCCCTGCTACACCTCGCCGTGCCGAAGATCTTGAGGTAGCAGATGCAGGGGAGCAGCATGGAGGCCATGACGCTGAGGAGCGAGCCGACGAGAGCCATGAGGTGGCCGAAGAAGGGGACCGTCAGGGCGATGACGACCGTGCTGATGACGATGAAGGTCCTGATCAGCATGTTCATGGACCTCTTGTTGCCGGCGAGCAGCTTCTCTTCGATCGCTGTCGCCACGGGGGTCACCATCAGAGCGTACTTGGAGAACGGGTTGATCAGGGCCGTGTAGATTGCCAGCTTCGAGCTGAGCTTGCCTTCCGGGAGGTTCAGTGTCACCTGAGACTCGACGTCGTCGCCGTACATGAGGTAGCCCAGTATGGCCATGGATCCGTAGTTGAGCGTGCAGGCGACGAAGCATATGACTAGTACCTATCCGTGCAGCAGCAGACAACACACGGACAAAGTCATCAGTCGGGGAGCAAAGAAGTGTTCCATATGGACTCTTATTCGGTCACTGTCAACACCTTCCACTTCTAAGTACCACTTAAAAAACTTGTTTTCGGTAACAGAACTTATGAATCAGTTTTTCTCGGATTTGTGTAGACTCAGATGTATCTAGCAGATACATATGAATCTAAACAAATTCGAGTCTAAACAAATCCAAGTCTATTAATTTGGACCAGAGAAAGTATCAGAATTTTAGGCATGTTTTTCCAGTGGCATCAAAATTATAGGCTACTCAGCCAGTGTACTTACCTTGGAGAACTTGTCCTTTTCCTTCATGGAATTGCACAATGTTGGGAATATGGCATGGCCGCAGTAGCAGAAAGTGTAGAGTCCCAGAGCAGTAGGCAGGCCACTGACATTGAGCATCGTCCCCTTCCCCTGGAACCCGACGCCGTCGACGACCGCGGCCCAGAGCACGCAGAACACCAGCACGACAGAGGCGAGCACGCCGCTGGCGGACACGTAGGCGAGCACGCTCAGGTTCCTCAGCCACGTGGTCGGCAGGATGGCGATGGACACGAGCACGATGAACAGGTGCTTGCCCGAGACCACGATGCCAGGGCCGAGGGTGAGGCTCGTACCGGGGAAGAGCTTGTCCAGGTTGTCCCCCTCCAGTATCAGAAACCCGATGGCGACGAGGTAGAGCTCGGCGTACATGAACAGGGAGACGGCGAACCGGCCTTTGAGGCCGAACGCGCGCGCGCCGATGTCCGGGTAGCTCCGCACGGCGGGCGACGCGCTCATGCACGTCTGCAGGAGCTGGCCCGTGTAGCAGCAGACGGCCGCGACGAAGAGCAGGAGCACCAGGCTCAGCCAGCCGCCCTCCGCCAGCGCGTACGGGATGGACAGCAGCCCGACACCTGAAAAAAAACCAAGATCGGTCGCGTTGGCGTGGGCGTGGCGACACTGTCAGCTAAATCGCACCGAGGAAAGGACAGATTGCAGTAGCAGGGAAAGATTCGAATAAGAGTTCCGGACTTACCGGAGAGGGCGTTGAGGCCGTTGAAGCATGTGCGCAGGGAGGTCGCGCCGCCGTCCCCCGGCGAGCACTGCGCCTCGTGGTCCCGCGCCGCCGCAGGGCCCTTGCCCGGCTGCAGTCCTCCGTGGGCGTAGAGGAGGGGCTGCTCGAAGTCTGGCGGGTCGTAGGAAGGACTGCGTGGCGGCGCTCCGCCATTGGCCATCCTATCCGCGCTCCTCCCTCTCTCTCGGCGACGCTCTCCTCAGCGCCGTTGACACCCACGCACGCGCCCGATGGAACAGAGATACAGGGCTACAGGCAGAGCGCACGAGGTGTGCCGCAAGCCGCAGCGGCCTGATCCTCGGCTGTATAAAAGGGAACCCTACTTTGTTCGCTTCCGACGGCCAACGCGGAGCGGCGGGGTCACGACTCACGAGGCCCACGGCTTGCAAACTCTTGTGCATGCGCGGCCCATGCTGCGGATGAAGACGTCAAGTGACCGGACAGCAGCGGTGCATGGTTCCCACGGTGGTACATCTGCCATGTGGATTCAGAGCTTTCGTGGCAACGAAATAGAGTTTGTTTTCACCTTTTCTTTGTTGGGATCCCGGCCTGATATGGGGGCCGAACGAGGTGAGATGACACGTCTCATGTTATGACTAGGATCCAACCTAGGATCCCAACCTAGGTCAACTGGTATCCTTATAGTATTTTATAATTGTCAACATAAATTACATCGTTCTTATCAGTTTGTTTACAATGAAACCTAGGGGCTATATCCAGCTACTATCTTAAAATAAGCTTTCGTCCCGTTTTATAAATAAAGTCACATCGGCTAAACTGATATAAGATGGTGGGAAGACCTCTTACAAAGCAAATTAAAATAAAACAAGAAAACGCGAAAGACCACAACTTGCCACCGAAGACAACGGTTCGAGAACAGGATAAACCGGGGCTCCAGGACGACGTCCCCAATAGGGTAACGACGTGTCGCACCGTCGCCAAGACCGAGGGCAGGGGTTTTCACCGGAGGCCCTATCGCGGAGAAGGTAGCCTCAGCGGTGTCCCCAAGAGGGTAACGATACCCGCAGGCATCGCCATCGTTGGTGTCGAAGCACATGACTTTCGCCCGGAAAACACTTCGTGCCGCTCCCCGTCATCCGCATGTGCCCGCTGTCCCCGAGTTAGGCCTCCGACACACATCCGGGAGATGCCGACGCGAAATGCCGACAACGACAAATCCCCCCAAAATCCGCTCCTCGCCATCCACATGACCGAAGATAGGTACAACCACCACTGCCACGTCGCTCGCCGAAGAGATGCGCGCGCAGTCCACCTTCCAGAGCCGCCGCATCCACGCATCCCGAAATAAACTCCGACCAATGCCACACCGCACCGCCGACAGGAAGGATGGGTAGGTCAAGCTCAGACTTGCGGGTAGCGAGCCACATGACAGCCTATGGGAGGGGAACTGCCCTCCAGCACGCGTGGTGATTGTTGTATGGACGCAATAGCAGTGTCAATTACCTAGATCAGGCCCGGCCAGGCCTAGATCAGGCCCAGATCGGGTCAACCGGCTTCGCCACGCCGCAGCCCACGCCCGCCGCCACCTACACCGCATCCGCTTCTACCCGACATCGCCACGTCCCTGCAGCCCATGCCCGCCACGTCGTTGCTCAAATTTAGCCGCTGGAATACCCGCCCTTGAGCAGGCAGTCGGCCGAGGCCTGCAAGCTGCAACCGGGAAGACCCCCGTGTGCCGCCGCCCGCGGACCACGCGCCTGGACGCGCCACCGTCGGTCGATCTTGCCAGCACCATCTTGTCGCATTGTCGCCAGCTGCTCCTTCCCGTGGTGGAGCTCCGACGCCGGGTAGAGAAGGTCCCATCGCTGCCGGCACCACCCGGGCTTTGCCGGGCGACGCTCGCCGGCGGCGACGAGAAGGAGGAGGAACGAAGGCGGCGCGAGCTAGGGTTTGCGTCTCGGTCGCCCGCGTGGAAGGCGATGCGAGACGCACCGCACAACCGTTTTGTTTAAACCCCCTATATCCAGCTACTATAACCATTGAATTAGCACGATAAGTAATATACAAGATTCTTAATTGCAAAAACTAACTAGTACTAGTTCATGAGCAACCTGTCTGGTTTTCCTTTTTTTTTGAACAGAAAAAGGTCCCGAAGGACCTAGAGGCTGCATTGATACGTGGCAGTGGTACAAATTACAACAAGGACCCAAGATGAAAGAAAAATTACAACCAGGTCCTGGAAACAAACACAGAGGACCTCAGAATTTTTTTTGAGAACGCAATCAGTCCTCGTGATCTCATCGCAGATTCACGGATGCGTGTCGCCGCCGACCACCGCCAACTTCGCCTGGGACGAAACCACTTGGGAAGAGAGCAGCGCTGAATGTCGTCGTCGCACCATCAGAAGAGGGCCTCCATGTAGGGGTTCGTAGCATGGAAAACAAAAAATTTCTATCGCATACAAACAAACAAGCCAAGATCTATCTATTATATTGTAGCAACGAGTCGATGGAATAACTTACCCTCGAAGATTCCAAAGTGTTTAACGAGAGCGGATTCTCGTGGGTGATGTAGTCGTACTCTTTCCGATCTCAAGATCGTGTAGACGATCCTTCCGGCTGCGTTCCTAGCAGCTCCGCAATCGGTCACACGCTCGGTACTCACGAAGACCTTCCTATCCCTTGTTCCAAGAAATGGAGGTTGTAGCACTCTCCTCGCGATTCCCAAGACAACGGCGTGGTACCTAAGTAGAGGGGAATCCGCAGGCTTCGCTAAGCCGGAGCGAGTATGGTGGAGTATGAGAGAGGGCTATTAGTGGTCTAGAGATTAGACACACCAATTATAAGGCTCTAAACCGCAGGCTAAAGCAATTAGAAGCTCTAAACCAAAACGTCTCTAAACGGGAGATTAGAGGATAGGAACTTGTGTGTTGAGGAGGAGGCCCTGCCCCTCCTTTTATAGGTGGAGGGGTTGGCGCTAGGGAGGGAGGAGTCCTCCCCAACTCGCCTAGGTTGGCTCCACTTGGAGGAGAGGACTCCTCCTCCAAGTTGGTTTCAACCTCCTCTTGCTTGTTTCACAGTTTCTCGCTTCCCACGTTTCTGTTTTCCACGCTTCTCGTTTTAGCCATTTGACTTTCAAATCGGCGCTTGACTTTTCAGTTTTGGAACAGCAAGAACACTTAGTACATGATGCAATCATTCAATGACACATTCATGTACCCTCCCCGGAGTCTTGGACAATCCGAACCTTCCAAAACATTCTGGCGAAAACACCTAATTATTCCCGAACTCAAACGAGACTTTCCTTATATGAATCTTATTCTCCACCATTCGGATCACCTCGTGATATCCGGATCCCATCCGAGACTCCAACAACATTCGGTCTCTTTCTCATAATACCATAACTACTCAAACAACGTCAATCCTTAAGTGTGTCTCCTACGGTCGTGAATTATGCGGACATGATCGAGACACTTCTCAACAATAACCAATAGAGGAATCTGAAATTCATATGGCTCTACATATTTCTACGACTTTACATCGAATGAACCACTTACATACGATACCAATTTCCCTTTGTCTCACGATAGTTTACTTATCCGAGGTTATGATCGCTTGTGTCTCTGCATACCTAGTTCAACCTCATACCGATAAGTACTCTTTTCTCGCTTCGTGATATGTGATCCCTTGTGACCCAGTCACATGCTTGCAAGCTAATTGGATGACATTCCACGAGAGGGCCTAGTATATCTATCCGTCATATGGATGGACAAATCCCACTCTTGATCCATGTGTTTCAACTAATACTTTCCGAACACTCAATGCCACCTTTATAGCCACCCAGTTATGGTGTGGTGTTTGATGTCATCAAAGCATCCATCCCAGAAAGGTGATATGCATGATCTCATGGTCGGGAATTAGGTTACTATGTATCAGAAAGCATATAGCAATTGAACTATTGAAATGACTTGATCTTTATGTTATGCTTATCTATAGGAGTATGTCCACCATATCATTCTCCTAACGATATGATCTTGTTGTTGATAACATCTCAATGTTCATGATAGGGAAACCACAATCATTAATCAACCAACAAGCTAGTGAAGTATAGAGGCTATACTAGGGACTTCAAATTAAGTTTACAAATCACACAAGTATTAATGTTTCCTTGTTAATACTATTATAGCATGAATGTAAACATTTATCATAAACACAAAGATATAATAATAACTATATTTATTATTGCCTCTAGGGCATATTTATTATTGCTGTTCATCACCTCCATAAGAAAGAAACATATCCTTAGTTTTTCTCAAGTACTTAAGGATGTTTTTGACCGCTGTCCAATGATCCACTCCTGGATCACTTTGATATCTGCTAGTTAAACTAACAGCATATGCAATGTCGGGTCTAGTACATAGCATGGCATACATTAGAGATCCTATGGCTAAGGCATAGGGAGTCTTACTCATCCTTTCTCTATCTTCTGCCGATGTCGGACTTTGAGTTTTACTCAAGGTCGTATTGGGCAACATGGGCAAGAAACCTTTCTTGCTTTCTTCCATTCCAAACCTCTTTAGAACTTTGTCCAAATATGTACTCTGTGACAATGATATTTGGCGTTTCGATCTATCTCTGTAAATATTTATGCCTAATATGTAAGCTGCTTCGCCAAGATCCTTCATTGAAAAACTATTATTCAAATATTACTTGACACTATTAAGAAGGTCTACATCATTCCCAATCAACAATATGTCATCCACATATAGTATTAAGAATGCTGAGCTCCCACTCACTTTCTTGTAAATACAAGCTTCTCCATAAGTTTGTATAAAACCAAAACTTTTGATCACCTTATCAAAACGTTGATTCCAACTTCGGATGCTTGCTTCAATCCATAGATGGACCGTTGAAGTTTGCATACCTTGTTAGCATCTTTAGGATCGACAAAACCTTTGGGTTGCATCATATACAACTCTTCATCAATATCTCCATTGAGGAATGTTGTTGTTTTGACATCCATCCGCCATATCTCATAATCATAATATGCAGCGATTGCTAACATAATCCTCACGGACTTTAGCTTCGCCATCGTGAGAAAGTCTCATCGTAGTCAACTCCTTGAATTTGTCGAAACCCTTTATGACAAGTCGAGCTTTATAGATGCGAACATTACCATCAAGATCTGCTTTCTTGAAAATCCATTTGTTCTCGACATTTTCGCCATCCGGTAAGTCCACCAAAGTCCATACTTGGTTTTCGTACATGGATCCAATCTCGGATTTCATGGCTTCTTGCCATTTATTGGAATCTGGCTCATCATCGCTTCCTCGTATGTCTCGGTCATTGGTGTTGTCCACCAACATGACACTCATAACGGGATCATACCAACTGAGTGGTACGAGTTCTCGTTGACCTCCGAGGCTATGTAGCAACTTCAACCAAGTTTCATGATCATCATCATTAGCTTCCTATCTAATTGGTGCAGCACCACAGAACTTCTTCCGGTCTTTGCGCTACTCGCAATTTCGAGAGAAGGTTAGACAACCTCGTCGAGTTCTACTTTCCTTCCATCACTTCTTTCGAGAGAAATTTCTTCTAGAAAGGATCCATTCTGCAACGAAGATTTTGCCTTCGATCTATGATAGAAGGTATACCCAATAGTTTCCTTCGTATCCTATGAAGACGATTTTCCGCTTTGGGTTCAAGCTTGTCCGTTGTAACTTCTTTACATAGGCTTCAGATCCCCAAACTTTAAGGAACGACAATTTAGGTTTCTTGCCAAACCATAATTCATACGGTGTCGTTTCAACGGATTTAGACGGTGCCCTATTTAAAGTGAATGCGGCCGTTTCTAATGCATAACCCCAAAATGACAGCGGTAACTGTAAGTGACATCATAGAACGAACCATATCTAAGAGAGTTCGATTATGACGCTCGGACACACCATTACGTGTGGTGTTCCCGCGGTGTCAATCAGTGAAAGTATTCCGCATTTCTTCAAATGCTCGCCAAACTCAGAACTTAGATATTCTCCACCGAACGTAGAAATTTAATCTTCTTGTTACGTTGATTCTCTACCTCACTTTGAAACTCCTTAAACTTCTCGAAAGTTTGGACTTATGTTTCATGAAATAGATATACCCATATCTACTTAAGTCATCCGTGAAGGTAAGAACATAACGATAACCACAGCGATGCTACACTCATTGGACCACACACATCGGTATGTATGATTTCCAATAAGTCCGTAGCTCGCTCCATCATACCAAAATGGAGTCTTAGTCATTTTTCCCATCGACATGCTTCAGATCTTTCAAGTGATTCAAAATCAAGTGATTCAAGAAGTCCATCGAATGGAGTTTCTTCATACGCTTCACCCAATGTGACCAAGACGACATGCCACATATAGGTCTAATTATCGCTGATTTCAAACGCTTAGCCTCAATGTTGTTGATATGTGTATTTCCACTATCGAGATTCAATAAGAATAGACCATCTATCAAAGGTGTATGTGCATAAAACATATTACTCATATAAATCGAACAACCATTATTCTCTGATTTAAACAAGTAACCGCCTCGCAATAAACAAGATCCCGATATAATGTTCATGCTCAACACGGGCACTAAATAACAATTATTTAAGTATAAAACTAATCTCGATGGTAGATGAAGGGGTAGCGTGCCGATCGATCACATCAACCTTTGATCCGCTTCCCAAGATCGTCAAGGGTTTCGTCATAGTAAATCAAAATTTTCACGGATGCGAGCAGAGGGAAAGACAAGATCTAATCTAGGAGATGCAATCAAAGAGAGATTGGATTAGATCTTCATACCCTTGAAGATTCGACAACGGAACGCGTTTAACGTGGGTGATGTAGTCGATTTCGCTTCTCCTCCTCGCGATCCGATCCGATCTAGCACCACAAGTGGCGGTGCCTCCGTGAGATGCACACGGCAAAGACTCGGCGTCTCCTCCTTCCTGACCAGCGAGTATGGTGGAGAGATAGATTGGATCTACAACACGACGGCGTGGTGTATATGGTGGAGAATTTCACTGCAGGGCTACAAACAAATGGGAGGAGAGAGGAAGGTAGCAAGGCTAGGGCTTGGAGGAAGGTGTGGAGTAGTGGGAGGGGCGCCACCCCTCTATATAGAGGGGCCAGCCCTTGCCCTCCTACAATCCTATCTCTAGTTTAAACAATTTAAACTCTCCTTATCTAGAAATCCTATCTCTAGTTTAAACGATTTAAACTCTCCTTATCTAGAAATCTATCTCTAGTTTAAACGAGTTTAAACTTATCTAGGATCGGCTGGGCCCTATGGGGCCTTGTGCCCCGCCCAATGCGCCAGGACACTCCCTCATAGGCCCATGCCCTCCCGGAAGGTGGGGCCACGTTGGTCCCTTCCGAAGGTTCTAGAAGCTTCCGTACAATACCGATTAACCCTAACAATTCAACTCCAAAAGCGCATCGCCTTATATGAATCTTATTCTCCGACCATTCCTAACCTCTCGTGATATCCCGGATCCCATCCGAGACTCGAACAAAAATTCATAAACCAATTATCCAATCTATCCTAGCGTCGAGACACGTTATGTGTGACCTGCGGGTTCGAGAATATGCGCATGATCTTCTATCAATAATCAATGGGTCAGGCACCCATATTGACTCCCACACATTCATCGATAATCATATCGGATGAACCACGATGCCAGATTCAATCAATCCCATATATATTCCCTTCGTCTCGCGATATTTTACTTGCGAGATTCGATCGTCTTGCAGTCATACCTAGTTCAATCTCGCTCACAACAAGTACTTTACTCGTTCAGAATCCGATATCACTTTGTGATTAACTCCTTAACCACATGCTTGCAAGCGGTGTTGATATCTATTAAAGTGGGGCAAGTATATCTCTCCAGCTTGGGAGGGACAAATTCCATCTCGATACATACAACCCAATGATACTTTCCGATCACCCGAGAGACACCTTTATGATCACCCTCTTATAGGATGACGCTTGATGACCTCAAAGCTTTCTTCCGATACCGGGAGTTGCATTATCTCATGGTCTAAGGAATACAATATTTGACATAGGAAAAGCTTCGCAAAGACAAACACGATGACACGATCTAATTGCTCTGCTTTGTTTGGGTCTATCCACCATATCATTCTCCCAATGATATGATCTCATTATCAATTGACAACTCATGTCTATGGTTAGGAAACCTTAACCATCATTGATCAATGAGCTAGTCCATAGAGGCGTACTAGGGACACGGTGTTGTTCACAAACCACACAAGTATTAAAGTTTCCGCTTAATACAATTCTAGCATGGAATATAAACTTTATCATGAACAAGAATTATAATAATAACATCTTTATTATTGCCTCTAGGGCATAATTCCAACAGCCTCCCACTTGCACTAGAGTCAATAATCTAGTTTACATTTGGCAACAATCTCACACCCATGGCACTGAGGTGTTGATCATGTTTTACACGTGGAAGAGGTTTAGTCAATGGATCTGCGACATTCTGATCCGTATGTACTTTGCTAATCTTCAGATCTCCATCTGCTATATACTCTCGGATTATATGAACCTTGCGGTTGCTATGATTGGTCTTTGGATGATATCTTGGTTCCTTAGCGAGTTATGGCGCCGGTGTTGTCACACAATATCTCCAGGGTCCAATGCACTTGGAACCACGCCAAGCTCGATGATGAAGTTTCGATCCAAACTCCTTCACTTGACGCTTCCAGCAGCCATGTATTCCGCTTCTCCGTAGATCCCATGATCACGCTTTGCTTGACTTCTCCAACTCACAGCTCCTCCATTCAAAATATACACGTATCCCGTCGAGATTTAGAATCATCCTTGTCGGTGTCGAAACTAGCGTCGACGTAACTTTTTACGAAGTCGTTCATCACCCCATAGACTAAGAACATTTCTTTAGTTCTATTTAGGTACTTTAGGATGTTCTTCACGCCCAAATGTTCCACTCTGGATCACTTTGATATCGGCTCGTCAAACTAAGAGCATTGGACACATCCGGTCTAGTACACAAGATGGCATACATGATGGAACCTATGGCCGAGGCATAAGGCACTTTGCTCATAGCTTCCTATCATTTACCGTGGTGGACACCGAGCCTTGCTCAATATCTTACCCGACAACATAGGCACCGAACCTTTCTTTGCCTTATCCATTCGAACCTTTTCGAACTTTGTCTAGGTATGTACTCGGCTTAAAGCTATCAAAGGCCTTTTGTCTATCTCTATAGATTTTGATGCCCAATATATAAGAAGCTTCACCTAGGTCTTTCATTGAAAACACTTGTTCAAATAACTCTTCACTTCATACATGTTGATGTCATTTCCAATAATCAATATGTCATCCACATATAGTACCAGAAACGTCACCGAGCTCCCACTCACTTTCTTGTAGATACAAGCTTCGTAGCAATTTGGAACAAATCCAAAGCTCTTGATCACTTGATCAAAACGAAGGTTCCAACTCCGAGATACTTGCTTCAGTCCATAAATGGAACGCTGAAGTTTGCATACTTTACTAGCATCCTTAGGATCGACAAAACCTTTGGGTTGCATCATATACAACTCTTCATCAATGTTGCCATTGAGGAAAGCAGTCTTGACATCCATCTGCCATATTTCATAATCATGAAACGCAACAATTGCTAATAAAATCCGAATGGACTTAAACATCGCTACGGGAGAGAAAGTCTCATCGTAGTCAACACCTTGAACTTGTCGAAAACCTTTTGCGACAAGCCGTGCTTTATAGACGGTAACATTACCATCCGTCCGCTTTCTTCTTGAAAATCCATTTGCACTCAACGGCCTTTCGGTCGCTAGGAGGGTCCACCAAAGTCCATACTTGGTTTTCGCTCATGGATCCCAATTGGATTTCATGGCTTCCACCATTTCTCGTAGTCCGGGCTCATCATCGCTTCCTCATAGTTCGAGGTTCACCGCCTTCTACCAACAAGACAACAAGACAGGTTGCCGTACCACTCAGAGGGGCACGCGACCTTGTCGACCTGCGATGTTCGAAGAGCAGATCGTCCAAGCTTCATGATCCTTGTCATTAGCTTCCTCTATTGTTGGTGCAGCACCTGAACAATTTCAGGTGCGCTACTCTCCAATTCAAGAGAAGGTTCAATAACCTCGCTCATCTCTACTTTCCTCCCACTCACTTCTTTCGAGAGAAACTCCTTCTCAAGAAAGGAACCGTTTCATGACAAACACTTTGCCTTCTTCTGTGATAGAAGGTATACCCAATAGTTTCCTTAGGGTATCCTATGAAGACGCATTTCTCCGCTTTGGGTTCGAGCTTGTCCCATCAACTTCTTGACGAAGCTTCGCATCCCCAAACTTTAAGAAACGACAACTTAGGTTTAGCACCAAACCACAGTTCATACGGTGTCGCCTCAACGGATTTAGATGGAGCCCTATTTAAAGTGAATGCAGCGTTTTCTAATGCATAACCCCAAAATGATAACGGCAAATCAGTAAGAGACATCATTGATCGGACCATATCTAATAGGGTTCGATTCTGCTCGAGACACACCATTCTTACTGTGGTGTTCCGGTATGGCGTGAGTTGTGAAACGATTCCACTTGCTTTAAGATGCGTGAGAAAATCATAACTCAAATATTCACCTCCACGATCGGATCGTAGAAACTTAATCTTTCTGTTACGATGGTTCTCCACTTCATTCTGAAATTCCTTGAACTTTTCAAATGTTTCAGATTTATGTTTCATTAAATAGATATACCCATATCTACTTAAGTCATCGGTAAAAGTGAGAAAATAGCGATATCCACCACGCGTCGAAACACTCATCGGTCCGCATACATCGGTATGTATGATTTCCAACAAGTCCGTTGCTCGCTCCATCATACCGGAGAACGTGGTTTTGATCATCTTGCCCATGAGGCATGGTTCGCATGTGTCAAATGATTCAAAATCAAGAGACTCCAAAAGTCCATCGAATGGAGTTTCTTCATGCGCTTTACACCAATATGACCTAGACGACAAAGGCATAAATAAGTAGTATTATCACTATCTACTTTGCATCTCTTAGCCTCAATGTTATGGATGTGTGTTTCATCCTTTCGAGATTTAGAAGAAATAAACCATTCACAAGAGGTGCATGACCATAAAAGATGTTACTCATATAAATAGAACAACCATTATTCTCTGATTTAAATGAATAACCGTCTTGCAATAAACATGATCCTAAATAATGTTCATGCTCAACGCAGCACATAATAACATTTATTAAGGTTTAAAACTAATCCCGAAGGTAAAACTAAGGAGCGTGTCGACGGCCATCACATCAACTCTTGATCCGCTGCCAACGCATCGTCACCTCATCCTCGCAGTTTGCCTATTCCGTAGCTCCGCTTCGAGTTACAAATATTAGCAACCAACCAGATCAAATACCTGCACTACAACGAGGGCTAGTAAGGAAAACATCAATAACATGTATATCAAATATACCTTTGATGGTGCCACCTTCTTGTCCGCTAAGTACTTCGGACGATTCGCCCAAAGGACCCTTGTCCTTGCAATAGAAGCACTCGGTCCGGCTTAGGACCAGACTTGAGCTTCTTCTCGCAGGGCAACGCTTCGCCGCCTTTCTTGAAGGGCTTTGCACCCTTACCTTTCTTAAAGGTGGGGGCTTGTTGACCATCAACACATGATTATTCTTTTGATGTTCACCTCCGCTACTTTCATCTTAGCAAAGAGCTCAAGGATCATATCGCTGGAACCAACTGATTGTGATCAACTACAAAACTTTTGTAGCTAGGAGTGTCAATATTGAGCTCCTCCGAATCATGCAGTCCAGCTTGCTCATAGGCGTTGAGTGTAGCCCGACATCTTAATGGCGTGCTCACTAACGAACTCCTTCCTCCATCTTGTAGTTAAAGAATTTCTTAGAGATCTCATATCTCTCAGAACGGGCTTGAGTCTGAAACATGTTTTTCAGCTCCTCGAGAATCTCAAAGGGCCTGGCGAACTCCTCAAAACGATTTTGAAGATCCGATTCCATAGCATACAACATGGCGATCTTAATCAAATCATAATCATCCTTGCGCGACTGATAAACAGCTTTTTCATCAGCCGGCGCATCTATAGCAGGGGCGTCACCTAGCGCTTTCTCAAGGACATAGTCCTTTTGTCCGCCAGCGAGAATGATTCTCAGAATGCGGAACCATTTGGTGAAGTTAGACCCATTGTTTCTAAGCTTTTCTATCTCAAAGAAAACGTTGAAGTTGAAGTTGGACTTGGCCATGTGATCTACGATTTGCAAGTACAATTTAGACTATGTTCATGATAAATAGTTCAACTTAATCAAATTACTAGATGAACTCCCACTAAATTCAACATCCTCAAGTTGTTTAGTGAACACGATCCAAATTCACCACACCTAATCCGATCATCACGAGAAGAGATGTGGTTTCAATGGTGGACAACAAAGTGTCGATCATATCATTCATATGACTCATGCTTAACCTTTCGGTTCTTGTGTTCCGAGGCCATGTCTCACATGCTAGGCTCGCTGCTAGACCCAAGTATTTCCGCGTGTGCAAACCGGCTTGCACCCGTTGTATGTGAGCGTAGAGTCTATAGCACCGATCATCACGTGATGCTTGGACACGATTTAACTTCGCAACGGTGCATAATTGGGGAGAACACAGTTTTTATCTTGATCTTTAAGTGAGGAATCATCTTATAATGCTATCGTCGCGATCTAAGCATAATAAGATACATAAAGGGATAAACATCACATGCATATAACTTTATGTGACATGGTATAGCCTATCTTCGCGCAATGATCTCCATCTTGTGCGTTCCGGCATGATCTCCATCACTCCACCATGATTGCCTCCACCACGAATAGCAACTACAACTATTGCTAACTACTTAGCGATAAAGTAAAGCTATTACATGGCGTATAAGAAGTTGACACACAGGTCATACACAATTATAAAGACAACCATATGGCTCCTGCCGGTTGTGTAGTCAGCGACATGCAAGTCGTGAAACATTATAAAACATGATCATCGCATACAATATACACATCACATCTTGGGCCATACCATATCACAGAAAACACTCCCTGCAAAAACAAGTTAGACGCCTCTACTTTGTTGTTGCATGTTTTACGTGGCTTATGGGAGTAGATGCTAAGAACGATTCTTACTACGGAAAGCCACAACGGTGATATTATGGTTGCCAAACTCCGGTGTTAATCCCATGACAACTATAGTGAGAAACCGACATCCACCACCGCATGTGTGGTACAAGCCACACGTCAAGTGAGGTCTCGCAACGACGTCGCTAAGGTTGGCGACCGCTTCAATCTCACTATCCCGCGTCATAAGAAGAACACAAACAAGAGGCTTGCAACAGAAAACATCAACGCCCGCAACAACCATGTTGCGTTCTACTCGTGAAACACATGTACGCATAGATCTAGCTCTGATACCACTAAAGGGTTTCGCGGCATAGTAAATCAAAATTGTCTACGGATGCGAACAGAGGGAAAGCCAAGATCTAATCTAGGAGATGAAATCAACGAGAGAGATTGGATTAGATCTTCATACCCTTGAAGATTCGCGACAGCGAACGCGTTTAACGTGGGTGATGTAGTCGTGCGCTTCTCCTCCTCGCGATCCGATCCGATCTAGCACCACAAGTGGCGGTGCCTCCGTGAGATGCACACGGCAGACTCGACGTCTCCTCCTTCCTCGGGCCGAGTATGGTGGAGATATATATTGGATCTACAACACGACGTGTTGTATATGGTGGAGAATTTCTGCTGCAGGCTTCGCCTACAAGCAATCGGGAGGAGAGAGGAAGGTAGCAAGGCGCTAGGGCTTGGAGGAAGGTGTGGAGTAGTGGGGAGGCACCACCCCTCTATATAGAGGGGCGCCAGCCCTTGCCCCTCCTCCAAGCCTATCTCTAGTTTAAACAATTTAAACTCTCCTTATCTAGAAATCCTATCTCTAGTTTAAACGATTTAAACTCTCCCTTATCTAGAAATCCTATCTCTAGTTTAAACGAGTTTAAACTTATCTAGGATCTACTGGGCCCTATGGGCCTTGTGCCCCTGGCCCAATGCGCCAGGACACTCCTCATAGGCCCATGCCTCCCCGGAAGGTGGGGCCACGTTGGTCCCTTCCGAAGGTTCTAGAAGCTTAGACAATACCGATTAACCCTAACAATTCCGAACACCAAAACTGCACCGCCTTATATGAATCTTATTCTCCTGACCATTCCTAACCTCTCGTGATATCCCGGATCCCATCCGAGACTCAACAAAAATTCATAAACCAATTATCCAATCTATCCTAGCGAGACACGTTAAGTGTGTGACCTGCGGGTTCGAGAATATGCGACATGATCTTCTATCAATAATCAACAATGGGTCAGGCACCCATATTGACTCCACACATTCATCGATGATCATATCGGATGAACCACGATGCCGGATTCAATCAATCCCATATATATATTCCCTTCGTCTCGCGATATTTTACTTGCCCGAGATTCGATCGTCGATGCAGTCATACCTATTTCAATCTCGTTCACGGCAAGTACTTTACTCGTTCCGTAATCCGATATCACTTTGTGGTTAACTCCTTAACCACATGCTTGCAGCGATGTTGATATCGACACGAAATGGGCCAAGTATATCTCTCGGACTTGGGAGGGACAAATTCCATCTCGATACATACAACCCAGATACTTTCCGATCACCTGAGAGACACCTTTATGATCACCCTCTCATAGGATGACGTTTGATGACCTCAAAGCTTTCTTCCGATACCAGGGAGTTGCATTATCTCATGGTCTAAGGAATACAATATTTGACATAGGAAAAGCTTCGCAAAGACAAACACGATGACACGATCTAATTGCTCTGCTTTGTTTGGGTCTATCCACCATATCATTCTCCCAATGATATGATCTCATTATCAATTGACAACTCATGTCTATGGTTAGGAAACCTTAACCATCATTGATCAATGAGCTAGTCCATAGAGGCGTACTAGGGACACGGTGTTGTTCACAAACCACACAAGTATTAAAGTTTCCGCTTAATACAATTCTAGCATGGAATATAAAATTTATCATGAACAAGAATTATAATAATAACATCTTTATTATTGCCTCTAGGGCATAATTCCAACATCGTCACCTCGTTCTTCGCTAGCTTCCGTTTATTCGCAAAGACCGCTTTGAGTTACAAATATGAGCAACCTAACCAAGATCAAATACCTGCACTACTACAGTACTAGTGAGATACACATCAATAACATGTATATCAGATATACCTTTCTTCTTGATGTTGCCGTTCTTCAGATCCGCCAAGTACTTTGGGCAATTCCGCTTCCAGTGACCTTCTCCCTTGCAGTAAAAGCACTCAGTTTCAGGCTTGGGTCCAGCCTTGGTCTTCTTCGCCGGCGTGGTAACTTTCTTACCACCCTTCTTGAAGTGTCCCTTTTGCTTAGACTTGCCTTTCTTGAGTTTGGTGGTCTTATTGACCATCAACACTTGGTGCTCTTTCTTGATCTCCACTTCTGCAGATTTTAACATAGCAAACAGTTCTGGCAACTCTTTGTTCATGTTCTGCATGTTGTAGTTCATCACAAAGTTCCTGTAACTTGGTGGCAGTGACTGGAGGACACGGTAAATCCCCAAAGCATTAGGAATCACTATACCAAAGCTTTGAAGTTTGTTTGCGTGCCCAGACATCTTAAGCACATGCTCACTACGGCTGCCCTCTTCCATCTTGCGGTTAAAGAACTTTTTAAGCCTCATAGCTTTCAATTGCATGAGTCTCAAAAATCAATTTGAGATCCTCGACAATATCATATGGGTCTAATCTTCAAACCTTTTCAAGCTCCGATTCTAAACCATACAAGATAGCACCTTTGAACTATGGAGTCTTGATTCTTAGGCGAGGTAAACATTCTTTACTTCATCGGGAGCATCACCGGTGGGTCACCCAAATGCATCCAAAGACATAGGTCAAATTACATTGTGAGGACAATCCTCAAATTGCGGAACCAATCCATGAAGTTGCTTCCATTGTTTTCAACTTTTCTTTCTCTAGGAGCATTAAAATTGATGGTAGGGGCTGCCATTGATCTACAACATATTTGCAATAGTTTAGACTAAGTTTATGACAAATTGAGTTCAAATTAATTAATGAAATTAAACTAGGTGAACTCCCACTCAAAACAACATCCCTCACATTGTTTTAGTGATCACACGAACCAAATCCACTACATCAACACCGATCATCACGACAGTTGATATAGCTTCAATGGCGAACAATCGTCATGTTCGTCATATCTACTATATGATTCATGCTTTACCTTTCGGTGATCCGTGTTCCGAGACCATGTCTGTACATGCTAGGCTCGTCAAGATCAAACCTTAGTTTCCGCATGAGAAAATCTGGCTTGCTCACATTGTATACACTTGCAGAATCTAACACACCCGATCATCACGTGGTGCTTCGAAACAACAAGATTTAGCAACGGTGCTAACTAAGGGTGAACACTTTATGACTTTAAATTAATGTGCATGAGGGATCATCTTATAATGCTACCGTCGTCTACCAAGAAATACAAGATGCATAAAGGATTAACATCACATGCAATTCATAATATGTGATATGATATGGCCTTTCTTCTTTGTGCTTCTGATCTCCATCTTCAAGCACGAACATGATCTCCATCATCACCGGCATTCCATCAAGGGCAATGACGCTTCACCATGGTTGTCGTCCACCGGCTTCAACTATTACAACTACTTTGAATAGACACGCGGGTCTTAACATAAATTAAAGACAACCATATGGCTCCTGCCGGTTGCCAACTTACAATAAGGAACATTGCATACATCAAATATAATCACAATCATGGCCATATCACATCATCGCACCTGCAAAACAAAGTTAGACGCCTCTACTTTCTTTGCATATTTTACGTGGTTTGGGGCTTTCAATAAGTGTCGTTCTAACTTACGAACAAGAACCACAACATTGATACTAGCATTGTTGATCACCCGTTGTAAATTGGATCTTAACTATGCTAGGAGAAACAGCACCCATAAAGCCACTTATGCAATACAAGTTGCATGTCAAGCGTGGAGCAAGTCTCATGAACGATGTCATGTAAGGTTAGCCGGGCTTCATCCCAACATACCGCAAGATGCAAATTACACAAAAGCAATCGACAATAAAAGCATCGGCGCACAATGACCATTGTGTTCTACTCGTCTGTGATCTACATATAGACACGGCTCGATACCACCGTAGGGGTTCGTAGCATGGAAAACAAAAATTTCTATCGCATACAAACAAACAAGACAAGATCTATCTATTAGATTGTAGCGAGTCGATGGAATAACTTACCCTCGAAGATTCCAAAGTGTTTAACGAGGCGGATTCTCGTGGGTGATGTAGTCGTACTCTTTCCGATCTCAAGATCGTAGACGATCCTTCCCACTATGCGTTAAAGCGCTTCCATGATCGGTCACACGTTCGGTACTCGACAAAGACCTTCCTCTCCCTTGTTCCAAAGGCAATGGAGGTTGTAGCACTCTCCTCATGATTCGGCCTGGCGTGGTACAGGAAGTAGAGGGAAATCCCATGAGGCTTCGCCTTAAGCCGGAGCGGTATGGTGGAGTATGAGAGGGCTATTAGTGGTCTAGAGATTAGACACACCAATTAGAAGGCTCTAAACCAGGCTAAAGCAATTAGAAGCTCTAAACCAAAAGCGGCTCTAAACAGGAGATTAGAGGATAGGAACTTGTGTGTTGAGGAGGAGGCCTCCCTCCTTTTATAGGTGGAGGGTTGGCGCTAGGGGAGGAGGAGTCCCTCCCAACTCGGCCTAGGCTGGCGCCCGGCTTGGAGAGGGACTCCTCCTCCAAGTTGGTTTCAACCTCCTCTTGCTTGTTTCCCACGCTTTCCTGTTTCCCACAGTTTCTTTTAGCTGCTTGACTTTCAAACCGGCAGTTTGACTTTTCAGTTTTGGAACAACAAGAACACTTAGTACATGATGCAATCATTCAATGACACATTCATGTACCTCCCCCGAGTGCGGACAATCCGAACCTTCCGTAACATTCCGATGAAAACACCTAATTATTCCCGAACTCAAAGCAGGACTTTCCTTATATGAATCTTATTCTCCGGACCATTCCGGATCACCTCGTGATATCCGGATCCCATCCGAGACTCAACAACATTCGGTCTCTTTCTCATAATACCATAACTACTCAAATAACGTCAATCCTTATGTGTCTCCTACGGTTCGTGAATTATGCGACATGATCGAGACACTTCTCTAACAATAACCAATAGAGGAATCAGAATTCATATGGCTCCCACATATTTCTACGATTACTTTGCGATCGAATGAACCACTTACATACGATACCAATTTCCCTTTGTCTCACGATAGTTTACTTATCCGAGGTTATGATTGTCGTGATCTCTCGCATACCTAGTTCAACCTCGTTACCGATAAGTACTATTTTCTCGCTCCCGTGATATGTGATCCCTTGTGACCCAAGAACATGCTTGCAAGCTAATTGGATGACATTCCACCGAGAGGGCCTGAGTATATCTATCCGTCATATGGATGGACAAATCCCACTCTTGATCCATGTGTTTCAACCAATACTTTCCGAACACTCAATGCCACCTTTATAGCCACCCGCCACGGTGTGGTGTTTGATGTCATCAAAGCATCCATCCTAAAGGTGATATGCATGATCTCATGGTCGAAGGAATTAGGTTACTATGTATCAGAAAGCATATAGCAATTGAATTATTGAAATGACTTGATCTTTATGCTATGCTTATCTATAGGAGTATGTCCACCATATCATTCTCCTAACGATATGATCTTGTTGTTGATAACATCTCAATGTTCATGATAGGGAAACCACAATCATTAATCAACCAACAAGCTAGTGAAGTATAGAGGCTATACTAGGGACTTCAAATTAAGTTTACAAATCACACAAGTATTAATGTTTCCTTGTTAATACTATTATAGCATGAATGTAAACATTTATCATAAACACAAAGATATAATAATAACTATATTTATTATTGCCTCTAGGGCATATCTCCAACACTCCATTCTCGGAGGTTGCTTAGACGCTTCCATTGCGTCATCAGATGCCAATCATGGGCATCAAAGATCAGTGGCCAAGCCAGGCTCACTGTATGATCCTCATTTGCAGCCACCGGCCAATCGTCGACACTACTCTGCATGGATCCCAGACTTCCAGTCGCAACCACCGCGCCCAGGACGAGAGGGATCAAGTTGGAGCAGCAGCAACGATAAGCCAAAATCCATCTTCGTCGCGCGTAGAAACCGAGTTTCCTCCTCAGAGCTCCTGCCCGAGATGAGGAGGGAAAACCATAGAGGATGCAACGGCGATGAACCAAAGATCGGCAGTACCTTCTCCAGGAAGCAGAGGACGAGTCGGTGCAGGGTCCCTTCCCCTCGCCTCCACGGCCGGCCAGAAGAGAAGCCAACACACCACTCGCCACGCCGCAACCCCTCTCCTCCTCGCCACCACGGCCGGCCGGGAGAGGCGTCGCCGACAATCTACGCCACCCAAGATGGCACTTAGATCCAAACGCCTTTATTTGAAGAGGAGGCGTGCTCCATCGTTTCCCAAAGCTCGACCACCACGAGCTCAAGGCGAGGAAGAAGCGCCACCGACGGCTGCAAGACTCGGGGGAGAGAAACTCCAGCCACCTCTCGGCATGACGCCAACCTAAGGCATAAAGCCAAAACCTAATTAACCTAAAAAACCTAAAGCCTACAACTACCCCGGCACCGCTCCTTTGCCACCTCCAGCCGGCTATTCCGGCGGGAGAGGCTCGGGAGCGGCCCGGATTTGGGCGGCGGCAACCAAGCAGACGGAAGGGATAAGGTTAGGGGAGGAGAGGAGGGACGAGAGAAAGTCAAAATTAAGGGCTCTCTGGTTTTCCTGGATCAATGTTTAAAGATAACAGTGCCAATATAAAGCACTAAGTCCACATAGTCAGCGAAGATAACCGGCGGTTCGTTCCACCAAGCTTCATCTCCCGTGCATGCTTCAATAGTCTCCGTGGAATCCGAATCGGCTTGGATAGCAATACATCCTATTCCCTCCGTTTCAAAATATAAGATGTTTTAGCTTTGTAAAACAAATGTATCTTGACTACCTTTAGTATATAAGTTCACTCTAGATATATTTGTTTTACAAAACTAAAACGTCTTATATTTTAAAACGAAAGGAGTACATAATTAACCAACATAAACCCTCTGGCATCACCATTTGCTGCAGAAGCTACATATAAGGGTGTGTTTGTTAGGTCGGTCCAACTCAGATACTCCCACCTCATCCCACCTTTTGTTGTTTGTTAGACCGGGTCGGTCTTGTCCGACACTGTCCACCTCACCCCGAAACGCTTTCAGTAGAGAAGCTCGGATCGAGCTTACTCACTTCTTCGCCTCAAACCACCGCGTCGCCCATCGCGCCCTGCACCCCCACCCGCCCCGTCTCTCTCTCTCTTTTCCATTTTTGCCTAGCGCTTTCATCTCCTCCCGACCAGTGACGCCTCCTCTCCCGTCTTGCCACTCTCCTCCCCGGTGACGCCTTGCACCCCACCCACATGCGCCGGGTCTCTGAGCGGCGTAGGCCACGCCTGGTTCATCCACCGTGAGCTCATGGCGAGCACCTCGAGATCCAAATTGACTCTCTGGCGGATTTTGCTCGGCTCGGCATAGCCTCTGGCGGCAAGGGCTTGGCGGAGGCTTGGCGCGTGGTGGCGGGGCTCGGCGGCATGGCGGTGCTCACGGCTGCTCCCTCACGGCCACCTGACCACACATGGAACCGATTGCTTTTTCTTTTGTCCAGGGGACACAGTTGCTATTCATTTTTGTGTGGCAGGGCTGAGGCCTGATAAACGCACCAAACACAATCCCAAGTGAGCTCGGTTGAGGCCAGATAAACACACCAAACACAATCTCAACTGAGGTGGGCAGTGCTAGACTTAGCTTTGATATGATGAGATTGCACAACCGGGCTAACAAACACACCCTAAGTTTCCTTGGTAATCCCTAATGAACCGCTCCAATGGAACATGCACAAATATCAGCACGATAAGATGCGTCGACATTGAGTTTCACCTCCCGTGGATCAGGCTAAAAGGGCCTTATAACCATTGTATACACCTTTTCCCTGCAGTATGTCATGTTGATGTCAATGTCCCATTCTATCGTTGTGGACCTCGAACGTCTTAGCCCACCAACTAAACCCTGGTCCTGCACCTCCAAAGTAGTACTACTGGCATGTTAGGAGGTTACCCCGGCCTTCCTTATAAATCGCTCTCCTTGCTAAACCTAACAACCACAAATCTTGTTCAATCACATGGCCACTGTTACAAACAAATGTTTCCTATTTGGCAGAGACTTTTGCCGTCGGATCACCACTTCGTCATATATACATTTTCCGCCAAACCCTAGAGGCAGAATTTATTGTGGCACGAGCACGATATAGCAACGACAACGACGCGATGATAACGATCTTCTTTGCATCATCGGTCCCGAAAATTCCATTTGCAAGTTTTCTTTTGACGCTATAATACCGGTGACTTGTAATCCGTCACGTGTTGATTTTAACGCTACTGGTGACTGTGTAACTCGTCAAGAAGACGCAAATGCTAGTGTGCAGCGCATCGCATGTACGACGACGTAGTCCAACGAATATCCCTCTCACCACGCGAGCCGCTACACTACACTGCAGCGTGGCCAACTCGTCCTTGCCGTTCACTTGCAGAGCCATGTGACCGGCGATCGGTTTCCGAAAAGAATCGCCGTGTTTCGTCTTGATCGCCCCACCGCGGGCACGGAGGTTTTTGTCCGCGTCATCACGTGTCGGCCGTCCTCCAGATCCGGAGCATTTATTTATCACGGAGCCGCCAACGGCGCCTGACGGCGGCCTGAAACTGTGGTGTACTGTACTATTTTGTATAATTTATGACTGTCTTTTCGGTTCACGTAAAATTTGGCACCCTGTCACTACGAATCGGCTATCATTTACCTTTCATTTTAAGGAATAAGATGCACGCGTGTTTCAAATCAAAGTTTGATCGAATAAATATAGTATCTAAAATTTAATTTATATTGTGTAAAATTAGTATCATTGGATTCGTATTAAAATATACTTTTTAATGATGCTAATTTTATACTAATATTCTTTATATATTTAAAGTAAATTTTGGTCAAAGAAAAAATACACAAAATAAGAACGTCTTATTTCTTGGAACGGAGGTAGTATGTCATCAGCCGATGCAGATTCGTTACGTCCATGCCCCGGTTTTAACGCGGCCGCCGTTTCTCATCTAACTTATCGTCTGGTTGACTCGGTTTTTTACATGCGGGTTCCATCACACGCCAGCAGGTAAGAATGAAAGTGGATAACCATTAGGATATTCTTTACCCTCTTTAGTACAAAAAATAAAATAAATTTTGGCAAATGTTTACCTTTTGACAAAACTAATTTATTCATTTGTACTAGACTAAAAAAGAGGGTATCCTAAAGGTTCCAAACTTCCATCTCTAGCAACCGGTGCTTCAAATCAGTATTCTGACGATTGGGCCTCCAGTTGTTGACCATGCACATCCCAGGTTCGAGGATCCAAGTCCGCATTATTCTATAATTTCTCATATTTTCTCGCTCCAGGGTTCTTATCCCTTTCCCCGTTGCACCGTTTCGCCGTGCACTGTCACGAACCTCCACCGCCCTCCCCTCGGGTCTCAGTTCGTCGCCTTGCCATTGTCCCTTCCATTTCCTCTCCTCCCCGCTTTGACCAATCCTAGCGCAATCAGAAGGCCAGAACCGAGAAGCTGAGCCGGCTGTTGGTCGCACAACCACGACAGTGGACATGAAGCAGATCCAACACAGAGATAGATCTTGCACATTAGAAGAGCATGAAGATGGATCCTACGAGGCTAGAGAGCATGGACGAGGATGACACAGGGGAAGAGGATGCGGTGAACAAAGCCCTACAGTTATAGAGCCTAGTGAATGTGCCCTCTGTTCTCCCTAAAGGGTAAGAATTGTAATTTCGTATTTTCCTTTTTCAATTAGCGACTCTAGTCCAATGATAATAGAGAGGATGTGCATTGATAACTATAGGACATCATACGGATTCCAACTAAAGATTTGGCACGATTGTCGGACTCAAATCTTGCCTAATGGTAGAATTGTAGTTAGCGCTGGTTTTGATTATCGACTGGCATGGCAGAGCTAATTCTATGTGACTTTAGCAAGTTCTCGATTAGCCAGAATGAGAAATTCTTATTCAGGTAATACAACACAATTTTTTGGACTTTCTATGACATTAGGACCGACGACACCTTGGAAATGATGTGGGGTAAACATCTAGAGACTATGACCCTGCTAATGTCTGTCCACATTGCTAATGAAGAGAATAGGGAAGAAACTGTCGTCAATAATTTTGAACCTCTTGCAACACAAACAACTCAACCGACCATAATAGAGTAGTATTTTCTCGCGGTACCGAGTGCAGCCGCCCAACTTCACCTTCAGCATGATGCCTTGTCAAGCGAGCACGGAGACATAGAAATGGTGCGCAGTGAGGACGGATTTGTGTTGGAGATGATGATGACGAGAAAGCATATCCAAATCTTGTTATTGATCCTGATCGGATGAAAAGTAAGGAATATTTGGTTGATCCAGACTTTAAGCCTAACTATGGTACTAATGAGGAAGAGGATGGCGAAGATGCTAAAATGGGATGCATATATGATGATGAATACGAGGACATACCAGTGATACACATTGATAGAGACAACCACAGAATTGACGAGGGGGCTATCTTTAAGACTGTGGAAGACTGATGATACGTAGTTCCCACCTTTGCAATAAAAACTGGGTTTGTTTATATTAGTGAAGACCAGAAAAGATTTAGGGTGTATGATAGGGAAAGTAAGGTGTGTAAGTGGAGATTGTATGCATCCTCAATGAGGATGTGAGAGCATCTCCACTCGTTCCCCTATGCTGTCTAGAGTCGCGCACCTACGCTGTCTCGCCCATATCTTTTCTTAGAAATTGGCAAACTTTAAATTTTATTTAATTTTGATATTTTTACAAAGGTGCGTGACATTTATCTAAATTAAACCTAAACCTAAACTAATTTAGTCGTCGTGGGGATGGGATGGGGAATGATAGTAGAACCATATGTAGTCACGGGTCGCTCCTCCTCCTCGTCCTTGACATTGCTAGTGTCGGCACTTTCGTTGTCTTAGAAGTCGATGAAGTTGCCAAACTCTCATGTCGACCACGCGATGCCCATGGACAACAGTGACATCGTCCCGCTTGGGTCGTTTGTGCGACGCTTCGAGTGGGAGGCTCAGCACCGAGGGGTCCTTAGGGCGGCGGCGGCGGCGCGCAGCAGTGCTTGCCTCCGCTCGTCTGTGTGGCATGGTGCCTCCTCCTCCTTAGCCCCCTTCTTCAGCGGCGACAGAAGATAATCTTTCACAAGGAGGCGAGGTCTACCATACCAGCTCACGGAATAAAATATCGTCGACGCACGGTGCCACACGCTTCCTCGTCGGGAAGCGGTTCCTCCTTCACCTTGTTCTTGGGGGTTACGAAGGGTGAGGACATTGAGAGCGACATGCGCTGTGTGGAGGTCGATGTGCGCAATGACGTCCTCTAAACAGGGGGACCTGCAACAGAGGGTTATCAGCCTAGATGTGGGCCATGACCGCATCGAGGGTGTGTCCGGGCATACTACACCAAAGCTCATGCCATTATTGGTTCTCGCTATTCGGTGGCATGATGTTTCCTTTGTGTCACGTAGGAGCAAGATCGTGACACTGCTAAAACACCGCATCCTAGTGATGCGTGTTCTGTGGGACCCATAGAGGCGAGGAGCCTCGTCCGTCGATGCGGTGGTACACATCATGCCACCACCAGTTGGTGCATGGCGTGAGCACCGACGGTATGCCAATGTCGCTATTTCTCGGCCTCTAGTTGAAGGGGAGGCGGATGTCAGGAGGTGAAGGTTACTCTGCGTGATAGAGAGCCCACGCCATGCCGACCGTCAGATTCCATAGGCTGAAGCCATTGGCCGCCGCTCCACTGATGCGTTGACGGCTTCCATAGCATTCTTGTGACATCTTGGTTCGGTGTGTCTAGGGTTTTAGTAGTGGCGCGAGAGATGGAGGATGAAGGAGATAGTGTGTGTGTGTGAGAGAGAGAGAGACGCAGTGCGTGTGAATCCCACATAGTCACCATGTGTGTAAGCCGCATCAACAACGGGACACCTCAGCGTGTGAATCCCACATAGTCACCACATGTGGAAGCCACATCAACGACGGGACACCTGAGGAACCGTCGATGGTTTTATTAAACTTGAATGGCGGTTGATGCCAACATTAATTTAGAATGACTAGCTATTACGTTAATGATAAAGATGTCTGTAGCAACATGGCATCGGTTGCCGCTTGTGTCCGGCGCTGCCAGACGGCTCCCTGTGGGTTGGGGTCAGGCTAGGGGCCCCAAACAGATTACCGAGACATACCGAATGCTTCTCTAATATGCCTTTTTGGTGGGTTTTGGGAGCAACTCGGATGTCCTGATTTTTTTTCTTTTGAGGGAAACCATGACACTTTATTGAACACAAATATTATTTGAAATACAAAGACCATCGGGGTTTCTAATAACTAAGGATGGAAATGGGCAGGGTAAAGCAATACTATACTCATACCCTTGTGCGGTGACCTAGCATACCACTGCATGTGTAGTACACTATAGTCGTTGACATGACATCCACAGAACACCATTCCGTAAATATCACATCCCTTAGAGTGGTACAACAGAAACATTACGGGTCCATATTACAAAAGTACACACATTATTATTATTACAATACCGGAAGTTCAAGGCTTCCAAAAGATTCAACTTACAAACCAAAATATAAAGTGTTTCAGCGGAATTTAAAAAGTAGCAACTCCGACTAGGAGTTAAGCTCAGCAGCTTATTCTATAGAGTTCATGCTGCTCGGCTCCGTTGGTTACTACTAACTAGGGATACTTAGTTGGATTCGTTATCATCGACACCATAGCGGATTTCGTAACCCACTCCTTCAACACCTCCGGACAGATCAGGTTCCTCGTGGAACACATCTTCTTGACATTCGGCTGGATACATTGGCACGCCTTCGGGATCCTCAGAGTCTAAGAAAGGGATCAAAGGAAAGAATGAGTAACAGTGTTACCCAACAAGTTCAGTATATGCAAGGTGGGAAGTTTGATGCTCTAACTACCACCTCGGATTATAAATCCTTGTCACTATGCAATTTTTGTAAATCTCTCTTCAAAGATTGATTTTATTCTGAAAAACTATGACAATCAGCCTTCATAGGTTGACCAGAACTTTCATGGAGTTCCTTTCCTGCCGCGTTCGCAGCTCCTTCCCATAATAGGGAGTAACAAGTTACAATTCTTACACTCTGTAGAGGTGTGTTACTTTACCCATGAGAGATCAACTCCTTGTTGCACAACCGGGCGTACTTTCCCATTCGCAATTCCATGATGTGGGGCCCAGTAGTTGGTCCAAGCCAATCACTGCCCCCTTCGCGACCTCGCATGCCTCCTTGGTGTACACCATGCCCACATAATGAATTATGGCAATGGTTTGTACAAACCGTTAGATGCCAGAACTATCGTGGGACGATGAGGGTTCCCACCCATATGCTGCATATCCTCTATGAATTACCAATTAATATGCACGCTACGAGGATAACAGCCACGACCTGCACATCCGGCTTCATGCGAGAGGAAGAAGATACATCTGACTTCTCTGTCCCATTCCAAATCTCATGGCTAACGCGTAATATACGGCGCTAGAATCACTTATGTCAGGGGTTATTAAGTCCCTACTTGATCATCATTGTTGCAAATAGAACCCTAAGTTCTATTGCTCCATTATATCACCACCTAGGATGATATCTATGATTTCTTTATTTGTGAAAATAATATTTTATTTCTTTTATAGCATATATGATAACACACAATTTGCAAATACTTTGATAAAGACTCTTCAAAGGACATGAGCAAGTGATGAACTTGCCTTGTGATGGCAAGTTAGTGAAGTCTGATGCTTGCACTCGACCTTGAGCTTCTATGTCTACAAAAACATCATTATTGCCCGGTAAGGACAATATTTAAAGAAGCAAAATGATTATGCAATAATGTAATGCATCATTTAACTTGATATGCATTCACCCCAATATTATAAAAAGTTCTTTTTAATAATAAAGGATCTATAAATATTACTTTTTAATATTTATAACATATATTGAATTATTTTATTTTATTTCCCTTTTATTTGACTTTTATTGATTTAATAATTCTTTTAGGAATTATCACTTAAACATCAAAAATTGTTGTTAAATATTTATTTAGTATTTTTTCAAAAATACTACAATATTAATATATAATGAAAGTGATTATTATTTATTTTTATCATCTTTCAATGATTTTGTAAAATTCCATAAGGAATATATAAATTACAAAATTCTTAATAAAATTTAAATGTCTAAAATTTTACATCTTAATTTATTTGGATAGTGTGGATTATTTTGAATCTAAAAATATTTTATTTATAATTTTTGGACATTTATTTTATTTTTTTAGAATTTAATTATGTGCAGGGGTATTTTGGTATTTTCCTATTTATTAGAAGAGGCCTTAAAAGATTTCCGGGCTGGCTTAATCTTATTGGGCCCTAGTGGCCCATTAGACATAGCCAAAAATAACCACCCCGAAGGGTCTGGCCCAACGCAGCCCACTCCCTCGCTGCCTCTCTCCCTCGAGCTCATCCTTTCCTCCTCTGACCTCGACCTCATGGTCGGTGATGTCGCCGCCGGCGATTCCTGTCGCCGTGGGCCGTTCTGGTCGCCACTGTGGTGTAACAGGAGGTTGTCGATGACGCCCGTCCTTTCTATCCAACTGGATTTGAGTATGGGGCTCTCCTGCGACGGATCGATGCCGTCCCGAACCCTAGGGTTTGGGGGTTGTCGTGGATCCTGGTGTTGCTGCTGTCGTCGTGCGTCGTGGCGATGCTCCTCGCCTCTATGCATGTTCATGGTCTCCGTCGTGGCGTCGTATGGGTTGCAGCGCCCCCTCTGGGGTGCTCCCCGTTCCGCCATGGTCGTCGGCCCCTCTGCTTGCTCTTCTAGTCTCCTGCGAGGACCTTTGGTGAGTTATTTTCCTATCCCCTTGTGCTCTCTGTGCTCGCTCATCCCATGATGGATGTTGGAAATGACCTCTCTGGTGACTGTCTTGTCCTGATTAGGATGGTTTATTTCATTTAGGGTTCTTATCATGTGATTGATCATGTACCGGATGAATTAGATCATGTGTGGATGGTCTGTGAGCATGTTAAATGGTTATTAGCCTGAGGCTTATTGCTTGAGATGAACTATAATGGTTCTGATGGGTTATTAGATGCTTTTATGCTTGGATTGCATATGATTCAGATGGTATAGTTGCTTTGGAATCAATGCTTGGTAAAGTCAGTGACTTGATAACCTTCCACTGTCATTTCATGGTTTAGGATCATGGTTATGGTGTGATGAAATCACTGTAGTGTTGTTGGCTTAGAAATTAATATGTGGTTTGAGATCACAATGATCTCAAACAGTACAGATAAACATTGGAATGTTTCAATTATGATTCCTGACAGGAAAATGATTAGTAGACTAATTTGTTGAATCTGTGATGATTGGATGTTTATCCTGATTCTTATAGAATTGTTCTTGTGACACCATTTTGGTATGGCACACAAGATTGATTCTTATTCATTGATTGGTTTGGTTTAAGCTTAAGACAAGCTTAGCTTTAAAAGATAAATGGAAATGTTCTTATTTGAAATCCCTAAGACCAATGATGTTGGTCTGAGGCTTAGGGTTTTAGGCCTTATCTAATTGATTCATATAGATAGTCCTGGTACTGTACCAGCTATTGTTTCTTGAATCAAATCTTGGAGAAAAATGATAGTAAGCTTGATCACTTTCTGGATCCAAAAGATTAATTTCTAAGGTGCTACCCTTACTTTAGGGATGTGCCTAGAAATTAGATCTTAGCTATATTTATGCTTGAATTGTAATATATAGCTTGACAACCAAAGCAACTATGTTGTTCTGAGCTCTGGTTGGATCCTTGTACTTTGTTGTTTGCTTTTAGAGTTTAAAATCTCTATGATGGATTCACCCCCACTTGGGTGCTTTCTGAGAGTTTGTTTCATAAAACAACACATGCTTCTGTCTAGATAATATGATTAGATCATGTGAGGGTTTTATGATGCTCACCACAAAATCTGATGATTGTGGAGTAAGGTGGTGATGTTGATCTTGTTTTGCTGAGCTCCTGTGCTTGACCTTGAGCTAGCCTGCTCCTCCTAGCTCCTGGACTTGATCTTGTCATCCACCGATCCTCCCCTCCTTATGTTACCATCCCGGTGATGAGATATGGGCTTTGGTTGATTTGGTTCTTTGGCTTGTGCATGGTTAGGCTGTCGGCTAAAATTTGTTCTTGTGTGTGTAGTGAAGAGATGCACTAGTGCCTCTCCCACCGTCTTCTTTGGTTTTGTGTTGGAGTCAGTCTGTGAGGCTGACATCACATCACATGCATTTAGTTGTGTGTCCTGCTTGTGTGCTTGTTGTGCACTTGTGGATATGTTCAGAATTTTGAAATTGATTGTTATCTGGTTACTTTTACCTGGCTGGTGAAACTTGCCCCCCTTGGATGTCATTTGACTTCTGGCTTAAAAAATATGGAAGATTTATCTTTTCGTATTGGTGAAACTTGCCCCTTCTATAATTTCTCAATGATGAACTTGTTCAGTGCACTTCACTGACATGTTTGAGAGAAAAACAATACTAACCCTAACTTTCCTTTTTCTATTTAGTTTCTGTTTGTTTTGCAGGTACAAATTTAAAGTGAAGATTTTAGTTTAGGTTTAGTTATAGAACAATCCAATGTAATCTTCTTTATACTTTTGTAATTTTCATTTTATTATTTTGTAATATTCATTTTATTATTTTGTAATAAAGATTATATTATTATTAATAAATAAATATTCTTATTCTTTATTCATTTGTTATTGTGAAGTTTGGAGATGATTTCAACAAGTTACATTTTTGTAACTTGTTTATGTATTGAAAATATGAAATAAGTTCTCATATTCTTAATTGTTTTCTTTGGATAAAGTTTAAGTTATAATAATTAACTCTTAATTTAATCAAGATTCAAATCTTATTCCCAATTCATTTGAATTATAATTCAAACACTCAAGTTAAAAATTCAAATTCATTTCCCAAACACATAATTCCTCAAAGATCATATCAAAGTCTATAGCAATCATCCTTTAAGACTAAACCTAATCTCAAAGTATGAAAGAAACCTTGATCACTTTAGGTTTTTATTTGGCGAGAATTTTACCCACATTTTCACAGATAAATGCATGCAACATTCCAAATTCCTAAATCTACCCTTCGTTAGTTCCTAAATGCTGGGATGTTACACCGTGTAATCAATGGATAGAAAAATTTACCCATACTCGGACCCGTGGGTATAAATCTTTATCCATGCCCATATCCGACGGGTACCCATATCCGTTGAATACCCGACGGGTAGATGCAATAGTACACAAGTTGTTCACAATTTTATATTAATCAATATTATATTTCACAAAAAAAATAAGTATATCTAGTCAATAATAGGTAGACGAGTACATAACAATTATCAAAGTTTAGAAATTGTAATCCCATACTTGCACCTAGGCTACTCGGCCGCATAGGTTAAAACTTTACAGGTAAGTTTTACAAGTCAGGCTAAATGAACAGGATATGGAGTTGATAGCATAAAACTACCAATTTGTATGTCGATTTTCCCAAATGATACTAGGTGTTGTTTCAATCGCAAAAACTACTAGATCGGAACCAACTTGTTGCAAAAAGCACTGATCCACATTTAATCGTGAATTGACACCATTTCTGACAGCAGGACCCACATGTAAGGACAAAAAATTGCTGACGTGGACTGGCCCCACCTGTCAGCTCTATTAAAAATTGTCAAAATATCAAAAAAAGGGAAGCGTTGACCCATCTCCCGCCGCCGCCCTCCCCTGCCTATCTCCCATGGCCACCGTTGCACTCCGGCGGCCCCCCCTCCCGCCATCGCCTTCCCTCTCTTCCCTACCTCCCGTGCGCGGCGAGCCTGGGCTCTCCCACTCCTCCGTCTTGCTCAGGCTCTCTCTCCCTCGCCCTTGTCTTCTTCCCTGACGCACCAGAACCCCCCCAGCCATGGCGGCCGCCACGAGTCGCCGATGCTCCGATCCCTGCCGAGCCTTGTTGAGCACTCCATCCATTGCGCCTCAACTCCGTCTTCCTTTGCTTGTAAGTAATCGAAGACGGGAATGCCAAAATCGGCCGAATCGACCCTTCTTCCGCGCCTCCGACCGCCGCTCCCGGTATCCATGGCGTCGCCAGTCTCAACCACGATTGCGGGACCCCATGTTGTCGACGGATCTCGAGGTGGTGCAGACGCGCTCGAGGAGGCGCGGCATCTAGAGGCACCGCACGAGGTCTCGGAACCGCTGCCCGCCGATTTAGCACCCGAGGCATGGTGTCCGCGTTCGCCGGCTCCGCTTCAGGGGCCCGCAACACGGCGGCGGCGACCTTCCGTCTAAACGCGATAGGCTCCCCGGAGTGCGACGGGGCCATGGGAGAGAGGGAGGAGAAGGCGGCGGGAGGGGTTGTCCGACGACGGGGAGATGGGGGTCAACGGTCCTCTTTTTTAGTTTTATTTTGATATTTTAATTATTTTTTAATAGAGCTGACATGTGGAGCCAGTCCACGTCAGCAATTTTTCTCCTTACATGTGGGTCCCGTTGTCAGAATCGGTGTCAATTTGCGATTAAACGTGGATTAGTGCTTTTTGCGACAAATTGGTTCCGATCTGGTAGTTTTTTGCGATTGAAACAACACCTGGTATCATTTGGGAAAATCAACATACAAACTGGTAGTTTTATGCAATCAACTCCAGGATATGGATATACCCATGGGTATACTCTTATACCCGTGACCGTATCCATAAATTAATGAACAGGATATATATATTATCCATGGATATAAAAATATTACCATATCGTATCGATGCGGGTGGGTAAAATGCCATCTTACTAATAATCTGACTTGACGTCTAACAATATTCGCAAAAAAAAACAATACAGGAACGTGTCACACGACGTATTTATTATATGTAAGATCATGTTGTAGCTACCAGCATAGGGCCTCATCAAATCATCCACGATCGCGAGACAGTCCGTCGCTACTCGTGATTGTCTGTAGTTGCAAGTCTTGGGCTAGGGCCAAACTCGGATGCTCTGATGATAATAATAACAATCTTTATAGACATCCCCGTGCTAGGTTGGTCCATTGTTTGCCGGCCTACTATGGATCTCCAAACCTCCATGTGAGCGACACTGTACCACCAACCAACGTACATTGGCATAGCACACCAGCACCGCATCATAGGTTTGTGGCTGGTACAAGTTCTTTTCCTTCCGACGGGACAGAGATGACAAGCTCCATTTAAAACCACAGATCACTAACCACACATCGAATGTGAAATGTAGCTCGTGTCAACGTGAAATTACACCCGACGATGGTAACTCTATATATGCAGCCTTAAAAAAGACGCAAGTGGTAAATACAGAGCACCGCACGGCTCCACGAACATCCATCGATCCGATCCGCCACCACAACACTACATCGGCGTGGCCAATTCGTCCTTGCTTGCCGTTCGGTTGCGGCCGTGCATGCATGTGCGCAGCGCAGCGATCGCGGTCGTTTCCCGGACGAATCGATCGGAACGTACGTGTCTGTGTTTCGTCTTGATCGCCCCACCACGGGCACTGAGTTTTTTTTTGTCCTCGTCATCGCGTGTCCATCCGATCTAGAGCGTTTGTTTACTCACCCTCGACGGCGACCTCAAACCTAGATGTACCGTGCACGGGTCAGAAGGTTTTCGTCGTTTATGTCTACCGCCATCCGGAAGCTGTTTATGCTTAATAACCACTCTCGATCGATAAGTGGGGCCTATTTAAACGTGCAATACATCGATCGGTTTCTCGATATATTATGGCAAAAAATCGAAAACGCGCACGGCAATGTCTTTTCCAGGTTGTTCATTGCGGCCGAATGAATCGACTCGCTCCAACCTCCACCTCCATGAGACCTCTTCAGTTTACGTACAGATCAGAGCCTCCTGTCAGCACTCGGCACAGGATGGTAGTTTTTCCATGGCTGGGTGAGCTAGGTCGTCCATGGCAAGTGGTTCTCAATGTGGATGCGCACACCACACAGGGCGTTGACGTCGCTGAGGCAAGTTCGCAGGAAGCTGGCATTGCCGTTGCCGTGTTCCTCCTTCTCCGGCCGCGCCGCCTCTTGCGTCCAGAGCAGCATACGACGACCTGCGCACGCCGATTTACATATCCATATCTATTTGGATGATTAAGATGACATTATATACATGAGTACTGGGTATAATCCTACTCTTTCTTCACCAACACCTACACTTTCCTGTCTACTTTGGCAGTGCTTCTGTGTATCTAACGGGACCCAGTCGTTTCCTATCTTTTCGTTGGTCAGCAGTTCACCTACATTGTCTACAGAACTATGACAAGCACTAAACGAACAATTCATATGCAAGCAAGAACATAAGGTTAGTGCCAGTGGTCTTGTGTAATATTATCCTCAACCTCTGATGAATTAGTATATTGCTATCTTACTGGTAGAAAAAAAGTTTCTTCGTTTTAGGTCAACATCCACGCAATAATTTCGTCTCAAAACATCAATGGGAACCCTAATGGAAAAGCATTACAGAAGGCACACCTGCACGTGGCCGAAAAGCAAACTGATCTTCATCAAAAGACAAAAGGTAAAGGAGAAATAAACTAGACTTAGCGAAAAGGCAAGGCGGCTGGAGCTTTAATATGGAGTATTATCAATAAGTGTTACATCCAAGATTAAAAGAAGTAGAATAGAGAGGGGAAGCTCATCTAACCATACATATTATATTGGTTAGAGCCCTTTGCCAAACGAGCTAACTCATGAGCTACTGTGCTTGCATCCCTCGATCTTCAAAAAATCGGCTGCTAGGCGGTAACAATCATCTAATCTAGTGTTGTATCTCGTATATTTATTCTGTAAATGCAGTTGGCCTACGAAACCTGTTTATGGGCATGTTGCATGATGTCTAGTGTTGTCTCCTATATTATACTCCCTCTGTCCTAAAAAGGATATCATCGAATTGTCTAGATTTGCATATATCTATACACTAAAATGTAGATGTGTGTCTAGACAAATCTGCGACATCATTTTCAGGGCACAGGGAGTACTATGTTAAGCAGCAGTGATTTCAACCACTAACCAGATTAATAATAGTACAGTAATGAAAACGAGCCTGCAATAGCACACATTCAGAAGGCAAACTCAACAGACACGTTGACACCAACAGGAAAATCATGGATTTGTTGGATTAATATAGGTATGCAGTATGCACACGTGAGGGTAGTAGCTAATATTCTTTTGAAAGAACGATTGAACGAAGGCTGTAAGATTCTAGATCACTGGTCAAGATCACAATAGGCTCTGCCCAAGTTGGTGAGTTATGCGCAGAAAAATGTCGACATGCCAAGAAAGGAGAAGGAACGGTTCTTCGCATGACTTTTTGGCGCCCAAGTGCAGTAGCTAACACCAGGCTCCCCATGTCTTTTTAAGTAACAGGGATACCCTGCTGGGTTTCATCTTTTATGGAGATTTCACCACATACCTGCACTATGATAGCCCACCACACACCCATACCAATGTCCTGAAGATTCATCAGACAAGAAACCAGAGTTCTCATCACGTCTACGCATCCTAGCGGGCTATTTCCAGACCACGTCGCCGAAGAATCTGAGAGCAGGGACGCCTTTGACCTCAACATCTTGTAATGGTGCTTGGATTAGCTTTAGACCACCAAGTTCAGGATCCGCACTTATCATATTGAGGGCCCGTGTTTCTTCCTGAAATTGACAGGTTTTATATTAAGATAGATGACTGCATCAGAATGCGAGTTGCAAGGGATGTAGCTTCGCTAAGTTATGACTCTGCTATTGAGCAACAGATGCTTTGAGAAATAAGTGTTGCACTATATTGGATGCGAAATCACACAGAATGTTCTCTGAGTTGCAAGAATGGTAGCAGCTTCGTACCTTCCGTTTTACAGCACAAAATCTGCATTCAGATGCAGATGGAGGCAATACTTGATTTATAATTAGCCTTGTTGCCGGCGCACCATCCTTCTTTAAAGAAGCATGAAACCTTGATGATTCCGCAATGGCCATCACCTGAAAAGAGAAATGCGTTTTATAGCTCTCTGTGCTCAACAATTTTTTGCGTCAGATAACTATTGCCACTATTAGTTCCAATATTTACCGTAGGAATCGTCACAATGAGAAATTCAGTTAACTGTGGATCTTGCATAATATCACATACTCCGGCAATCTGCTGCCTTAGTTCATCTATCTTGGCAGGCTTTAAACAATAAAATGATCAGTATGTACTCCATATTTAAAATATACCACTATACTAAAACTGGGAATTAATATGTACTTACATCAAAAACTGATTTCAGAGCTGGGTATGAAGACGCCACATTCAGAGCCTGAAATGTCCATGTGCAGTTACATGTGTTATACTTCCATATTCACATAAACACACGACTGGTTTCAGGAATCCAGACGAGCTTAAATTCAATAAAGTTTCAAAAGAATTTCAATAGCTGGCAAAAACTTTGGTGCTTCCTACATCACTGTAGATGCACACCGGTTTTGTAGTGTTCATTTAATTAACAATTCAATTCAATGCCAGTAACAAATTTTCGCAACAAGCAAGGATACAAAAGTTTGGTCACATTCCACCAAAATGTAATCAAAAGGTCTAATGATGTGTGAGTGCATTCTTCATACTACATATCAGCTAATACTTCGATTCACATCGATTTGGATATGTTAGTTAAATACTCCCTCTATGCCAAAATGTAGTGCATACATTATTATTTTAGTCAAAGTCAAACTTCAGAAAGCTTGACCAAGTATATGGAAAAAAATATAAACATCTACAATATCATCTCAATACTTTAAGAACCACCACGAAGTGTACTTTCATATTATATGCATTTTATATTGCAAATGTTTTAAAAAATCAAATAAACTTGGCCAAACTTTACAAGGTTTGACTTTGACAAACTAATATGCAATACATTTTGGCATAGAGGGACTAAGATTAATGAACTAATGAATATTTTTAGATATAACCGAAAAGAGCACAAAGGGTTTCAAAACAGTAAACAGCCCAGGAGAAACGTATTTGGCCTTATAAGTACAAGCCCATGTTCTATTTGTCAAAGGAAAACTATCAGGTTGAACCTAATAATAGAGTTTGTTTGCTTTCTTCTTTTTCCTCCCAATCAACCTTGTGACAATATATTTATAACCAAGTTTAGTGTACACGAAGTGGAAAATCTTCCATCAAGTTAGCTTTGATACTGTTTGTCCATGCCATTGTTCCATAGTCACCAATACCTACACTACGTTACTGTTACAAAATCACTCCCAACGAAAAAAACATGTGCAAACACATAATCGGTTAAATGAAGTTCATGGAACCAGGAATAAAGCTACAAGAGGGAAGGCTAGCACTTAGCAGTACATCAGAGCTCACCTTATTCGCCATACTGAGGAACTTTCCCATTAAAGTAGCAGCAGACAAAAGGTTAAGTGTATGCCCCTGTACAATATAAGTATAATGATCCAATTAGGAGTGCAAGAAAAGAAAACAGAGTACATGAGGATTCAGTGTTTCAGTGAGGAGTGTGCATACAGTGGCCCCGGTATCCAAAACGACGCGCCTAAATTTATTGCTCTCTTGCAGTTCGACGATTTGCATCAGCTGGAAAGGATAAGCATCGGATGATGATTGAACTTTACAAAGTATGCAAAATGAATATTAATACATTTTGCGTGAATCTGTAAAATTTGGTTGATACCTTTGAAATTGCAACGGCTTCCCCCGATCCAGGAGTTTTCAACAGCATCTCATGCATCTTATTTATCCCCATCTTAAGAGGCAAGTAATGTGAATATGTGTCATGTGATCTAGTAAGACATGAAAAAACAGAAGCACTTCTCTTCTAGAAAAACAGCAAACAAAAGCTTTACTTGTGGCATCTCTATGTCTCATCAGACAATATTAAATCAAAAGTGTATGTGAATTTGTGAAGCAATGGCATGCAGACGTAATACTGAAAAAATGGTAATGAGCTACAAATTAAAGTAGCATAAGCATATGAAACCAATAACTCTCCAAATTCAAGACCCATCATTTCCTCAGGTGTGTTGCCAATGAAGAGAAGGGAAGGGCAACAGAGAGCATACATGTAATGATGTATCCTATGGAGAATAAAGGTTTGCGCATCAATGTGAACGCAATAAAAATAAAATTTACAGAAAATGACATTCACTAGGTGCACTGTGTGTGATCCAGTCATTATATATTAGTATCTATTTGTGTCTTATCAGTGCATTTGCAATTTGGAAATGGGAATTGGCCAAGCAAGGGACCGGAAACAGTCACCAGAGTTTACATGAATGAAACTTTAGTTTGATACTTCAATGTCCTTAGACTCATTGAATCGTGATATTAGAAATCCATTGAGATGCACAACAGAGAAGCAAAGAACATGATTTGTGAGCCGATATTTACCGGGTCAGCAAGAACTGAAAGCCCTATCTTCCCCAGTATGTTACTCATAGAAGATGGGAAACTAGAAGATTCCTCCTTTGCATTCACATGGCCAACCTGTAAAGAAACAAGTTCCACCCATCATCAAACCAAAAAATATGACCATAACTGGATCTGCTCAATGACTTCATGAAATTTATATGCATCACCACCCCTTGGGAACCAAACAACCGAGATCATGACAAAAGAAACTACATCAGCTTCTTCTTGCATTCACTATCTCTTAGGACTATATAAAGTGTGTGTGCTTTGATTGGACAGCTGGGGGTGGCTATGCACACAACGAATAGATAACACTGAAGGATGAAAAGGCATATTGGCAAAACATTCCAGTGTGACTTGCTCCTACCTCGGCCGCAAAAAGAGAGTCAACTCCATCCACAGGTACGATTTTACCGCCACTCAGGTCCTATCAACAACGCAAGCAAGATATTCAGCAAAGATGCCAAGGAATTGACCCCACTATCATTTTGTATAATATAACAATATAACACAAGAGTTCAGATACTTGTTCGAGTGTATCACCCAGTGAATTTGCTGGGTGCATAGAGACTATGAGCGTCGGTTCACCATGGTTGGCAAACTTCACAGCAAGCGATGCCGCCAAGCTTGTTTTCCCGACACCACCTTTGCCTCCAAGCACGTAGTACCTCTGTGTGCCGGCAACCATCTCAGCGAATCCGCCATTCACCTCCACCAGACTGGAATTGTGTCTTGCTGTCCAAAATTTTCAGAAATAGCACGGTTAGCATGTCAGTTCTGGTTCAGAACAGCAAGTTCTGGAATTCAGTAAAGCAGTCACAACTGATCATGCCTCATAAGAAAAGTATGATCCAGATTCCAGGCACTGTCCAAACTCCTACGGCACAAACGCAACATTATACTACCCGAGAGGGAGAGGCGGAAAATGGGAGGGGGAGGTAGTGTACGGGAGGGCAAACCTTGGGTGCTCCAATGAGCTACGAGGGGCTCCACCGCCGGCGGCGTAGCGAGGCGGCGGGAGGCAGCGACGGCGAGGCGCCGAGCAGTAGGGTTTAGGAGAGCCGCCATTTGGGACTTTGGGCTGTAGGGCTCTTGGGTTGGCCGGACTGGGGGACCAGGATTCAGGTCCTGAGAATCTGAACGAGGAACCGTGGAGTAGTATTATTTCATTTTCTTCCTTTTTAAACTGGAAAACCATTTATCCCTCAAAAAAAAAATGGAAAATCGTTTCCTATGCAATTTTTTTGTCAGTTAGTTCCATCTCAAAACATACTACTATTTGTTTTTTTGCGAATAAAAAAAATATTTGTTAGCTTAAAATGGTTTGTAATTTTTCTCCACGGAGTCAAGATGGCCGAGATATACTTTTACTTGGATCAAACAAGTTTTGTTACTGTTTCCATCCGACCTGTTGTCACTGGTTGCAAGGGTCGGAAAATGTTTTTTCGGGGACAAGCTCTGTTATGAAGAATCAGTTCTGACGTAGGAGTAGAACCATTTTTCAACTTTGTCGAATGCAACCAAGTCGTAATAGGATCAATCAAACAGCCCCCATCTTCTGGATCCTCTAACGTAGAGGAGCAAAGTTAGGAAAAACCAAGGAGCAAAGTCAGGGTCCTGTAGCTGGTTCCAGGCACTGGCTAACTATAAGCAATCTTCAAGCGGAACTGAGATGGATTATCTTTTGCGAAGCGTGAGTAGTTTCAGATTCAGGTTTTGAGTGCATCATACTCCGTGTTTCAGGTTTTGAGTAGATAGTACCCGTGTTACACGAAAAAAAAACAAGATAGTACCCGTGTTACACGAAAAAAAAACAAGATAGTACCCGTGTTACACGAAGATATCTAGGTTGGAGAGTCCCAAGTCCATGCTTACCATGTCTAGCTCGTATGCATAGTCACTCGGTAGAAAAATATTCTTCGCCAGGATCAGTAAGAGAAAACATAAGCCGGCAAGATGCAATCGGTGCACAGAACATTTCACGAGAAAACACTGAAAATAGCACAATCCTAAAACCGTGATATATAAACCAAGTACTCAGATCAAACACAAAGTAATAGCATTGGGTAACGATATCCAGATCCACCATCCAAACAAGAAAAATGGACTGAAGCCTTGCGAAGTTCAGAAACCACCAGCCTTAGCATAATGAGCAGGCTTGACTCAGCACTGATCACCATCTGTCCTCCAAAAAATTCCACGAGTATAAAGGGCCTCGGCCATTTTACTTTGCTGGTTGCTTCTCCTTGGTCTTCTGGATCTTCAGAACCTTCTTCACGATCTTTTGTTCTTCCACAAGGAATGCGCGGATGATCCTGTGACAAACATGTTAGATGACAGGAGAGAGCAAAAGATTAGCAAGCAGTTAAAACAAGATGCACTAACCTCTCCCTAACAGCCGGGCCAGATAGAACACCACCATAAGGACGGTTCACGGTTCTCCTGTTCCTGGATAATCTGGATCTTTTGTACTCAGTAGGCCTAAGGTGAGGAATCTACAAGATACCAAACAAATGTTATTAGAACTTAACTGGTCAAGTCACTCACACCATGCAGCATTACTGCCTTAAAAGAAATTTGCAAGCAAATAAAGTCCCAGCATCACCAGCAGATATATACACCAATAATATTTTCAATGGATCTCATTTTGATTTGACTTAAATAAACATAGAATGGAGATTTCACCCATGAGACCAGAAGTTTTGCCATAGGCAAACTGCTAGCAACAGATTCTTGCATCAGAGCGACAGATGGAAAAAGTGCCACTACAACACATCAACCTATCAGCAAGTACACTTGCTTTTGAACTCATTTTAATACTCACAAAATACACTAGTTAATCAGGAACAACAACGCACCGTAATACAGCGGGCCATTTAACGTGTAAATTAACCAACTAGCATGACACATGCTATGCGCAATTGAGGAATTATAGCCCAGATGGTTTAGACTGGCCTATTGCTGTGTGCTTACTATCCAATGTTGCAATTAAGCATCCATTCATCTGTATAATACCAGCAAACTATACAATGCAAGGTTGGTTGCAGTAGCACAACTCCGTAATCAGTTTTGCATTCTGTTTGGAACTAACATATTCATGATTGTTTGTATAAAATCCTATTGTCCAACTATACTCCAATAGCGATGCTCGGAACATGTAGAGCTGATGAAACCTAAATAGAACACTACCAGAATTGATGTTCAACAGAGCCAATGTACATGGGACAGCAAGTGAAACTACAAAGGACAAAATAAAACTACTATATCCACGCCAGAAGCATACCATCGAATAGATACAGCATATAAAATGTTACATACATGAGAAATGTAATTTAGGCGACTCAGGTATCGTCAAAAGTGCTGCGAATTAAGGTGAAAGCATACAATTGGGCAAGCTGATTCACGCCTAAGGCTCGGGAAAGTATCACATGCAATCGCTTACCCCCTGGATCTTCTTGCCGGTGACCGGGCATTTCGGCCCGCTCGCCCTCTTCTTGGTGTACTGGTACACGAGCTTCCCTCCTGCACCAATCACACGCGAGTTCAGCGCACGGACGATCCAAGGAATCGAATCGCAGACTGGGAATCTGACATAGGGATCCCGTGAAGAACGCAAATCTCACCTGGGGTCTTGACGACCCTGGTCTGGTTGGACTTGGTGGCGTAGCTGTGCCGCTTCCGGTACGTCAGGCGCTGCACCATGGCGTCGACCTCGCTCTCGCTCGCTTCTCTCTGCGGGGGGTGCGGCGGCGGCGGCGGCGGCTAAAACCCTGGGCGAGGAAATTTGGTGGGATGGTTCGGGGAGCGAATAAAAGGGAGGATGCCGGAACCTGACCTACATCGGACGGCTTTGGAGCTGCCCATCCAACGGTTAGGATGGCCTATAGTGGTGCAGCTGTTTATTTTCCTCCACATATTCTCAAATCCTGAAAAAACTCGATTTTTTTAGGCAAGCGGCTTGTTAGAAAAGGAATAACATATACAGTGATACACGCATTAGCATACGAGAAGAAGGTTCAAATTAGTCAAGCATCTTCCAAAATGTTCATTTTTGTACATTAAAATTGAACTTGGAATGTGATGCACATATGGACCAATTCGCCTAAAACATCGTATTATACCGTGATTCTTTTAGCCTCCCTTTCCGGTGGATCTATCAGCTCGATGGTATAGAAGGAGCAATGCCATCAAGAATCTCAAGGCATTCCTCCCAACATGCCATAAGTTATTTGTTCATCTCCAAGTAAAAAAATTGTTAGGAATTCTAGCAAAGTGGTAAGTAGAGTTTTAGCTGGTTTGTGAAGATCATAATGGTTGAACTGTCCCATAGTTGGTATGTTATCATGCTCGCAATTGATTAGTTACCTGGATGGTGGTGAACTTCGGATGTCACTAGAGAAGAACGAAGGGTCTTCAATTATGCATATGTGCTACATTTCGAGCTTAAAGGCATGCCCAGACAATGTGCACCATGGTGATAGAATACATCAATATCATTTGAACTGGACCTTATCGAATTAATAAGTTGGGATAATGTTGTACTAATTTGCACTTGGTGCCATCAGCGTTGGAGCGGTGTCATGATGCGTGCAAGTGCCCTAAGACTTCGGTAGCAAACCCTTGACGAGGTTTGCAACACGAGCTGTTTTGGTGCTTGCTTTGTTTGACCATGTGTTTTATTTATGCATGTCTTGTGGTTTTCTTCTTATATATGTTTGTCTTGTGTATATGGATTGTACTCTTCTTTGGGGTTTTGATGCCTAGCAAATTTTAATATGACGGAGGAATTGTTTGGCCAGAAAATAAAGTTGATGCACTACATGTGATAGATAGAACATGTCTTAAAACAATAAATACAGATAAGTTCTAAAACCAGAACCAACATTGTTAGTAGAAGTGAATTGTGCCCTTTTACCACCACTTATGTTTGACATCATGTGTGTAGTAACATGGTTCATTTTGTTTTGATGATAGTATTGTTTGTCAAATCATCGATCTTCAAAATCCATAATTCTGATCTCTGGGTGTTGTGTGAGTGTCTAATATTTGGTAGTGTATGTGAGCTTGGATCTGTGTGTCGTGCTCTGATGTTTCTGAAGAGAGAATTTTGAAGGACAGGAACCATTGGAGAATTTTCTACATGGGGTTGCTTGATTCATAGAATCAAGTACATTAGTTTTTTTTCTATAAGGGTATATTTACACTATATCTCATACTAGGAATTTTCTCATCCACTTGAATCTCATAGAAGAACAATAACTATTATTTTTCTGCAATACTGGCAAGCAAACAAAATCCTACATAATGCACACCGGTATAATATTGCAGTTGTTCTGATTATTCTAAAAACCAACCAATGCACCAGGCCAAGGAGCCGCGGGTTTAGGTAGACCCCCCTCCGGAATGAGGTCACCGCACACTCATTGATCACCAGGTGATACGTCGGAAACGTATTTATAATTTTTTATGTTCCATGCTTGTTAGTATCTATTTTGTTTTGTTGTGTCTACACTTTGAGGTGTTTTTTACATGTTTTCTGGTACTAACCTATTAACAGGTTGCCACATTGCCAGTTGCCTGTTTTTTGCTGTTTTTGGTTTCAGAAAAGCTAGTAAAGAAATATTTTCGAAATTGTACGGGACAAAAGCCAAAGTCAATAACTTTCTGTGGGGAACAAGAAGTCCAGATGGGAGACGAAGAGGCGTGCCAGGGATGCCAGACCCCCTAGGCGCGGCCAGGGGGTGGGCCTATGCCTGGGAGGGGTGTGGCCCCTCTGGCCGCCTCCTCGGCCTCCCCCTTCGCCTATAAGAAGTCCCCGATGCAGAAACCCTAAGCACCTGATCAATATTCCACGAAACCGTCTGTAGCCGCTGCCACCATCGTCCCTAGATCGGGGGAATCTGAAGTTCTTCTCGGCACCCTGCCGGAGGGGAGATCATCCCGGAGGCCTTCTCTCCGGTATGATGCGTGAGTAGTTCCACTGGTAGAGGCTAGGGTTCTACCGGAACGGGGGCGTAGGTTGTAGGGGTGGAAGTGTTGCGAGCGGGGGAGAGAAGGGCGGTGCCGGCGGCAGGGCGTCGTCGCAGAGGCTGATGAGGGCGGCGGCTAGGGCTGGCGGCGGCGGAGGCAGGAGAAGGATGACTCCTCTGGGAGTCGGCAATAATGAGATTGATTATTTCTTAAACGTAAAAGTCTGATTACAACTCTTTATATAATAAAATAACTGGGCTAAGCCCCTAATTTGGCCCACTATTGGGCCTCTTCCTGGCATAGGAGATGCCGACCATAACATCTCTCCCCGCCTTCTCAAACAGCTCGTCCTCGAAATTTGAACATCGAAAGTCTTCTGGAACTCCTCGAGCTTCTCCCATGTAGCGTCCTCCGTGGGCAATCCAGCCCACTGCACCAGTACATGCCACGCGCCCCGACGCTGATGTGCCTTCAACACCTTCTCAGGATCCAGGAGCACGCGACCACTATCATGAGGAGGAAGTGTCGACGCCTCGGCCGGAGGATCTCCTTTGTGAGCCTTCAGCAAGCTCACATGGAAAACGTTGTGGATGCGGGAGCCCACCGATAGCTCCAAGCGGTAGGCGAGCGTGGCGACATGCTCCAGCATGCAAAAGGGCCCGGCATGGCGAGGCCCCAACTTGCGCTTGGCGCGCGGATCCAGGGACTGCGTCATCCTGTGAAGTAGGCGCAGCCAGACCCAATCGCCAACGGCAAACTCAGCGTCGCGATGATGAGCGTCGTAATACTTCCGCGCCAGCTGCTGTGCCTGGAGAAGACGCTGGCGCGCCTCATCCAGAATCTCATCACGGGTCCGTAGCAAGTCGCCCGTGGTCTCAGAACGGGCCGAGCCCGGCTCATATAGCAGCATCCTCGGTGGCGGGCGCCCATAAACCACCTCAAAGGGAGTGGCGTGCAGGGCGGAGTGATAGGAGGTGTTGTAGCAGTATTCCGCCCATGCCAACCAATCCACCCAAGCGCGCGGACGATCTCCTGTAACACAACGCAAATACATGGCAATAATCTTGTTAACCACCTCGGACTGGCCGTGCTCATGCGAAGCTTCACACCCACCAGCCGAAAGAGATCGCGCCACACATGCCCTGTGAATACGGGATCTCGTTCGCTGACAATGGACGACGGGAACCCATGGAGGCGCACGATGTCGTCGAAGAAAGCCCGTGCCACAGACGCGGCTGTGTACGGATGGCCGAGCGGAATGAAGTGGGCGTACTTGGAGAAGCGGTCGACCACCGTGAGGATGACGGACTTGCCACCCACCTTAGGGAGGCCCTCGATGAAGTCCATGGAGATATCCGCCCACTGCGAGGAGCGTCCGGTAGTAGCCCGGCCGTAATAACGTCTCCGTCTTGTTGCGCTGGCACGTCACACACGACCCCACCAAGTCGCGGACCAGCGCACCATCACCAGGAATGTAGAAGTCATCACGGAGACGCTTGAGTGTCTTTTGCACACCCTCGTGGCCTGCCGAGTGCGCGATAAGCAGGGCCTGTTGACAAAGGTCGTCCTGATCGGGCACGAAGATGCGGCTCCCGTGGAGAAGCAGCCCCTCGGACAGGCGCAATGGCGGGGCTATCTCCCCCGCGTCGAGGCGCTGGCGCAGCGCCTGGGCATCCGCGACGCCCACCGTGGCCCGGCGTATGTCATCGATGAAGGTGAAAGATGGTCCGGAGCGGATGCACATGACCGCGTCGACGCCGCCGAGGGATTCCGCAAGCTCCTCCGTGTCGTGGCGAGAGAGCGCGTCGGCGATCGTGTTGAGGCGGCCCGGACGGTACTCGATGGTGAAGTCGAACCCGAAGAGCTTGCTGATCCATTGGTGCTGCGGAACGGTGGAGAGGCATTGATCGAGCAAGAACTTTAGGCTGTAATGATCCGTGCGAACACGGAAAGTTCGCCCCCACAGGTAGGGCCGCCAATGACGCACGGCCTGAACCAGCCCGATGAGCTCGCGCTCGTACGCTGCGAGCTTAAGATGGCGAGTGGCGAACGGCCGGCCGAAGAAGGCCAGCGGCCCCTCCCCTTGATGGAGGACGGCGCCGAACCCGATGCTAGAGGCGTCAAAGTCCACGACGAATGGTCGGTCGAAGTCCGGCATCTGGAGCACGGGCCCTGTCGTGAGCGCCCGCTGAAGCGCCTGGAAGGCCTCCGTTACCTCCGCATCCTAGGCGAAGACGTTGCGGCGAAGGAGACGGGTCAGAGGCGCGGCGATGAGGCCAAAGTCTCGGATTTACTTTCGGTAGTAGCCCGCGAGCCCCAAGAAGCCGCGAAGAGCCCGCGGTGACTGCGACGTTGGCCATGCAGCGACCGCCGCGACCTTGTCAGCATCCATCGCGATGCCCTCCGTCGTGATCACGTGTCCCAAGTATGCGACGGAGGTCATGCCGAACGAGCACTTCGAGCGCTTGAGGTGGAGACGATGCGCTCGAAGCTCGTTGAAGACGATGGCGACGTGATGTAGATGCTCCGCCCACGATGCACTATAGATGAGAATATCATCAAAGAAAACGAGCACAAAACGGTGTAAATATGGGTTGAGCACGTCATTCATCAAAGCCTGGAATGTTGACGGCGCATTGGAGAGGCCGAACGGCATCACCAAGAACTCGAAGTGGTTGTGGTGGGTGCGGAACGTTGTCTGTGCGATATCATCCGGATGCATCCGCACCTGGTGGTAGCCCGAGCGCAGGTCGAGCTTGGGGAAGAAATGCGCCCCGTGTAGCTCGTCTAAGAGCTCGTCCACGACCGGGATGGGGAACTTGTCCTTGGACGTCACGGCGTTGAGCGCGCGGTAGTCAAAGCAGAAATGCCACGTGTCGTCAGGCTTGCGCACCAAGAGCACCGGCGCCGAGAAGGGTGATGTCGAAATCCGGATGATACCCTGGGAGAGCATGACCGCCACCTGGCGCTCGAGCTCGTCCTTCGGTGCAAGGGGTAGCGATGCGACGTCATTGCGATAAGCGGCGTCCCGGCGCGAGTGGATGCGGTGATCGCATGCCCGCGCTGGAGGTAGGCCACTGGCTCGGTGAAGATGTCGCTATGTTGCTGCGAAGGTCGTCCCAGAGCGGATGCGTCTCGTCGGCGGCAACCATCGGCCTTGGCCGGGCGCCATGGCGTTGCCGAGCTGAGGCCAGGCCTTGATCGTAGCCGCCTTGCCGCCGAAGATGAGGGATGCGTCAAAGTCCCGAGGATGGGCCCAGAGTGGGCCGAAGTCGACGCCGAGGATGAAGTCGTAGTAGCCCAAGTTGATGCCGACGCATCCACGAAGAAGTGCTAAATGCCGATGGTGATGGGCACTGCCGACCGCCACTGGCAGGCTAAGCGGTCCCGTTAGCGACGGTGGCGCTGAAGTGCTTTGCTCCGGCAGGCTGCGGTCTGGCCGTCGCATGGTGTCGCCGGACAGGAAGTTGTGCGTCGAGCCCGTGTCCACAAGCGCGGTGAGGCGCTCCCCGCCGATCATCACCGGCAGAAGCATGGTCTTCGCTGTCTTGATGCCTGCCAACGCGTGGAGGAAGACGACGAATGCCGTCGCGTCGACCGGCCCATAGGTCATGGCGCCCGGCTCGGGAGCGGCCCCGGCATAGAGCTCCGGGGTGAGGGTCTCGCCGTCCTAGTCATCGACCGTCTCCAAATAGAACAGGCGAGCGCATGTGTGACCCGGTGCGTAAGGCTCGTCGCAGTTGAAGCATAGGCCCTTGCGACGCCGCTCGAGCTGCTCGGCCGTCGTGAGGCGACGGAAAGTCCATGTAGGCGTTCGAAGTCGCGAGGGCAGCAGACCGTCTTGGCGCCGAGGTCTTTGGGCGTGGCGTGGCGGGCTCCCCAGCCTGGAAGGACCGCTGTATGGCGGTGCGCTTTCGTATGCGGGCGTAGTACATGGCGGTCTGCAGGTCCTGCGGCTCGCGCAGCTCCACGTCGACCCAGATGTGGTCGGGAAGGCCGCCCACGAAGAGCTCGGCGCGCTGACGAGTCGTGACGCCGGGTGCATGGAACGCCAACGATTGGAAGCAGTCAGTGAATTCTTGCACCGACGAGGTGAACTGCAGGCGCCCCAGCTCGGCTAGGCGGCTCCCGCGTACCGCGGGTCCGAACCGGAGGAGGCACAGGTCGCGGAAGCGCTCCCACGGTGGCATCCCGCCCTCGTCCTGCTCAAGAGCGTAGTAACACGTCTGGGTGGCTCCGCGGAGGTGGTAGGAAGCGATCCATGTGCGGTCAGACGCCAGTGTCCGCTGCCCCCAGAAAAATTGCTCGCACTGGTTGAGCCAATTGAGGGGGTCGGTGGCACCATTGTAGGGTTCGCAGCATAGAAAACAAAAAATTTCCTACGATGTGAACTATGTACCAAGATCTATATATTAGATACAAACAACGGGCGGATGTATATCTGTAGAGAACATACCCTTGAAGACCGACAAAGCTTAACGAGTTCAACTCGTGGTTGATGTAGACGATCTCTTGCCGATCTCAAGATCGAGAGGAAGTCCTAGCGCCGCAAATCAGCAGCGCATCTGTGCTCGCACACGTTCGAGGCACTGAAACCTCCGCCTCCTCGCTCCAGTGATGCATGAAGCACAACTCTTTCTTGCGAATAGCCAAGGGAACATGTATCTCGCTAGTCCGAGACCATGGGGATAAATTCTAGAGGAGAGAGATCCTTCACGAAGAGGTGTGAGTGAGAAGTGAGAGGAGCTCCTTTTATAGGAGGAGGGCACCCAAGGGGTGGCCACGCCATGGGGCTGCCCTCCCTCCTTCATTCATGTGGTGGACACTCCACTCACAAAATGGCCCTTCAATTTTCTCCACTCAAAAACCCACTCAAATTCCCATTAAATTTCCACCAAATTTAATGCAAACTCTCATTAAATAAAACTCTTTTATTTTATTCAGAATTTTGTCAATTACTTTAATGACAAACATTCACAAATAACCCCTTGCTAGAATTCTATTTCACATGCATAACCACTTTATGCAATTTCACCCGAAAACCTCTTTCGGTATCTAGTGAAATAAATTTCTGCGCTTGTTCATTATTTCGGCATGAAACTTTTGCTCCAATTGGATGTCGGTGTCTCTTAAGTGTGTCACCCTACGGTTCGTGAATAATGCGGACATGATCGAGACCCCTCTCGGATCAATAATCGGAAGTGGGATCTGGAGACTCATACTGACTCCCACACATTCAACGATGACTTTATTGTGATCGTCGGAACCTTTTATGCTAGTATCTTAATCCCTTTGTTTCACGATATATTACATGTCCGAGATTCGATCATCGGTATCTCCATACCTAGTTTGATCTCGTTACTGACATGCACTCTTTTATCGTTCCCGTGATATAACATTCTAGTGATCAAATCACTTGCTTGCAAGCTAATCAATGTGATATCACCGAGAGGGCCCAGAGTATATCTATCCGTCATCGGGATGAACAAATTCCACTCTCGATCCATGAGCCTCAACATAACACTTTATTAGTTCCGAATCCATCTTTATAATCACCTGTTACGGTGTGACGTTTGATGTTATCAAGAAACTCTTAGGTGTTAGTGATTGACATGATCTCATGGTCTAAGGATTAGGATCACTTCGTAAGTTGTTATAGCAATATAAACTCAATTACTTTGATCGTAATGCTATACTTCGGATGAATGTTCATCACACCATTACACTAATGTTGTGATTCCGTTATTAACAACATCCAATGTCCATGATCAGGAAACCTTGATCATCTTGTTAATCAACGAGCTAGTTTATGAGAGAGGCATAACTAGGAACTTTCTGTTTGTTTATTAAACACACATGTATTAATGTTTCCGTATTAATACAATTATAGCATGCAAAATAAACATCTATCATATACTTGGAATACACATAATAAACACTTTATTATTGCCTCTCAGGGCATATTCCCTTCAGTCTCCCACTTGCACTGGAGACAATAATCTAGTTACATAGTGATAAATCTAACACCCATCGAGTTCTGGTGTTGATCATCTTTTGCTCTAGGGAGAGTTTTATTCAACAGATCTGCTACATTGAGATTCGTGTGTACTTTACAAATCTTTCTATCTCCATCCTTGACATGCTCGCGGATGGAGTGAAACCGGCGCTTAATATGCTTGGAATACTTGTGAGACCTTGGCTCTTTGGCATTGGCAATGGCACCATTGTTGTCACAATAGATCACCATTGGGTCCAACGTGTTTGCAACCACTCCTAGTTCAGATATGAACTCCTTCATCCAAACTTCTTCTTGAGCCGCTTCTGAAGCAGCAACATATTCGGCCTTCGTTGTTGATCCCGCCACCACAAGTTATTTGGAACTCCTCCAACTAACCGCTCCACCATTCATGAGAAATACGTAACCGGATTGAGACTTAGAGTCATCCGGATCGGTGTCAAAGCTAGCGTCAACATAACACTCAGCGATGAGCTCTTCTTCACCTCCGTATACAAGAAACATATCCTTAGTTCTTCATAAGTACTTAAGGATATTCTTGACCGCTATCCAGTGTTCTGAACCTGGATCTGATCGGTACCTACTAGTCAAACTAATAGCATGTGCCACATCCGGTCTTGTACATAGCATGGCGTACATTATAGAGCCTATGGCTGAAGCATATGGGACCTTGTCCATTATCTCTCTTTCTTCCGCCAAAGCCGGACTTTGAGTCTTACTCAATGTCTTGCCTTTCAACATAGGTAAGAACCCCTTCTTACTTCCGTCCATTTTAAACTTCTTTAAAATCTTATCAAGGTATGTACTTTACGATAGCCCTATTAGGCGCCTAGATCTATCTCTATAGATCTTTATGCCTAATATGTATGACGCTTCACCTAGGTCCTTCATTGAAAATTTGCTGTTTAGATAACTTTTAACACTTTTTAAAAGATCTATATCATTTCCGATCAATAATATGTCATTCACATATAATATCAGAAATGCCACATTGCTCCCACTCACTTTCTTGTAAATACAAGCTTCTCCATAAGTTTGGACAAATCCAAACTCTTTGATCACCTCATCAAAGCGGAGATTCCAACTTCGTGATGCTTGCTTCAATCCATAGATGGATCGCTGAAGCTTGCACACCTTGTTAGCATCCTTAGGATCAATAAAACCCTTTGGTTGTATCATATACAACTCTTCTTCAATATTACAATTGAGAAACGCGGTTTTGACATCCATCTAACATATCTCATAATCGAAATATGCAGCAATTGCTAACATAATCCTAACTGACGTTAGCATCGCTACAGGAGTGAATGTCTCATCGTAGTCAACTCCTTGAATTTGTCAAAACCCCTTTGCGACAAGTCAAGCTTTATAGACGGTCACATTACCATCAGCATCAGTTTTCCTTTTGAAAATCCATTTGTTCTCCACGGCCTTTCGGTCGTGAGGTAATTCCACCAAGATCCAAAATTGATTTTCATACATGGATTCCATCTTGGATTTCATGGCTTCTAACCATTTGTTGGAATCCGGGCTCATCATCGCTTCTTCATACGTCGCAGGGTCATCATTTTCATCAACCATGAAATTCATGACAGGATTTCCGTATAGCTCGGGAGTTGCACGCGTCCTGCTAGACCTGCGAGGTTCGGTAGTACTCTCTTTCGGAGTTTCATGATAATTATCATTAGTTCCCTCTTCAACAGGTGAAGACAACTCCGGAACAACTTTCGGCGTTGCGCTACTCGCCATACTTTGAAGAGAAGGTTCAATAACCTCTTCGAGTTCTACCTTCCGACTACTCACACCTTTCACGAGAAAGTCTTTCTCTAGAAAGGATCCATTCTTGGCAACAAAAACCTTGCCCTTGGATCTGTGATAGAAGGAATACCAATAGTTTCCTTAGGGTATCCTATGAAGACGCATTTTTCCGCTTTGGGTTCGAGTTTATCCGGTTGAAGTTTCTTCACATAAACATCGCATCCCCAAACTTTAAGAAATGACAGCTTAGGTTTGTTTCCAAACCACAATTCATACGGTGTCTTTTCAAAGGATTTAGATGGTGCCCGATTTAAAGTGAATGCAGCAGTTTCTAGTGCATAACCCCAAAATGACAACGACAAGTCTGTCAGAGACATCATAGATCAAACCATATCTAATAAAGTACGATTCTGACGTTCGACACACCATTTTATTTGTGGTGTTCGGCGGTGTGAGTTGTGAAACAATTCCACACTCTTTCATGTGAGTGCTAAACTCGTAACTTAGATACTCACCTCCACGGTCGGACCGTAGAAATTTGATCTTTCTATTATGATGATTTTCCACTTCATTCTGAAATTCCTTGAACTTTTCAAAGGTTTCATACTTGTGTTTCATCAAGTAGATATAATCGTATCTACTCAAATCATCCGTGAAAGTAACAAAATAACGATATCCTCATACGACACACTCATTGGACCACATACATTGGAATGTATGATTTCCAATAAATCCGTCGCCCGTTCCATTGAACCGGAAAATGGCGTTCTAGTCATCTTGCCCATAAGGCATGGCTCACATGTATCAAATGATTCAAAATCAAGTGATTCCAAAAGTCCATCCGAATGGAGCTTCTTCATGCGTTTAACGCCAATATGACCTAGGCAGCGATTACATATATGCGGATATATCATCATTAAGTTTGATCCTTTTAGCATCAACATTATGAATATGTGTAACATTATCATCGAGATCTAATAGAAATAAACCATTCATCATCGGTGCATGACCATAAAAGATTTCATTCATATAAATGGAACAACCATTGTTCTCGGATTTAAATGAATAACCACTTCGCATCAAACATGATCCAGATACAATGTTCATGCTCAGTGCAGGCACCAGATAACAATTATTCAAGTTTATAACTAATCCCGATGGCAAATGGAGAGGCAGCGTTCCGACGGCGATCACATCAACGCTTGATCCATTGCCGACACGCATCTTGACCTCACCCCTTGCTAGCGGTCGCTTGTTCCGCAACCCCTGATTCGAGTTACAAATATTATCAACTGAACCGGTATCAAATACCCAGGTGCTACTGCGAGCACTAGTCAAGTACACATCAATAACATGTGTATCATATATACCTTTATTTGCCTTGTCGGCCTTCTTGTCTGCCAAATACTTGGGTCAGTTGCGCTTCCAGTGGCCAGTCCCCTTACAATAGTAGCACTTGGTATCAGACTTAGGTACAACTCGGGGTTTCTTTCCAGGCACGGCAACCGGCTTGCCGCCCTTACTTCCCTTCCGTTTTCCCTTCTTGTCTTTCTTGAAACCAGTGTTCCTATTGATCATAAACACTTAATGTTCCTTTTTGATCTCCACTTCTGCAGTTTTAAGCATTGACAGAAGCTCGGGGAGAGACTTCTTCATGCCTTGCATATTATAGTTCATCACAAAGCTCTTATATCTAGGTGGCAGAGACTGAAGAACACGATGGATGCCTAAGTCAATGGGAATCGTTATTCCCAAGGACACAAGCTTATCGGTGTAACCCGACATCTTGAGTACATGCTCACTAACGGAGCTGTGCTCTTCCATCATGCAACTAAAGAACTTTTTTGGAGCGTTGTAGCTCTCTACAGCAGCATGTGTGACGAAAATCATTTTCAACTCACCCATTGTATCAAAAGCATTGCCGTTTTCGAAACGCTTTCGAAGTTCCGGCTCTAGCCCATACAATATGCCGCAATGAACTAAGTTGTGGTCCTCCTAACGAGTCTGATAGACATTCTTTTCCTCGTCAGGGGCATCCTCTAAAGGTGGGGGGCCTAGTGGCGCTTCTAGCACATATTGCTTTTGTGCAGCAGAGAGGAGAATCCTCAAATTCATGGCCCATTCGGTAAAGTTGCTACCGTTCGTTGCTAGTTTCTCTTTCTCCATGAACACATTGAAATTAAAAGCAGGTGGTGCCATCTACAACAGAATTTGTAAAGTTTAGACTAAGTGTATGATAGATTGAGTTCAACTAATCCATATTACGAATGAACTACCACTCAAAAACGACATCCCTCGTGCCTTTTTGGTGATTACATGAACCAAATCCACTATACCAAGTCCGATCATCACGTGAGTTGGTATAGCTTCAAAGGCGAGCATCAAATGGGCATCATATTTACTATATGACTCATGCTTAACCTTTCGGTCCGTGTTTCGAGGCCATGTCTGTACATGCTAGGCTCGCCAAGTTAGAACCTTAGTATTCACGTGTGTAACTGTTTTACACCCGAAATATGGTCGTGGATCCAAGAACACCCGATCATCACGTGGTGTCTTGGAGCGACGAAAAACATAATCGGTGCATACTAAAGGAAGAACACATACTTATCTTGATATTTAAATGAGGGATCATCTTATTATGCTAACAAAGCGCTAAACAAGCAATATAAGATGCTATCAAACATCGCATGTTTATTAGTGAAATGATATGGTTTCCGCATATGATCTCTATCATGTGCATCGTGGTATGATCACTATCATACCTATATGTGTAAGTCCAAGGTCTATGGATATTACACGTTATGTATGTTGTAAGAGTATCATCTCATACTTCTACTTACAACATCACCATATCATAACACTAGCCCAGCAACAATCTAAACTAGACGCCTCTAATTTATCCATTGCAAGTTTTACGTGGCTTAGGGCTTTCGAGATAGAACCGTTCTTACCTACGAACATGAACCACAACGAGGATAACCAAATTGTTGACAACTCGTTGCAAAATAGATATTGACTATAGTAGGAGAGACAGACACCCACTAGCCACTTATGCAAACTAGTTGCATGTCAAGCGTGGAACATGTCTCATGTGCGAGGACATGTAAAGTTTGTCCGGGCCGCTTCATCCCACTATGCCACCAATATCCAAAATTACAACTAAGGAGCAACAACATGATCATCATCGCCCACATACTCATATGTGTACTACCCGTGTAAAGCATCTACGTATAGATCCGACTCTGATACCACTGTAGGGTTTGCAGCATAGAAAACAAAAAAATTCCTATGATGTGAACTATGTACCAAGATCTATCTATTAGATACAAACAACGGGCGGATGTATATCCGTAGAGAACATACCCTTGAAGACCGACAAAGCTTAATGAGTTCAACTCATGGTTGATGTAGACGATCTCTTGCCGATCTCAAGATCGAGAGGAAGTCCTAGCGCCGCAAATCAGCAGCGCATCCGTGCTCGCACAAATGTTCAAGGCCCCGAGCAACCTCCGCCTCCTCGCTCCAGCGATGCAGCGGAAGCACAACTCTTTCTTGCCGAATAGCCACCAGGAACATGTATCTCGCTAGTCCGAGACCATGGGGGATAAATTCTAGAGGGGAGAGAGATCCTTCACGAGGAGGTGTGAGTGAGAAGTGAGAGGAGGGGCTCCTTTTATAGGAGGAGGGGGCACCCAAGGGGGTGGCCACCGGCCATGGGGGCTTCCCCCTACCCTCCTTCATTCATGTGGGTGGACACTCCACTCACAAAATGGCCCTTCAATTTTCTCCACTCAAAAACCCACTCAAATTCTCATTAAATTTCCACCAAATTTAATGCAAACTCTCATTAAATAAAACTCTTTTATTTTATTCAGAATTTTTTCAATTACTTTAATGACAAACATTCACAAATACCCCCTTGCTAGAATTCTATTTCACATGCATAACCACTTTATGCAATTTCACCCGAAAACCTGTTTCGGTATCTAGTGAAATAAATTCCTGCGCTTGTTCATTCTTTCGGCATGAAACTTTTGCTCCAATTGGATGTCGGTGTCTCTTAAGTGTGTCACCCTACGGTTCGTTAATAATGCGGACATGATCGAGACCCCTCTCGGATCAATAATCGGAAGCGGGATCTGGAGACCCATACTGACTCCCACACATTCAACGATGACTTTCTTGTGATCGTCGGAACCTTTTACGCTAGTATCTTAATCCCTTTGTTTCACGATATATTACATGTCCGAGATTCGATCATCGGTATCTTCCTACCTAGTTTGATCTTGTTACTGACATGCACTCTTTTCTCGTTCCCGTGATATAACATTCTAGTGATCAAATCACTTGCTTGCAAGCTAATCAATGTGATATCACCGAGAGGTCCCAGAGTATATCTATCCGTCATCGGGATGGACAAATTCCACTCTCTATCCATGAGCCTCAACATAACACTTTATTAGTTCTGAATCCATCTTTATAATCACCCTGTTATGGTGTGACGTTTGATGTTATCAAGAAACTCTTCCGGTGTTAGTGATTGACATGATCTCATGGTCTAAGGATTAGGATCACTTCGTAAGTTGTTATAGCAATATAAACTCAATGACTTTGATCGTAATGCTATACTTCGGATGAATGTTCATCACACCATTACACTAATGTTGTGATCCCGTTATTAACAACATCCAATGTCCATGATCAGGAAACTTTGATCATCTTGTTAATCAACGAGCTAGTTTATGAGAGAGGCATAACTAGGAACTTTCTGTTTGTTTATTAAACACACATGTATTAATGTTTCCGTATTAATACAATTATAGCATGCAAAATAAACATCTATCATATACTTGGAATACACATAATAAACACTTTATTATTGCCTCTCAGGGCATATTCCCTTCAACCATCATAGGTGGTGAACTCCAACTGGTGTAATTGGGCGGCTTTGAATGGCGGCGGCGGAGGATGGACTGCTGCGTGATAGGTAGCGCTTCCCCGCATAAGGATCGCCAGTGGCAGAAGCCACCAAGGCGGAGGTCATGATGTCTGTGACGGTGGGGTCGGTGGGCCGGGGCGGTGTGAAGGCCCGTCTACCTGGAGGGTCACCGGGAAGGCGACGCTGGCCACTTGATGTTCGTGATGGGGACGCCCTGGGTGGCGCCCGGGGCCGATGGAGGCGGCGCGTGTGGCGCGGGCGGGGGCGGCGGTGGTGGAGCGGTCATGGTGGCCGGCAGCCCGTGCGTCCCCTACAGGAACGTCTGGAGATTGGCGATCGCCAGGGTGAGATCGTTGACAGCCGCCGTGAGCTGCGTTGGGGAGAGGACGACGCCCAGGTCGAGGGCTGGAGCCAGGGCGATGGGGCCAGTCGGCCCGGAGGTGGTCGGCGCAGCCATGGTGGTGGCGGCGACGGTGGTGGTGTGGTGGCCCGAAGACATGATCGAACCGAAGCTATCTGATACCAAATTGGTAGAGGCTAGGGTTCTACCGGAACAGGGGCGTAGGTTGTAGGGGTGGAAGTGTTGCGAGCGGGGGAGAGAAGGGCGGCGTCGACGGCAGGGTGCCGTCACGGAGGCTGAGGAGGGCAGCGGTGGAGGCAGGAGAAGGCCGACTCCTCTAGGAGTCGGCAATAATGAGATTGATTATTGCTTAAACGTAAAAGTCTGATTACAGCTCTTTATATAATAAAATAAGTGGGCTAAGCCCCTAATTTGGCCCACTATTGGGCCTCTTCCTGGCATAGGAGATGTCGACCATAACATCCACCTTGGACTATGGGTCCATGTAGTAGCTAGATGGTTGTATCTCCTCCTTTGTGCTTTCATGTATGAGCTCCGTTCATGATCAAGATCTAATCTATTTGTAATCATGCATATTGTGTTTGCAGGGATCCGATGGATATTGAGATTATTATGTTGGATTGGTTAATGGTTTTGTCTTTATGATTCTATCATGTCTATGTTGTTTGTGATCTTGCATGCTCTCCGTTGTTAGTAGCTATCTTGGCCGAGTAGTTGCTGCTGACTCCAAGAGGGGGTATTTATGCTCGATAGTGGGTTCATGCCTCTAGTTTTTAAGGAAAGTGACAGAAATCTCTTCGGTTGTAGATGTGCTATTGCTACTAGGGAGAAAATAACGGTCTCTTGTTTATGGAACATGTGGACTGTTTACCTTACACATTTTGCTTAAAGCAGTTGTCTGTTGCTTGCAACTTAATACTTAAGGGGGTTCAGATGATAACCTGAAGATGGACTTCTAGTCATAGATGTAGTTGGATGGCGGTCTATGTATCTTGTTGTATTGCCCAATTGAATCTCATAGGATCTTTCTGACTAGTAATTGCATTGTTATGTCTTGCTCAGTTCCTGTCAATTGCCCTACTGTAATTTGTTTACCCTTCATGTCATGTTGTTTATCTAAAGAGAGCACCTCTAGTGACCTATCAACCCCGGTCCAATCTTTACCATTAATACATCTTCCACTGTTACTTGTTTACTTGATGCAAACCATTATCTTTCACATCATACGTTTAATCCTTTATTACAACAAACTGGTGAGCTTGACAATCTCACTGATTCGTTGGGGCAAAGTCTTGAGTTTGTGTCGTGCAGATCTCCACGTTGCTTGCAACACCTGTGTGACGTTTCCTTCCTCCTACTAGTTCGATAACCTCGGTTTCTTACTGAGGAAAGACTTGCTGTTGTGCTGCTTCACACCTTGCTCTTGGGGTTTCCAACAGACTTCACGACAAGCACCAAGTTCTCTGACGCCATCAAGGAGTCATCAACACCAGGCCTCAGGCAATCAGGAAATACCACTGATGCAACCGTGATGATCTACCCCTGTTCGCATGGCACATACGTTGAATCGGGGATACGTGCCACCCTCAGGTGTGCATCCTGGGACTGACCTCTTCGGATGAACGCAACCACCTTTCTAGCAAGGCACCAATGAATTCAGGGTATTTTGTTCTCGAAATCTAAACTCCGAGACTAAATCTTTGAGCAAGGACAATAATGTATCCCGCTACCGGCTATATACATCTGCCATGTCACCAGCAGCCATTAGTACTAAGCATTTGTACAATAGCGTGGCTATAGTGTTGCATCTAGTAAATATTTTAATATTTAACTTTTGCTTTATTAAGTTTGCATGCAAGACTCACAAGCTTTGTATTTAATGCATGCATTCGATCTTAGCTGTAGCATTGGGCTGCACGGAGGCTCCAATTTCTTGGTTGTTGGACTACCGCCGGCGACAAGTGAAGCATCCGCTTTATTCTCTCTCATCTCTTCTCTCTTCTCCACCTTGGATTTTGATGACATAGATTTTCTTATAGTCAGCTGACTAGAAACTATTGTACTTGCTCTTAAAAACGGACTCTTCAACTAACTTGCATGTCTTGAAGAATATTGCCTAGATCAGACATGAATAACTACACATGTACCAATGTGGTGGCATCTTTTCACCAATACCGTCAATGTACATGTATTTCTGTAACAAAACCGGACGAATTCAAGAAAGGTACGAAACAACTCAAACCTAAGAGAATAAGAATATTTTTTTAATGTTTTTTCCTGTTTTCCCACTAATAGCAACAACACAATGTATGTTTCACTCCATTCTATTTTCTACATAGAAAAGGGAGTGCTCATGTCGAGTAACTCGGAAAAAAAAATACACATGCGCCTTAGCACGAGCCCGAACTTGCTTGTCCAGGCAAATCTTGCCCACTCCTTTCATTGGCATCTATGTACAAGTATTTCAAGTTTGAACTCCAAAAGGTAGAAGCAGAACAACTCATCAAACCTCAAGAGAGAAAGAGAGAAAACAGGAGACAAAATGGGGGAAAGGAAACACAGAGAATCGAGCCTTCAACTCTGATGACAAGGGGGGGGCCAACAATCAGCACTTGTTGTGTATGGGATCGGACCCTCTCCGGACGCGCCGCTTGCTCATCCTGTCGGCGTCGAACACCGTCGGAGGAGGAGAGGAGCCGGCCGCCGCTGGCTTCCCGGAAGCGTCCAAGTGAGCGGCGGCGCCATCAGCGCCGGTCTCGATGAGTCTCCGCGGTTGCTCGGCAGCTGGTAAGGCACTGCTCGTTCGCGCGAGAACGACGCCCAGGCTTCTGGCTGCAGAACTGGTGGACGCCGAGAGGACAAGGAGAAGGAGAATAATGGCCAGTGCGAGGGTGGGGACTCTCATCCTCTCTTCTCCTCTGCTCTCCTTTGAGTGAAGGCACTATCTAGCTAGCTAGCTTGGCGGCGCGCAAGTTTTATGGGCGGCAGTGGAAGAAGCTTGGAACATCTCTGTTGCAGCCGCACTGCTGTGTCTTTGTTCTTGTAGATATAGGAGCATCGTCCATACAGTAGGTCACATCTGAAACAGCGACGGGGGAGATCTTGGTCCAAAGCCGTAATAAAGCCCAAAGAGATACGAGGGGCATTGGGGTTGGGGACACGTCCAACAAGGCAAACTAGATCGCTTTACGCTTGAGCTTCTTGCCTGTGTTACCAGTTTGCATGTATGGTGTAAAAGACAAGTGTTTTGGCTCCTAGAATCTACGGTAATGCAGGATTTTGCGCCGTAATCCACACATGACAGGACAGAAGAGAAAAAGAAAAGAGAGGCCAGAGTGACCGTGACCACTAAGGAAAGAAAAGCAGTGGGGTTGCTATTTGGATGATCCTGCCAGGTGGAAAACAAAGATGTTACCACATGCTAGCCTTGGAGCTGGCGACCATCTTCTAGATCCTCTTTCCCCTTTGGATCGCAGATCATCCAATCCAGGCCCCTGCTTTCCGCTGCGAGCAGTACTTTGGAAGCTTCTCTGTGAAGCAAGGAGCATGCACGCGTCCCCATTCCAAGAACAAGAAAACAACACACACATCTCCCGCTGCTTTGTGCTTTTTGTTCCCTGGCTTCTTTCCTCGTCCTCTGGCCTTGTTCAGTTGTTCTCTTCTCGCCGCGCTGTCACACCGGCTTGCTATGCTGCCTGCCTTGGATTGAGCCAGTGGGTTCAGTATCCAAGACCCAAGGCCAAGGCATCTCCCCCCGTTCAAAGATCCAAAGCCGCACCGCAGCCAAAGCCTCACGCTGTTGCCGCTCCTAGGGACATTCCGTTACATTCCTCTTTCGCTTTTCTCTTTCCAAAATTCCTTGGTTCGAATTAAAGCACCATTCCAGCGCGAAATAACCTTTGTTTGTTCACCACCCATGTGACCATATATCCTTATCAATCGACCATCGGTTCCGTGTAGCTGAGCCGTGTGCCTCGATAGGAGGCGCAGGGCGAACCAGCGATCACCACATGACGGTGCCGAACCTCTTACCTGTCTGTCTGCTTTGTGGAATGAACACCGGATGAAGCGAGGAAATGGTGGCATGTGCATGCCTGCTAGATAATTTTTTTTGCCACATACCACATGGAACGATCTTGCTGCTATGCTACTAACACAAAAGGTTCGGACGAATTTCCATTGATTAAATCCATGTGGAGGTCATCAGACAGTAGATTAGGGGAACCATAACTTTAGATGTATACATCAAATGCTCGCCTCTTCCAACGACAAGGCTACCGGAATCGTTTCGGCGCCTCTCCTGATCGTCAGGGTCACCGTGTCGCCGACGCCGTAATCGTCTAGAACCCTCTGGAGGTCAGACTTGCCCTTGATCTGCTCCATAAGTGGACCATGTGAGAAATGAGGGGCAAGGGCAAAACAGCCTATCCAAACCATATACTCCCTCTGTTTTAAAATATAAGATGTTTTAGGTTTGTGAAGAAGATGAATCTAGACTTTTTTTAGTATGTAGATTCATCGCAAAGTTGAGTGAACCTATATACTAAAACAAGGCTAGATTCATTTTCTTCACAAACCTAAAACATCTTATATTTTGAAACGGAGGGAGTAGAATCTGAACAAATGGACTTAATGGACAGGCACTCACAGGTTTGCCGTCGACGGCAACAATGACATCACCAAGAACAATATTGCCGGCGAAACCCCTGCCTGTAGGGACCAGACCTGCTTTTGCTACAGCGCTGCCTGGAGGAACCTGCAGGCAAAATCGAAGTCATGGGATGAGTATATACTAGTGTAAGCAAAACATTCACGGAATTATGTTTCTGTCTGCTCATCGGAGCAGATGGCTACCATGCATTCAGTTTACCTTCAGTATTAGAGCACCATCGCGGACATTAAGCTGGTATGCAATCTGATCTGGTGCGAATTCCACGTTCAGGCCAGCACGGCGAACCTTAAATAGAGAAGTAAGCACCACTTAGACTAAAATAAAATGCAGAAACCAGGCATGCATATCAAAAATGAAATAACCAAACAATCGAACAATAACATCAACCCAACTTGCTTATTCATTTGCAAGATTTTAGCGATAAAAACATTAAAGGTGAGGATTATATAATATGGGTGTTTTTTTTTCCAGGAGGGGCGTGGGGGGCGCTTAGTTGGAGGGCAAAATGCAAGGAAATATAAGTATAATGATCTGCCAAATATTATTCCAGTAATTACAGAACCCCGCAAAGCTAGCTAAACCTTCTCCTAGTACAAATACTTTTCTGTAACTTTACTCTGATCTTGTTTCAAAGCATTTATTTACAGCCATGCCTGGACAACTGAAACATATGCACGTAAGACAAGCATCGTAAAAAGGCGAGAGATTACTGATAAATAACTTTCTGACGCAAGATGATGTTTCGTACATGAATATTATACTTATATACTATACCCATGTCATCACCATAAGATGACATGATTTTAAGGGCATGGTTAGGAGAATACGGTATTAAGGTGATGGTGTGGCTATAAGATGTCTAAGCAACGTACCTTTCCAGACTGAATTAATTGAGGAACTATTTTAAGTATCGTTGATGATTGGATAGCAAAACCAACACCTGCAGACGTTCCTGTAACATTGAAAGAAACAATTGGTGTCACAAAATAGCTTAGAAACTATTATCCGGTATCAATCGGATTAGTGGATGTGGTTGAATCTGAGATATGCTATGCGAAATCAACGAAATGAATCAAACTTATTGGCTGATATGGGGTCAGCGACTGATATAATAATCCGTCACTAGGTGAATAGCTATTACTTATTAAACACACCTGGCCTCAAGGATGCAAGCAGATGGCAAGTTAGAAGAATGTCATGCCAAAAAAATTTAAAAATAATAATACCCACAGATAACCTCACTACAAACAAGTCATTCAAAACATGCCACTATAATGTACTGAGTAAAGCTTAGAAAAAGACGCTGAATACGGAAAGTGGGTAAGATCTCTGCTTGTTGAGATCACAATAGTTAACAGTGGTTGTGCTTTTACTAGTTTTAGACATACTCTTTTCAATGGTAACAAACATAGTGGCTGAGGTATAGCTCAGTTATAAACAGGCAGAAAAATCTGGTAACATCTTGGCACGGAATTTAATTAATTCTAGTTTATGGATCGAGAGACGCAATCATGATTTCTCAGTGGACATTTGAACAGTACATGTCAAATGGAAGTAACCTAACCTGTCTGTGTAAAAATTGCTGTATTAATACCAATCATGTGCCCTTTTGAATCTAGCAAAGGACCCCCACTGCATCAAGGTTCATCAGACTACATGGTTAGCAAAATGATGTAGGATACCATTTTAATTTTAGCTACAGAAATCAGACTTACAACAGCCCCTTGTAAGAGGGAAACTGCCACTATCAATGAATGATACATTTCAAGAGTCAAGGCATGGAGTTCATTGTCTCGGAGGCCATAGTGCAGGTAATAGTGAGTTACTTGTATGAAGAGGGAAACAATTGTCGAACTTATATCGCTAAGATATACAATGTCAAGCATACATATATAGCTGAGCAAGTTTCACAAAAATTTAAGTACATTTAAGTTGTCAAGCTATTAACTTGAAGGTTATGTGCTAAAGTTTAAGACTATCATGGTAACCAGTTAACCAATTATATGATTACTATACCAACAGTGATAGCTAACCAGTTAACAGCTTATATGATCAGTATGCCAGCTACCATATCTGGGTCTTTGTTGCAAGCCCTATCTTAATAACTCTGATGCTAATCACTTAGAAAGTAAGAAGTAATACCCCCTCTGATCCATTAAAAGTGTTTCTGCGACACTCATTATGGATCGGAGGGAGTACTAGTTTTGTTTGTAAATCAACATAAGCATAATTCACAGTTTCACTATTTTCATTTTGTAACGTGATATTGAAAGAAACAGACATAATTGTCAAGTTGGGTTTAGGCAATGAAAAACTAGTGACATATATGCCTAGGAATGTCTTTAACTAACAGATAATGAAACATAAAGAGTAACCAGTCCTCAAAGAAATATTGCTAGCGGCAGTTTATACTTTCTAGTTTCTAAAAGAAGTTCTGGGATCTGAAATGCAAAATTTGCTACTCCCTCCGATCCAATTTAATTGTCGCGGGTTTAGGCAAAGTTTTTCTTAAACCTTGCCTAAACCTGCGGCAATTAAATCAGATCAGAGGTTGTACAGTTGTTCTGAAAAAATTAAATAAAATCTTGGTGATCAATTTATAAAATCATCATTATAGCATATTTACAAACCTGTTCCCAGGATTAATAGCTGCATCTGTTTGAATTCCACCTCCAATTGTCACTCCAGCTTGACTAAATATATCTCGATTTAAACCACTGATAACACCAACAGTCAGCGTATGGTCAAAACCAAAAGGATTTCCAATTGCTAAGCATTGTTGACCAACTTTCAGAGCCGAGGACTGTCCCACAATAATTGGCTTCAAGATATCTGAAGGGGCGTCCACCTATGACATACAGACATGTCACTGTATAAGATTTTAAAAGAGGAAGTATGCAATACGATGTTTTCCTAATAAAACTATATCAACAATCAAACCAACATAACTATGATTGACTAAAGATGAACTCATGTGAATATCAAAAAAGGAATCTAAGCTCTAGACGTGAACGTGCTCTAAGAACTCATATGTGACTGCATTATGTGTACTAAAAACATAGTCTAGCTCTCGCAATGCATGTCCATGAACCATACTGGGGCAGGGTGGGCATAATGATAGCAGGTTAACATGATCATCAGTTCATCACAGCCAGGAATGTTTTTGCCAGGCCTTTCTTAATGGAAGCCTTCATCACACCTACTTGGGGCATTAGGAAGCAGAGAAATGCCAAGGTCTTCTGTTAAGAAAATGAACCAGACCAGGACAGGGTGGGTATTATGTTAGCAGGTTAATTTGATCGTCTCAGTGCTCTAAAAACCATGGCAGCATTTCCAAATAGATGAAAGGACGAGAATACAGAACGGCATTTATTGTTGATCTCTGATACTACACCAACCTTTGGTCTCATAAACCATTTCATTTCTGTATCGATTTCGCTGAAACCATGTCGTATCACTTACAACTAAAGTAACACGACAAACTACTTGCATGCCATTTATGTAGCATGGAAGGGGCAGAGACGATTTAAAGGGACATAAAAAATTAAGTTAGTTGACAAGGACACATGGTGAAAGTTGAAGTCGTTAAGTTTCTCCCTACTCTCTCGGTGCTTCACATTTTAAACTTTGTTCATTTCCTATGTTTTAGCTTTATATGAAATGACTTATAAATTAGCATAAAATTAGAAATTATCATATTAATAACAGTAATTCTCTCTATAAAAGAAGAACCGTTTTTAATTAAAATCCTGAACCTTGATTAGGAACAACTCATCAGAAGGCATTTTTACCTTAAGAACAGCAAGATCTTTGGAGCGGTCTGCACCAACCAATATTCCTTCGAAGTTCTTCTGTATCCTTTCAAGTAGATACATGAGAGCATTTACTGTTAATTTTCTAATTTCCATGCATATATAAGGAATTATAGTTACATAAGAATTTACCCTTCAGCAGCAAGAATGTTGACACGTGCAACAACTTCACCAAGCTTTGGATTTCTAGAAAGAGCATTGCCAACCACTTTCATGGTACCAACATTGCAAATACATGAATATATCAAAAGAAATTCAGTTTATTATGTACATGTGAGAAGAGTCAGCCACAAAAGGTAGCCCTATGATTGTCATACCATGATAATTTGTAACAACATGTCCAGACTCATCCCAAACTACTCCAGAACCATTTCCTTCAGGGATCTACGATAAATGTTAAGAAGATTCTTTCAAAAAATAGCTTGTCACATCCTTAATGAACTTATAGTCTAATTTAGAAAACATACAAGCTCGATCAAACTATTAAACTGGGAAAAAAGTGTACGCCAATTAGCATATCACACTCTAGTGCTTATAGCCTTCTAAGAGCAAAGCTCATATGCCCTTTTCAATTATTACTCCCTCCGTTCTATATTAACGTGTCTAGATAAATACGTATCTAGAAAAATCTGAGACAGTTAATATGGAACAGAGGTAGTACAATATTAACAAATGATACTCTTGGTCTAAATTTATAACATGCAAGCATGTGTTTAGTTACCTCAACAACACCAGTTACATTGAGCTGGGGGCGTAGTGTCACATCAAAAATGTTGACAACCGAATACGTATTTGTTTCAAAAAGCTCCGTGATACGTTTCTGTCACACGGGCAGCAAAATAAGAAATGTAAATATGCTGTGAGAACAAGTAGATAGGATAAGGTGTGTTCAACAGAGTATTGACTAGACACCTCAGTTGGAAATAGTGGACCAGATGGGAATATCTTAGGAGTTACATCTTCAATTTTGACAGATGGATCACCCAACGCAAGTGCTGTAACGAGAACATATCAGGTTATAGAATCTCACATACCATGAGCAAAATAAAGTAACCCTATTACAGAGGTAAAAATGATGTTGCACGTGAAAGAACTGGATTAATTTCTATTAGCACCTAAATTGGCATGCCACTTGGTCCGAACCTGAGAAGTACCTTGAAGAATGTAAGCAAAGGCAAAAGGCTGAAAATGCAATAATCTTCCTCTTTGATGCAAACAATATGGGTTTGCTTGAGATTTCACCAAGTTCGCATGTTTCCCTTAACCTGGACGAAAATTCAAACGCATAAGCACATAGTCGCGGGGAATTATGGATGCATTAGCAAATAGCACCAGTCTTGCTTGACATTAGGTCAGATTGATGCCGCTTGCTAGTGAAGTGCTAACTGCTAACGAGAAATGCAATTAGACTCGTATGTTCTAACAGGGTGATAATTGACAAATACTAATTACTTGCGAATTATGAGACGGAATATAAACGGATTATCTGATCTGCAGCTGTTCGACTATGATTTTGAGAGTTGCGTGTGTCTAAAAATTGACTATGTACGCGAGAGGTAGCCAGACCTCGGAGGCGTTCCTTCGCCGTTGCGGTCTGCGGAGGCGGCGCAGTCGACGACCACCCTCCGGCGGCCGAAGCGCATGCCCGGAGCACGCGCGGCGGCCGCTGTGGCGGGCGCGGCGCAGGCGATGCAGTGCATCCGAGAAGCGGGGATTCTGCAGTTGGAGTCGAAGTGTGTGGCGCAGAGTTCCGACTGAGATGATATGTTTGGAGAGAGGACGGCGTTTCACGTCCAAGTCCACGACAAATGGCAGTTTTTTTCTCAAGGAAAATTGCCACTTTGGTTCCAGAACGGGACGTTTGTTCTCCCGGGTATACTGTAGCAGTGAGTTCAGATTTTAATAACATTGAAAAAATAATATAGTACTCCCTCCATCCCATGTCTCATATTTGAATTTTGACAAATCTAAGGACATGTACAATACGATGACGTCAGCATTCTCTTATGATTGCTATGTCCGATTTTTGCTTAGTTGGCGGAGAGAGAATAAAGAAAAAGAAAGTTGTCTTCCCTTTACTAAGGGATAATCCCTTAAAAATAAAAAAGACTATTTTTCTTCATTGTACCTTATGTCTTCTCTTGTTAACACAATTTCTTACTATAATTAGTTAATTCATATTAATTTTTAGAGATGACAATAAAAGATAACCTATTGTACAACTTATTTGTGTTACCTTCTCTAGATTACGTGGAGAGCTAAGAGAATACTAGCATTGTACATGCCCTAAGACATCTATTTTGGGACGGAGAGAGTACTAAAAGTTTTAAAAGATTCAACTCATGTATTAGACGTGTTTCAGTGTATAAATACATAACAATTTAGATAAAATTAGAACAACTAATTTGAAATAGAAGAACTATAATATTATTACTCGTATATATTGAACTTTGTATAAAAGATTAGATTATGACTCTAAAGATGTAAACGAAATTTTTGGTTTTGCTTCTCTATTTGTCTTTTCAGACTAGATCACACATGAAAAGCTATATCGATGAAACTTAGAAAGTCATGTATATGTAAATCATATTTCCCAATTTTTAAATTTCTAAAATTATGTTTTCATCTTGTATTTTTTTAAACGGCTCTAGGAAGCGCATGAGGCATTTAATTATTCTCATGTTTCCTCTATGATGGTTCATATAAATAACCCACCAAGGAAAATTACATGAAAACTCTAAGAGATTCAAAAATAAAACATATGGTTCCAATGTTATTAAATAGAAAATTAAGAAATAAAATAATAATGTCACACAAAATCCTTGCTCTGACATCAAAACATACTACATAACATTATGCATGAGTATGATGATTTTGAAAAGTGTAATTACCTTATTTATTCTTTCAAAAAAACTACCTTATTTATTTCCAACATTGTTTTTGAGAAAGAATCATGACTATCGATGTATTGGTCTATATCGACATACATATCAGGTCGAATATTGTTCATATAGAATAGGCATATATCATCTGATTTGCCTTTTGTGGAATGATATGGTACATATGTGCTGATACATCCAAATATGAATATACCGGTAGTATCGTCCTAAGTTTGACATCTAGTGGCACGATGTATCAAACAAAGTCATTTAAACTTAGAGATTTTAGATTAAAGTATATATATTTGTAATGGCACTGCGTCAATGTGCAGTGCTTCGTCGGGAAACTCCAAGAGTAAGGTGTGATACAGCACAACAACAAGTTTTCCCTTAGTAAGAAACCAAGGTTATCGAACCAGTAGGAGGAAGGAAACGTCTCAAAGATGTTGCAAGCAACGCGGAAACCTGCACAACACAAACTCAAGACTTTGCCCCAACGAATTAGTGAGGTTGTCAAGCTCACCGGTTTGCTGTAACAAAGGATTAAACGTATGGTGTGGAAGGTGATAATGGTTTGCAGCAAGTAAACAAGTAACAGTGGAAGATGTATCAATGGTAAAGATTGGACCGGGGTCCATAGTTCACTAGAGGTGCTCTCCTTAGATAAACAACATGGCATTAAGGGTAAACAAATTACAGCAGGGCAATTGACAGGAACTGAGCAAGGCATAACAATGCAATATCAGACAAAAAGATTCTATGAGATTCGATTGGGCAATGCAACAATATACATAGACCGCCATCCAACTGCATCTATGACTAGAAGTCCACCTTCAGGTTATCATCTGAACCCCCTCCAGTATTAAGTTGCAAGCAACAGACAACTGCTTTAAGCAAAGTGTGTAAGGTAAACAATCCACTTGTTCTATGAACAAGAGATTGTTGTTTTCTCCCTAGTGGCAATAGCACGTCTACAACCGAAGAGATTTATGTCACTTCCCTTGGAAACTAGAGGCATGAACCCACTATCGAGCATAAATACCCCCTCTTGGAGTCACTAGCAACTACTTGGCCAAGATAGCTACTAACAACGAAGAGCATGCAAGATCATAAACAACACAGACATGATAGTATCAAATAGACAAAACCATTAATCAATCTGACATAGTAATCTCAATATCCATTGGATCCTCGCAAGCACAACATGCATGATTACAAATAGATTAGATCTTGATCATGAATGAAGCTCACAAGATCTATACATGAAAGCACAAAGGAGGAGATACAACCATCTAGCTACTACATGGACCCGTAGTCCAAAGTGGAACTACTCACGCTTCATACCGGAGAGAAAGCCTCCAGGATGATCTCTCCTCCGGCAGGGTGCCGGGAAGAACTTCATATCCCCCCGATCTAGGGACGACGGTGGCGGTTACAGAAGGTTTCGTGGAGTTTTGATTGGGTGCCTAGGGTTTCTGCATCGAGGGTTTCTTATAGGCGAAGAGGCAAGACTGGGATGCGGCCAGAGGGCCCACACCCTACCCAGGCGTGGGGTGGGCCCACCCGCACCTAGGGGGTGTGGCGGCCCTGGCTCGCCTCTCTGTCTCTCCTCTGGACTTCGTGTCGCCCATGGTAAAATATTGACTTTGGCTTTTGTCCCGTCCAATTTCGAGAATATTGATTTTCTGCCTTTTTGGAACCAAAAACAGAAGAAAACACGCAACTGACACTATGGCAACTTGTTAATAGGTTAGTTCCAGAAAAGATATAAAAATACCTCAAAGTCTAGACAAAGCAAAGCAAAGTAGATAGTAAACAAGCATGGAGCATCAAAAATTATAAATACATTTCCGACGTATCAAGCATCCTCAAGCTTAACTCCTGCTCGTCCTCGAGTAGGTAAGTGATAAAAAATAATAATTTTTGAGGTGACATGCACCATCAAAACCAAGATCAAACCATTTGCAAGCATTGAAAGCTGGGATCAAAGAACTCTAAACATGTGCATGAAAGATGGAGTTCTAACAATAAGACAAAGTAACTATGCATGCAACATGAAAGGCTACAAACAAAGACCATGAATAACATGCATTGAAAAAAATTTGTTTGTTTCGCATATAGAAAACATGGCATAGTGGCAATAAGCTTGTCCCTCATGGAGTAGCAAATAGATGCATAGGACACCTTCAAAGTTCATAACAGTGACTAGATAAAATAGCACAAGAACAAGTAATATCACAATATGCATCAATCAATAAGTTTTGGACACTGCACACAGAATGGCAATTATGCTCTCTTAATGGTGCCTAAAGGTAGAAGGTGGAGACTCGATATAATGGTGGAATAAAGGCCCTTCATAAAGGGAAGCAGGGATTTCAAGTTTCAAAAAGAGCTTCCAAAAATTATGGTACTTGTTAGCTTTCAGCCCTCATTGCCCCTATCATAAGCATCTTGAAGTGATTAAGGTTAAAGTGAACAAACTATGGAGTATATGCTTGACAAAGTATAAGTTGGCAATCTCAAGTCCCTTGAATACGAGGGCCACACCTCATGCTACTCAACTTTAGTCACTTGTAAGTTCTTGTCATAGTAAGTACATGTGTATCTGATATGTCAGAAACGTATCTATAATTTTTGATGCTCCATGCTTGTTTAGTATCCACTTTGCTTTGATTTTTCTACACTTTGAGATGTTTTTATATCTTTTCTGGAACTAACCTATTAACAAGTTGCCACAGGCTGCTTGCCTCTGCTTTTTTGGTTCTAGAAAGGCAGCAAATCAATATTCTCAGAATTGGACGGGACAAAAGCCAAAGTCAATATTTTACCGTGGGTGACACGAAGTCCAGAGGAGAGATGGAGAAGCGGACCAGGGCGGCCAGACCCCCCTAGGCGCGGGTGGGCCCACCCCACGCCTGGGTAGGGTGTGGGGCCCTGGTCGCCTCCCAGCCTCGCCTCTTTGCCTACAAGAAGCCCCCAATGCAGAAACCCTAGGAACCCGATCAAAACTCCACGAAACCTTCTATAGCCACCGCCACCGTCGTCCCTAGATCGGGGGGATCTGAAGTTCTTCCCGGCACCCTGCCAGAGGGGAGATCATCCCGTAGGCCTTCTCTCTGGTATGAAGCGTGAGTAGTTCCACCTTGGACTATGGGTCCATGTAGTAGCTAGATGGTTATATCTCCTCCTTGTGCTTTCATGTATAGATCTTGTGAGATCCGTTCATGATCAAGATCTAATCTATTTGTAATCATGCATGTTGTGTTTGCGGGGATCCGATGGATATTGAGATTACTATGTCAGATTGATTAATGGTTTTGTCTATTTGATACTATCATGTCCGTGTTGTTTGTGATCTTGCATGCTCTCCGTTGTTAGTAGCTATCTTGGCCGAGTAGTTGCTAATGACTCCAAGAGGGGGTATTTATGATCGATAGTGGGTTCATGCCTCTAGTTTCCAAAGGAAGTGACAAAAATCTCTTCGGTTGTAGATGTGTTGTAGACGCTAGGGAGAAAACAACGGTCTCTTGTTCATGAAACAAGTGGATTGTTTACCTTACACACTTTGCTTAAAGCAGTTGTCTGTTGCTTGCAACTTAATACTGGAGGGGGTTCGGATGATAACATGAAGGTGGACTTCTAGTCATAGGTGCACTTGGATGGCGGTCTATGTATATTGTTGTATTGCCCAATCGAATCTCATAGGATCTTTTTGTCTGGTATTGCATTGTTATGTCTTTCTCAGTTCGTGTCAATTGCCCTGCTGTAATTTGTTTACCCTTCATGACATGTTGTTTATCTAAGGAGAGCACCTCTAGTGAACTATGGACCCGATCCAATCTTTAACATTGATACATCTTCCACTATTACCTGTTTACTTGTTGCAAACCATTACCTTCCACACCATACGTTTAATCCTTTGTTACAGCAAACCGGTGAGCTTGACAACCCCACTGATTCGTTGGGGCAAAGTCTTGAGTTTGTGTTGTGCAGGTTTCCGTGTTGCTTGAAACACCTGTGTGACGTTTCCTTCCTCCTACTGGTTTTATAACCTCGGTTTCTTACTAAGGGAAAACTTGTTGCTGTGCTGCTTCACACCTTACTCTTGGGGTTCCCAATAGGATCCACGTCAGCCGTCAAGTTCTCTAGCGCCATTGCCCGGGAGGCTAAGGACATCTTCACAAGGGGAGTCCTCCACTTCCTTTCTCTTTACTTTGTTTTTAGTTTGCTTAGTTTCTTTTGCTTGGTTTTGTTTGGCTCTTTTCAAAAACTCCAAAAAAAACTAGTCTGGTTTGGTTTGCTTTCTCTTATCAAAAACACAAAAAAATAGTTCCTACTCTAGGTGTTGCTGCTGTTTTTGGCTTGCCCACCTTTGCCAAAATGAACTCCGCTGAGAACACCATGTTGCTCCCCAAGTTCACCCTAAAAAACCTTTCAATAGGTAGTGGCTCCATAATTGGGAAAGATAATATTGAATAATTTTTTAATTATGTTAGCAAGCATGAGGATATTGAGGATAAATCTATAGCAGAGCTTGCTCCTAATTATGAGATTGCTGCAGCTTCTTTAGTTCATATGCTGGAGGCTAGGTTTGTTAGCCTTAACCCCATGATGCAAATTTTGTTCCTAAAACTAAAGAAGGAAAAGAATGCTGAAAAGAGAGAATTTATTATTGAAACTTTACTAAAAGAGTTTCATCATGTTGCTAAGGAAGCCAGAAAGGTCTTTGAGCATTTTAACATGCTAGGCTCATGCGTAGATGTTGTGGGTACTTCAGATAAAACCAAGCCTATAGAGGATTTTAAGATACCCATACCCTTTAAGCTTGTTGGAATGCATGCAGCCTTTGAAAAAAAAATTGATTGGATTGTTCCTAAAAATCCTTTTGATAAAAGTAGTAAACCAAAGAGAAATGAGAAAGGATCCTCCAAGACTCATTTAGATGAGATACCTCTCATAGTGGAAGACTTTGCAAGTATTGACCTCAATGCTTCTTCATTTAAAAATACTTGATTCTTCTTGCTTCTTATGCCTAGCTTAAAGGCGTTAAAGAAAAGTACTTGTTGAGAGATAACCTAAGAGTTTCCTTGAGTCTTGGAAGTTATTACTTTTGTAATGACCTCTCCTTATCCTTTTTGTTTGCTTTTTGGGCCAAGAATGACCTCTAATGAGAGGGAAGTAAGATTCGGGGAGTTGCTGTCCCGAAACAGATTTCTGTCCTCCACCATAAAAACTCGTGAGATGTCTCTGTAACTCGGATTGAGCTGAAAATTTATGAATAAATCTACCAGTATGTTAGATAACTTTCGTTAGTTCAACACTTTTTGATTTGAGCAACAGAAGATTTTCGAAAAAAAGGTTTCTACCTGCTGGTCTATTTTGACAGATTTCTTCCATTATTTGCATTTGCTTCTTAATCCTTTTTGAGTTCTATTTAGGTGAATTGAGATTTTTGAAGGAGTTGCTACAGTAGCATGTGTTTTTATTGAAAAGTTTTGTTGTTCCAAAGCTTTACCTAAAGGTCTATTATCTTTTGAATACACTAATGTTGCTAACGAAGATTGTGTGAAGTTTTGTATGAAGGAGAAATTTCAAGTGTAGAGAGAGAATGATGTAATGAGATGAAGAATGGACAAAAGCTCAAGCTTAGGGATTCCACCCCGGTGTCACCCCAAGAAATATCCAAGAGGTACAAGCGTCAAAGCTTGGGGATGCCCAAGGCATCCCCTTCTTCATCAATAAAAAGCTCAGGTCTATCTAGACACTTCATTTTTATTGTTTCATGCATAGTTGTGTTGTTCTTGGAGCGTTAGTTTTCGTTTGGTTTGCTTAGTTGTTTAGTTTGCTCGAATAAAGTAGTTTGGACCCCTGTTCACGTTGTGTTGTTTCAAATAAGTTGCTTGGTGTTGGAAAGGAGTAGGAAGTTCCTGCTTGAAAGTGCAAGAGGAGCTTGCATTGACTGTGAATTAGACTTTAGCATGACATGCTAGGTGTTGTTTTAACCTTATGCTTAGTGATTATTCTTGTCGCATGTCTTGTTCCAAACAATTGGGATTGCTTAGTGTGCCTTGAAGAAATTATGCGTTGTTTTAGCATACAAAAGCATAGTATTGTGGTATTCTCTTTTGATGATTTGTTTGGGTTGACTTGGCACATGCTCACACCATGTTATGACTATGACAAGTCACCATAGCCTCTATGATCATTTAGTCCTTGACTTGTAGTACCACTCTATGCTTTGATTAGTAATGTTTTGTTGCTCTGCATGATTATGGCCATTATTGCTCTCTTAGTTGGTTGCTCCCAGTCTTTTGCTAGACTCCACTTATATGAGTAAGATCTACTCATGCTTACAACTCCCAAGAAACCAAGTTATTCCAAAGTGTCCACTATAAATCCCTATGCATGGTGTGTTACACCATTCCAAGTATATTCTTGTTTTTAGCTAACTTCCAGTTAAAAAGTATTCTGTTATGTGAAAACTTAGTGATTAAAGCCCTCACAAACTTGACGACACACTTTATATTCTTTGCCTCTAATAAACTTGAACCATTGTGTCATCTATGTTGTATATGCTTGCACTTATACGTTGGAATTAGCAGAACCTTGGTGTCACGGGGAACGTTTTCAACATTGCACTTATACTTTGTACTCAGTTGATATCATACTCTTTTGTCTATGGATGTCACCGATGTGAAATAAAGAGGGAACTTGTAAGTCCATGGAGTATGTATTTTGTGTTAGAGAAACGCCTGGGCCGCTAGCCTAAGCCATTCCTAATCATGGTGGAAACTTGCCGCATCACCATAGTGAGCTATCTATGAAGCATCCTCAATAAAAAGCTATGCATATAGTAAATAAAAAGATCGTTGAGATGCTCATTGTTCTCTTGCCTTGTCATTTTGGTTATGGGATAGCTCATGTACCATGTGCAAGGGGTACCCCATTGGCGGTTCTCTATGATACGCATGTACTTACAATGACAAGAACTTACAAGTGACTAAAGTTAAGTAGCATGAGGTGTGGCCCTCGTATCCAGGGGACTTGAGATTGCCAACTTATACTTTGTCAAGCATATACTCCATAGTTTGTTCACTTTAACCTTAATCACTTCAAGATGCTTATGACAGGGGAAATGAGGGTTGAAAGCTAACAAGTACCATAATTTTTGGAAGCTCCTTTTGAAACTTGAAATCCCTGCTTCCCTTTGTGAAGGGTCTTTCTTCCACCATTATTTGAGTCTCCACCTTCTACTTCTAGGCGTCATTAAGAGAGCATAGTTGCCATTCTGTGTGCAGTGTCCCAAAACTTATTGATTGATGCATATTGTGATATTACTTGTTCCTGTGCTACTTGTTTCTAGTCACCCTTGTGAACTTTGAAGGTGTCCTATGCAGCTATTTGCTACTCTATGAGGGACAAGATGATTGTCACTATGCCATGTTTTCTGTATGTGAAACAAACAAATGTTTTTCAATGCATGTTATTCATGATCTTTGTTTGTAACCTTTCATGTTGCATGCATAGTTACTATGTCCTGTTGTTAGAACTCCATCTTTCATGCATATGTTCAGAGTTCTTTGATCCCAGCTTTCAATGCTTGCAAATGGTTTGGTCTTGGTTTTGATGGTGCATGTAACCTCAAAAATTATTCTTTTTATCACTTACCTACTCGAGGACGAGCAGGAGTTAAGCTTGGGGATGCTTGATACGTCGGAAACATATCTACAATTTTTGATGCTCCATGCTTGTTTAGTATCCACTTTGCTTTGCTTTGTCTACACTTTGAGGTGTTTTTATATATTTTCTGGAACTAACCTATTAACAAGTTGCCATACTGCCAGTTGCCTGTTTTTGGTTCTAGAAAGGCAGAAAATCAATATTCTCGGAATTGGATGGGACAAAAGCCAAAGTCAATATTTTACCGTGGGCGACACGAAGTCCAGAGGAGAGACGAAGAAGCGGACCAGGGCGGCCAGACCCCCCTAGGCGCGGGTGGTCCCACCTCGTGCCTGGGGAGGGTGTGGGGCCCCTGGCCGCCTCCCAGCCTCGCCTCTTCGCCTACAAGAAGCCCCCAATGCAGAAACCCTAGGAACCCGATCAAAACTCCATGAAACCTTCTATAGCCACCGCCACCGTCATCCCGAGATCGGGGGGATCTGAAGTTCTTCCTGGCACCCTGCCGGAGGGGAGATTAACCCGGAGGCCTTCTCTCTGGTATGAAGCGTGAGTAGTTCCACCTTGGACTATGGGTCCATGTAGTAGCTAGATGGTTGTATCTCCTCCTTGTGCTTTCATGTATAGATCTTGTGAGCTCTGTTCATGATCAAGATCTAATCTATTTGTAATCATGCATGTTGTGTTTGCGGGGATCTGATGGATATTGAGATTACTATGTCAGATTGATTAATGGTTTTGTCTATTTGATACTATCATGTCCGTGTTGTTTGTGATCTTGCATGCTCTCCGTTGTTAGTAGCTATCTTGGCCGAGTAGTTGCTAGTGACTCCAAGAGGGGGTATTTATGCTCGATAGTGGGTTCATGCCTCTAGTTTCCAAAGGAAGTGACAAAAATCTCTTCGGTTGTAGATGTGTTGTAGCCGCTAGGGAGAAAACAACGGTCTCTTGTTCATGGAACAAGTGGATTGTTTACCTTACACACTTTGCTTAAAGCAGTTGTCTGTTGCTTGCAACTTAATACTAGAGGGGGTTCGGATGATAACCTGAAGGTGGACTTCTAGTCATAGGTGCAGTTGGATGGCGGTCTATGTATATTGTTTTATTGCCCAATTGAATCTCATAGGATCTTTTTGTCCGGTATTGCGTTGTTATGCCTTGCTCTGTTCATGTCAATTGCCCTGCTGTAATTTGTTTACCCTTCATGCCATGTTGTTTATCTAAGGAGAGCCCCTCTAGTGAACTATGGACCCCGTTCCAATATTTACCATTGATACATCTTCCACTGTTACATGTTTACTTGCTGCAAACCATTACCTTCCACACCATACGTTTAATCCTTTGTTACAGCAAATCAGTGAGCTTGACAACCTCACTGATTCGTTGGGGCAAAGTCTTGAGGTTGTGTTGTGCAGGTTTCCGCGTTGCTCGCAACACCTGTGTGACGTTTCCTTCCTCCTACTGGTTCGATAACCTGAGTTTCTTACTGAGGGAAAACTTGCTGTTGTGCTGCTTCACACCTTACTCTTGGGGTTCCCAGCAGGCTCCACATCAGCCATCAGTGTCATAGAGAATAGCCAACGGGGTACCCCTTGCACATGGTACAGGAGCTATCCCATAACCAAAATGACAAGGCAAGCAGACAACGAGCATCTCAGCGATCTTTTTATTTACTATGTGCATAGATTTTTATTGAGGATGCTTCATAGATAGCTCATTATGGTGATGCTGCAAGTTTCCACCATGACTCATAGATAGCATGGCTTAGGCTAGCGGCCCAGGCGTTTCTCTAACACAAAATACATAACTCCATGTACTTACAAGCTTCCTCTTTATTTCACACCGGTGACATCCATAGACAAAAGAGCATGCTATCAACTGTGTACAAAGTACAAGTGCAATGTTGAAAACGTTCCCCGTGACAACACAGTTCTGCTAATTCCAATGTATAAGTGCAAGCATATACAACATAGATGACACAATGGTTCAAGTTTATTAGGGGCAAAGAATATAAAGTGTGCCATCAAGTTTGTGAGAGCTTTAATCACTAAGTTTTCACATAACAAAATACTTTTTAATTGAAAGATAGCTGAAAAAAGAATATACTTGGAATGGTGTAACACACCATGCATAGGAATTTATAGTGGACACTTTGGAATAACATGGTTTCTTGGGAGTTGGAAGCATGAGTAGAGCTTACTCATACAAGTGGAGGATAGCAAAAGACTGGGAGCAACCAACTGTAACATCCCAACATTAGAGCTTAGAAATAAGCTGAACACAGGTGTGTGCATTGCATTCATGCATAGAAAATCTGAAGAATTTTCGCGCTTTTAAATAAAAACTTGTCAAAGTGATTGAAGCTTCTCTTAGCTTGATGGAATTGAAGTAGATCATCAAGTTGACTGCGATAAGTTTCAAGATGACCTTTGCTAAAACCTTATTTTGGGTAAACATGATTTGATCTAAGGGTAGATCTAATGGAATAAAACTAAACCCTAATACATTACTTAATGATTTATATTTGATCTTTAGGTGATCATATCACAGTATTCATTATAATCACTCATGAGTACCAAATTATAAATATAACACAAATAATAAGAATGTAACAACCATATCTTAATCTCATCTACTTATACCATGAGTATCATGGAAACACCTAACTTTAAATCTTTGGTGAGATTGAGTAGGAAAGAAACCAAGACAACATCATTCACCATATACCTTTCTTTCCGTATCAATCTTTATCATCTCTATTGAATCATATCCTTATAAGTGTGTTCATCAATATTGAGTAATCAATTACTGATTCACCAATTCTTAACTTATCAATGCTTGATCTATCAATTCTTGCCCTTATCATAGCATCCACTCTAAAACCTTTAGAGAGAGAAGTAAGAAGAGATAGTTGGCAATGCTAGTTTTAGATGTCATCTATAGGATGTGAGTGATTTGAGTAAATCAAATCAATATGGTAACAAAGAAGATTACAAGGATGAAGTCTAAAGATTGTTACCAGGAGTAGTCCTATTGGATCAAGTAGGTATAGTCAATGAATTATATCTCTCAATCCAATAGAGCTAAACAGAAGATAATTAGAATACAACTGTAGTGTTGTATTGAAGAAGCCTTGGTTAGCCAATTGGAAACCTAAAACCTAAAGGATTATAATGATCATGCCTTACTCACCAATATTGAATGCTTATACCAAGTATAAGTGACATTGGTGGATAAAACATGATTGAACTATAGTATAGATTTGTTATCCTAGATTAGTCATTACAAGTCACATTAATATAATGTGAGGTTGTCATGTTAAATACTGGAGTTAATAAGAGACAAGATAGTATGAATAAGATGATGTTAAGATAACATTGGATTATAGAAGTAGTAGTCTTCTCTTGGGAAATACTAAACACTTAAGGAGGGTAGAATTGGATATAAACATCTACTGGGATAGTATTAGTGGTGGGTAATTAAGGAAGAATATAAGAAGATTAGGAAAAGCTTTAGTATAAGACAAGCTTAATGGATGTATAACTGGCTTTAGAAGAATAAAAGTAGATAAGAAGTTTCTATAAAGCAAAGCTCATCATGCTAACACATGATGATAGATATAGAGAAGTAATATATCTAGGAAAGGAATTCCTTAAATAGAAATCCAGAATTATGAAGTATGGAATATAGGAATCTTTGCTGAACACTAAACCCTCAATCTAAGACCAAACCTAATATCCACTTTCTATGGTTGATCTATCATCCTGTTTCCATAATGGTTGATAGGAATAATTTCCTGCATTAATCATTTCAGCACACCTTGGACATTCTCAACCATCATTATTATAGGTGCTTATGGAACTATCTTTATTAATTGTTTCTCATAAGTTATCCTAGAAAACAAATCCATTATTTTACTTTGAATGGCGATGTTAGTAAAGATCACAAACATAAAGACAATGTGATTAACCATTAATCTTTATTTACATCAACAAAATAAACTTGTGAATATTAAATCTTCTAAAAACTTATGGTAAAGCATTTTCAATTCAAACTTTAACTCATTAGTTAGTAGTAATCCATTCTATAATAAGTTTATGAAATTATGCCCAATTAGATTCATATTAAAGACCCTCACAAATAATAATAGAAAAAGGTGTCTAAATAAAGAAAGTAAAGAAACCCTAAACAATATATAATAAAAGTCACCAATTGATTCTTAATAATTTCATTGTTGTTGAAAATGTTCAGCAAATAAAATTCTATAAAGATAAGTCAAAGTTATTGCATAAATTCAAAGCTTAAGACAAAACAAAAATTAGAAAAGAAATAGAACAAGGAAAAAAATAGGGGAAACATGAAATCTGGCCTCGGCCCACATTTTTAGGGAATTAACTGTCGCTCGCGTGCAGCAGCAACCACGAGCCGCTCACTTTGCTGCAGCCCAGCAACAACCCAAGACCAGCCCAGTCTGCCTTCCTCTCTGACTGACTAGTGGACCAACAAAGGACTGCGGGTTAAGTCTAGATTTTTAACAGGGGGTTTTCGGCGAAATGACCGTCGTCGTCTTCCTCGTGCGTCACAAGCACCTTGCTAAAGGGGTTCGCCGCCGCCCGATGTCGTCGTCAGCCGAGCGTCGTGATTCCTGCCACCGTCCCAGAAGACGATAAGAAGGCCACAGCTACACCTCTGCTCGATCTCATCCTCTCTCACTCGCCACTCTCTTCCTCTTCCCCTCTCACTGAAACCCTAGTCGTCGGAGTTGTTCATCGTCATCATCAGAGACCTTCCCGGGACCAACCGATGATGCCGCAAGCTCCGCCGGGGTGGACACTGTCTAGGTGTGGAAGGAATCGAGCTAGAAGGCCGTAATCGCGCGCATCCACCTTCTCTGACTGCCGCTCGCCGTCGACCATGGCGACGTTGTCCGAGCTCGCCTCCCCTCGCCATAGCCTCCACGAGATTCCTGGTAAGCTTCTGAGTATGCTGGCATATTCCAATTCGTCGTTCGCTCATCGTAGTTACCTACCCGCGTGAGGCAGTGCCGCACCGTCGCGCGAGCTTGTCGCCGATCAACCTCCGATGACCAAACTTGAGCGGCGCCACCACCATTCGACTCAGCATGCTCGCTGTTCAAAGAACCCACTTCCCGTGCAAGATCCACCAAATCAATCGATCGAACTTCGATCTGAGGGTGAGAGTTCGTGTACGTCACGATGATGTATTGCTGGCGTCATCCTTAACCAAGTCCACTCTATTGACTGGTCTTTGTCCATGTGGCAGATGACGTGGCCTAGGGCCCATGGGTCAGTGTCTGTGGCTAGGTAGAGTTGCGGTATAAAAAGTCCGTGTCTGTTTAGAAAACAATTAAAACAATATGATTTCAAATTTCAAATATTCCAGAAATAAAATAAAATGATTAAATCTTGTAAATTTAATATCTTTTGTTTTATAAATCAGAAAAATACATATAATATATGAAAATGTTTAGAAAAATAAAATCTACAACTTAAAAATATTATTAAATATTATTGTCATAATTATTTAAATAAATATTATTTAATAAATACTTTATCAAGTTTTAATACTTTTATAATTAATATTTTAATAATGGTAAATGTTAAAAAATATAAATAAAATACCAAAAATCTTAGAAAAACAAGAATTAGATTTTAAAACTATAATCATGCATTATTATTCCTCTTAATTAAATATTTATTATTTATGAAGCATTTATAAGGTAATAAACCTTATTAAAATCATATCTTATTATTTGTAAATCACAAAAATAAATGTAATATACCAAAATGATCACAAAAATAATACCTACATGTTTAAAATGTAATATTCCACTTTTGAGTGAAATAAAAGGTTAAACACTTTTATAACTTGAAATAAAACCTATTTCCTTAATTAATAATTCATATTAAGGTAAATAAAACTTGTATGTAATTCTAAAAATTAACTAATTAAGTCTAATAAATAGTATTAGTCTTAAATATTGATAATATGAAGTTAAAATGCTTCAAAACCTTTTAATACAATTTTATTAAATTACCTTTCAACCATAAGTGTAAATTATGTTATAGAAGAATTCTTATCCATTATAAAATCTCCAAGGATAAATTGTAATAAGATAAAAACCATTATTTATAGTAACCACAAGTTCATAAACAAATCAAAACACTATAAATAAATCCATAAGTAATAAATAATATTGTTACTTATTCAAAAACCTTAATCACACCTTTATAGGGGAATAAATCCCTTTATACCATTATAATGTAAAGGAATCACTACTCCAATAGAAGTAATGCCATTCTTAAGTAACCCTCAGGAAACAATACAAAATGAACAAGATACAAGTATCATAAGTAATACACCCTAAGTCTATCTACATTATTAAAGTTAATTATAGTTACCAAGCTTTGAGTATAATACTAAATACTTTACTATATGCTTTATAGTTAACTTTGGTCTGTTATAATTAAGTTATCAAGAATCTTAATACCAAACCAACCCAGTTAAAAACCAAGATAGATAAGTCTCAAATACTAATAATTTCATTATTCCAGTAAAGGCAATTCTTTCTTACTTAAAGACTATAACTAGAAAGAACACCTCATAAGGTTAACTTAAAAGCTTAAATGCTTCTAATTAGTTGAATAAGATTTTCTTCAAAAGTTATTCGTTTTGCCACTTCAATCAACATATAACAATTAATATTAAACACCTTACTTTATACTATACTTGTATAATAAAATTGTTAATACTTAAATTCTTTATAAGTGACATTACTTGTAAAGTAAAACTTGAAGATAAACAATTAAGATGTAATCAACCTTGAGTAGCATTCCATACTGTGTATTTTTTTGTTGTATAAATACATGTTGTTTCCACACTTACAAGCCTTAATAAGAAGCACATGTGTGAAACTTAATATAAACGGGCAACACATTCCAAGGAAACCCTTTCCAGTATCCAAACCCTAGATCAACGTTATCCCCGGGATTAGCGTTTATCAACTTGCATCACATTACTTATGCATAAAAGCATCTTGCTTCTTTAAACATTAGTCCTTACCGGACCAATGATGCAGATTTCCGCAATTGGATCTTATATTGTCTTGAAGACCGTGAGTGCATAATCTTGCAATCACAAAAGGCAAGTTCACACTTGCTCATGTCCTTTGATTATTTTCAGAAAGTTTTTACAAATCCAAAGGTTGTCATCACCGCATTTGAAAAAGGCCAGAAAACACTATTTTCATAATAATATGATTATAGGTTATTTACCATGAGGTAATAACCTACTATAAGAGTTCCGGTGGTAAAGGAACATATTATCTAGGACTTAACAACCAATGTCGCCAGTGATTCTTGCGCGTATATTACGCGTTGACCATGAGATTTGGAATGGGACGGAGAAGTCAGCTGTATCTTTTCCCTCTCGCATGGAGTTGGATGTGCGGGTCGTGGCTGTTATCACTCGTAGCGTGGATATTATTTATGGTAATTCGTAGAGGATATGCATCATATGGGTGGGAGCCCTCAACGTCCCACGATAGTTCCGGCATCTGAACGGTTTGTACTGTCGTTGCCGTAATTCAATAGGTGGGCTGGCATACACCAAGGAGACATGCGGGGTCGCGGAGAAGGCAGTGATTGGCTTGGATCTTAGTCTGGGCCTCACACCAAGGAAGTGTGAACGAACCTGCAATTCGGATGTGCAACAAAGCTAATATCTCTCATGGGTAAAGTGATGCACCTTTGCAGAGTGTAAGAATCTGAACTTGTTACCCCTGCTCGGGAAGGAGCTGAACGCGGGAAAGGAACCCCATGAAGGTTCCGTAAACCCGTGAAGGCCGATGTACATAGTTTTTCTAATAAAAGCAATCTTTGAAGAAATGTTTATGAAACCTGCATTGCCTACGACCTATGGTCTGTGGGGTAGCTATAGTGCATCAAACACTTTTATAGTGAACTTGCCGAGTACGCCGCCAGACTCAAAGTATCTTCTTAACCCTTGCTAGGTTCTAAAGCCAATGCATTTACGCGTCACATCAAGTTATGTTCCAGGAATGATCATCAAAAGCTAACACTCTTCAATGAAGTCAAGAAAGTCAACATATGCATCAACTCAAGTGAAGACGAAGTTGCTGATTAGATAAGAATATAATTTCTAACTATAGAACCTATTTTTGTAGAGTATTGCGATAGCAGCAATGCAAGCCAGTAGTGCAGCTACTAGTTTTATAAATATGGTAGCTATGAGTTATTTGTTCTTGATTCTTCTTCATAAGAAGTTTCTTTCTCTCTCTTTAACCTAGAGTGTTCTCTGGATCTTGTGTAAAGATTTGAGTTGTAACCTATAATCATGTCTTGGACCTGCTATGTTTCTGTTGTACTAATCTGAGGGATGTAATACTAGTGAACGGTGTTTCATTAGTGTTATGTCAACGACTATAGTGTACTACATCATGTAGTGGTATGCCGGGTCACCGCAGTTGGTATCAGAGCATATGCTTTGACCTTAGGATTAAAACCTTTTAGGAAGATCTATAGGTTGGATAGTGACTATAGGAGCCATCTTATCTAAACCAAATGATCGCATGACTTGTGATGAGTATCCACTTGAGGATAAACCTTGTCACATCTAGTCAGATGTTTAAGCTATTCTTTATTAGGAGTAGTTATTTTTCTTTTCTCAAGTATAGTGCTCTTTAGTATCCTCCGAGGGAGACATAAACCACCAAGATACTGTAGAAAAGTGCAAGACATTAATTGAAGTAGTCCTAATGGTATAGCCTAATCCTAGAATATAAGTAAGAACAGTAAAATCTTAGTATCAGTTGATAACCAAAGACAACCTGATGAATATTATTGGAATCTATGTTGATGTAATGAGTAGTAATCATGTGGGATTCACTTGAGAATTCTACGTGATGAAGTGAGATTCTGCTAAGACTGAATGATAGAGTAACGTGAAACAAAGTTATCATGGTTAGATTTGAAGGGTTTCGCGGCATAGTAAATCAAAATTTTCTACGGAGCGAACAGAGGGAAAGCCAAGATCTAATCTAGGAGATGCAAACAACGAGAGAGATTGGATTAGATCTTCATACCCTTGAAGATTCAAGACAGCGGAACGCTCGTCGGGCGTGGGTGATGTAGTCGCTCGCTTCTCCTCGCGATCCGATCCGATCTAGCACCACAAGTGGCGGTGCCTCGTGAGATGCACACGCAAACCTCGGCGTCTCCTCCTTCCTCGGACCAGCGAGTATGGTGGAGAGATAGATTGGATCTACAACGACGGCGTGGTGTATATGGTGGAGAATTTCTGCTGCAGGCTTCTCCTACAAACAATCGGGAGAGAGGAAGGTAGCAAGGCGCTAGGGCTTGGAGGAAGGTGTGTGTAGGGGGTGAGGCACCACCCTCTATATATAGAGGCGGCCAGCCTGCCCTCCTCCAAGCCTATCTCTAGTTTAAACAATTTAAACTCTCCCTTATCTAGAAATCCTATCTCTAGTTTAAACGATTTAAACTCTCCCTTATCTAGAAATTCTATCCCGAGATTTAAACGAGTCAAATCTCTCTAGAATCGGCTGGGCCCTATGGGGCCTTGTGCCCTGGCCCAATGCGCAGACACTCCCTCATAGGCCCATGCCCCTCCCGGAAGGTGGGGCCACGTTGGTCCCCTCCGGAAGGTTCTAGAAGCTTCCGATAATACCGATTAACCGGAACAATTCGAACTCCAAAACGGCAGCCTTATATGAATCTTATTCTCGGACCATTCGGAACCTCTCGTGATATCCCGGATCCCATCCGAGACTCAACAAAAATTCATAAACCAATTATCCAATCTATCCTAGCGTCGAGATCGTTAAGTGTGTGACCTGCGGGTTCGAGAATATGCGTACATGATCTTCTATCAATAATCAACAATGGTGCAGGCACCCATATTGACTCCACATTCATCGATGATCATATCGGATGAACCACGATGCGAGATTCAATCAATCCCATATATATATTCCCTTTGTCTCGCGATATTTTACTTGCCGAGATTCGATCGTCGATGCAATCATACCTAGTTCAATCTCGCTCACGGAAGTACTTTACTGTTCCGTAATCCGATATCACTTTGTGATTAACTCCTTAACCACATGCTTGCAAGCGGTGTTGATATCGATTCGAAAGTGGGCAAGTATATCTCTCGACTTGGGAGGGACAAATTCCATCTCGATACATACAACCCAAAAGATACTTTCCGATCACCGAGACACCTTTATGATCACCCTCTCATAGGATGACGCTTGATGACCTCAAAGCTTTCTTCCGGTACCGTGGAGTTGCATTATCTCATGGTCTAAGGAATACAATATTTGACATAGGAAAAGCTTCACAAAGACGAACACGATGACACGATCTAATTGCTCGCTTTGTTTGGGTCTATCCACCATATCATTCTCCCAATGATATGATCTCATTATCAATTGACAAATCATGTCTATGGTTAGGAAACCTTAACCATCATTGATCAATGAGCTAGTCCATAGAGGCGCACTAGGGACACGGTGTTGTTTACAAACCACACAAGTATTAAAGTTTCGCTAATACAATTCTAGCATGGAATATAAACTTTATCATGAACAAGAATTATAATAATAACATCTTTATTATTGCCTCTAGGGCATAATTCCAACAGTCTCCCACTTGCACTAGAGTCAATAATCTAGTTTACATTTGGCAACAATCTCACACCCATGGCAATCGAGGTGTTGATCATGTTTTACACGTGGAAGAGGTTTAGTCAATGGATCTGCGACATTCGGATCCGTATGTACTGCTAATCTTCAGATCTCCATCGCTATATAATCTCGGATTATATGAAACTTGCGGTTGATATGCTTGGTCTTTGGATGATATCTTGGTTCCTTAGCGAGTGCTATGGCGCCGGTGTTGTCACACAATATCTCCGATGGGTCCAATGCACTTGGAACCACGCCAAGCTCGAGGATGAAGTTTCGATCCAAACTCCTTCACTTGACGCTTCCGCGGCAGCCATGTATTCCGCTTCTCATAGATCCGCGATCACGCTTTGCTTGCACTTCTCCAACTCTGACTCCTCCATTCAAAATATAAACGATCCCATGAGATTTAGAATCATCCTTGTCGTTGTCGAAACTAGCATCGACGTAACCTTTTCGACAAGCTGTTCATCACCCCATAGACTAAGAACATTTCTTTAGTTCTATTTAGGTACTTTAGGATGTTCTTCACGGTGTCCAAAGGTTCCACTCGGATCACTTTGATATCTGCTCGTCAAACTAAGAGCATTGGACACATCCGGTCTAGTACACAAAGATGGCATACATGATGGAACCTATGGCGAGGCATAAGGCACTTTGCTCATAGCTTCCCTATCATTTACCGTAGCTGGACACCGAGCCTTGCTCAACATCTTACCGACAACATAGGCACTTTGAACCTTTCTTTGCCTTATCCATTCGAACCTTTTGAACTTTGTCTAGGTATGTACTCGCTTAAAGCTATCAGCGTCTTTGTCTATCTCTATATATCTTGATGCCCAATATATAAGCGACTTCACCTAGGTCTTTCATTGAAAAACACTTGTTCAAATAACTCTTCACATCGTTAAGCATGTTGATGTCATTTCCGATAATCAATATGTCATCCACATACAGCACCGTAAACGCCACCGAGCTCCCACTCACTTTCTTGTAGATACAAGCTTCAGAGCAATTTGGAACAAATCCAAAACTCTTGATCACTTGATCAAAACGAAGGTTCTAACTCCGAGATGCTTGCTTCATCCATAAATGGAACGCTGAAGTTTGCATACTTTACTAGCATCCTTAGGATCGACAAAACCTTCGGTTGCATCATATACAACTCTTCATCAATGTTGCCATTGAGGAAAGCGATCTTGACATCCATCGCCATATTTCATAATCATGAAACGCAGCAATTGCTAATTAAATCCGAATGGACTTAAACATCGCCACGGAGAAAAATCTCATCGTAGTCAACACCTTGAACTTGTCGAAAACCTTTGCGACAAGCCGTGCTTTATACGGTAACATTACCATCGCGTCCGCTTTCTTCTTGAATATCCATTTGCACTCAACGGCCTTTCGGCCGCTAGGAGGATCCACCAAAGTCCATACTTGGTTTTCGCCATGGATCCCAATTGGTTCATGGCTTCCACCATTTCTCGAGTCTGGGCTCATCATCGATTCCTCATAGTTCGTAGGTTCACTGTCTTCTAACAACAAGACAGTCAAGACAGGGTTGCCGTACCACTCAGGAGGGGCACGCGACCTTGTCGACCTGCGACGCTCAAGATGCGAGATCGTCCAAGCTTCATGATCCTTGTCATTAGCTTCCTCTATTGTTGGTGCAGCGACCTGGAACAATTTCAGGTCTTGCGCTACTCTCCAATTCAAGAGAAGGTTCAATAACCTCGTCTAGTTCTACTTTCCTCTCACTCACTTCTTTCGAGAGAAACTCCTTCTCAAGAAAGGTACCGTTCTTCATGACAAACACTTTGCCTTCGGTTGCGGATAGAAGGTATACCCAATGGTTTCCTTAGGGTAACCTATGAAGACGCATTTCTCCTCTTTGGGTTCGAGCTTGTCGGCATCAACTTCTTGACGAAGCTTCGCATCCCCAAACTTTAAGAAACGACAACTTAGGTTTAGCACCAAACCACGCTCATTCGGTGTCGCCTCAACGGATTTAGATGGAGCCCTATTTAAAGTGAATGCAGCGGTTTCTAATGCATAACCCCAAAATGATAACGGCAAATCAAGAAGAGACATCATTGATCGGACCATATCTAATAGGGTTCGATTCGGCGCTCAGACACACCATTGCGTACTGGTGTTCGTGGCGTGAGTTGTGAAACGATTCCACTTGCTTTAAGATGCGTGAGAAAATCATAACTCAAATATTCACCTCCACGATCGGATCGTAGAAACTTAATCTTTCATTCGATGGTTCTCCACTTCATTCTGAAATTCTTTGAACTTTTCAAACGTTTCGGATTTATGTTTCATTAAATAGATATACCCATATCTACTTAACTCATCGGTAAAAGTGAGAAAATAGCGATATCTACCGCGCGTCGAAACACTCATCGGTCGCATACATCGGTATGTATGATTTCCAACAAGTCCGCTGCTCGCTCCATCATACCGAGAACGGGGTTTTGATCATCTTGCCCATGAGTCATGGTTCGCATGTGTCAAATGATTCAAAATCAAGAGACTCCAAAAGTCCATCGAATGGAGTTTCTTCATGCGCTTTACACCAATATGACCTAGACAGCGATTGCCACAAATAAGTAGTATTATCACTATCTACTTTGCATCTCTTAGCCTCAATGTTATGGATGTGTGTTTCATCCCTTTCGAGATTTAGAAGAAATAAACCATTCACAAGAGGTGCATGACCATAAAAGATGTTACTCATATAAATAGAACAACCATTATTCTCCGATTTAAATGAATAACCGACTTGCAATAAACATGATCCGGAAATAATGTTCATGCTCAACGCAGTAACATAATAACATTTATTAAGATTTAAAACTAATCCCGAAGGTAAAACTAAGGAGGCGTCGACGGCCATCACATCAACTCTTGATCCGCTGCCAACGCCAAGATCGTCACCTCATCCCTCGCAGCCGCTCTATTCCGTAGCTCTGCTTTGAGTTACAAATATTAGCAACCGAACGTATCAAATACCCATGCACTACAACGAGGGCTAGTAAGGAAAACATCAATAACATGTATATCAAATATACCTTTGATGGTGCAGCCTTCTTGTTCGCTAAGTACTTTGACGATTATGCTTCCAAGGACCCTGTCCTTGCAATAGAAGCACTCGAGGTCCAAATTTTAGGACCGGACTGAGCTTCTTCTCGCCAGGGGCATTGCTGCCGCCCTTCTTGAAGGGCTTCTTTTCCCTTACCTTTCTTAAAGGAGGGCTTGTTGACCATCAACACATGATTATCCTTCTTGATGTCCACTTCCGCAGCCTTGACTTTGCGAAGAGCTCGTGATCGTATTAGTGGAACCAATCGATTATGAGTCACTACAAAACTTTTGTAGCCGGGAGGAGTGATTGCGAACCTGTCAATCTTGAGCTCCTCCGAATCGTGCATTCCAGCTTGCTCAAGCGTTGAGTGTAGCCCGACATCTTTATGGCGTGCTCACTAACTAACTCCCTTCCTCCATCTTGCGATTAAAGAACTTCTCGAGATCTCATATCTCTCAGAACGGGCTTGAGTCTGAAACATGGTTTTCAGCTCCTCGAGAATCTCGAAGGGCCCGGGATAGGTTTCAAAACGATTTTGAAGCTCCGGTTCCATAGCAAACAACATGGTGCTCTTAATCACACCATAATCATCTTTGCGCGACTGATAGACAGCTTTCTCATCAGCAGGGGGGTCACCTAACGCTTTACCAAGGACATAGTCCTTTTGTCCGCCAGACAGAATGATTCTTAGATTGCGGAACCAATTGGTGAAGTTAGACCCATTGTTTCTAAGCTTTTCCTTCTCAACAAAAACGTTGAAGTTGAAGTTGGATTTGGCCATGTGATCTATAGTATTTGCAAGTACAATTTAGACTATGTTCATGATAAATAGTTCAACTTAATCAAATTACTAGATGAACTCCCACTAAATTCAACATCCCTCAAGTTGTTTAGTGAACACGATCCAAATTCACCACACCTAATCCGATCATCACGAGAAGAGATGTGGTTTCAATGGTGGACAACAAAGTGTCGATCATATCATTCATATGACTCATGCTTAACCTTTCGGTTCTTGTGTTCCGAGGCCATGTCCAGACATGCTAGGCTCGTCAAGCTAGACCAAGTATTTCCGCGTGTGCAAAACCGGCTTGCACCCGTTGTATGTGATAGAGTCTATAGCACCCGATCATCACGTGATGCTTGGACACGAACTTTCGCAACGGTGCATACTTGGGGAGAACACAATTTTTATCTTGATCTTTATGAGGAATCATCTTATAATGCTACCGTCGCGATCTAAGCATAATAAGATACATAAAAGGGATAAACATCACATGCATATAACTTTATGTGACATGGTATAGCCAATCTTCAAGAATGATCTCCATCTTGTGCGTTCCAGATGATCTCCATCACTCCACCATGATTGCCTCCACCACGAATAGCAACTACAACTATTGCTAACTACTTAGCGATAAAGTAAAGCTATTACATGGCGTATAAGAAGTTGACTCGGTCATACACAATTATAAAGACAACCATATGGCTCCTGCGGTTGTGTACTCATCGACATGCAAGTCGTGAAACATTACAAAACATGATCATCGCATACATTATACACATCACATCTTGGGCCATACCATATCACGTAAAACACTCCTGCAAGAACAAGTTAGACGCCTCTACTTTGTTGTTGCATGTTTTACGTGGCTTATGGGAGTAGATGCTAAGAACGATTCTTACCTACGAAAGCCACAACGGTGATATTATGGTTGCCAAACTACGGTGTTAATCCCATGACAACTATAGTGAGAGAACGACATCCACCGGCCGCATGTGGAACAAGCCACACGTCAAGTGCGAGCGGTCTCGCGAACGACGTCGCGTAAGGTTGGCCTGGACCTTCAATCTCACTATCCCGCCATAAGAAGAACACAAACAAGAGGCTTGCAATAGAAAACATCAACGCCGCAACAACCATGTTGCGTTCTCATGAAACACATCTACGCATAGATCTAGCTCGATACCATCAAGGGTTTCGGCATAGTAAATCAAAATTTTCTACGGAGCGAACAGGGAAAGTCAAGATCTAATCTAGGAGATGCAAACAACGAGAGATTGGATTAGATCTTCATACCCTTGAAGATTCGACAGCGGAACGTTCGTCGAACGTGGGTGATGTAGCCGCACTCGCCTCTCCTCCTCGCGATCCGATCCGATCTAGCACCACAAGTGGCGGTGCCTCCGTGAGATGCACACGGGCAGCACCTCGATGTCTCCTCCTTCCTCGGACCAGCGAGTATGGTGGAGAGATAGATTGGATCTACAGCACGGCGTGGTGTATATGGTGGAGAATTTCTGGCAGGCTTCTCCTACAAACAATGGAGGGAGAGGAAGGTAGCAAGGCAGCTAGGGCTTGGAGGAAGGTGTGTGTGGGGGTGAGCGCACCACCCTCTATATATAGAGGGGGCGCCAGCCTTGCCCCTCCTCCAAGCCTATCTCTAGTTTAAACAATTTAAACTCTCCCTTATCTAGAAATCCTATCTCTAGTTTAAACGATTTAAACTCTCCCTTATCTAGAAATTCTATCCGAGATTTAAACGAGTCAAATCTCTCTAGAATCGGCTGGGCCCTATGGGGCCTTGTGCCCTGGCCCAATGCGCCAGACACTCCCTCATAGGCCCATGCCCCTCCGGAAGGTGGGGCCACGTTGGTCCCCTTCCGAAGGTTCTAGAAGCTTAAGACAATACCGATTAACCCTAACAATTCAACTCCAAAAACTGCCGCCTTATATGAATCTTATTCTCGGACCATTCCGAACCTCTCGTGATATCCCGGATCCCATCCGAGACTCCAACAAAAATTCATAAACCAATTATCCAATCTATCCTAGCGTCGAGATCGTTATGTGTGACCTCGGGTTCGAGAATATGCGCATGATCTTCTATCAATAATCAACAAGTGCAGGCACCCATATTGACTCCACACATTCATCGATGATCATATCGGATGAACCACGATGCCAGATTCAATCAATCCCATATATATATTCCCTTCGTCGCGATATTTTACTTGCCCGAGATTCGATCGTCGCATCCATACCTAGTTCAATCTCGCTCACGGCAAGTACTTTACTCGTTCCGTAATCCGATATCACTTTGTGATTAACTCCTTAACCACATGCTTGCAAGCGGTGTTGATATCGATTACGAGTGGGCCAGTATATCTCTCCGACTTGGGAGGACAAATTCCATCTCGATACATATAACCCAACAGATACTTTCCGATCACGAGAGACACCTTTATGATCACCCTCTCATAGGATGACGTTTGATGACCTCAAAGCTTTCTTCTGATACCAGGGAGTTGCATTATCTCATTGTCTAAGGAATACAATATTTGACATAGGAAAAGCTTCGCAAAGACGAACACGATGACACGATCTAATTGCTCTGCTTTGTTTGGGTCTATCCACCATATCATTCCCCCAATGATATGATCTCATTATCAATTGACAACTCATGTCTATGGTTAGGAAACCTTAACCATCATTGATCAATGAGCTAGTCCATAGAGGCGCATTAGGGACACGGTGTTGTTTACAAACCACACAAGTATTAAAGTTTCCGCTTAATACAATTCTAGCATGGAATATAAACTTTATCATGAATAAGAATTATAATAATAACATCTTTATTATTGCCTCTAGGACATAATTCCAACAGTCCCACTTGCACTAGAGTCAATAATCTAGTTTACATTTGGCAACAATCTCACACCCATGGCACCGAGGTGTTGATCATGTTTTACACGTGGAAGAGGTTTAGTCAATGGATCTGCGACATTCGCATCCGTATGTACTTTGCTAATCTTCGATCTCCATCGCTATATAATCTCGGATTATATGAAACTTGCAGTTGATATGCTTGATCTTTGGATGATATCTTGGTTCCTTAGCGAGTGCTATGGCGCCCGATGTTGTCACACAATATCTCCAAGGGTCCAATGCACTTGAACCACGCCAAGCTCAATGATGAAGTTTAATCCAAACTCCTTCACTTGACGCTTCTACAGCGACCATGTATTCCGCTTCTCTCGTAGATCGCGATCACGCTTTGCTTGCAGCTTCTCCACTACGCTCCTCCATTCAAAATATAAACGTATCCTGTCTGAGATTTAGAATCATCCTTGTCGGTGTCGAAACTAGCATCGACGTAACCTTTTACGACAAGCTGTTCATCACCCCCATAGAATGCGATTATTCTTTTGGCGTAATCATGTGAGGTTAGTTTACTAATAAAGAAAGGATGTTTATAACTAGTCATTCCAAAGGTGAGACCAAAGGTTAGTCAAAACCAAATCGAGACTACTTTGCTTGAGATTATCCTATTGCAACTGTGCAATTTGGGTAAATTAAGAAACAAAGAATAGTTTGACCCTATGTGCTAAGTATCACGATGAAAACCTATATAAGGAGGTGTCATATACTACACAACTAAGCCTGAATTCTAGAGATATTATACTCAACTACTATATTCTGGGCTTAGAATATTGTGTGTTATATGTACCACATTTGGATTTATTTGTTTTCTTGGATCTTCTTGATTGACTAGATCTATACATGAAGTTTGACTTGGTGTGCAAATGCATGTTGCAACATCCAGTTATTACTTGATGTTATAGACCTAGATAGGAATGGGAATTCGTGTAAGGGGGTGACGAGATCCGAAGACCAAGATGAAGACCTACCTAAAGGGTAAAGTCAAATACGAGGAGTATCAATCCAATTTGGAGGATGAATCAAGCTCAAATCATTGTTAGTCCCTAATAAGAAGGAAGATTAATGTAGGGAATAGATGGAACAACAAGAAGTAATAAACTTAAAGTTTACCCAAAATAGGTAATGTTGCCAAGAAGTTAATGAAGTAGTTGTACTAAAGTTCATGGAAGTATCATGAATTAGTACAAATAAGAAGCGCTGGAACCAAAATGGTATTCAAGCTTTGACAATTCAGAGAGAATGCTAGAAGTATGTGGGAAACCATAGGATAATACATACACCCTAGGATGGTTCGCAGCTGGTAATTATCCCCAGCTGGTATTTATCCATAACTAGTATTTGATCCATAGTTGGTATCTTGACCATAGCCGGTGTTGGTTGACATAGTTAACCAGATCGTCTTAAAAGTTGCATAAAGAGCATAAAATTTGGCCTAAGCTTAGTAAGACCTAAAGGAGTATCAAACTTAAGCGACCGTCTCTCGAGACTCTTCGTGAAGTCAGGTGCATCAATGCGAAAATATCCGAATAAGTAAGTAAGACAAATAATGCTGAAAGATTCACTTCGGAGATCCACAATTGTGTGGATACACCGTACAATCTTTCATAAGACCCTAATTAGGTAGAATAATGCTGGATAGGGACCAATATTCTATTTATAAAATCAAGAAATACTTTATAAGGCAGTTTATAGACCATTAGTAAAACCTAAGGGGGAGAGTAAACAATTTGTGGAAGTATTGTTATCTGACTTTCCAAGTAAAGATTGGAGAGGAAATACTAACCTATGCCAACATTAAGCCTTATTTTCATAAGGTTAAAAGAAAGTCATAATATAGAAGTACTCAAGATAGTAACAAAAGATTGTCTAAAAGCCTGATAAGGTAAAAGCTTGAAGTAATAAAATGGAATAGTCTTAACGGACTAATTCTAAAAGAAACAACTCTTAAGTGAACCTTAAGAGGTAATAGAGCACATCCATTTGGGCATTTGTAGAGAACAAGAAATTCCAATGGGTATGGACTAAATGTGTTCAAATCCAATCTTGGAAGGATTTCCAGCTTGAGACATACAATGACAAATCAAAGATTAGTCTTTTGGCCACAAATATTGTCTGACGGGAATTTAAAACCGTTTTAATGAGACTTCCTAGACTTTGCATAATATAGTAAGGAAGCTCGACGATCAAGTAAAGGAGTTGGAATAGAATACCTACTTAGGAAAATGAACTAAAGAAAAGATCACTAATTAAGGAGTTTATAATAAAGACATATCCCTATAGTAGAATAGTAGGAGAACTTTGGAGTATTGGAGACACCCAGTTAAAAATTGCCAAGTATAATGAGGATTCAAGGAAAAGATCTGGATATGGGATATTACAATTATTCCCATTGAGGTTAACATGGAGTTGAGACATATCATAATCATTGCAAGACAATTCCTTACTCCAAAACATGAGAGTGCGAACTTCGAGGATGAAGATTATTCTAAGGGGGAGAGTCTGTAACATCCCAGCATTAGAACTTAGAAATAAGCTGAAAACAGGTGTGTGTGCATTGCATTCATGCATAGAAAATCTGAAGAATTTTCGCGCTTTTAAATAAAAACTTGTCAAAGTGATTGAAGCTTCTCTTAGCTTGATGGAATTGAAGTAGATCATCAAGTTGACTGCGATAAGTTTCAAGATGACCTTTGCTAAAACCTTATTTTGGGTAAACATGATTTGATCTAAGGGTAGATCAAATGGAATAAAACTAAACCCTAATACATTACTTAATGATTTATATTTGATCTTTAGGTGATCATATCATAGTATTCATTATAATCACTCATGAGTACCAAATTATAAATATAACACAAATAATAAGAATGTAACAACCATATCTTAATCTCATCTACTTATACCATGAGTATCATGGAAACACCTAACTTTAAATCTTTGGTGAGATTGAGTAGGAAAGAAACCAAGACAAGATCATTCACCATATACCTTTCTTTCCGTATCAATCTTTATCATCTCTATTGAATCATATCCTTATAATTTTGTTCATCAATATTGAGTAATCAATTACTGATTCACCAATTCTTAACTTATCAATGCTTGATCTATCACTTCTTGTCCTTATCATAGCATCCACTCTAAAACCTTTAGAGAAAGAAGTAAGAAGAGATAGTTGGTAATGCTAGTTTTAGATGTCATCTATAGGATGGGAGTGATTTGAGTAAATCAAATCAATATGGTAACAAAGAAGATTACAAGGATGAAGTCTAAAGATTGTTACCAGTAGTAGTCCTATTGGATCAAGTAGGTATAGACAATGAATTATATCTCTCAATCCAACAGAGCTAAACAGAAGATAATTAGAATACAACTGTAGTGGTGTATTGAAGAAGCCTTTATTAGCCAATTGGAAACCTAAAACCTAAAGGATTATAATCATCATGCCTTACTCACAAATATTGAATGCTTATACCAAGTATAAGTGACATTGGTGGATAAAACATGATTAAACTATAGTATGGATTTGTTATCCTAGATTAGTCATTACAATTCACATTAATATAATGTGAGGTTGTAATGTTAGATACTGGAGTTAAGAAGAGACAAGATAGTATGAATAAGATGATGTTAAGATAACATTGGATTATAGAAGTAGTAGTCTTCTCTTGGGAAATACTAAACACTTAAGGAGGGTAGAATTGGATATAAACATCTACTGGGATAGTATTAGTGGTGGGTAATTAAGGAAGAATATAAGAAGATTAGGAAAAGCTTTAGTATAAGACAAGCTTATTGGATTTATAACTGGCTTTAGAAGAATAAAAGTAGATAAGAAGTTTCTATAAAGCAAAGCTCATCGTGCTAACACATGATGATAGATATAGAGAAGTAATATATCTAGGAAAGGAATTCCTTAAATAGAAATCCAGAATTATGAAGTATGGAATATAGGAATCTTTGCTGAACACTAAACCCTCAATCTAAGACCAAACCTAATATCCACTTTCTATGGTTGATCTATCATCTTGTTTCCATAATGGTTGATAGGAATAATTTCCTACATTAATCATTTCAGCACACCTTGGACATTCTCAACCATCATTATTATAGGTGCTTATGGAACTATCTTTATTAATTGTTTCTCATAAGTTATCCTAGAAAACAAATCCATTATTTTACTTTGAATGTTGATGTTAGTAAAGATCACAAACATAAAGACAATGTGATTAACCTTTAATCTTTATTTACATCAACAAAATAAACTTGTGAATATTAAATCTTCTAAAAACTTATGGTAAAGCATTTTCAATTCAAACTTTAACTCATTAGTTAGTAGTAATACATTCTATAATAAGTTTATGAAATTATTCCCAATTAGATTCATATTAAAGACCCTCACAAATAATAATAGAAAAATGTATCTAAATAAAGAAAGTAAAGAAACCCTAAACAATATATAATAAAAGTCACCAATTGATTCTTAATAATTTCATTGTTGCTGAAAATGTTCAGCAAATAAAATTCTATAAAGATAAGTCAAAGTTATTGCATAAATTCAAAGCTTAAAAAAACAGAAATTAGAAAAGAAATAGAACCAGGAAAAAAATAGGGGAAACATCAATCTGGCCTCGGCCCACATTTTTAGGGAATTAACTGTCGCTCGCTTGCAGCAGCAACCACGAGCCGCTCACTTTGCTGCAGCCCAGCAACAGCCCAAGAGCAGCCCAGTCTGCCTTCCTCTCTGACTGACTAGTGGACCAACAAAGGACTGCGGGTTAAGTCTAGATTTTTAACAGGGGGTTTTCTGCGAAATGACCGTCGTCGTCTTCTGTAGGGTTTCGTAGCATGGAAAACAAAATTTTTCTACCGCATACAAACAAACAAGCTAAGATCTATCTACTAGATTGTAGCAACGAGTCGATGGAATAACTTACCCTCGAAGATTCCAAAGTGTTTAACAAGAGCGGATTCTCGTGGGTGATGTAGTCGTACTCTTCCCGATCTCAAGATCGCGTAGACGATCCTTCGGTATGACGCTCATGATCGGTCACACGCTCGTACTGATGAAGACCTTTCTCTCCTTGTTCCAAAGAAAATGAGGTTGTAGCACTCTCCTCTCGCGATTCCTTGGCGTAATCAACCAAGTAGAGGGAGATCTCGCAGGGCTTAAGCCGGAGCGAGTATGGTGGAGTATGAGAGAGTCCTCGGTGTTCTAGGGTTTAGACACACCAAGGAGGGGATGCTAGAGCCGGCGGCTAGGGTTCCGGGGACCCCCCAAGTCGGCTACTAGGGCAAAACCCTAGGGGGTGGTGGCGGCTATGGAGGGATGCATCTTCTAGGGTTTGAAGAGAGGGATTGTTGTATGCTAGGAGGGAGCCCTGCCCCTCCTTATATAGGTGGAGGGGTCGGCGGCCAAGGGGAGGGAGGGGAGTCCCTCCCCAACTCGTCTTGGAGGGGGCGCCGCTGGTTGGAGGAGGGATTCCCTCCCCAACTCGGTTTCCCACTTCCTCCTCTTTTCCTCTTTCCAAAAACTTGTCGTTTGACTTTCAAACTAGCCGTTTGACTTTTCAATTTAGGATTTGAATAAACCCTTTTATTTTGGACAGCGAATACACTTAGTACATGATGCAATCATTCCAACTTACAATGACACACTCATGTACCCCTTCCCTTCTGGAGTGCCGGACATTCCGGAACCTTCTAGAACATTCCCGATGAAAACACTGGAATCATTTCCGAACTCCGAAACGGGATTTTCCTTATATGAATCTTATTCTCCGGACCATTCCGGATCTCCTCGTGATATCCCGGATCCCATCCGAGACTCCTAACAACATTCGGTCTCTTTCTCATCATACCATAACTACTCAAAACAACGTCGAATCCTTAAGTGTGTCTCCCTACGGTTCGTGAATTATGCGGACATGATCGAGACACTTCTCCGAACAATAACCAATAGAGGAATCTGGAAATTCATATGGCTCCCACATATTTCTACGATTTGCGATCGAATGAACCACTAACATACGATATCAATTTCCCTTTGTCTCACGATATGTTACTTATCCGAGGTTATGATCGCTTATCTCTGCATACCTAGTTCAACCTCGTTCGATAAGTACTCTTTTCTCGCTCCTGATATGTGATCCCTTGTGAGCCAGTCACATGCTTGCAAGCTAATTGTATGACATTTCACCGAGAGGGCCCAGAGTATATCTATCCGTCATATGGATGGACAAATCTCACTCTTGATCCATGTGTTTGAACCAATACTTTCCGAACACTCAATGCCACCTTTATAGCCACCCAGTTACGGTGTGGTGTTTGATGTCATCAAAGCATCCATCCAGTAAAGGTGATATGCATGATCTCATGGTCGAAGGAATTAGATAACTATGTATCAGAAAGCATATAGCAATTGAACTATTAGAATGACTTGATCTTTATGCTACGCTTATCTATAGGAGTATGCCCATCATATCATTCTCCTAACGATATGATCTTGTTGTTGATAACATCTCAATGTTCATGATAGGGAAACCACAATCATTTATCAACCAACAAGCTAGTGATGTATAGAGGCTATACTAGGGACTTTCAATTTAAGTTTACAAATCACACAAGTATCAATGTTTCCTTGTTAATACTATTATAGCATGAATGTAAACATTTATCATAAACACAAAGATATAATAATAACTACATTTATTATTGCCTCTAGGGCATATCTCCAACATCTTCCTCGTGTGTCACCAGCACCTCGCTGAAGGGGTTCGCCGCCGCCCGATGTCGTCGTCGTTGTCAGCCGAGCGGAGCGATTCCTGCCACCGTCCCAGAAGACGATAAGAAGGCCACGACCACACCTCTGCTCGATCTCATCCTCTCTCACTCGCCACTCTCTTCCTCTTCCCCTCTCACTGAAACCCTAGCCGCCGGAGTTGTTCATCGTCGTCGTCAGAGACCTTCCCGAGACCAACCGATGATGCCGCAAGCTCCGCCGGGGTGGACACTATCTAGGTGTGGAAGGAATCGAGCTAGAAGGTCGTAATCGCGCGCATCCACCTTCTCTGACCGCTGCTCGCCGTCGACCATGGCGACGTTGTCCGAGCTCGCCTCCCCTCGCCATAGCCTCCACGAGATTCCTGGTAAGCTTCTGAGTATGCTGGCATCTTCCAATTCGTCGTTCGCTCATCGTAGTTACCTACCCGCGTGAGGCAGTGCCGCACCGCCGCGTGATCTCGTCGCCGATCAACCTCCGATGACCAAACTTGAGCGGCGCCGCCACCATTCGACTCAGCGTGCTCGTCGCGCCGGTAACCCACTTCCGCGTGCGGCAGATCCACTAAATCGATCGAACTTCGATCTGAGGGTGAGAGTTCGTGTGACGTCACGATGATGTCTTGCTGGCGTCATCCTTGACCAAGTCCACTCTGTTGACTGGTCTTTGTCCATGTGGAAGATGACGTGGCTTAGGGCCCAGGTGAAAGGATACGAATGTCGCCTAGAGGGGGGTGAATAAGCGATTAAAACTTTTCCTAGAGTGGCTCAACAAAGGCGGAATAAAACTAGTGTTTACTTTATTAAGCACAACCTAGAACAACTAAGGTTCACCTATGTGCACCAACAACTTATGCTAAGCAATACAAGCAACAAAGTGATAGAAAGATATATATTACTTCAAGCACGAAGGCTATCACAATGTAAAGTGCATAAGTAAAGAGCTCGTGTATAGAGATAACCGAGGCACGCGGAGACACCGATATTTTACCGAGTTCCTCCCAACATGGAGTACGTCTCGTTTGGAGAGGGGATGGTATCAAACCACCAACGCCACAAAGGCCTCCCTTATTCTCCGGTGAATCTCACCCCAACGGGATCGATCCACGCTTATACTATCAGTGCACTTGTCGGTGGCAACCGGAACCTCTCACAAGGTTGGGGCACTTCTCCACAACTTAATTGGAGGCTCCCAACAAACGCCACAAAAGGCCTCAACAAATGCCACCAAGGCCACAATGCCACCAAGGCCACAAAACCGTCTAGGGTTCCAAGAACCCAAGAGGGACAAGATCCAATGAGCAACACAAACCAAATCCTCCGAGGAGAACACAAACCGATGCACCAAATGCAAATGGCAAGAACACCACAAAGGTGTTCAAATCCTTCTCTCCCAAATTCCACCAAAGCTACAAAATCTTATGGGGGAATAAGAGAGGAAGAACAATGGAGGAAATCCACAAAAGACTCCAAGATCTAGATCCCAATATGTTCCCCTCACTTAGAGGAGAGATTGATTGGTGGGATTGTAGATCTAGATCTCCTCTTTCAAATCCCTCAAGAATATGCAAGAATCATCGGAAGGATTGAGAGAAAGCAAGCTCAATAAGGTCAACAATGGAGGGAAAAACTTGCAAGAATGGTTGAGGAACCATTGGGGAAGAAGTCCCCTTATATAGGTCCCTCCAAAATCCAACCGTTGCAGCCCAAAAACGCGATTCCCGGTACTACCAGACTTTTTCCCGGTACTATCGGACTTTCCCAGCACTACCGGAAATTTCCTGGGGTTCCTGGGGATCTAAACGCATTTTTTCTCTGCGCTCCCCGGTACCAAAATGCGGTACTACCGGACCCCGGTACTACCGGATCCTGGTCCGGTACTACCGGTCATCACAGAACAAAAACAACCATAACTTTTGCATCCGGACTCTGATTTCGATGATCTTGGGCTCGTTTTGAAGAGGACAACAACCTATACAAGATCATGCAAAGAAACATCATAGTTCTGCAAGGGAGGATAGATCCAAATGATGAAGTAAAAAACCTTCTGTCGCGCTAGGTACTAAAATGCGGTACTACCGCTTTTAGGTACCTAGCCCGACAGTGGATTTTGGCAACTTTCCAAAACCTTCTACCTCGCTAGGTACTAAAATGCGGTACTACCGCATTTTGGTACCTAGGAGACTAGCAGATATTCAAACGGCTATAACTTTTGATTGGTAACTCCGATCGACCCGATTCCAATTGCGTTGGAAAGAGGAAGACATGAGCTTCCCTATAAAATGTGAAAGTATTGGTTATCACCAAGTGAGAATGTATCAAGTATAATAATGTGAGATACCTCACTTGGTGAGAAACCGAAAATCCGCATAGATCAAAATCGCAATAAGATATAAAAGAGGGATCCGATTTTGATGAACAAGAGCTTGTTATGGAGATTACCACAAGATCGATATCCTCACATGGATAAGATTAAATAACAACCAAATACGATGATGCAAGTATGCAAATGTTTGATCTCTCTCCGAACGATGTGATCGAGTTACTCCTTCGAGAGCCCCTCTTGATAGTACGGTTATCTATCCTAAACCCGGTCTTCCACTAACAATATAAGACTGGCAAAAGGGAAAACCTATCAAGATTATACCTTTGCCTTGAGCATTCCACTTGAGATCGATGTAGATGATCTTTCCCTACTCAAGATGGAACGCCTTTCTTGATTCCTCATCATCGATCCATGATCACCGAGGAGGGCAAGCATCAAACATGAGATCTTCTAAAGATTGCGCATTTTGAGCTTGCACAACATATCTTCTTCTCATTTCATCGACCTTGAAGCCGACACAAGCTCCAAGCGATGCCAATGGACAATTCCTACAAGTATAACTTAATACACACATTATTCCATAAAGATTGTCATTAATTACCAAAACCACACATGGGGGCCCACATGTTCTTTCAATCTCCCCCATTTTGGTAATTGATGACAATCCCTTTAAGAGGGTTTATATAAGGAATTTCAATGAATCAAATGGTAACACTAATATCAAATACTACACAAATATGTGATATTCATACTACCACCATATATAGAGCAAACTCCCCCACAATCTATGCATGTGTGATGAACTTGAATTTCATTGCATATATTGCCAATCATTATCATTGGTGGAGTTTCCTCTATATATATCACATGCTAAGCAACAACAAAGATGCAATAGCATGAAAGGCAAATGCTTTAAGAACAAACTCAATGCATAAACCAACTTCCCTTAAACCCTCTAAAACTTCTCCCCCATTGGCATCGATTGCCGAAATGGGTGAAAAGCTCTAGAAGGCAAATATAATAATAATTCCTCCAAAGGTGTGCCTTCGCGCATCTCCAATGATGAATACTTGGGAGGGAGTAGAACTATATCGAGGACCCGAATATTGCCAAAATAAATAAAGTCAAATGATGCAAGCAATTACAAGGTCCGACAAACCAATTGAAAACCACAAATGAGTTCAAATGGAAACTACGAGATATTATGATATGAGCAAGAGAGTGCTTTAAATAATAAATAGAGAAGCTCCCCAAGATTTGTGCATAATTCAAAATAAATGCATTAGAATACATATTGCACAAATATGGAATCCTCGCTCCCCCATAAGTATTTAAAACCCAACAAATGAAAGATCAAATAAATGCTTAAATAAAATAGAAGCTCCCAAGATTTGTGCATACTTTAAAATCGGTGTATCTCAATACAAAAATGCACAAATATGGAATCCTCACTCCTCCATAAACATTTTAAGGCACAAAAATGAGAAAGGAGACAAATGAGCATTCTTAAGTGAATTAGATGAGCTCCCCAAAGATAATGCACCAATTATGATAATTGCATTTGGGATCAAGGTGCATAATCATGGAATCCTCACTCATCCAAGTTCATTTAACAATACAAGGCATGAGAGAACAAATATGAGTGCCAAAATGTGCAAACAAGAGGAACAAGAACTCATAGGCAATTAAATTTGGAAGCCACCGAAGAATCAAAAGGAATATAAAGGTGGTCTCCAAGGATTAAAGATCAACTAAAATTATATTCTCATATGTGTATATGTCTCTAAGTTGAAAACATCACAAAGACATATGTAAACAAAGAAATGTGCACACATAAAAAAGATATACAAGAAACACATGGAAGCAAAAATGAAGTCATAACATATACCAATAAGATTTTTTGCTTCAAAGCACGGCCAAAGGCTCAAATATATCTTATTGTAGATTAATGATCTTCAAACACTAACACACTACATATATTACACACCAAGGTAAAAGTATAAAGTTGGAATATATGGAGAAAGGCAACAAGTATCATAAGAGAAAATGGACTAGCAAAATCTCACTATTGCACATGAGAGAAGTTGAGGAAATGATAGGCAATAAAATTGCTAGATTGACATATTTGGGATTGGAGGATCATATGCATGATTTTGTATAGTCCCAATTATATGCACTCATCTCAACTTATACACATATACAATAGAGAGTCCTCTTAATACCATGGCTAGAGATACAACAATAAATACAAAATCAAAGAAACCATGCCAAGATGCAACCTACAAAAGGTTGGAAGCAATATAAATATGCATGATCAAGAGATACTTGTTACCGATATATAATTGGTAGGATGTAGATGATATGAATTCATTGATCATCCTATATCTTGCCTCCAATTGTCATTAACGCACCACTTCTTCAAGATTGAGAGACAAGCATCCAATCTATCTCCAATGTACCTAAAACACATTTAAGTACAAAATGGTCCCCAAACTTATTGGGTCCAATGTAGTTAGTGCAACTACAATACATAGTAGAGACTCCACATAAATATGTGCATATTGATATGAAATTGAATTTAATGCACAGCTTAGCCGATGGGATTTGGTGGAGTTTCCCCTATATATTGGATCAAAGAAAGCAAGTATGCCGTAATATAGATATGTAGTAAATATGCATGCACAAGGCTTCCAAGAACCAAAAATGAGATACAATTTGAACAAAAACACCAAGTAAACCGAGATGGAACACACAAGAGTGTGACAAGACAAGCGGTGTCCAAATTGTATCAAAGACCCAATTCAACACATGAAAGATCACAGGTTCAACAAATGAACTAGGCTAAGGCCAAAAGAGCAAAAATAGATAGAAATAAAAATGCTCAAGTATTTATCTCATTCTAAAATGGTCAAATCAAGAAACAAGGAATGAGACAAAACCAACTCCCAAAAAGAGCAAGGTTCCAACAAGAAACCAAACTCCCCAAACTTCACATGATGGCACAAAATACCAAAACAAAAATATTGAGGTTCCAAGCACATAAAACCCGATATGGATCAAACAAAGAAGCATAAATATGAATGTTCTAAATAATATAGGAGAGCTCCCCCATGGATAGTGCATTATGTAGGATTTTCCTTTAGAATGCAAAATGCACACAAATGGGATCATCACTACTACCTACATTAACTAAAACACAAGAGGATATCAATAAAATAAGAAGATCCAAAAGAAGCAAGGAAGCTTGGGAGACAACATAAAACATTTTCTTGGCCAAAGATAGGATAAAATTAAACAGAGGCCAAAGTGAATATGATCAACAAATTCTACCTTAAATTGAGTACTCATTGTCCAAGGACAAGAAATATTGGGAATAATTTTCCCTAGGTAGTTCATACGGATATCCAAGATCATATACACACAACAAGAAGCATATAACTAAATATAAGAATTGAGCATGATACTTCAAACAAGATTCTTGGTAGCTTCCAATAGTCACACAATCACTAGTGATTAGAGTAACTTGAAGCAAATGGTTTCCATAAGAATATATATATCTAAATATGAGGAAACACATACCAAGAACCACTCTCATATACAAGATCCAAAATAAGATCAATAAAGCCATTTGAGCAAATTGGAAATTGTATGAGCAAATGTGTCACATAGGTGCTAGATAATTATCAATATCAATTCTAAGTGACACAACCTCGAATATCCACATTTACTAGGATTTGTAATATGCACTAAGCATATGAATCCCCCATAATGTGATACTACCATAAAACCAACACGAGGCAAAAGGATACAAATAGAGATAATTAATGGACATTATAAAACTTAAATTTCTCATGAGAATTGTACCACATAGAGGCTAGACAATAATCCAATATAAATACTAGGTGGTATTCCTCATGTACACACAATTTTAGGATTGTGGAATGCCCAAGCATAACACTCCCCCAAAATGGGATAATCCATTAATCTCTCAAAAAGAGCCAAATAAGATACCAAATATAATCAAGAAAGGCTCAAACACAAGAAACACACATACATGTTGTGCCACTTAATCATACACACATATGATTGATACCTCGAGATAATTAAGTGGAAGGCACAACTTGTGCAAAAGCATGGAAGATACAAAACCAACACATGCACAAGGGGGCGAGTAACTTTCAATGAAATGCGTTAAGCATATGTTACCGCAAGGAGGAACATTGGAAATATAATAATAATAGGAGCAATATAAACCACATGACTTGGCTTGACAAATATAATAATGAAGACCCCTTAATTCTTCATGATGTAGCCAAGTCTCCAATGCCCTCCAAAACACACCTATTGATCAAGTTTTGGCTTGTTGGTCCCAATTCAAGTTGGGTCCTAAGAGGTTAGTCACAATAGGTTTGGCAACCCAAATGGTTCTTTTCTTGACACCACATTGAGCACCAAAAAATTTGGCAAACACATTGCCAACCTCATCCTTACAAAGAGAATAAGAATCATCAATCAAGATAGGATGGGATGAGGAGTTACCAATAGTGCATGCGGAAGAAATGTGCCCCTTCTCACGGCATATGTAGCAAGTTCTACTCTTGCTATCTTTCTTCTTAGGTGAAGCCACACCTCGAGGAAGGGCTCGAGTAGTGCTCTTAGGAAGAGGCCCATTAATGACTTGAGGTGGAACTTGAGGCCGCTTCCCTCGATGCTTCACACTAAGAGGATTTTTCTTCAATGGGCAAGATCTAACATGGTGCCCTTCTTCCTTGCACTTGAAGCAAACAATGTTGGCCGGATTCTTGACTTGATCTTCGTCGTTCTTCTTGTTGTCCTTGTGCTTCAACTTGATAGTGGACTTGTTCTTGACATTGGAGTTGAATCCAAGCCCACTTTTGTCATTGGGGGATTTTTGCACACTCAAGATTTTGTTGAGTGCGGCCTTCCCTTGATGACCCTTTTTCAAGTCATTCTTCAAAGAAGTGACTTGAGCCTTGAGCTCTTTGATTTCCTCTACATGGTTAGTTTCAACAAAAGTACTATAGGAAGTAGATGCTACATTGTTAGAGCAACAAGGCATGGAATGTAATTCATCACGAGATATAACATGGTTGTGAGAGGATGAATTACAAGGACTAGCACATGGCAATATAACATTTGGAGTAGATATAGTGCTAATGTCCACATGAGGCCCACTAGATGTTACCTTTGTCATGATGGACTCATGAGCTAACTTTAGACTACCATGGGAGACTAAAAGATCCTCATGCGATCTCGAGAGCTTAACATGACTTTCTTCTAATTTCCCATAGTTGCTAGTTAGCAACGCAAGTTGAGCCTTTAGCTCAACATTCTCCTTCAAAATAGATGCTTCACAAGAAATAGAGTTAGTAGCATAAGCATCATTACTATTTGCAAGAGGTGAGGGCAACTTGGCAAGCACTTTAGAATATGAAGCTTTAAGTTGCTCATGTGACTCGATGAGTTTGATGAGCTCACCCTTGATGACCCTAGAGCCATTTTTGAGGTGCTCAAAATCCTCAAGGAGTTTAGCATAAGAACCTTCAAGTTCATCATTTTTAATCTTGAAGGAGTTTGCTACCGCAAGTTCTCTATCATGGTATTCCTTTACTCTAGATAATTCTAGAGTAAAAGTCTCCTCAAGAGATTCTTTGGTGGTTTGTTCTTCTTCAAGGGAGTCCTTTAGTTGTGCAAATTCATTAGCATACTCACGCTCAAGTGCAAACTTTTCATCAATTAAGTTTTCTTGCTCCTCAATAAGATCATTGCCTTCTATGGCACAATTCAAGATTTCAAGAAAGTTTGAGGAACCAATTTTATTTTTGAAGAGAGCGCTATAGACAAGCTCTCCCATTTTCTTAATAGAGGTAATATCATACTTACCTCTATAATCATCATTATCATTCTCAACCTCATCATCATCATCATGAGATACAATGGGATTCAAAGAGGTTACCTTTGTTCCCTTAGCCATAAGGCATATGTGAGAACCGGAGGAAGGTGATGATGAGATTGCACTTGTAGCTCTCTTCAAGACCTTGTATTGGCCCATAGAATCTTTATTTTCCTCTACATGGTTAGCAACACAAGCACTAGAGGAAATATAAGCATTTTTATTATGGCAACAAGACAACATGAGCATATCATCATGAGATTTATTCAAGTCATTTCTACATGATATGCAAGGACTATTAACACAAGCATGTAAGGAATTTTGAGTGCTAGAAGTGTTAAGGTCCAAAGATAGATCATTGCAATTAAATAGAGATGAGGGATTACAAATAGTAAGCACACTATCCAAATTGCAATTTCTATCACCACTCACCATATCATTACCTAGTGAAAATTCACATGTTGGTGAAGTGGTAGAGGATGAGAACTCATCTCGACCGGAAGTGGAAGCAACACAATCATCCTTAATAATGTTGGACACAACATATTTATCTTGAAGTTTTGTCCATAACTCATGAGCGCTCCAAAAAGGAATGATTGAAGAGGTAACTACATATCTCAAGGCATTAACAAGCACATTAGAAGCTTGAGCATCGAGATATAAGTTTTTATCATCCTCACTAGATAGATTTTTGAAATCCATTGGAGGAGAAAAACATATATCTACAATACGCTCCAAATTTGGGTCCATGTCCCGAAAATGAATGAGCATGCGATTTTTCCATATATCATAATTTGTGCCATCGAATGTGAATATGTCATTGTGCACTAATCCTCTAGCCGACATCTTTACTCTTAAGGCGGTGAAGCCTAAAATGAGAGACCATGCTCTGATACCAATTGAAAGGATACGGATGTCGCCTAGAGGGGGGTGAATAGGCGATTAAAACTTTTCCTAGAGTGGATCAACAAAGGCGGAATAAAACTAGTGTTTACTTTATTAAGCACAACCTAGAACAACTAAGGTTCACCTATGTGCACCAACAACTTATGCTAAGCAATACAAGCAACAAAGTGATAGCAAGATATATATTACTTCAAGCACGAAGGCTATCACAATGTAAAGTGCATAAGTAAAGAGCTCGGGTATAGAGATAACCGAGGCACGCGGAGACACCGATATTTTACGGAGTTCCTCCCAACATGGAGTACGTCTCGTTTGGAGAGGGGTGGTATCAAACCACCAACATACAAAAGGCCTCCCTTATTCTCCGGTGAATCTCACCCCAACGGGATCGATCCACGCTTCCACTATCGGTGCACTTGTCGGTGGCAACCGGAACCTCTCACAAGGTTAGGGAACTTCTCCATAGCTTAATTGGAGGCTCCCAACAAATGCCACAAAAGGACTCAACAAATGCCACCAAGGCCACAAAACCGTCTAGGTTCCAAGAACCCAAGAGGGACAAGCTCCAATGAGCAACTCAAACCAAATCCTCCGAGGAGAACACAAACCGATGCACCAAATGCAAATGGCAAGAACGCCACAGAGGTGTTCAAATCCTTCTCTCCCAAATTCCACCAAAGCTACAAAAGCTTATGGGGGAATAAGAGAGGAAGAACAATGGAGGAAATCCACAAAAGACTCCAAGATCTAGATACCAATATGTTCCCCTCACTTAGAGGAGAGATTGATTGGTGGGATTGTAGATCTAGATCTCCTCTTTCAAATCCCTCAAGAATATGCAAGAATCATCGGAGGGATTGAGAGAAAGCAAGCTCAAGAAGGTCAACAATGGAGGGAAAAACTTGCAAGAATGGTTGAGGAACCATTGGGGAAGAAGTCCCCTTATATAGGTCCCTCCAAAATCCAACCGTTGCAGCCCAAAAACGTGATTCCCGATACTACCGGACATTTTCCCGGTACTACCGGACATTTCGTGGGGTTCCTGGGGCTCCAAACGCATTTTTTCTCTGCGCTCCCCGGTACCAAAATGCGGTACTACCGGATCCTGGTCCGGTACTACCGATCATCACATAACGAAAACAACCATAACTTTTACCTTAATAATTCATATTAAGGTAAATAAAACTTGTATGTAATTCTAAAAATTAACTAATTAAGTCTAAAAAATAGTATTAGTCTTAAATATTGATAATATGAAGTTAAAATGCTTCAAAACCTTTTAATACAATTTTATTAAATTACCTTTCAACCATAAGTGTAAATTATGTTATAAAAGAATTCTTATCCATTATAAAATCTCCAAGAATAAATTGTAATAAGATAAAAACCATTCTTTATAGTAACCACAAGTTCATAAACAAATCAAAACACTATAAATAAATCCATAAGTAATAAATAATATTGTTACTTATTCAAAAACCTTAATCACACCTTTATAGGGGAATAAATCCCTTTATACCATTATAATGTAAAGGAATCACTACTCCAATAGAAGTAATGCCATTCTTAAGTAACCCTCAGGAAACAATACAAAATGAACAAGATATAAGTATCATAAGTAATATACCCTAAGTCTATCTACATTATTAAAGTTACTTATAGTTACCAAGCTTTGAGTATAATACTAAAGACTTTACTATATGCTTTATAGTTAACTTTGGTATGTTATAATTAAGTTATCAAGAATCTTAATACCAAACCAACCCAGTTAAAAACCAAGATAGATAAGTCTCAAATACTAATAATTTCATTATTCCAGTAAAGGCAATTCTTTCTTACTTAAAGACTATAACTAGAAAGAACACCTCATAACGTTAACTTAAAAGCTTAAATGCTTCTAATTAGTTGAATAAGATTTTCTTCAAAAGTTATTCGTTTTGCCACTTTAATCAACATATAACAATTAATAGTAAACACCTTACTTTATACTATACTTGTATAATAAAATTGTTAATACTTAAATTCTTTATAAGTGACATTACTCGTAAAGTAAAACTTGAAGATAAACAATTAAGATGTAATAAACCTTGAGTAGCATTCCATACTGTGTATTTTGTTGTTGTATAAATACATGTTGTTTTCCACACACTTACAAGCCTTAATAAGAAGCACATGTGTGAAACTTAATCTAAACGGGCAACACATTCCAAGGAAACCCTTTCCAGTATCCAAACCCTAGATCAACATTATCCTCGGGATTCGCGTTTATCAACTTGCATCACATTACTTATGCATAAAAGCATCTTGCTTCTTTAAACATTAGTCCTTACCGGACCAATGATGCAGATTTCCGCAATTGGATCTTATATTGTCTTGAAGACCGTGAGTGCATAATCTTGCAATCACAAAAGGCAAGTTCACACTTGCTCATGTCCTTTGATTATTTTCTGTAAAGTATTTTTACAAATCCAGTGTTGTCATCACCTGCATTTGAAAAAGGCCAGAAAACACTATTTTCATAATAATATGATTATAGGTTATTTACCATGAGGTAATAACCTACTATAAGAGTTCCGGTGGTAAAGGAACATATTATCTAGGACTTAACAACCAATGTCGCCAGTGATTCTTGCGCCGTATATTACGCGTTGACCATGAGATTTGGAATGGGACGAAGAAGTCACCGTATCTTTCCTCTCGCATGGAGCTGGATGCGGTCGTGGCTGTTATCACTCGTCACAGTGCATATTATTTATGGTAATTCAGAGGATATGCAAGATATGGGTGGGAGCCCTCAACGTCCCACGATAGTTCCCAGATCTGAGCGGTCTACTACCGCTGCCGTAATTCAATAGGTGGGCATACACCAAGGAGACATGCGGGTCGTGGAGAAGGCGTGATTGGCTTGGATCTTAGTCCGGCCTCACACCAAGGAAGTGTGAATGAACCTGCAATTCGGATGTGCAACAAAGCTAAGATCTCTCATGGGTAAAGTGACGCACCTCTGCAGAGTGTAAGAACTGTAACTTGTTACTCCCTGTTCCGGGAAGGAGCTGCGAACGCGGCGGGAAAGGAACCCTATGAAGGTTCTGGTAAACCCGTGAAGGCTGACGGACATAGTTTTTCGGAATAAAAGCAACCTTTGAAGATATGTTTACAAAAATCTGCATTGCCTATGACCTATGGTCTGTGGCTATAGCTATAGTGCATCAAACACTCCTTTTATAGTGAACTTGCTGAGTACGCTCGTACTCAAAGTATCTTCTTAACCCTTGCTAGGTTCTAAAGCCAGTACAGACGACGTCTACATCAAGTTATGCTCCAGGAATGATCATCAAAAGCTAACACTCTTCAATGAAGTCAAGAAAGTCAACATATGCATCGACTCAAGTGAAGACGAAGTTGCTGATTAGATAAGAATAAAATTTCTAACTATAGAACCTATTTCTGTAGAGTATTGCGATAGCAGTAATGCAAGCCAGTAGTGTAGCTACTAGTTTTATAAATATGGTAGCTATGAGTTATTTGTTCTTGATTCTTCTTCATAAGAAGTTTATTTCTCTCTCTTTAACCTAGAGTGTTCTCTGGATCTTGTGTAAAGAGTTGAGTTGTAACCTATAGTCATGTCTTGGACTTGCTATGTTTCTGTTGTACTACTCTGAGGATGTAATACTAGTGAGCGGTGTTTTATTAGTGTTATGTCAACGACTATAGTGTACTACATCATGCAGTGGTATGCTAGGTCACCGCACCAACTAAGAGAGCAATAATGGCCATAATCATGCAGAGCAACAAAACATTACTAATCAAAGCATAGAGTGGTACTACAAGTCAAGGACTAAATGATCATAGAGTCTATGGTGACTTGTCATAGTCATAACATGGTGTGATCATGTGCCAAGTCAACCCAAACAAAGCATCAAACGAGAATACCACAATTCTATGCTTTTGTATGCTAAAAAACGCATAATTTCTTCAAGGCACACTAAGCAATCCCAATTGTTTGGAACAAGACATGCTACAACAATAGTCACTAAGCATAAGGTTAAAACAACACCTAGCATGTCATGCTAAAGTCTAAGTCACAATCAATGCATGCTCCTCTTGCACTTTCAAGCAGGAACTTCCTACTCCTTTCCAACACCAAGCAACTTAGTTGAAACAACACAGCGATAACGGGGTTCCAAACTACTTTATTCGAGCAAACTAAAAAACTAAGCAAACCAAACAAAAACTAAGACGCTCCAAGAACAACACAACTATGCATGAAACAATAAAAATGAAGTGTCTAGACAGACCTGAGCTTTTTATTGATGAAGAAGGGGATGCCTAAGGCATCCCCAAGCTTTGACGCTTGTACCTCTTGGATATTTCTTGGGGTGACACCGGGGTGGTATCCCCAAGCTTGATCTTTTGTCCATTCTTCATCTCATTACATCATTCTTTCTCTACACCTGGAATTTTTCCTTCATACAAAACTTCACACAATCTTCATTAGCAACATTAGTGTATTCAAAAGATAATAGACCTTTGGGCCTAGCTTGGAATAGCAAAAATTTTCACTAAAAACACATGCTACTGTATCAACTCCTTCAAAATCCTCAATTCCCTAAGAGAGAACTCAAAAAGGCATCAACAAAAAGCAAATGCAAATAATGGCAGAAATCTGTCAAAACAGATCAGCAGATAGAAACCGATTTTTTCGAAAATCTTATGTTGCTCAAATCAAAAAGTGTTGAACTAACTAAAGAGAGCTAACATACTGGGGGATCTATTCATAAATTTTCCGCTCAATACAAGCGACAGAGACTCCTCACGAGTATTTATGGTGGAGGACAGAAATCTGTTTCGGGACAGCAACCCCCCAAATCTTACTTCCCTTTCATTAGAGGTTATTCTTGGCACAAAAAGCGAAAAAAGGATAAGGAGAGGTCATTACAGAAGTAATACCTTCCAAGACTCAAGGAAACTCTTGGTTATCTCCCTACAAGTACTTTTCTTTAACGCCTTTAAGTTAGGCACAAGAAGCAAGAAATCAGGTATTTTCAAATGAAGAAGCATTAACATCAAACCTTGCTTTCGAAGGAGGAGCAAAAAGCAAATTCTCTCTCCTCATAGGGAAGTGTTCAATACCTTTCTTGAATGGAAATTGATATTTAATGGTGCCTTCTTTCATATCAATGATGGCACCAACAGTTCTAAGAAAATGTCTACCCAAAGTAATAGGACAAGAAGCATTGTATTCAACATCCAAAATATAGAAATCAACAGGGACATAAGCATTGTTAACCATGATGAGAACATCATTAGTACTCCCCATTAGTTTCTTCTTAGCATTATCATCAAGTGGGACATCCAAATAACAATCTTCTAAAGGTGGCAAATCAAGCATTTCATAAATCTTCCTAGGCATAATAGAGACACTAGAACCAAGATCACATGAAGATTTGAGATCAAAGTCATTCACTTGCACATTAATAATGGGTTTCCAACTATCTTCTACTTTCCTAGGAATAGAAGCTTTGTGTTTTAGCTTCTCTTCCTTAATCTTAACAAGAGCATCGGCAATGTGTTTAGTGAAAGCACCATGCATATCACTAGCATCAGGAATTCTAGCAAGATTTTGCAAAAACATGATCACTTCAACTTAGCATCACTAGTAGTACACTCATTAGGCTTAGGCATTGTAGGAGGAGGAATAGGGACTTCTCATGGTTTAGTGGTATCCATTCTAGTGATGGTGCACACACTATTGTTTCTATCAATTTCAGCTTCCCTTTCCCACATAGCATGAAGTTGAGCTAACAGTCTAACATTTTCATCAATAGTAACTTGTATGGCATGAGTAGCAGCAAAGGTACTTTCCATGGTTTTAGGTTTAGCAGCCATTTTATTAACCAAGGAGGACTCTGCTTCAGACAAAGAGGATATATTTGATGACCCACAAGTATAGGGGGTGTATCGTAGTATTTCAATAAATAGGAGTGTCGATCCCAACGAGGAAAGAAGGTGCTGAATAGTGGTGTGGAGCAGGAAATCCCTATGAATACTTAGCAAACAGATTTTTAGTGGTTTTCTGATAAGACAACAAAATATAGTGCAAGTAACAAAGAACAAACGCAGCAAGTGGCCCAATCCTTTCTTAGCAAATGACAATCCAGTGGAAATACTTATAAGGACCAAACGTTCTCGAGGACACATGGGAATTCTTTCAAGTGCTTTCGCTTCATATAGCTGAGTACTCTTCTTTGGTGTTGTAAGTGTTGTGTGGGTGAACCTGTGCTAATGTGCCGACCGTACTTGGACTAATACATACTTGTGATTAAACCCCCTGCAAACATCCGTAACTACAGGAAAGTAATTAAGACATAAATCTAACCACAACCTTAAACTCTGAGATCCTACGCTCCCTTGTGCAAAGGTGTCCTAACGGGGGTTCAGGTTTCTGTCACTCCGGCAACCCCACAATTAGTAACCAAATAGACAATGCATTCCCCTAGGCCCATAAATGGTGAATTATCGTGTAGTCGATGTTCACATGACACCACTAGAAGAATAGCACCACAACTTAAATACTAAACCATTGAATAATAACTCAACACAAATCCACTAATAACAACATGACTTCTCCCATGTCCTCAAGAACTAAACGAACTACTCACAAGACATCATATGGATCAAGATCAAAGATGATATGATAATGGATAACAATCTGAACATAAATAATCCAATGGTTCCACTCACAAGCATCAACTACAATAGTAATTAACACCGGGAAAGTTTCCCCTAATAACTAAAGCAATATCCAACACAATTGTAACAGCAGAACGGAGTGGTGATGATGGTGCTGGTGGAGATGGTGGTGTGGATGATGATGATGATGATCCCAATGAAGCCTAGCTTGATGATGGTGTTGATGGCAACGGTCTCCCCTCTCCGAGAAGGAATTCCCCCGGCGGAAATTTGTCTGCCGGATCTCTCTCTCTCTCTGTCTCTCTCTCGGTGTTTTTCGCCTCCCAGAGACGGCGGAAATCTATCTGTGGTCGCTCTCCGAGGCTTAGGGTTCCGTAGGGAAGATATAGGCGAAGGGGCGGAGTCGGGAGCCGGGCAGGTGGGCCACACCTGCCCTAGGCGTGACCCAGGGTGGGCCAGCGCCTAGGGGGTGTGGTCCCCCTGCGGCCCCTCTTCGCTCCTCCTTCTGGCTTCCTCATTCTTCTGGAAAAAAAATATTTTCCCATATTTTTCTGATCTTCGCGAAATTGCACCGAAACGCCTTCTTTTCCATCAGAATCCAGACTTCGGCAGTCCATCCTACAAGAATCATCCAACATGCATAAACAGATGAAAATCCATAAGTAATACCTCATAATAATACATATATCAATGAATAGAGGTAAGTTATGATATAGAATGGTGATGCAAATTGGCCGTATCAATATTCTTTTCAACAGTTAAAAGCTTTTCCTCCACAGTCTTGTTGAAAGTAGTTTGTTTACTAATAAAGTCTTTGAGCATGACTTCAAGTTCAGAGGGGGCACTTCAAGCATTGTTGTAGGAGTTTCCATAGGTATTGCCATTATTAGGAGGATAAGGCCTATAATTGTTGTTACCATCAAAATTATTCCTATAGGCATTGTTGTTGAAATTGTTGTTTCTAATGAAGTTCACATCAACTTGCTCTTCTTGAGCAACCAAAGAGGCTAAGGGAACATTGTTTGGATCTAAAGGAGTTTTCCCATTAACAAGCATAGCCATAATAACATCAAATTTATCACTCAAAGAGGAGGTTTCTTCAACATAATTTACCTTCTTACCATGTGGAGCTCTCTCAGTGTGCCATTCAGAGTAGTTAACCATCATATTATCAAGGAGTTTTGTTGTAGCTGTCACATCCCAAGATTTTCCAAATCTTGTAATGTGAAAATAAATTAATAAAATAAAACTTTGTTGATTTTCAGAGCCAGAAGAAACTTTTGAAATCAAATGGAACTTCAAACCCATTTGAATTAAAATAAACCTCAAAAGATTTAAAAAGATAAACATTTAATAAAAGGAAAATAAAAACATTTGGAAATACTATTTTGAAACAATTAAATGAAAAGATTTATTTTCAAATGAAATAGAAGTTTTATAAATAAAGATTATTAAATAAAGGAAAATTAAACCTTGGCCAAGCTTTGGAATTAAAACATTTCATTCTAAATAAATTTAGCAAAGGTTTATTTAAAATAAATTACTAAGTATTTAATATCCAATTTTATTTAACTAAGAAGTTTTACCAATTTAATTTAAACATCAAAGCTTGTTAAATTATTTTAAATAAGTTTTCATAAATTGGAATCACCAAGTTTGGATCTCTAAATAAAAAGATATGGATTTCATAAGACAAAGATGAAAATATTAATAAAGAATATTTATAGACCAAATCAAATCTTGACCTAATCCATGAAGTAAATGGAGTGATGATTAATCCCAATTCAAATAAAAATATGAAATAAAGAATATTCCAAATAAAAATAAAATGGAAATAACCATTCTATCTCTATATTAAATAAGGACAAATCTCTAAATAAAAATACATGAGAAAATGATATTTGGAATTAAAACAATTACCCAATCTTATATGATTAATAAATCACTTTGGAATACTTTCCAAATAATTCAATATGAATTATTTGAACCAAATAAACAAATCCCAAAAGGATTATCTAAGGACCATTTATTTAATTATAAATGGAACCTAAAATAAAAGGTTATTTTATTTTAAAACAAGATTTCCAAGCATCCTTATTTTCAAATAAAACCTACTGGTTTGATTATGAAAATAATTAGATTTCAAATGGAAGATTTATTAATAAAAATCAAACCCTATTTTATTAAATAACTAGTGATCCATTTTATTTAACTATTAAATGGATCCTAAAATAAATAAGGATATTATTTTATTTTATTTTGAGATTGGGTTTATGTGGATAAACAAAATCAAATTCAAATTTACAAACTGAATGATTGTTTGGATTGATTTGGGTGAGATTTGTTTGATTGGAAATTCAAAACAGAATTCAGAAATATAAAAGAAAAGGATACTGAATAAAAAAAATGATGAAAGTGGACAGACCCAACAACTCCAGCCCAACAGCCCACGAAGCCCATCAGTCCAACCCAGCTTCCCTCTCCCCTCCCCGAACCGTTTTTCTCACCCCAGAAGCAACCCACGCGGAGACTGACGGGTGGACCTTCTCTCGATTCATTTCCCCACTGACAGCGGACCCCACCTCCACTGTTCTCCTTCTTCCTCCCCGCGACCTCCTCCTCCCCATAACCTCGCCGCCTTCATGAACTGGCGTCAATTAACGCCACCTTAATTCCCTGCGACCATACTGCTTTTAAATCGGCACCCTCTCCTCCCCTCGATTCCTCCCCACGCCCCAGTCGCTTAATTGTCGCCAGACCTTGCCGCTGTCTCCGACGAAACCACGGCAATTGCCAGCCACGCCTTACTCCTGGCACACCCAAACCTTCTCCCACCTGGCGCACCTCCTGTACCAACCGTTCATCCGCTGGCTTCCCGAAGTCGACTTGACAAGAAGAAGCGCCGCTGCCCGCCTTCTCCGACGAGCCCCGCAGGTAGAACCCAGTCGCCCCTCTTCTTCTGATGCATGCTCACATCATCTCTGTGACCTCCTGTGTCTAACCCAGCCCTTCGTTTGTCCTCTCGTGAACCACAGCAACGTCCCCGTCGTCGACCAGAGCCGCCCGTCGCCAGTAACAACTCCGGCGAGCAATTCTTCCCGTCCCCGTGCGCCCCTTCATCAACCGGTGGCAAGTTGAGCATCCTCGTGCCACGACGAACACAGTGAGCTCCCTCTCTCTCTTCCTCGCTTCCTGCTTCGCCAAACACCGCCGCCGTCTGCCCGTCGCCGCCGCGCGCTGCCGCGAAGCGCCGCCAGTCTTAGGTCATTGGATTCAGACCGTTGGATCTTGATCCTGAGGCTTGGATAGATTCACTTATACGCGAAGGGGTACTCGATCTGAGCCACACGATTTAACTAGATCCAACGCTTCAGAACGTGATCCGCAGCGAACCGTTTTCAGCGAATTAGAATGCGACGCGTGTCAGTAGTTTAGTTAAAACAGAATTTTGAAATCAGATTGATATGCAATTTTCAAACCTTTGTAACTTTTGATCCATACGTCCAAATTTGACAAATTTTATATCAAAAGATTCAGGAGAACAAGACCTAACCAACCCTACCCTTAGTTTAGCAAATAGTAACTGGTAGCTTGTTTGAATTTGCAGATTCTTTTGTGTGCTTGCTAACATTAGAAAAATCATTTAAAAATGAATTTTGATATCAAACCTTTGCCAATTGGTTTGTTGTGACCCTACTGACCCTAGGAACCAACCCATAGTATTAAAAATGATTTTTGTGAAATTTAAGTTGAATTATTTAACTTAGCCATTTTCTAGCCAAATAAAAATTAGTGATTTGATTATGGAAATGTTTAAAGGAAGAAAACCTTGAGTAGATGGTTTGGACCAAACCTACTGACCCAAAAACACCAAGTTTTGCAATAGCAACTCATTAGGTGAACCCTATGGACTAGTGCCTTAGTAAAAATATTTCTACACCACATAAAATAACATTTTGTTTTGAAAAGGGTTTTAAAGTGAAACCTTTTGCAAATGACTTGGCCACTTTAGAGAATGACCATTAGATGTACCCAAATGACTATGACCCACTAAGGACCACTTTTTCAAACAAAACAAAGCTTGGCATGCTTGCATGCATTTCTTTGACTTTGTTATTTAAGTGTGTTGTTTTGCTTGATTGATAGATTGAGTTTGTACCTTGCTTGATTGATTTGTAGTGACTTAAAGAGTGTGATTGTGCAAAGATCAAGAAGTGAACCTATACTCTACAAAAAAAAGGCAAGTGATGCTTCATACTTTCTATCCCAATACTTTGATTATGCATTAGTAATTTTGCTAAGTAAACTTGCATGGATTTTGCTAGGTATAGATCTTGCTATAGGAAAACCTTGTAGATGAATCCTTAGTAGGAATTCCTAAGTTAAGTTTCCTAATACTACCAAGCTTAGCCTAGCTAATATAAAACAGGGGTGGAATATATATTCACACTATGGAAAAATAATCTAAGTCTAAAGGACTTATGTTTTGTTTAATAAAACAACTAAGTTAAGGAATCACCTGGGTGGAATGGAAAGATTGGGATATGTTGAGTGGTTACACAAGGCCAGGGACTGGTGAACCTTGTGTATCACACTTGTGGATGGCCACCCAGGAAACAAAGGGATTTGAGATGTCAAATGTTGAGAAGCTTCAAGTGCAACCACTTGGCAATATGGGCTCTGCCATGATCATATAGGTTGCAAGAACTTAGCCATATGGACAGTGGGTGGTAGTGTTTGATAGGTTGGAGCGCGTCCATTTTGGTCTAAGGGAAGGCTTCTGAAAGATTTTGTCTTGGGAAACCAAGTCTTGTGGGTAAAGTGCACCACCTCTGCAGAGTGTAAAACCTAAGTACTTAGCCATGTCCCTGGTAAAGGACAATTTGAGCATCAAGACATGGAAGCAATCAAGAATCTCATCATTCCAATTTCTAAATAAAAACTTGTGGGTGAACAAGGGATTGTGTGTTTTCTTCAATCTTTGATGGAAAGATGGCTTGATATAAGGATCTTGAAATCTTGGATTGAGGAAAATAATTTTACCAAGCACTTCAGTCTTTGATTTGTAGATGCCTCGAGAAGGATCTTCAGTCTTTGATTGAGAGAAGCATTGGAAAGTTTTTGACAAAACTATTTATTTTCAAATGATAAGAAAAATCTATTTTGAGCAATGCAAGCCTCAATTCCACTTAGCCAAATGCATATAGATGATAGACTCCACTATACTACCATAGTATCACTTGCCAATACAATTCAAATGTATTGACCCTTGTGGCTGTAACTTGTAATGTTGCAGGTTTGATTGTTTTAAAGGAAGATTGTTTGATTGACTAGGATTACAAAGTCTACAACCAACATCTGCCTGTGGCATTTTGAAGATGATGGACTCATACCTATTGCTATTCCGCTGCAATATAATGTAATAGCCTAATGAGCTAAGTTTGATGTAATAAAATTATGTTATTCCTGGTTATAAAGTTATATTATGACCTTTGTTTCTTGATATTACATCTTACTGTGGATGCTAGCTATTGATCCAGGGACTAGCATTGTAAAACACAGGAGGACTCTACCTTATTAGGTTGGGACCTCTACAGATGGTATCAGAGCTTTGTGTTGCCTGTAGGATTTGTAAACCCTAGGATTGGACAAAAACCCTTAGAAAAATAGGAGTGATATTTTGTTCCAAAACTTATTTACAAAACACTTGTAAACTCTTTCCTCAACCATTTTGGTTTCAACTCTACTTCTCTTCTACTTCAACTTGATGGAAAACCTACCCCATGACCAAAGACTACTCTATGTGCAAAAGACTTCTTCAACTTCTTCAACTCTAATGACTTCAACATCTTGACATATTCACCAAAGACTTCCAACTTGGAAACTATTAAGAACTACAAGTGAGACAAGGAAAACCTACTCAAGATTTAGAGACTAAGGAATGCAAAATAAGAAAGTGCCATCAAAAACTTTGAAGTATTGTGACCAAGAGTTTTCTCAAGGGAACCATGATCTCAAGTAAGAAAAATCAAGAAGGAAGGAAAGATCACAAGTGAACCATATAGATAGACCACCACAACTTAGTTAAATCAAAACCGCCAACTTATGTGGTGTAACAAAAATGTTTTGTTGCCTAAGTATGTGCTTGAACTTTGTTGTTTGAGTGGAGTGTTTGCTTGTGTTTGCATGCACATTGTTTGTGTGAATTGAGATATGTGTGATTAGAAATATCTCATTAGAAATATCTTGTCTATTCTAATCTCCCTTCAAACCCAAACAGATGACTACCCCAAAGGATTCCAAGGTTGATAACACCAACACCACCAAGTCGACCTTGGAGAACTCATAGCAACTCAACATCAATTGAATCAATTGTGACTTCGTTCTTAGCCAACAATAATAATGAAGATCCAGCACTACAAAGGTTTTAGAGGAACAGTCCCAATTGATGCTTAAGGTGACTAATCAAATGATTAGCATGGAAGAAAACTTACCTAGAAGAGAGTATGATAGCAAGGATGAAAGGAATGTTGTTCTAGATGGAGCCCACTTGCATTATTTGTGGAGACAAGGATCATACTTCCAGAGCATGAAGGACAATGCCCAAATTGTGATGAAGATCATCCTGTTGGAGAATGCCCTACCTCTCAAGCTACTTGCTATCTTTGTGAAGGAAGTGATCATACTGGCCTATGTCCTATTTATGCCATGGTAGAACAAAGGAAGCAAGAAGGATCCAAGTCTACCAAAGGAAAGGACCACTATTACTTCCAAGCAAGACAACCCAATTCAAAGGATCAAGGAAAATCAAGAAGCCCAAGCAAGACATGAGTCTAGTACAATGTCGTAAATGTAAGGAAATGGGACACTACTCCGTGGATGCCCAGGAACATAAAGAATAAAGGAATTGACCAAGTGTGGTGTAACAATCAGAATGAACCAGGTCACTTTGTAGCAACCTGCCCACAAGAGCAACGTAAAGAACTCAAAGACATTAATTGCTTCAATCGAAGAATCAGGACACTATGCAAGCAACTCCGGAAAGGATGAAGAACAAGTTGAACAAGCCTATGGAGAAGCTCAATCTTGGTCCATGAGTCAAGCATAGGAATAAAGCAAAGGTTTAACTTAGAGAAATTCCAGGACCCAAGAAGGCCAATGTGTAATTTTTGTTTTGAAAAATTTTAAGGGTGGTAGTACCCTAGTTGTTTGAACTTGATTGTAACTGACTTCCCAAATCTCGGGACGAGATTTATTTTTAGGGTGGTAGCCTGTCACATCCCAAGATTTTCCAAATCTTGTAATGTGAAAATAAATTAATAAAATAAAACTTTGTTGATTTTCAGAGCCAGAAGAAACTTTTGAAATCAAATGGAACTTCAAACCCATTTGAATTAAAATAAACCTCAAAAGATTTAAAAAGATAAACATTTAATAAAAGGAAAATAAAAACATTTGGAAATACTATTTTGAAACAATTAAATGAAAAGATTTATTTTCAAATGAAATAGAAGTTTTATAAATAAAGATTATTAAATAAAGGAAAATTAAACCTTGGCCAAGCTTTGGAATTAAAACATTTCATTCTAAATAAATTTAGCAAAGGTTTATTTAAAATAAATTACTAAGTATTTAATATCCAATTTTATTTAACTAAGAAGTTTTACCAATTTAATTTAAACATCAAAGCTTGTTAAATTATTTTAAATAAGTTTTCATAAATTGGAATCACCAAGTTTGGATCTCTAAATAAAAAGATATGGATTTCATAAGACAAAGATGAAAATATTAATAAAGAATATTTATAGACCAAATCAAATCTTGACCTAATCCATGAAGTAAATGGAGTGATGATTAATCCCAATTCAAATAAAAATATGAAATAAAGAATATTCCAAATAAAATAAAATGGAAATAACCATTCTATCTCTATATTAAATAAGGACAAATCTCTAAATAAAATACATGAGAAAATGATATTTGGAATTAAAACAATCACCCAATCTTATATGATTAATAAATCACTTTGCCATACTTTCCAAATAATTCAATATGAATTATTTGAACCAAATAAACAAATCCCAAAAGGATTATCTAAGGACCATTTATTTAATTATAAATGGAACCTAAAATAAAAGGTTATTTTATTTTAAAACAAGATTTCCAAGCATCCTTATTTTCAAATAAAACCTACTGGTTTGATTATGAAAATAATTAGATTTCAAATGGAAGATTTATTAATAAAAATCAAACCCTATTTTATTAAATAACTAGTGATCCATTTTATTTAACTATTAAATGGATCCTAAAATAAATAAGGATATTATTTTATTTTATTTTGAGATTTGGTTTATGTGGATAAACAAAATCAAATTCAAATTTACAAACTGAATGATTGTTTGGATTGATTTGGGTGAGATTTGTTTGATTGGAAATTCAAAAGAATTGAAATATAAAAGAAAAGGATATCAATAAAAAAAATGATGAAAGTGGACAGACCCAACAACTCAAAATTTCACCCAAGCCCATCACCCAACCCAGCCCTCTCCCTCCCCGAACTGCTTTTTCACCCTGAAGCAACCCACGCAGAGACCGACGGTGGACCTTCTCTCGATTCATTTCCCACCGACAGTGACCCCACCTCCACTGTTCCTTCTTCCTCCCCGACCTCCTCCTCCCCATAACCTCATGCCGTTGTTGCAGTAACCCTTGGCGTCAATTCGCGTTAACGCCACCTTAATTCCCCCTGCGACCATACTGCCTTAAATCGGCACCCTCTCCTCTCTCGTTCCCCTCAGATTCCTCCCAGACACGCCCCAGTGCTCTAATTGTCGCCAGACCGCCGTCTCCGACGAACAACCACGGCAATTCTGGCCAGCCCACGCCCCCCCTTACTCCCTGGCACACCCAAACCTTCTCCCCACTCCCTGGCGCACCTCCCTGTACCAACCGTTCATCCGCGGGCTTCCCAGGAAGTCGACTTCGACAAGAAACAGAAGCGCCGCCGTCTGCCTTCTTCTCCGACGAGCCCCGCAGGTAGAACCCAGTCGCCCCTCTTCTTCTGATGCATGCTCACATCATCTCTGTGACCTCCTGTGTCTAACCCAGCCCTTCGTTTGTCCTCTCGTGAACCACAGCAACGTCCCCGTCGTCGACCAGAGCCGCCCGTCGCCAGTAACAACTCCGGCGAGCAATTCTTCCCGTCCCCGTGCGCCCCTTCATCAACCGGTGGCAAGTTGAGCATCCTCGTGCCACGACGAACACAGTGAGCTCCCTCTCTCTCTTCCTCGCTTCCTGCTTCGCCAAACACCGCCGCCCGCCTGCCGCCGCTGCCAGCCGCCGCCGCGCCGCCAGTCTTAGGTCATTGGATTCAGACCGTTGGATCTTGATCCTGAGGCTTGGATAGATTCACTTATACGCGAAGGGGTACTCGATCTGAGCCACACGATTTAACTAGATCCAACGCTTCAGAACGTGATCCGCAGCGAACCGTTTTCAGCGAATTAGAATGCGACGTGCGGTCGAGTTTAGTTAAAACAGAATTTTGAAATCAGATTGATATGCAATTTTCAAACCTTTGTAACTTTTGATCCATACGTCCAAATTTGACAAATTTTATATCAAAAGATTCAGGAGAACAAGACCTAACCAACCCTACCCTTAGTTTAGCAAATAGTAACTGGTAGCTTGTTTGAATTTGCAGATTCTTTTGTGTGCTTGCTAACATTAGAAAAATCATTTAAAAATGAATTTTGATATCAAACCTTTGCCAATTGGTTTGTTGTGACCCTACTGACCCTAGGAACCAACCCATAGTATTAAAAATGATTTTTGTGAAATTTAAGTTGAATTATTTAACTTAGCCATTTTCTAGCCAAATAAAAATTAGTGATTTGATTATGGAAATGTTTAAAGGAAGAAAACCTTGAGTAGATGGTTTGGACCAAACCTTGACCCAAAACACCACGTTTTGCAATAGCAACTCATTAGGTGAACCCTATGGACTAGTGCCTTAGTAAAAATATTTCTACACCACATAAAATAACATTTTGTTTTGAAAAGGGTTTTAAAGTGAAACCTTTTGCAAATGACTTGGCCACTTTAGAGAATGACCATTAGATGTACCCAAATGACTATGACCCACTAAGGACCACTTTTTCAAACAAAACAAAGCTTGGCATGCTTGCATGCATTTCTTTGACTTTGTTATTTAAGTGTGTTGTTGCTTGATTGATAGATTGAGTTTGTACCTTGCTTGATTGATTTGTAGTGACTTAAAGAGTGTGATTGTGCAAAGATCAAGAAGTGAACCTATACTCTACAAAAAAAAGGCAAGTGATGCTTCATACTTTCTATCCCAATACTTTGATTATGCATTAGTAATTTTGCTAAGTAAACTTGCATGGATTTTGCTAGGTATAGATCTTGCTATAGGAAAACCTTGTAGATGAATCCTTAGTAGGAATTCCTAAGTTAAGTTTCCTAATACTACCAAGCTTAGCCTAGCTAATATAAAACAGGGGTGGAATATATATTCACACTATGGAAAAATAATCTAAGTCTAAAGGACTTATGTTTTGTTTAATAAAACAACTAAGTTAAGGAATCACCGGTGGAATGGAAAGATTGGGATATGTTGAGTGGTTACACAAGGCCGGACTGGTGAACCTTGTGTATCACACTTGTGGATGGCCACCCAGAAAACAAAGGGATTTGAGATGTCAAATGTTGAGAAGCTTCAAGTGCAACCACTTGGCAATATGGGCTCTGCCATGATCATATAGGTTGCAAGAACTTAGCCATATGGACAGTGGGTGGTAGTGTTTGATAGGTTGGAGCGTCCATTTTGGTCTAAGGGAAGGCTTCAAAGATTTTGTCTTGGGAAACCAAGTCTTGTGGGTAAAGTGCACCACCTCTGCAGAGTGTAAAACCTAAGTACTTAGCCATGTCCCCGTAAAGGACAATTTGAGCATCAAGACATGGAAGCAATCAAGAATCTCATCATTCCAATTTCTAAATAAAACTTGTGGGTGAACAAGGATTGTGTGTATTCTTCAATCTTTGATGGAAAGATGGCTTGATATAAGGATCTTGAAATCTTGGATTGAGGAAAATAATTTTACCAAGCACTTCAGTCTTTGATTTGTAGATGCCTCGAAGGATCTTTCATCTTTGATTGAGAGAAGCATTGGAAAGTTTTGACAAAACTATTTATTTTCAAATGATAAGAAAAATCTATTTTGAGCAATGCAAGCCTCAATTCCACTTAGCCAAATGCATATAGATGATAGACTCCACTATACTACCATAGTATCACTTGCCAATACAATTCAAATGTATTGACCCTTGTGGTCAGAATTTGTAATGTTGCGGTGTTTGATTGTTTTAAAGGAAGATTGTTTGATTGACTAGGATTACAAAGTCTACAACCAACATCTGCCTGTGGCATTTTGAAGATGATGGACTCATACCTATTGCTATTCCGCTGCAATATAATGTAATAGCCTAATGAGCTAAGTTTGATGTAATAAAATTATGTTATTCCTGGTTATAAAGTTATATTATGACCTTTGTTTCTTGATATTACATCTTACTGTGGATGCTAGCTATTGATCCAGGGACTAGCATTGTAAAACACAGGAGGACTCTACCTTATTAGGTTGGGACCTCTACAGTAGCACCCAAAGTGAGGCCCATAAAGGTAACTCCAGCAGCTATTTCCAACAGGTTTCTTAAAGAGAAGTTCAAACCTGCAAAAAAAGTCTGGATAATCATCCAAGCAGTAAGTCCATGAGTGGGACAATTCTTAACCAAAGATTTCATTCTTTCCCAAGCTTGAGCAACATGTTCATTATCAAGTAGTTTAAATTTCATAATATCACTTCTCATAGATATAATCTTAGCAGGATGGTAGTACTTTCCAATAAAAGCATCTTTGCACTTAGTCCAAGAATCAATACTATTTCTAGGCAAGGATAGCAACCATTCTTTAGCTTTTCCTCTCAAGGAGAAAGGAAACAGCTTGAGCTTAATAATATCTCCATCTACATCCTTATACTTTTGCATCTCACAAAGTTCAACAAAGTTATTGAGATGGGCAACATCATCATCAGAACTAGCACCAGAAAATTGCTCTCTCATCACAAGATTCAACAAAGCAGGCTTAATTTCATAAAAGGTAGCATCAGGAGCAGGTGGAGCAATAGGAGTGCTAAGGAAATAATTGTTGTTTGTGCTAGTGAAGTCACACAACTTGGTGTTCTCAACGGAATTCATTTTGGCAAAGTGGAGCAAGCCAAAAACAACAGCAGCAACTAGAGCAGGAACTAATTTTTTGTGTGTTTTTTATAAGAAAAAGCAAACCAAACTAGACTATTTTTTTGGAGTTTTTGAAAAGAGGCAAACAAAACCAAGCAAAAGAAACTAAGCAAACTAAAAACAAAGAAAAGAGAAAGGTTGAGTGATACGTCAGAAACGTATCTATAATTTTTGATGCTCCATGCTTGTTTTGTATCTACTTTGATTTGCTTTGTCTACACTTTGAGGTGTTTTTATATCTTTTCTGTAACTAACCTATTAACAAGTTTCCACAAGGCTGCTTCGCTTACTGCTTTTTTGGTTCGGTTAAAGGGAAAATCAATATTCTCAGAATTGGACGGGACAAAAGCCAAAGTTATTATTTTCCCGGAGCAACACGGAACCATGAAGCAGAGCCGGAGGGGGCCACAAGGTGGCCGCACCCCCCAGGCGCGGGCAAGCCCTGGAGGCGCCTGGAGGAGGTGTGCCCCTGGACCCCCACCGACCTTGATGCCTGCGCCTATAAGAAGCCTCCGATGGGAAAACCCTAAACAATCCAGAAGAAATCCACTAAAACCTCTGTAGCGCATCCGCCACCGAAGGGGAGATTGAGGGGACAGAAAGTCTCTGTTCCGGCACCCTGTCGGGATGGGGAAGTGCCCCCGGTGCCATCTCCATCGATTGTTGGGGGGTGACCCCGGATAGGCTAAAGACGGGGAAAGACGAGGGTACGATCCCCGTCTGGTTTCAGAGTTACAGTCTAAGTCGGCCGAATCCTGTAGAAGTCGGCCGACATATGGAGGCGAGAGACCCGTATATGTACATTAAGACATTACCCAGCCGAGATATTACGTGAGTAGGCCGGGTTAGTCTGAGTGATCTTGGTGCAGGTGAAGGATGATCCGAGCTATGCGAGGAAGGACCGAATGATATGAAGCTTGCAGGAGAAGGAGAAGCCTGAAGTCAAACCCTAGCTGCAAGCTAGGAGAATCTGAGGAGCCAAGCGCGGACAAAGGCGCAGAGCGACAAAGAGGCGGAGGAGGTCACGGAGGTGACAGTCCAGAAGACCGAGGCGCACAGGAGGGGCCCACTGGAAACTTGCCGTCGTTAGAGGGGCGACAGGGAAAGGGGGCACCGAACTACTATATTGGGACAAGCATATTCCTCGAATATGCTTGCCACGTCAGCCCTAGAGGAACCCAGGGCTCTCCTTTATAAGGAGAGGCTTGGAATCAGAAGGGGGGATCGACTAAAGTTAGAGCCGTTAGGCTGGTAAAGTTCTTCTCTTCTCCCTGTATACAGCTCAAGGAGCACCTGTAGCCCAAGGAAGAAGAAATAAAGATCTTTGCCTTAGTCTTCTGTGTGTAGAATCAACTACATTTTCCCTCCCCAGATCCCTCTAGCATCCATTGGCCCCATACTTTAGCCTACCCATGGCATCTACCGTGACACCACCACGACAGTTGGCGCCCACCGTGGGGCCAGCAGCGGTGCTAGCTGGAGTTATGATCCGGACGGGAAACTTCATCAACATGGGCGAGCGCGTTGTTTCTGGCTTGGTCCAGATATTTGGTCTCTGTGACTATGTCAGCGACAATGCAGGGAGCTTCAGGGGGGAAACTCCCCCGCGTAATGGTGTCTTCATTAGCCTGGGCGGGCACAAGGTTTACGTCGACGTCGACATCTCCGGCGTTTATCCTCACCGAGTTGTTGTTGCAGGAGAGCCACCTCTTAACGCAGCAAGCCGTCCGCCCAGAGCACATCCCCGCAGCACCGTTGAGGTGATGGTCGCCGAGTGCAACCGAGCAGCAGAGCCGGTCAGCGAGTGGAACCCGCCATGTGTACAAGGCGCACCAGTGCACTGCACCACAACCCACTGAGGTAATCCCGACAGTGACCAAACCGACCGAGGTGCAGGACACCACCCCAAAAGCACCAAGAGTAAGAGGGCCACCTCTGGAAAGGCCAGAGAACATTCTTCAGGCGACCATAGAAAACTTGACTACACCTGAAGGCGCATACTTGATCCGCAAATGCTCAGCCGAGTTAGAAGAAACCAGCAAAGGTGCCGGTAGAGGCCAAAAGGTATCGGCCTTGGGAGTCCCCGAGTAATATGCCAAAGCTAATAAGCTTGATGTCGCACCCGAGCGGGTGGACGAATTAAGATTAAGGGGGAAGAACCTCATGGATGATATCAACAGAGAGCATGATGCTCATAGGGCGGAATCAATTGATTTAGGGTTGCCGAGGTACAGTACCCCGGCAAAGAACCTGAGAGCGGCAAATGCCGCAGCATTGGAATTAGAGGGGTTGACCGGGGAAGCCCGACAGAAACAACAGGAAAGAGTGAATGAGCTGGTCCGCATTGCGAACCAGCAAAACAAAGAAATACTCAGACCCGGCGAGGCCGGGGCCTCAATGGTTCACTTGGCAGGGCAAGACTCGCCTTATCCGTGGCAAGATCTTCACCCGGAAATAATGCAAGGGACAAAGCAAGAACCTCGAAAGCGGAACAAGCAAATTGTTCCATATGATCCGAATGGTCGGAAAGGCAAATGAGAACAGAGGCAATGCAAGCCGAGGTAACAAAGGGGAGAGGAACCACGGCCGGTGGGAAAAGATCGGAGCCGAGGCAATGGAGATCTCGGCAGAAGAGAACCCACAAGAGGCAATCATGAGAACGATACCCCGGTCGAAGTAAGGAGAGAGCTGCCGCTCAACCCGCAACCAAGGCATGAACCCCGGCAGGAAAGAGAAACAAGGCCAGCTCGCCACAATCAAATTAATGAGAGATACAATGATGGTTATTCCGAGATGGAGTATGCGATCCGTGGCGGAAACAACCACTATGGGGTACAAGATAGAATTATGTACAGGGATTTGCCATCAAATGATGCAAGAATAAAGCTGGATCGGCTGTACCGGTCCGAACTGTTGGAAGAACAGGGTCCACCAGGGCCGACATGCTTTGGACCACGGATCATGGGCGAACCGCCTATGCCAAATTTTCAGCTAGCAAGGGGCACGAAAACGTATAATGGGAGCACCAAACCGCAGGACTGGTTGATTGATTATGCCACTGCTGTGAAAATAGCGGGTGGAAACTTACGATGGGCAGTACGGTACGTACCACAAATGCTGGAAGGACCAGCCAAGGTGTGGCTGAATAATCTACCAGCGGGCAGTATCAACTGTTGGCTGAATTTTGAGGAAATGTTTGTCAACAACTTCACCAGCACATACAAGAGGCCAAACATGCCACAACAGTTAGCCATGTGCAAGCAGAGGCCGAATGAAACAGATAGAGAATTTTTAACTCGGTGGTGCAACCTGAGAAACTCATGTGAAGGGGTTATAGAATCGCAATCAATAGCTTGGTTCGCGCAAGGATGCCGCTATGGCAGCGTGTTGTGGCAACGTCTGCAAAGATATATGCCGACCACACTGGCAGAAACTATCAGAATAGCAGACTCCTACGCATTAGGGGACCCAACGCAACCAGAATTAATGTCGGCGGATCATCGCGAGCAACAGGACCATTATGCAAGAGATTTGGCCGGGTCATACAGGCGCAGTGATTTCAGAGGAAGAAGAAGAGAGTAAAGGCCGGATTATAGATATAATTCGGCCCAAGTGGCGACAGTAGCACAAGATCAGCCGAGTCACGGAGCAACTCAACGGCGAAGAATGGACCTCAAGAAGGGACACCAAAGAATGAAGGAAAAGGCAAAGGACCCCGAACAAAAGAAACAAAGCGATGGAGAGGCCGAAATACACGCTCAATCCATGTTAGATCAGCCGCAAATTTCACACGCCAAACCCATCCAGCGCCAACCATACGACCCGCCAATGTGCATGGATGAAAATGCAATGGAACCCCGCAGAGTTCAGCACCCCATCAAGTACATCAAAGATCAACCACAGCTGATCGAGCAAATGCAAAGAATCGATGTTACCGCCTCCCCGAGGTACGATAACTCGGATCGAGAGACGCGGTACATCAAGTGATGAACCAAGTCCAGGATGGGAGGACGAATCCGGCGAATACTTGACGCAATGATTACAGAGAACATCATCAGTCTTATTGCGTGTTCACAACGGAACAACAAGACAAGCAGAGTGTGCAGCGCCGGCATATGGAAGTAAATGCAGTTATGCCGGCAGTACCTAGATATATGCCTTGGTCGGATCAAGAAGTAACTTGGAGCATAAAGGATCATCCCAAGATAATGCTGAATCCTGGGTCATATGCACTTGTATTAGACCCAACATTTGTTGTACCGAGCATCAATGTGAAATTCTCAAAACTACTCATTGACAACGGAAGCAGTATCAACATCATGTACAAAGATACCATGCATAAACTCGGAATATCGCAGAACATGTTGCAATCCACGAGGACCACTTTCCATGGGATAGTTCCAGGGCTTTCATGTGAACCCATTGGTAAGGTCCGAGTGGATGTGTTATTCGGCACAAGGGATACCTGCCGAGCAGAAAACTTAGAGTTTGAGGTCGCGGATCTAGAAAGTTGCTATCATGCTTTACTCGGACGGCCAGCATTGGCCAAATTCATGCGATTGTCATATAAGTTATCCAAAATGAAGCTACCCAACCACAAGGTGTAATAACAATTCGTGGGATTACAAGAAGTCAATGGAGTGTGCTTCAGCCAGTCAAATTTCAATCATTGGTTATAACAAGAGAAAAGAGAAGGATTCAAGAGGTAGCAGCCCTCGCCAAGACATAAACAACATGCCGGCACTAGCCAACCCGCATGGCAGTGTCTCTTTTCAGCCGACTAAAGAAACGAAGAAATTTCAGATCGATGAGCAGTTCCCGGAGCATACTGTTACTATTGGTGCAGGCCTGGACGCTAAATAGGAAAGCGAGCTCACCAACTTCCTCCGTGAGAATCGGGACATATTTGCATGGTCAACTCAGGATCTGCAAGGTGTTCCGAGGGAGTTGGCTGAGCACTCTTTGAACGTAAGGCCAAGAGCAAGGCCGGTGAAGCAACCTCTCCGCCGCTTCGCCGAAGACAGGAGAAAAATAATAGGAGATGAAATAGCTCAGCTCCTCGCGGCCGGGTTCATCCGGATTGGTTGTCGAATCCGGTGCTAGTAGAGAAGAAGAAAGATGATCCCAATGTAGCCATTGTATGGCGAATGTGTATCGATTACACCAACCTGAACAAGGCGTGTCCAAAAGATCCTTTTCCATTGCCTAGAATAGACCAAGTCATTGATTCGACCGCTGGTTGTGAGTTATTGTCATTTGTAGACGCGTATTCGTTTCCACAGATACCGTTAAATCGCCGATCAAATAAAGATCCGCGTTTATTACCGTCACGGGGCTTATTGCTATCGCACAATGCCATTCGACTGCTAAAGCAGGAGCGACATATCGTAGATGCATGCAAAAATGTCTACACGATCGGATAGGAAAAATGTACAAGTATATGTAGATGACGTGGTCATCAAAACCAAGGAAAGCAAAACGTTATCAAAGATATATGGCAGACTTTTCGCGAACACGAAGGTTCAATGAAGCTTAATCCAAAAATGCATGTTTGGCGTGCGGCAGAAAATTACTCGGTTTTCTTGTATCTAGCCGAGGTATAGAGGCCAACCCAACCAAGATAAAGGCGAGAAAGAATGGAATTGCCAAGATGTTTAAATGATGTACAAAAATTCACGGGTTGTCGCCTCGCTAGCGGTTTGTATGTCGGCTAGAGAGAAGGCGCTACCACTCTATCAACCGATGAAGAAATCGATAAATTCATTTGGACTCCTGGCGGACATCGATTTCATGAGTTAAAAGATGTTAGTCACAAGACCCATTTTGGCCTCTCCATTATTAAAAGAGCCTATGTTACTCTATGTAGCGGCTACCACAGAGTAGTGAGTGTCAGTCGTTGTGGAACGACTTGAAGACGGTAAGTCGGTTCGAGGCGGTGTATTATTTAAGTGAGGTGTTATCCACTTCAAAGCGTAATTACCCACATTATCGTAAGATGGCTTATGGGGTATATATGTCGTGAAAAAGCTTAAACATTACTTCAAGAGCATCCCATCAAAGTGATCCGTGAGGCGCCCATAGCCGACATATTGAGCAACAAAGACGCAAGTGGCGAATAGCAAATGGGCAATCGAGTTGTCACCATACGCCCACAATTTGATAGGAGAGATGCAATCAAATCTCAGCGGTCGCCGACTTTTCGTAGAGATCGGGCCGAGTGCGATGAGCCACCATTGCTGCATCAAATTATTGGACTATGCATTTTGATGGTTCCAAACTAAGGAATGGTTTGGGGTGAATAGTGTTAACCTCGCCTAAAAGAGACCAATCAAGTATGTGCTACAAATACATTTTTTGCATCCAACAACGTAGCGAATATGAAGCACTGGTCCATGGATTGAAAGTAGCAAAAGAAATTAGCATACGCCGAATCTTGTGCTATGGCGACTCGGATCTGGTAATACAACAAGTCTCAGGCAGTTGGGACGCATTAGATGCTAATATGGCTTTATACAGATTTCACGTGCAAAAGATCAGTGGATACTTTGAAGGATGTGAATTTGACCACATACCTCGAGCAGAAAATGATGCCGCAGACACGTTGTCAAAACTAGGATCAACCCGGCAATCAATTCCTTCGGTATTGCCTCGAACACCTCAGAAACCATCAATAATCCCATCACCGTAATCCGAATCTATCTTTATCCGCAAATTCAGCGAAGATAACGCGATGGAAGTAGATCAAGAATATAACTCGGAACCCCCAAGAGGACAGCAAGTAAGCACAATCATGGGAAAGCCGAGATAGGTATGTCGGCAAAAACATGGAAATAGACAGTGAGATCACACCAGAAAAAGTCACACCGCTATGGCAACCCATATTCTCTTACCTAAAAGACTCGATGTCACGAGTAATGAGGTATTAGCTAGACAAACTGTAAGGAGAGCAAAAGCTTATACAATCATAAACAATGAGCTATATAAAAGCGTCCAAGCGTGTTGCGAAGTGTGTGAGTTCGGCGAAGGTCGAGATCCTCCTAGATATACACCAAGGAGAATGTGGGCACCATGCCTCATCTCGTGCCTTGGTAGCCAAAGCATTCAGCATGGATTTTATTGGATGGCATTGAAAGAAGCAAAAGAATTAGTTGAAAATGCAATGGGTGTCGAGATACAACCAAAATACACATGCCATCGGCGTGAGTTAAAAACAACACCCATCACTTGGCCATTTTACGTATGGGGTTTAGATATGGTGGGACCATTTAAGTACGAGGAGGAATGACCCACATATTGGTTATGGTGGACAAGTTCACAAAATGGATTGAAGTGAAACCAATAAAAAATGCGATGGGTCCACAAAGGTGAAATTTCTCAAAGATATTATCTTAAGGTATGGGTATCCGCACAAGATCATTACGGATAATGGCACAAACTTTGCGTATGAGCCTTCACCGATTTTGCAGAGAGAAACACATAAGACTAGATATTGCCTCTGTGGCTCACCCAGCATCTAATGGGCAAGTGGAAAGGTCTAATGGACTGGTGCTATCAGGAATAAAACCACGACTTGTCGAACCATTGTAAAGGTCGGCAGGGTGTTGGATTGAGGAACTCCCAGCCGTACTATGGAGCCTCCGGACTACTCCGAATAGATCAACGGGTTATACACCATTCTTTCTGGTATACGGGGCAGAGGCCGTACTTCCAACTGACATAATATATGACTCGCCAAGAGTTACTCAGTATACAACCTCGGAGATAAACGAGATAGCTCGGAAAGATACTGTAGACCTGCTAGAAGAAGCCAGAGAACTGGCACTATCACGATCAGCTATTTATCAGCAGAACCTGCGACGATATCACAGCAAGAAGGTGAATCCAAGGGTGTTCAAAGAAGGAGATTTAGTCCTACGATTGGTGCAACGCACGGCCGGCATGCACAAGTTGTCACCTCCATGGGAGGGACCATTCATTGTGAGCAAAGCATTGCATAACGATGCCTATTATCTAATCGACGCTCAGCCCCCCGGAGGGAACAAGGCAGACAAAGCTGGCGAAGAAACGAAGCGTCCATGGAATGTAGCTTTGCTTCGGCCATTTTACTCCTAGCATTGTATCTCGAGGTCAAGAACCAATGATGTATTGAACCTCGGCACCAAGAGCAGTGACTCGGGGACTGCCATATGTTATTTCAATTTCATGTTATGTATTTGAACCTCGGCGCCAGAAAGCGGTGACTCGGACCGCCGTGTGTTATTTCAATATCATATTATATTCGACCTCGGCACCCAGCAGTGAAAGGACTCGGGGCTGCCTATTATTTCAATGTCATCTTATGTACTAAATATCGGCAGGCGCACAAAGCATGGGACTGCCATATATCATTTCCATTTTATACTAAATATCTGAACCTCGGCATCCAGCGGCGACTGGGACCGCCATATGTTGCCCAGTTTATGTTGAGCACTACCGAGCGGTACCTCGGTATTGGTCTTATATTATTTGAAATTTGGTTTACATATTGAAGTTCACGTGATAAACAGTGATTGGATTGCCGTATATCGCTCCAAAGTAGTAGTTAACCTCTGCTCGAGCATCAATATTGTATGATATTCAGAGCCCACGCCTAGACTACTCGGCTAAACCACGAAAAAACGAAAGCAAGGATACATCCTAAAATCAGGAAATTGCGGGCCATCAAAGCAAGAATTCGGACGTACACCCACTTAAAAAAATGACAACAACTACAAGTGTATATGTCACCACAGTACACGGCAAAAGAAATTCAAATCATACAGAGAACGGACAAATGTTTCGCGTACATCATACGCCCCGCATGCCAGGGATAAGAAATAATTTAAGCGTTGTTCGCTGGAGAAGCAGCAACTTGGTCAGGCACTGGGCACTCCGACGTAGGAGGAACTTCGACCGAGGTTGCCTCGCCCTCCATAGACCCAGGTGCAACTTCAGCGGAAGCCCGAGGCTGCTCAGAGCGTCGATGCAGGCGATTGAATGCCCAGACCTTTGGAGGAGGACCGCGATCGTCATCGTTGCTGAGCTTGAACTGAGCTGCGGATGTGGCGAGTCATCCTCACCTCCCTTGCCGAATTGTTATCCGAGGCATACTCAACTACGACCTCCTCATCCGGGTTTGGAAGAAAACTCGGCCCTTCATTCCAGGTATGCACGTCGGCATACTCGACGAGTTGGAAGGCGCGAGCTTGCCGAAGAGCGACGAAAGCGGGGTCTTCAACCCAGCGAGAACCAGTGCGCAGATTTCTCAGGATATCAAGAGAAATGTCTTCATACCACGACATGATAACAGTAAGGGCCATATCAGCGCCAGCGCGCCCGGCTGATTCCCTCCAGAGACTTAGTTGCCTCTCAGATGCCATCAGTCTTTTCACCAGTAATTCGACCTCGTTGATATCAGGAGTCCCAGAAGTGTTCGGCCAAAGAACGTGGTAAGCTCGGATGGCTTCTTGCACCAAATCCCGGCCCATAATCTTCATTGGACCAATTGCAGCACCAACAGCAACCAGGAAATCCTCCATTGAATACTCCGAGTCAGCGGCAACAGGAACACCTCGGCGCTCACGAGCTGCAAGAACCGCTTTAGAACTCACGGGCTTAGCTTCGGGAAAATGATCTGCGCAAAACACGAACGTGTCAGGTGGCAGCAGAGGAAAAGACAAAAATATAATTCGGCTGTGCTAAGAAGCTTACGATGAATGAAACTTATCATTATATGAAGGTCTTTGGCCTAATTGACCTTGCTCTTCTCAAAACGAGCAATTTCCTCGCTCAATCCCTGAGTTTTCAGTTCAGCAGCCTCGAGGAGTTCCTTATTCTTCTGCAGCTCCAAAGCTAGCCGATTCTTCTCCTCGGAAAATTCCTGGTCGATCTTTTCTAGTTCGGATTTCCGAGAGAGCTTAAGGGTATCCACCTCGGCTGGAAGGCGGGCTATTTCATCATCTTTTTCTTGTAGCTGTGCCGAATGAGCAGCGCTTTGTTCTAAAAAATGCAGCATCACGTCAAGGATGGGCGTGCAATCTTGGTGAGACGCTGCAAAGGTTTGCAACTCGGCTTTACCAAAGCCAAACGAAATAAACAAACTTAGCACACATGTTAAAAAGGGAAAAGGTCTAAGATAAAAGGGAAACTAACCTTCCAAGCTCTTGACTTTCTTCTCAAGACGAATGTTGAGGTTATTAATATTACCTGTTCACCAAAAAAAGTGAGCCGGCATCTAGCGGACAAATCAATAAGAATATCGAGAATAACGAAAAGGAACTATCGACTTACCAGCCTTTTTTACCACAGGAAGGATTTTCTCATACTTTTCCTCCAGTTTGCGATGCGAGAAAAGCAACCTCTGAAATTCGGCAGTTCGTCGGTCATGTGCAACCTGAACAATGGAGCAAAACGATAAATGAATAATCAAAGCTAAACCAGATCCGAGTCAAGCAAAACTTAACTCGGATCTAGGTGGCTGGATGTTCGAAGCTAAATCAGATCCGAGTCAAGCAAAACTTAACTCGGATCTAGGTGGCTGGATGTTCGAAACTAAATCAAATCCGAGTCAAGCAAAACTTAACTCGGATCTAGGTGGCTGGATATTCGAAGCTAAATCAGATCCGAGTCAAGCAAAACTTAACTCGGATCTAGGTGGCTAGATGTTCGAAGCTAAATCAGATCCGAGTCAAGCAAAACTTAACTCGGATCTAGGTGGCCGGATATTCGAACCCTAGAAATAAAGTTAAATTAAGTAAAAGATCATTAAACTTCCAAGCATATAACAAGTTATTTCCTTGCAAGTTTCGGGGACTAGAGCATATAGTAACATTTGGGGAACCAATCTAAACTCCGCAAAACAGCAATTACCTCATTCATCTTGTTAGTGTCAAGGATGAACTTGGCGGCTTGATCGAAACGGCCGCTGATGTCGGAAAGCTGAAAGGGCCGATTGATGGGATTACCCTCAAAATGATCAGCAGCATTCCAATTATTGGCATACTCCACCAGCGAGCCGAGGTTGTTCCCACTAGCTGTCCGAGATAAGACCTTACCCCAGACATGTTGTGTAATCATCGTAGCATGAGGCTCTTATGAAGAGCAAGTCTTTGGCAAATGAGGCAACGAAGGCTTTGTAGGCGCAGTTCCTTGTAAAGATAAGTCGGCAATACTCGGTGAAGAGCCGACAAGACCTTCGGGAAGAGGAAGCCTTGGTGGCAGCTTTTCGCCTTAGAAGAGGGATCAGCGAGCGATACCTCGGTAATGGGGAGTGTCTTCAGAGCGCAAGTCACGGCCGCAGTATACGCCGAGATAACCTCTTCGGGCCAGAGTAGTGAGAAACTATTACGCAGATAGAGGCTCAAGATGGCTACGGACCCTGTAAGGGGCAACGGGTTCGATGAAAATCTCGGAGGCCGATTGGAATCAATGTCGACAAAGGAGTTTCGCACGCGTCGACGAGGAGGCGACGGGTTCGAGCTGGAGGAGAGGCACGAGCAGGATGGAATCCTAGTATCATCGACAAGGAGGAGATTTGCCGAATCAAAGTGACTAGTCATGCTAGGACCACGGGCTTATGACAGAACCTTTGCAAAGATAAGAAGGAAAAAAGAGTGTCGGTATGAAAAACAGAAAGAGAGAAACAAGAAATACGAGCAAAAGGAACTAACCCGGCGACTCCAGGCATAGTCTTGCGCCTAGGAGGATTCAGAGCGGATTTCTTCATTCGTTTCTTGGGGACCGCCTCTGAGGCACTAGCAGGAGCCCCGCGTTTCCCCGAGGTAACAGGGGGTCGAGAAGCAATAGGCTCGGCGTCGTGAACCTGACCGGCCAGATTAGCTGGGAAAGTAGAAGCCGGAAATGCATAAGAAATAGGCATTGCGGTAACTACCTCAAGAACTTGGACCTCGTCCGAATCACCTTCCTCCTCGTGCGCCGAGGTCTTGCCACGAGCTCGAGCCGGGGCAGGGTCCGACTTAGGAACAAACTCTTCCGAGTCCGGCTCACCGATGTCGGTGCTCGTCCGCAGCCTGGAAGCAACAAAACTGGCATCCTAATTCTTACGCTCTGCGAACTGTAACACCTCGAGACGGACCTATGCAAGTTTTAGCGAAACCCGCCAAACCCGCATAGAAAGCGATTCAAGGTGCCCACCAGCACTTTCGTGCGGGTGGAAAGCAGTAATAACATTACACAACAGTCTCGATGGGACCCACATAACAGATATATATACAACACGACTCCATGAGTCAAGAATACGAATATAATATACAAAGATCCAAATCACCTTGAAAATGATAGGCGTCCGACTACGGACAAGATGCAAATGGGGCTAAGAGCCGAAGAATAACCAATGGCCCATAACCCGAGCCAAGCGGAAGGGTAACCACGCTACGCCGATCTCAAAACCTGCTTAAACAAAAGGGGTGCCGACAAAGGGCAAAGGAAAAGAGGAGCGTCGATCGAGGCGAGACACGGCGAGGCTAGAATTGGCCTCCTGCTACCACGGTATGGTGATCAAGCGGCAGCGGTAGCATGCACTAAACAACCTATAGAGACTCGATACCACTATCGTCAATCAGAGAGGGGTAAGAAGGACCTATCCGGAACCAACCTGATGCTACCATCAAACAAACCCATCCTGTCGTTTCCCCCTCGAGACCAATCGAGGAAGTCAACCGAGGAACTCACACCGTTGGCAGTTTTACTTATTCGGTTATCGTTGCGGCAATTACTAGTCAGGTAAAGATAGTCATCCTGATAAAATAAGCAGTGGGCACTTTTAGTTAGTCATTCCGTTGTAGTTGCAACAATTACTAATCAGATACAATTAGCATGAGATAACCCAAAACCCAGCAGTTGTTGGTACTTTTATTTAGCCATTCCGTTGTAGTTGCAATACTTACTAGTCAGATACAATGGCCGCAAGCGACACTCGAAACAAGCAATTGTTGGCAGTATTATTAGCCATTCCGTTATAGTGAAGCTGATTACTAGTCATTATAAAGTCAAATTTATAGCAATAAACTTTAGTTATGCTTGTCTATGGTCGAGATACTGTGCTCCAAGTCGTCCATATCCGCGGACACGGCTTTCAGAAAGTTTTACCCGGCCGGGGTGCACCAATAGCAACACACGCTCGATCAACCTCGGAAAAACCAAATCAAAACCCAACGAGGCTTTCACGACAAAGCAATCACAGAGTTGAGAAATATTTCAGGGCCACCCCATTAAGCTACCCGCCATGAAGTTAATGACTCAAACGGACTCAAGGTTTGGGTATACGGTGTGAACGATGGAACCCAAAGCGGGCTTGTCGACACAGCGGAATCGTGTCCGATCCTAAGCAGTACAAAGCTATCGCACAATTTAAATAAAGCGAGAAAGCATGGCATAAGTACAGATCGTAAATAAAACCTCAAACTAGTTTGTGGCTCCAAGAAATAAGACCTAATCAAGCTCCGCTCAGGGGTCCCATATACCTCCGGATGTGGATAGCACGATAAATCAAGGAACAGTATCAAGTACTCGGGTCCTACGGACACAAGTGGCGTTCGACCAAATATTATCTATCACCCACCGATGCCTCCGCTTACTTCAATTTTAGTTGTTAAACAGGAATTAAAGTGAACGATAAGTAAAACTAGGATCATCTCCAACAACAACATGCGGCAATACATCAACAATCGTGGCACGATTTGCAACAGCACTTGAGCAAGCGACTACGACGCGCAAGTCCAACTATCTACCAAACAACAGGTAATAGGATGTGTCCAAGGCAATATGAGGCCGAAGGGAATATCCAGGGAACGAAGCTAGAGCATCGCAACACAGATAGCAATAGACCAACAGGAGGGAATAAATACTATAAAGTAAGATAGGTAGAAAGGGGGAGATTCTCGCCTGAAAAACATTGCCGAAGGTTCAACCGAAGATCGGGGCGAAGCTCACATCAACTCAATGGCCTTATCCGCGAAGAAGCAAAACGCTAGAATAAACACCGTATGCAATATTTAATACAACGGCAGAAGATCGGCATGATGCATGTATGATGCATGACATGGCAAGGGTGCGATGCGATTAGGTCATATTAAGTGGAACCGGGGTCCCGACAATTAATTGTATGGTTCAAGTTATTTAGAACCGCCGCAATTTAAATGTTGTTTAACAAGGCAAGATAAGTTATCGGTTCGCTACCCAGATTTAAATGAGGCCAATATACGACTAGATTTGCCCGCTTATGGGCCCCATATTTAATTATAAGGTGAATCGGCATAAGGCCCCCAAACCACACAATATGCATGCGAGATGAATGATTAATATGCAACAGGTTTTATGTTTAGCATTTATAAAAATAGGGGTTCGGGTAAGGGTCACACATTGAGGGGTCTCGACGGTCTTGGGGTTCCGGGGTTCGGGGTCGGTCTCAGGGTCCAAATCTGGGGTTCAGGGTTCGACGGAACGTTCTCGGATGCAGAGTAGATCTTGGCGTTCGGGTAGACGAACTTGGCGTGGTGTCGGGCGCGCGGGTTCTTCCGGAAGGAGAACTTGTCGTCGTGGTCTCGTGTCCGGTGAAGTGCTTGTAGTTCCGGTGGCGATCTTGGCGGTCTTCTAGTGGCACCATGTACACCCCTCGAGCCCATCGGCATTGAGCCGGTCTTGTCGTTGAGCATCCCCATGCGAAGGTCGTGTTCTTCCATTGACGATGGCGATCTTGATTCAACATCATCGCCTTCGAGGTTTCGGCTAGCGGAGCCGGGAAGTAGTTCTTGGGGTCCGGGGAGGGAATCCTGTCGCATCCGAGGGGGTACTTGAAGTCCGTGATGGAGATCTTGTCGGTGGTCTTGGCGTCCGTGAGGTGGTTCTTGTGGGTTCACCTTGAAGTCCTTGGGTGATCCTCGTTCAACTTATTGCGTTGGTCGATCTTGGCGAAACTAGCGTCGCGAACTTTGAACGGCAGTCACGAGTACCGACACCGCAAAACTCACAGACAAACAGATTACCAACATGTACTTTCACGGTAGCATGGCTTGAAGCCGTCTAGTCGACGTCGCAAAGGCCGGCGGTGCTCGCGAGGATGTGCAGGGAAGCAGCGGTGTTGGCCATGGCGGAGGAGGCTTTGCGGCGGAACTGCTGGGACGGCGTCGGGTGGCGACCTTGGCGGCAAAGGGCGCGAGGTCAAGGCAACATGACGGCTCGGGCTCGGCGCGGCGGCGGGAGGTGGTTACATGGCGGCGCGGCGAGCTGGCAAGTGCAGCATCAGTAGGGCGAGGTCAGGGCAGACGGAGGTGGGCCGAGGTTTGAGGCGGCGAGGAAGCAAGGCGTCCGCGAGAGGAAGCGGAGGAGGTCGCATTGCGTGGAGCGGAGGAGGGCCAGGCGGTGTCTTGGCGGCTGGCCGGAGCGGCTGAGATTCAAGCGAAGGCAGCAGTGGCCCGGCCATGAGCCTGAAGCGGAAGGAGGCGAGATCTGAGCGGGAGACAAAGGAGGAGATGGAAGGCCTGGGCTGGGAGCGGAGGGAGGGCTTCAGGCGAGGCGAGCGCGGGGCCACGGAAGCGGAGGTGGCTGGGAAGCTTGGAGGCGAGGAGAGAGCGGTGAGGAGAGGTGGAAGCGTCGGCGAGGGCGCCTGAGGTGAGGAGGTTGGGAAGGAGGAAGGGCAGGCGGGGCGCAGGTGGGCCAGAGGTGGGAGGTGGGACCAGGCGGTTGGTGGACAGAGAGGGAGAGGTCGGACTGGGGGAGGTGGAATCCGGGGGAGGAGAGATGGGCGCGTCGGGGGTCTGCCGGTGGGACCCAGGAGGGGTGAGGTGGCGAGTGGGAGTGTGGCTGGGTGGAGGGAGAGGGGGGGGGTTGTCTAGGTGGCGTGCAGTGGTTGGTGGGGATTTGGGGAGGACGATGGCGCATGGGACCCGGTGAGGTGGCGGTGAGGGTGTGGGTAGATAGGTTGGTAGAAAAGGTTTTGGGTTGGACCGTTTTGGAATCGGGTGGTCGTCGTCTATCCGCCCGCTGCCATCGCCCACTAAAATAATATAATATTTTATTTGTTTTAAAAGCACCGTTTGCAAACCGATAGTAGACAAACAAAAATAATCCGGAGGCCCGGGGTTTTGCGTGATATTTAAGATGGGGCGTTTAGAAAACTAATTAGGTTTTTCCGAAAATAGTTTGATGCAAGCAAATGCAAGATGATGACGATGCTCAAATGCAATATGGCATGATGACATGAGCATGCGGTCATGATGATGTAATGCACAAAAACAACGCGATTTTCTAGTAGTGGTTTTGCGGGATGCCACAGAACCTCTGCAAGACAGGGATAAAGAAAGTTAGCGGAATCCGTTACGAAAACAATGGAATAGCAGAACGTTATTGATTAAGCTTACTTCGGAAGGCGGACGATCGCGGGTGAACGGTTTCAATCCCCAAGCCCAATCCTCAGGCATCTCCGTCTTAAAGATAGCTCGGACACGCTTATAGATAAGGTAATTGTCCAGCTCCACGAACGAGACTCGGTTAGGGTCAAGAGGACCGCTCATGTAGCACAGTTTGTGAGTCCGCTTCTGGAATGGATAGATTCGGCTACTGATAAAGGTAGCCATCAGGTCTTCGCCGCATAACCCGGAGCGGATTAGCTCTTTAAGCCGAATCTCAAAAGCCTCGGCCAAGGCATGACTCTTCCTCGGATTGTAAGTCCAATTCACCTTAGAAGGCGGACCAATTGAGAAGGCAGGAAGCCGAATCTTGTCCTCCGTCCCTCTGTTCTTGACGTAAAAGAAGGATTTGTGCCACTTCTTGCACGACTCTAACCCGGTGACACGAGGAAATACAGATTTCCTCCAAGGTGTAATGGACACTGCCCCACATTGAGTAAGCAATTTCTCGGAAGGGTGCAGAGACTTGTCAGGGACTACGTTAGAACGAATCTGGAAGAACTTCGACCAGACGTGCACGGACGGCCATAGGCCGAAGTATCCCTCCGAGGCGGAGATAAAAGTAGAAAGAGAAGCGATGGCATTCGCAGGAAGATGATGCGGCTGAATGCCGAAGTAGTCGAGAAACTCTCTAGCAAAATCGCTAAGAGGGAGACCAAAGCCGCTGAAGTGACATAAAAACTACATACTCGCTCCCTAACATCCGGAGAGGACTCATTGCCGGGTAAGCGGAGGAGACCTCGACGGAATCCTCCGAGTTCGGATAAGCCACTCAATCTCGCGTGTAATGAAGAGCCTTGCCACGAGCCTCGCTCGGGCCCAGAGCCGCCATCTTCCTCTACCAGAGCACCACTAAAGGAGCTAGACATGGGTTCACGGAAAGATCACCTAAGAAGAGTCGGCGGAGGGAATTTTAGAGCTACGAGGCCCGTCGTGATTTTGCAGGAGCGGCGGAGGAGGAGGAACCTCACAAATACAAGATCGAAACGGAGAAATCTAGGATAAAACCTAGGCGTGCGGAAGAACTCACCGGCGGCGGAGTCGGGCGAAGCGGGCGTAGGCGTCTGAAACAACACAGTGAGTCCTCGCCGTCGGAAGTTCGATGAGCGTGGCGTGAGCTGCAAGAGGGCGCAGAGGAAGAAGAAGAAGGGCATGCGAGCGAGAAGGGAAAAGTGAAATCCAGACCGCCCTCTTTATAATCGAGCCACAAGCGGTAGTGGGATCGTGGGTGCGAATGACCGTGTAGATCGTGGGTGCGACACAACAAGCATACGACGTTAAGTGGAACCGCACACAACAGCTTAAGAAGGTCGCGATCCCCAAGGGGAACTAAGACATGAGAAAATAGCCGCAAGGCCTGAAAGTACAAGTTAATCAGAGCCTTTGTCAAGAAATCTTGAGAGGAACAAAAAATTAGAAGAACAATGATGGGGGTGACACGTAGGACAAGGCGTACGAGAGAAGGAACATGGGTACCTCGAACGAGAAAAAGATAACTCGGAAACAATACAGAAAAATGTGATGAAGCTGATACGACCCGGTCGAAGTTATCGGCAGGGCCACACCAGCTTCGGGGACTAATGTTGGGGGGGTGACCCCGGATAGGCTAAAGACGGGGAAAGACGAGGGTACGATCCCCGTCTGGTTTCCGAATCCTGTAGAAGTCGGTCGACATATGGAGGCGAGAGACCCGTATATGTACATTAAGACATTACCCGGCCGAGATATTACGTGAGTCGGCCGGGTTAGTCTGAGTGATCTTGGTGCAGGTGAAGGATGATCCGAGCTATGCGAGGAAGGACCGAATGATATGAAGCTTGCAGGAGAAGGAGAAGCCTGAAGTCAAACCCTAGCTGCAAGCTAGGGAGAATCTGGCGAGCCAAGCACGGACAAAGGCGCAGAGCGCGACAGAGAGGCAGGAGGAGGTCACGGAGGTGACAGTCCGAGACCGAGGCGCATGTGAGGGGCCCACTGAAACTTGCCGTTAGAGGCGACGAGAAAGGGGCGAACTACTATATTGGGACAAGCATATTCTCGAATATGCTTGCCACGCCCCTAGAGGAACCTGTGGCTCTCCTTTATAAGGAGAGGCTTGGAATCGAAGGGGGATCGACTAAAGTTAGAGCCGTTAGGCTGGTAAAGTTCTTCTCTTCTCCTGTGTCTGACTCAAGGAGCACCTGTAGCCCAAGGAAGAAGAAATAAAGATCTTTGCCTTAGTCTTCTGTGTGTAGAATCAACTACATTTTCCCTCCCCAGATCCCTCTAGCATCCATTGGCCCCATACTTTAGCCTACCCATGGCATCTGCCGTGACACCACCACGACATCGATCTCCACCACCATCTCCATCACCGTTGCTGATTCCCATGATGAGGAGGGAGTAGTTCTTCCTTGGGGCTAAGGGCTCTACCGGTAGCTATGTGTTCATCTCTCTCTCTACGCATGGTCATATTGTGATCATGAGCTTTGTAATCAAGTATATCTACCTTGCTACTCAAGTGCTTCAATAGATCTCTGCTCTCTCCATGTGTGTGAAAGTGACAGCGTGCACGCCATGGTGGCACTTAGGTTTGAGTCTACATAAATAATCTTTGTGCTTTAATAGATCTATGCTTTTCCCCATGTGTGTGAAAGTGACAGCGTGCATACTGTGTGTGGCACTTTGGCTAGATTTAATATTTGTTATGAGTTATATTTGGAGTTGGATGTCTCTATGAAATTGTGGTGTTTGTTGGAACCATCTAGTGCTCAAGGTGACAGTGTGGGGGGTTATCTAGATTGGGGAAGATGGACTTTAAGGAGTGTTGTTATAGCCCTACCGATTATTAGAGTGTCCAACCGGAGAGTAGTATCATAAAGAGAGGATATTTATATGAGAGAGTGTTCACTAGTAAAAGTATGATACCTAGGCCTTGTTTCTAAGCATTGAAACACCGTTTGCTACTAGATTTGTTGCATGTTTGCTTGCTTCCATCTTTCTTACGTTTGCCGTAGAGGTTTTGGGCTTTTACCTTTCCTCCATGCCATCAGCTCTTTTCTGGCACCGTTACCCCACAACAAAAACAAGTCAGAAGCTATTTTCTGGCACCATTACCACTTGTATTTCACTGTCTCTTCGCCCAACTAGTGCACCTATATTGGGTGTGTTGGGGACACAAGAGACTTCTTGTATCTTAATTGCAGGATTTCTTGAGAGGGAATACCTTTGACCACTTCCTCCCTGAGTTTGATAAACCTTGGGTAATCCACTTAAGGGAAACTCGCTGCTGTTCTACAAACCTCTGCACTTGGAGGCCCAACAACTGTCTACAAGAATAGAAGTGCGTAGACATCACTGACGAGGACTCCCCTTGTGAAGATGTCCTTAGCCTCCCCGGAAACGACGCCAGAAGGAGCTTGATGGCACTCCGTCAACGTGCAGTGCTTCGTCGGGAAACCCCAAGAGCAAGGTGTGGTGCAGCACAGCAGCAAGTTTTCCCTCAGTAAGAAACCAAGGTTATCAAACCAGTAGGAGGAAGAAAAAGTTTGAAAGGTGTTGCAAGCAACACGGAAACCTGCACAACACAAACTCAAGACTTTGCCCCAACGAATCAGTGAGGTTGTCAAGCTCACCGGTGATAGCCCCTGTCGACGTGGATTCTCTTGTTCTTTGTTCCCTGGCAACAGAGCCAGAAAACTTGTTGTCTGATAGAGAGGACTTCGTTGGAAACCCCAAGAGCAAGGTGTGATGAGCACAGCAGCAAGTCTTCCCTCAGTAAGAAACCGAGGTTATCGAACCAGAAGGAAGAAGGAAACATCACACAGGTGTTGCCAGCAACGCGGAGACCTGCACAACACAAACTCAAGACTTTGCCCCAACGAATCAGTGAGGTTGTCAAGAACACCGGTTTGCTGTAACAAAGGATTAAACATATGGTGTGGAATGTAATGGTTTGCAGCAAGTAAACAAGTAACAGTGGAAGATGTATCAATGGTAAAGATTGGACCGGGGTCCATAGTTCACTAGAGGTGCTCTCCTTAGATAAACAACATGGCTTGAGGGGTAAACAAATTTGTAACACCCTTAGAATCGGACCTATGCAAGTTTTAGCGAAACCCGCCAAACCCGCATAGAAACGATTCAAAGGTGCCCACCAGGCACTTGCGTGCGGGTGGAAAACGAAGTAATAACATTACACAACAGTCCTCGATGGGACCCACAGAACAGATATATATACAACACGACTCCATGAGTCAAGAATACAGATATAATATACAAAGATCCAAATCTGAGCAAGCGACTACGACGCGCAGAACAGATACAGATACAACACGACTCCATTTGAGCAAGCGACTACGACGCGTAGGTCCAACTATCTACCAAACAACAGGTAATAGGAGGTGTCCAAGGCAATATAAGGCTGCAAGGGATATCACGGGTACGGAAACTAGAGCATCGCAACACAGATAGCAATAGATCAATAGGAGGGAATAAATACTATAAAAGTAAGATAGGTAGAAAGGGGGGATGCTCGCCTGAAAACATTGCCGAAGGTTCATCCTAAGATCGGGGCGAAGCTCACATCAACTCAACGGCCTAATCCGCAAAGAAGCAAAACACTAGAAGAAACACCGGATGCAATATTTAATACTATGGCAAAAGATCCGGCATGATTATGATATGATGCATGACATGGCAAGGGTGCAATGCAATTAGGCAAGATTAAGCGGAACCGGGGTCCCGACAATTAATTAATAGGTTCAAGTTGTTTAGCTACCCCCCAATTTAAGTGTTGTCTTAACATGGCAAAAGATCGCACCAGTTCGCTACACAAATTTAAATGAGGCCAATATAAGGCTAGATTTGCCCGCATATGGGCCCCATATTTAATTATATGGTGAATCGGCATAAGGCCCCCAACCACACAAAATGCATGCGAGATGAACAATTAATATGCAACAAGTTGTTATTTCATTTATAAAATAGGGCTCGAGAAAAGGGGTCACACATTAGGGTTCGGCGAACTTGGGGTTCGATGGGTTCGGGGTCGGGTCTCAGGGTTCGACGGGATCGTTCTAGGACTCCGGGTTTTAGGGTCTTCGGATCTGGGAAGTAGACCTTGTTGCACGAGCGTCAATGCTTCCGGGAAGGAGAACTTGTCGTCCAGGGTCTTGGTGCCCGGGGTGAAGTACTCGGCGTCCACGAGGGAGTGCTGGTCGTATCCGTGAAGAAGATCATGTCGGTCCACGGGGTTCGACGGGTGTCTTGGCGTTCCATGGAGAAGAGCTTGGCGCTAGGCGGTAGATCTTGTCGGTTCCACCCCGAAGGCCTTGTTGTTCTGCGGCGTAGAACTTGGGGAGGTTTCGGGGTTCCACGGGTTCGGCTCGACAATCGGAATCCGGGAACGGGTCTTGGCGAACTTGGCGGTTCCGAGGGTTCGGGTTCGGAAGGAGTACTTGGCGCGGCGCCGGGTTCGGGAAGGAGTTCTTGTGGTTTCCGAGAAGGAGGACTTGACTTTCTGCGACAGGGATCCTCGGGTTCAGTTCTTGTGGGTTCCAACTTGTAGCCCTTGACAGCGGTCTTCATGATCAACTGCATCTCCCCAGCACGCTATTGTGCCTCCTCCAGGACGTTCATCGAGCAACACCGAATACCGAAACAAACATCGCGAACAGGGGCAGCGAGCAGGTGGGCACCCACGCAGGAGGTAGGCGAGCTCCAAGCGAGAGCGGCCCGGTGGTAGCTCCGGTGAGCCGAACGCGGCATGACGACGGCAGTGAGATGGGCAGCGCGCCAGGGCAGGTCGGAGGAGGCCAGCGAAGGTCGACGGGAGGTGAGGCCGGCGGGGAGCTCATGGCCGGGTGGTGTGGGCGGACGGCGACGAGGCTGGAGGCGCCAGCGTGCTGGGGAGGCGTCGTGGCGGAGCACCAGAGGCGGGTGAGGCCGAGGCGTGGCAGCCGGGCCGGGAGGAGCTCGGCAGGAGGAGGCACGGAGGCCGGCGAGGAGAGGGCGACGAGGCGGCGGCTGCTGTCTCGGGTGGCGGGAGGAGCTCTCAAGGGGCAGGCGAGCATGGCGGAGGAGAGGGGATCGGGCCGTGAATCATGGAGGGAGGAGGCGCGGCGGTGGAGGGCCACGGTGGAGGCTACGAGAGAAGGAGGTGGGGCGGGTCAGTGGCCAGGGAGGGGCGGTGGTTGGCGGGCGCCGGGAGGCCCGTGGGTCGCGGGAGGAGGAGGGAGCGGTCGGCGACCGGCGGGGATGGGGTGAGCGGTTGAGAGGGAGAGGGAGGCCGCGGCTTGGTGGAGAGGAGGCAAGGACGAGCTGTCGAGAGAGGGTGGCTGGGGGAAGACGATCTTAAAGGGGCAGCGGGTGGGCAGTGGGCCAGCAGGGTGGGGGTGGTGTGCGGGTGTGGGACGGTTGGGAGGAGAGAGGGGGAGGGGAGCGGACCGGGTCCAGGGGGAGGTGGGGGCCACGGGGGGGAGTGTCGGGGTGGGAGTGGGTCGGCTGGGGAAGGGTTTGACCAGGGGAGGCAGGCGGGGAGTGGGGCCCGGCGCGGGTGGGGCCCAGGTGTAAGGGAGAGGGGGTAGGTGAGGGCTAGGTGAGAGAGAGAGGGGGGAAAAGAGGGGGATTGATGAGGTGGAAGGTGGGTAGGAATTGGGTGAGAGGGGTGAGGTGGCGAGCTGTGAGTGGTGGGTAGGATAGGTTTGGGTGGTTTTAGGAATTAGAGGGGGCTAGCTTAGGTGAACCGTTTTTGTACTAGGGGTGGTCGACTGGGTCGGTTCGGCCCGTTCGACTGCCCCCACTAAAATAATTAAATATTTTATTTATTTTAAATGCACCGTTTGCAAACCGATAGCAGACAAACAAAATAATCCGGAGACCCGGGGTTTGCGTTTGAAAAAAGACGGGGCGTTTGGAAAACACAAACAGGTTTTTCCGAAATAGTTTTATGCAAGCAAAATCAAGATGATGACGATGCTCAAATGCAATGTGGCATGATGACATAAGAATGCGGCCATGATGATGCAATGCACAAAAACAACGCGATTTTCTAGTAGTGGTTTTGCGGGATGCCACAAAATTACAGCAGGGCAATTGACACGAACTGAGCAAGGCATAACAATGCAATTACTAGTCAGAAAGATCCCGTGAGATTCGATTGGGCAATACAACAAGATACATAGACCACCATCCAACTGCATCTATGACTAGAAGTCCACCTTCAGGTTATCATCCGAACCCCCTCCAGTATTAAGTTGCAAGCAACAGACAACTGCTTTAAGCAAAGTGTGTAAGGTAAACAGTCCACATGTTCCATGAACAAGAGACCATTGTTTTCTCCCTAGTAGCAACAACACATCTACAACCGAAGATATTATTGTCACTTCCCTTGGAAACTAGAGGCATGAAACCACTATCGAGCATAAATAATCCCTCTTGGAGTCACTAGCAACTACTTGGACAAGATAGCTACTAACAACAGAGAGCATGCAAGATCACAAACAACACAGACATGATAGAATCATAAAGACAAAACCATCAATCAATCTGACATAGTAATCTCAATATCCACCGGATCCCTGCAAACACAACATGCATGATTACAAATAGATTAGATCTTGATCATGAACGGAGCTCACAAGATCTATACATGAAAGCACAAGGAGGAGATACAATCATCTAGCTACTACATGGACCCATAGTCCAAGGTGGAACTACTCACGCATCATACCGGAGAGAAGGCCTTCGGGATGATCTCCCCTCTAGCAGGGTGCCGGGAAGAACTTCAGATCCCCACGATCTAGGGACGATGGTGGCGGTGGCTACAGACGGTTTCGTGGAGATTTGATCGGGTGTCTAGGGTTTCTGCATCAGGGGATTCTTATAGGCGAAGGGGGAGGCCGAGGCGGTGTCCAGGGGCCCCACACCCTGCCAAGGCGTGGGGCAGGGCCCACCCGCGCCTAGGGGGACTGGGCGCCCTAGCCCGCCTCTCCGGCTCCCCTCTGGACTTCTTGTTCCCCACGAAAAGTAATTGACTTTGACATTTGTCCCGTCCAATTCCGAGAATATTTCTTTACTAACTTTTTTGGAACCAAAAACAACAGAAAACATGCAACTGACACTATGGCAACTTGTTAATAGGTTAGTACCAGAAAACATGTAAAAAGCACCTCAAAGTGTAGACAAAGCAAAACAAAGTAGATACTAAACAAGAATGGATCCTCAAAAATTATAGATACGTTTCCGCCGTATCAAGCATCCCCAAGCTTAACTCGTGCTCATCTTTGAGTAGGTAAGTGATAAAAAGAATAATTTTTGAGGTGACATGCATCCTCACAATAAAGATCCAACCATTTGCAAGCATTGAAAGCTGGGATCAAAGAACTCTAAACATGTGCATGAAAGATGGAGTTCTAACAATAGGACATAGTAACTATGCATGCAACATGACAAGCTACAAACAAAGATCATGAATAACATGCATTGAAAAACGTTTGTTTGTTTCACATACAGAAAACATAGCATAGTGGCAATCAGCTTGTCCCTCATAGAGTAGCAATATAGATGCATAGGACACCCTCAAAGTTCATAAGGGTGACTAGAAACAAATAGCACAAGAACAAGTAATATCACAATATGCATCAATCAATAAGCTTTGGAACACTGCACACAGAATGACAACTATGCTCTCTTAATGGTGTCTGAAGGTAGAAGGTGGAGACTCAATAATGGTGGAAGAAAGGCCTTTTATAAAGGAAGCAGGGATTTTAGTTTCAAAAAGAGCTTCCAAAAATTATGGTACTTGTTATCTTTCAGCCCTCATTGCCCCTATCATAAGCATCTTAAAGTAATTAAGGTTAAAGTGACAAAGATGGAGTATATGCTTGACAAAGTATAAGTTGGCAATCTCAAGTCCCTTGAATACCAGAGAACATGTAAAAAACACCTCAAAGTGTAGACAAAGCAAAGCAAATTAGATACTAAATAAGCATGGAGCATAAAAAATTATAGATACGTTTCCAACGTATCAACCGGTTTGCTGTAACAAATGATTAAACATATGGTGTGGAAGGTGATGAAGTTTGCAGTAAGTAAACAAGTAACAGTGAAAGATGTATCAATGGTAAAGATTGGACCGAGATCCATAGTTCACTAGAGGTGCTCTCTTAGATAAACAACATGGCATGAAGGGTAAACAAATTACAGCAGGGCAATTGACAGGAACTGAGCAAGGCATAACAATTGTCAGCCTCCGATATGAAGCGTGAGTAGTTCCACCTTGGACTACGGGTCCATGTATTAGCTAGAAGGTTGTATCTCAGTCTTGTTAATTGCCCCACTGTTATGCCTTGCTCAGTCCTGTCAATTGCCCACTGTAATTTGTTTACCCAACATGTTATGTTGTTTATCTTAAGGAGAACACCTCTAGTGAACTATGGACCCTGGTCCAATCTTTACCATTGATACATCTTCCACTATTACTATTTACTTTATGCAAGCCACCATTTCCTTCCACACCATACAGTTAATCCTTTGTTTTAGCAAACCGGCGAGATTGATAACCTCACTATTCGTTGGGACAAAGTATTGAGTTTGTATTGTGCAGGTTTCCAAGTTGCTAGCAACACCTTTGGGTCGTTTCCTTCTTCCTACTGGTTCGATAACCTTGGTTTCTACCGAGGGAAAACTTGCTGCTGTGCTCATCATACCTTCCACTTGGGGTTACCCAATGAAGATCTACAGTGATCTGAGCTACACATCATCACCCGGCCCGGCCCGACTAGAGTTTCTCCGCGAGTGCATGTAGGTAGAAAATATGAGCAACCCAAGAGCGTCCCGTCGTGGCGTCCCGGCGGCGGGTGCCCTAATCCCTAGTTCCCCAATTCCCCAGTTTCCCACCCTACTCCGCGAGTCCCGATTCTCCATGACCGCACGATAGCGCATGACCTCACTCCCTACCCCTGGCGATGGCGGCTGGGCGATATGGATTGATCCTGCGCGGCTGCGCCTGGCCTAACTTCAAAATCTGCTTTTAGCTTGAGTAAAAAGGTTATAAGCCCGAACCGGAGCTTACTTAAACCGAAGACGGTTGAGGCCTTAATGTGCTTGCATGATTGGTATTGTTGTAAGATGTAGAAAAAAGCAGGTATCTACTTGACTACTTGACCTCACTACTTCTACCTTGTTTGTTAGCATTCCTATTTCTATGTTTGCCTTGCTAATTTTATTTACTCAAACTATTGTAGATCATGAAAAAAAGAGGTTGTTGATCTTGGTGAACCGGAAGAAGATTCTTCGAAGGAAGAATGTATGTCTATAGTTCACTATTCTTTTACATGTCAACTTGATAGATTGTTTCATACGTATGCTGAAATTTTGGCAATTACCTTGTACAGAGTTGTTGTTGGACCAAGAAGAGGCGAAGAGAATATGATGTCATGAATCGTTGTTGTTGGACCAAGAAGAGAAGAGGAGATGGTGTCACGAATCGTTGTTGTTGGCTCTGCTGAATCCTTGCGGACTGTAATAATCATGGACTATTAGCTACTGCTATTATTTGTGTTGTTCAAAACTGTTGGTGTTTTGCTGCTAAAAACTGTGTTAGAACTGCTGTGAAAATGGTGCTCTTTTGTTGTTATTACTGCTGTGAAAATGATGCTTTGTTTGTGTTATTACTGTTGTGAAAACTGTTGTGTTTATTGTTGTAAAACTGTTGCCGTTTGCTGCTGTAGTTTGCCCAGGCCTAGTTGTATTTAGTGTTGTTTGCTCCGACATGTTAGTGTCGCTGTTGCTGTTTGCTGCTGAAAATAGTGCTCTTTGTTCCTGTTGTCGGGCCACCGGGTCAGGCCCCGGGCCGTCGGGCTTTACCTCGGGCCGGGTCTGGGCAGAGAATAACAGGAATTGGCTGGGCCGGGCCACAGGCCGTGATAGAAGACGCAGGGATTTTTCAGGCCGGGCCAAAGCCCCGCCCGGCCTGAGAAATGCCCAGGTAGACCGAGGGTTTCGGCTTAAAGCCCACGTGCGTTCGCCTCCGCACCGTCCGGTCCTAGCCCATTTCGGCCCATCATCCCCACTGCGGCCGCCTGTCGCGCGTCGCCTCCCCTCTTCCCTTCTTCCTCCCGCAACCAATGCCGCCGGCCGCCTCTGCCTCGTAACTCAATCGACCCATGGCCGCCGCCATCGCCGCCGCTCTTATCCGCCGCTCCACCTCCTCCCCTTACCGCCGCCTTCTCCTCCCCCTCTTCTCCCACCTTCAACGCCCCGCGCCCCAACCCACATCCCCATGGATCCCATCCCACCACCGCTTCTTCTCCTCCGACGCCACTACCGACCCTGATAGGAAGCTTCCTCCCCTGGAGCCGAAGCAGCTATGGCACGAGCTCTCCACCGCCGAGCCTGCGACGGGCTCGTCTCGCCTTCCGAAGGCCACGTGGGACGAGGTGATGGCCCTCACCCGCCGCTTCGCCAAGGACCCCGCCATGGCCGACCAGGCCCTTGCGCTCTACATCACCGCCTCTGCGTTTCCCACGTACGTTCGGCACTTCCGCCACTTCCTCCCCCCGCGCCTCTCCATGGATTCCGCCGAGAGGCTCCTCTCTCTCCCTGCAGAGGAGGCGCACGCCCTCCTCCTCCCGGCCTTCGCCGAGTACTGCGTCAACAACCACGCGGATGAGCTGAGGCAGAACAAGTCCGTCATGGCCGCGGCCGACCTCACGGCGCCGCACACCTGGTACCCCTTCGCCCGCGCCATGCGGCGGCGGGTGGTGTACCACTGCGGGCCCACCAACAGCGGCAAGACGCACAACGCGCTCGACCGTTTCAGCACTGCCAAGTCTGGTGACTACTGCAGCCCGCTCCGGCTCCTCGCCATGGAGGTCTTCGACAAGGTCAATGCACTAGGTGTCTACTGCACCCTCCGCACCGGCCAGGAGATAAAGGAGGTGCCCTTCTCCAACCACGTTGCTTGCACTATCGAAATGCTATCTACTGAGGAGCTCTACGAAGTCGCCGTGGTTGACGAGATACAGATGATGGCTGACCCTACCAGGGGATATGCGTGGACACGTGCTGTTCTTGGGCTCAAGGCAGATGAGATACATCTCTGTGGTGACCCTAGTGTTCTCAAGATTGTTCGTAAAGTTTGTGCAGATACTGGAGATGATTTGGAGGTGCATCAGTATGAGCGGTTCAAGCCACTCGTTGTCGAGGCAAAGTCACTACTTGGAGACCTCAAGAATGTTCGATCTGGTGATTGCATTGTTGCCTTCTCACGCAGAGAGATATTTGAGGTGAAGCTGGCAATTGAAAAGTTCACGAAACATAAGTGCTGCGTTATATATGGAGCTTTGCCACCAGAGACACGGCGACAGCAAGCAAAATTATTCAACGAACAAGATAATGAGTATGATGTGCTTGTAGCAAGTGACGCGGTTGGTATGGGCCTGAACCTCAACATTAGAAGGGTTGTGTTCTATAGCTTGTCCAAGTACAACGGGGACAGAATGGTACCAGTTGCTGCTTCACAGGTAAAACAGATAGCTGGGCGTGCTGGCCGGAGGGGCAGTGTTTATCCAGATGGGCTCACAACCACTTTCTTGTTGGATGATTTGGAATATCTAATACAGTGCCTGCAACAGCCATTTGAGGAGGCACCGCAAATTGGCCTTTTTCCTTGCTTTGAACAAGTTGAAATGTTTGCCAGTCAGTTCCCTGATCTTACTTTCACTGACTTGTTGGATAAGTTCCGTGAAAATTGTCGCATCGACAAGACATACTTCATGTGCCACCAGGATAGTATCAAGAAGGTTGCTAATATGCTTGAGAGGGTCCAGGGGCTCTCCCTCAAGGATCGCTACAATTTTTGTTTCGCGCCAGTTAATATAAGGGATCCAAAAGCCATGTACCATCTGCTGAGATTTGCTACTCATTATAGTCAGAGCCGCCGTGTCAGCATTGCTATGGGAATGCCGAAGGGTTCTGCAACGAATGACACTGAACTGCTGGACCTCGAGACGAAGCACCAGGTCCTGTCTATGTATTTGTGGCTGTCACACCATTTTGAGGAAGATAATTTTCCTCATGCGCAGAAAGCTGAGGAAATGGCAGTAAGTATTGCTGATTTGCTTGGTAAGTCACTTGCCAAGGCATCCTGGAAGCCTGAATCAAGACAACAAGCAAGGCCGAGACGAGAAGAAACCGAGGAGAGTGACAGCAATGTCGAACATGCGTCAGATGATGATGCAAAGAGCGTTTCCAAAGTTAGTTATGAAAGACCGAGGTCACTTGCAAAAACATTTTCAAGGTAACCAGTCCACATCTTTTCACACAGATCGTTTGGGAAGATGATAATATCTTGTTCTTGTCATTTATTAGATGTCATATTTGCTTTTTTTTTATCAAGAAACTGTATTTCTGATGAATAGAGGCCAATAATTAAGAATGTCATGCCACCTTCCATTTAAGTTATACTATGGACTTTAATTGGCTTCATTTTAGGTCAGAAGAAACATGAGATAACCCTATGCTTTAATTGCACGCTGGCAAGTGGGTTTCTGAACTGTAGGTATTCCTGTTCTTTTTTGTTCAAGTAACTACAATCCCAACGCTAAATTGTCATTTCAAGTAATATTCTGTTGTCGTTAACATGTATTGCTTTTGGCAATGCCATGTTGAACAAAATAGATGTTCATCAATTTTCGTCCATAGTTAAGAATTGGCTGAACTTTTGACTCAACTGATGGAACATATGCTTTTGTGGTTTTACCATTGTTTACATCTGGAACTCAGTTTTTTTGTAGATGTTCGCATGCCCATATTTAGTTTTTTGCTGTTAGGCAAACTAAATTTCAGTATTATTTTTCTCGGTATGATTTATGTGATATTATCATCTTTATATTGTTTGCTCATTTCCATGGTTGAGGTACTGAACCATACGATCCAATAATTGATCTAATGCATCATGAGTTTTCATTTTAGATGTGTGCTTCTCAGGATTAGATTCAGTTAAACTTCCTGATCTTTTGAGTTAAAAAATATTTCTGTGAATAATTCAAAAAATGTATAAAATAGCATTTTTGGTATGTTTTGAGAGTTTACATAGCAAAATAAATTTTATGTACTTCTGATGTTATTGTTTCCTTTTGAAGGAAAAGACATGATCGACCCAGCCAGAATTCTTCTTCCTTGAACCTTGTGGCATGAGTGTGGGGTTGGCTACCAATTGAGTGTTAGAGAAGAAACTGTTCAGCCAAGTAGCGGCACCTCTTCAACCCCAAATCTGGTGCTTACCTATGGTATGGCACATCTATTCTTCCAGTTTTGGTGTAGGCCAGCCATCTTGTGCTGCTAAGTTTGATTCTGAATTTGAAACAAATTAAGCACCGAAGCCAGCCATAAGTGTGCCACAACATTTGCATCAACTGACCGCTAGTCCGCTACTTCATCGGCACCACAAGAGATAGTTGCTGAGTAGTAATTCTGTAGGTGCAATGCTAGATTGCACACTGAATGAGGATCTTTAAGTTATCAGAATTAAACTAGTTTTCTGGGGACATGCTACACCAGAATGCGGGTAATAAAAAACCGTGGAGATTACATGGTTCTAATATTTTTTCTCTGAGATTGTTAGATGATTTAGTGTGATCCTCAAACTTGACAGTGTAATACTTAGAGATAATAGCAGAGATGTGTATTATATATCAATTTTGCAATGATCTCACGTTTGCGTGACTGTATGATGGATCGTTCTCTCTGCTCAGATTTCAGATGTTAAGTAGACAAATGGGCAACTTCTGTCTATGACGGTTATTCCCAATTGATGGAATCATTTCTGTCGATTTGTGATACGAGTGACACGGCTGCAAATACACTGGGTTCACATCTATCTTCTCTTGTAAATGAGCCATGTTAGGGGCATTATGATTTGTCTAGGGTACAAAAGTCGAAGAGCGTTTGCTTTATCTATTTCCAAGGAAGCTGAATTCAGACCTTACACAGAGAAGACAATAACTGCAGAGTACCAAGTCCCCTTTGGATTGAAGCATTTTCGAGAGAAACAAGAAAAGAATTCCTAGGAGACCTTTGGATCGTAGAAATGAGATTGTACCATGACTTGAGCTAGAATTTTGGAGGATTCTAACATGAGATCTCGTGGAAACTATCTTTTGTGTCTTGCTTCCACTCTCTTCAAATTCCTGCACTGTTTCTATGGAAAATCTAGGACCACATCTGGGAACGAGACTGGTATTCTAGAACTTGACAAGCCACGACATTTTCAGTCTCATATTTTCTTTTCTCAACTATGTTAGTTCAGTCATGTGTTTCAAAGAGCCTTTCTATCATGTGAATGCATGCTAGCAAGTACTTCCTCTGTTTTAAAATATAAGATATTTTAACTTTTGTAAAACAAATGTTTCTAGACATCTTTTAGTGTATAGGTTCAGAGTGTCTTATATTTTAGAACGGAGGGAGTATTTTACTGAGTTTTCATCATCAATGATTGACAACCGGCACTGCCAAAGTTAACAGTGCTCACTTATGGGTCGGTTCTAACAAGCTTCAATTGGGAAACCGTTTGTCGACGAACGAAGCTTGGTGGTCTTGGTATCTTGCATCTCGAGAAGAGTTGTAAGGCTCTTGAGGATTTTTTTTTGGATCAACCAACTTGACATTCAAAATGGTTTCGGCATTGAACCAATTCAACAATTTGTCACTCTTTGGGAGATGCTCTCAATGCCCAACTCGCCATTGGAACTCCAAACGCCATCCAATGGAGATTCATAAATGATGACACCTACTCCATCGCGTCAACTTATAAAATGCAGTTTGAAGGTCTACAAACAACATCTATGAACACCATAATTTGGAAATGTGAGCGCGCAAAAAATCAAAAAACTTTGCATGGTTGATCATGCAAAATTGTATAAAGATGGTGGACCGTCTGCAAAATAGGGGATGCCCAAATTGATGAAATTGCCTCTATGCAATAGACTCAAGAACTTGGGCGCGTTATTATTTTAAAGTGTCCTAGGTAATTATTTTTTAAAAAAAATCAATAACTCTCCTCAATTAATAAAAATAGCAAGTCGTTTATCTCTTTTTTAAAAAAATCCAAAGGAGCGGCGAGAAACCATTAAAGACATATTTTGATACGAAACATGAGTATGAATAGAAAATAATACCAATGAGATGCCTCCACATGCTATGAGTTTCTATATGATCTCAAACAAAGGAAGTTTGGAACGGTGTAAGTGATACCTTCACCGCGATGCGGAAAATAATTGACAGAAGCACAACAAAATGAAACCGACATGAATAAAAAAGAACTGTGAATTATGATTTGTTTGGCAAGTGATATAAACCAATTAATTCCATTCTCAAAAAAAATCAAATATGAGTTCCTTATCACATATATGTCATGTGGCACCCTCTTCGTCCGAAAATAAGTGATTTATGTTTTGTCTAAAGTCGCATGTATCAAGACGTGTTTTTAGTATATAGATCCGGATCACTTATTTTTAAAGGGAGAAAGTACTTCTATTTTTTTAGAGGTACATGGAGATGTACGCTAGGCACGCTACTTGAGCGCGTTGAATAGACTCCATTCTAGAACCATGCCCAAAAGACCCTTGGCCACCGGTGAGCCAGTTAGGGCTTGTTTGATTCGTAGGATTCATAAAACACAGGAATAGGAAAACCATAGGATTAGAGTGGCATGCCCACTTGAATCCTATAGAATTAGGTACCTACAGGATTTTGGAACAAGTAGTGTTTGATTGCACAGGAAAATCAAAGAAATTGTACAAAGATATTGGAGTGGATGAAAATTTTCCTTTAAAATGGAGTGCAAAGGAATCCTTAGAAGGATTTCCTAAGGATTGTAATCCTTTGAATCAAACAACAGTTATAGGAAAAATTCCAAAGAATCCAAATCCTACAAAAATCCTACACAATTCCTTTGAATCAAACAAGCCCTTAAAGTTTTTTTTTTTACAATGGTGAGACATTTAAAGTTCAAGAAGTTTGCTCCAGTACAATCGCAAACTCATAAAGGGTGATATGGGTAGGCTTTAATTAATTAATTAAGAATAAAATTAAGTTAACCAGCATGACTCATATCCAAATCCTGAATGGGTATACAATATTTCGTAATATTTCGTAGGATCACAAGCATCATGCTTACCTTGCGCTTACCCTGACCCGCTCGCCGCCAACCACTCGTCATTCCCATTTCATTGGTTGTCATCCGCCATGTCCTCGTGGCTTGAGGCTGCACATGTGGACGTCGTCATCCGTCACCTCCTGATCCTGTCATTATAGCCGAACATGTCTGACGATATTTCTTTCCGGTGTTCATATTATCATTGCTGAAAAATGGCCAAACAAGTGGCATGACTATTCGACGATGCCGATGCCGGTGTCATGCCCGCGGCCGCCGCCAAGTTTATCGATGCTTGTACATATTTCCATATTTCTTAACGTACACGCCATAATGCTATATAGATTTAATTGAGCCACATGAATTTGTACATGAATACATATAAATTATTTACTAATGGGAGCACCTAGATCTGAAGCCCCTGAGAACTCAATCGACTGATGTGGTGTGATTCTACTATTTGTGCTAATTCTCGGTTGCAACCTAGTTACAACTTATAAAATTTTACTAATTCTTAGTTACAACCTTGTTATAACTTATTAAATTTTCAGATACAAATTAGTTGTAACTCATGTGTCACTCTCACATGACATGAATCGCGAGATAAATCCAATACTGAAAGAGATGACTGAGATAGAAGTTCTCAAGCGCATGCATTTTTGAGAGGGATGGTCCACTCGGCAAATATTGATTGAAACTTGAGCCCTTGAGAACTAGCAGATCAGTTAATTAATTGTCCAAAATCAATATATTATTAATTACAGAGGGTTATTGAGCGATTTTAGTCGTTATTGTGTTTGAGTTCGATTAAGTTTGGAGAGGGGTCAAATTCGGGTCAGCTGGCTGGTCAACTGTGTCGGTCCTTACTAATTATGTTCTCAAGACCAGCTTTTGTTTCGGCAAACCTCAAAACCAGCTCCTTCCTCGCTCTGATGAAGAGCTCTTTGTTTTTCCCTTTTTGAAGGGCAACGCTGCGCGTCCTCCGGGGTAAATTCTCCCGATTCCCCTGATCGTCGACAGATTGACACGTGTTCTTTTTACTGTATCCCTCGCACTACAGAGAAAAAGAAAAATTCCAATCGTTGCCCTGTACCCAACGCTCGCATGCTCCTCGCAGGCTCCCTAGGTGCCGCGCACAGCTGCCCCGTGAGACAAAACTGCCGCAGGCGAGGAAGCTTGCAGCACCGTACACTTGTCGTTCAGCCTGTCGCAGCACCGACACCCACCGTATCTCCCGCTGCTCGCAGCAACACTAACCACATCCTGTAGCAGAGCTCCACCACCAGCGGCCGCACGCAACGTCGCCATCGACCGACACTGGACGTAGAGCCCCACCACCACCGGGGGATTGTAGCAGAATCGCTGCGGTAGCGTACCGCTGCCGCTGGTAGTAATCCGGGCGCAGTAGTAGCGCCGCCAGATTGTAGCAATGATCGGGCGCTGGTAGCGTAACCACCGGTCGGGTAGCGTGGTCGTCGGGCGCATGTAGCGTCGCCGGAAGCTTGTAGCAGGCAACCATCGGGATTGTAGCAGCGCACGCTGCTGGTAATAAAACCACCGAGGGTAGCGTGGTCGTCGGCCAACAACAATGCCGGCCTTGGTAGCAAGGTCGCCGAACTCTACAAGATAGAAGCGCCACGGAGCTTGTAGCAGGGCGGCTGAAAGAACATTTCTTAATCCCTAGTGTTTTGTGTGTTAGATAACAATACCAAGGATCATTTAATGTGTGTTGAAGTGTTGCAGCTCTATTTGAAAAAAAAAGGGAAAAGAACTCTGCCTTTGTGGGCGAATAATCCGGCCCCACCATGGCGGATAATCCGGCCCTCCCTTTGCCCAAGCAGGCGCAAGCCCCAGAAGGGGGGCGGAATTTTGGCCGGATTTTCCGGCCCCGTCGGATAATCCGCCCCTCAGGGGGGCCGGATAATCCGCCCCTCCTGCTCATCGCCAAGGCGCAAGCCCCAGAGAGGGGGCGGAGTTTTGGCCGGACTTTCCGGCCAGGCCGGATAATCCGCCCCTCAGGGGCGCCGGATTATCCGCCCCCAAGATCTTCACCAAGTTTCACCAAGGCGCAAGCCCCAGAGAGGGGGCGGAGTTTCCCCCGGAGAATCCGCCCTTGGGGCGGAGTTTTGTGGGCGGATAATCCGCCCCAAAGTTGTGTAACGGCCAGATCCGGGAGGTATTTAAGCCAGCCATCCCTCCTCGCCGAACTCTTGATTCATCTCGAAAAAGACCAGATCGATCCGAAGCTTCATCCAAGAGTGCTCCACCTAGATCCACCCAAAGGCCCCATCCCTTGGGGAATCAAGGAGGAGAACTCGATCTTCATCATCGAATCAAGCGCTTCATCTCCTCTCCATTCATTTGGAGAACCTCCGATCTAGTATTTCTTGCAAATATCTAGATCCTCGTTTTGTTTATATTGATAAACCTTGTTCTTGTGGCAGCTTGTTGTCATCTCGAGCCCCCAATTGTGGGTGTGTGCCCGATAGTGTTGTAAAGGCACGGTTCCCCTCAAGGGATCCAATAGTGGAGAAGGTGGATCAGGCCTCTCGTGGCGAGATCCATCGGAGAATAGGGTGAGGCCTATTGTGGCGTGGTGGTCTTAGAACCGCCCACCCCTCCAACGCAGATGTACTTCCCTTAACAAGGAAGGAACTGCGGTAAAACAAATCCACAATCTTCGCGTGCTCCACGGTTTCCTCGCTCCTCTTTACGTGCTTAGTAGTTAGGGTTACATATAGGGAAATTCTCGTAGTTGCATATCTAGAGAATTTACTTTGTGTCAAGCCTAAAATTGAAAAAGTATTAAAAATTGGTTAGCACCTATTCACCCCCCCCCCTCTAGGTGCCCATACGATCCATTTCAATTGGTATCAGAGCCTCGGCTCTTATTTCGGGCTTAACCGCCTAAGAGAAGTATGAGTTCCAAGGGAGATGGGAGTGATGCTCCGGAGGTAGTCACCATGAACGATCTCAAGACGTTGAAAACAACCTTGGTGAGTTCAATGGAGGCTAATATGGAAGAGATGCATCAATTGATAATGCGTCTCTCCACATCCGCAGCATCACCTCCATCTAACTCTGAGGATACCACTCATAATCCAAGGAAAGCGGTAAAACTGTTTCCAAAGATAACGAAGTGGTAGGTGATGATACTAGCAAGAGCTCCTCCTCGAAAAAGGATAGCGGTAAGGATGGATACAATGAGGTTTCTCATGTGTATTCCCCTGATCCGCCTATTCCTCACCCACATATACATAATAGGGGTGATCCACCCAAACTTTCAGCATCTACTTTCTTTCAATGACAATTTTTGATGAAATCTCATGTGTGCAGTTCCTCCATAGAGTTGTGGAAGATCATCGAAAATGGTCTTCATGTTGGAAATCCTAACAATCTCACAAGAAGAGAAGTGGTCGATAGCCAACTCAATGCTACAGCTCTACACATGATACAGCTTGGTGTGGGTGAAAAAGACATGCCACACATTCGAGATCTTAGCACGACTAAAGAAGCTTGGGATGCTCTCACCGAGCTCTTCATCGGAAATGAAAGTATGAGAAGGAATAGATATGATGCCTTGAGCAATGAAGCTGAAGGATTTTATATGCTGGATGGAGAAGACCACGAGGACATGTATAGGAGGCTCAAGGCAATAGCCACAACCTTCAGAAACCACGGTGCAGCTCATGTTGATGATGCTTGGATCAAGCGCAAGTATGTCAGTGCTCTTATGCCATTTGAGCCCACAGATTTGAAAAGTCTCCAAGGTAGGCATAACTATCACCTCATGTCATCCAATGAGGTAATGCAAGAAATGGCCGCCTTAAAAGTGGCTGCCAAGAATGCCGAAGATGCTCATGCTCGAGCTATGGGGATGCAAAAGGGGGTCAACATGGCTTTGAAGACTAGTGTGATTGATCATGATGAATATGCGGTAGAAGGTCTGGACTGTCCCGAAGATATAAAAAGGATCCACGGACAATACTTGGCTCTTTATGCAAGAAACTTTTGGAAAGATCCACCAAGGCTAAAGCTGAACTAGATCGCAAGAGTGGAGCCTATGGAAGAAAAGAAAATGGTCCCAAGCGAGAACATGCTTTAATTGTGGTGACCGGTTGCACTTCAGAAATGAAAGTGTCCATATCAAAGTAGAGAGGATAATGGAGGAAGACTCATTTTCAAGGACAAATCAAAAGCTCCACGAAGAAACAGTTTGTAAAGAAGAATGCTCCTTTCAAGAAGCAACCAAAGATTGTTCTAGTGGCTCAAGAAGAATATTCATCGGGAGTGAAGATGAGGACGAGGACGATAGCTCTCAAGAGGTGACTGCTATAGCCACCACATCTACATCAACATCTCTTCGACTCTCCGACGAAAACATCATCAACAAGAATGCTACTTGCCTCATGGCAAGAAGCTGGTAACTTCTTCTAACTCTTCTTTTCCCAAGGCTATGATAGACATGGATGATCCTGCTAGTCTTAAGGTTAAAGAAGAGATTATTGCTTTGGATTATTTCTATACTAACTCGCAAGGTGAGCACAAAGTTCGTTTGAGGCTCTTATGGATCACCGCCCAAAACGAAGCACTCCTCGAAGAAAAGGGCAGAATTGAAAGGGAGGATGCAATGGAAATTGCATCCCTAAAAAATGCTCTTGAAGAAGAAGAAGCTCGGGTCTATCTTGAAGAGAGGCTTGAGTCTATGGAAGAGTCACATGAATAAATTGTGACTAAACTTGTTAAGAAATGTGACAATGCTGTCACCAAGGCAAAGAAGTTAAAGAAGGAAAGGATTGACTTTGGGGCTGCTCATGATAGACTCTCCGAGGAATTGGAGAAACTTGACAATGCTCACAAGGCGTTGAAAAACGAGTTCTCTATTCTCAATGAGTCACATGATCAGATTCAAAGTCGATTGCCGAATATGATACTCCTAGCTCGTCCAACTCAACATATAGTAACAAGAAAAATGCTAGTGTGGAAAAAGGAGTGATCAAGGACATCACTACAAAGGACAAAGGTGTGCTTGATGAAGTCCTTGGCAAGCAAAGGTCAAATCATGGTAAAGAGGGACTTGGGTATGTCACCAAGTCCAAGAAGAAGAAAACCAAGAAGAACAAGACCAAGAATGTGCAATTAAAGACAAGCACTGCTGAGAAGGTTGTCACAAAAGAGAAGACTAATAATATTGGTTTTGCAGGGTCTCACAATCCGAATTATGAACTCTTTTGTGATGACTATGGCGATGTTTATGCTTATTATGTTGGTCCTTTTGATGAATATATTGCTTGGTCTATTTGGGTCCCAAAGACCCTTGTTACTAACATGAAAGGACCCATTGAAAAATGGGTACCTAAAACCAAGAAGTAATTTACTTGCAGGGCTATGCTTCCGGGTCGAAATGGGTGGATAGTGGTCGCACTAGTCATATGACCGAAGCAAGGAGATCATCACGGAGATGCGTCCAAATCTTGATAATATCACGTCTCCTATGGTGATAAGTCTAAATCTCGGTATTGGGTCTTGGCAAGTTGGTTGCCACGATATCTCTCTCGTGGACGTCATGCTTGTTGAGACCCTTGGCTACAATCTTCTTTTGTTGGTGCCCTTGGCAAGATGGGTTTTGCTGTTTTATCGATGATGATTTGGTGGTACTCTTATGGAGCAAGTCTCTAAAGGTCTCTTTCGTTGGATACGCCGAAAATGACCTTGTGTGGTGGACTTCTCGGGAAAACCACTTGGTCCGATGTGTCTATTCGGAAAGGCCGACGTAGGCTATGGCATCGCCGTTTAGCCCATGTCAACATGAGAACTTTGCAAAGTCTCCAAAATGGTGGCCACATCCTTGGACTAAAAGATACTGTCTCTTTTGCCAAAGATCGTGTTTGCAAGGCTTGTGTTGAAGGAAAAATGCATGATTCTCCCCACAAGAGGAAGACTATTGTGTCATCAAAGAGGATCTTGGAATTACTTCATGTGGATTTATTTGGTCCTCCTTCTCATGCAAGTCTTGGTGGGAAGAAATATTGCTTGGTCATCGTTGATGATTACTCAAGATATACATGGGTATATTTCTTCAAGCTGAAAAGTGAGACTCAACAAACTGTCATCGACTTTGCCAATGAAGTTCAACGTCAACACAATGTTCCCATCTTGGCAATTAGAAGTGACAACGGCACATAATTCAAGAACTACACTTTAAACGAGTTTCTTAGCGAAGAGGGGATTAGACACCAATATTCCGCTGCGTACACCCCTCAACAAAATGGTGTAGCCGAGAGGAAGAACCGGACTTTGATGGATATGGCAAGATCTATGCTAGCTGAATTCAAGTCTCCTTATAATTTTTGGGCTGAAGCCATATCCACTGCTTGTCACTCATCAAACCGGCTCTACCTTCGGAAGATCTTGGACAAGACCCCATATGAAATACTTACCGGTAACAAACCCAACATCTCATACTTGTGGTATTCGTGTAAGTGTTTCTTTCTTATTAAAGGTGTCTGCTTGTCAAAATTTGAATCCAAGGCTTTAGAAGGTATTTTGTTGGTTACGGTTTAATCCCACACTTATAGAGTCTACAACAAGCTCACGGGATTGTTGTAGAATCTTGTAGTGTGGAGTTCGATGAAAATAACGCTCCTTTGTAGGGCAAGTTGATGTTTGTGATGCGATGTTGAAATACCCCAAGATGCCATAAGAAGAATGGGCGTGGATTTTTCCGCCCATTGAGGAACCCCTTGTGGCGGATCGGGAAGGACAATGCTCCACATGTGGAGCCCTCATCTACACAAGATCAACCTCTCTACTGTTGGAGACAATCGCACCAACACCACAATCCGAAGACCATCATGTCCGGACAAGCTGGTAGTCCCAGCCGGACTATCCGCCCCTCCAAGGGGCGACAATCCGCCTGCACTCCAACTCGTTCTAGGGGATCCAAGGAGAAATCAACATCTCTGAAGCTCCCAGGCGGATTCTCCGCCTGTGGGCGGAGTATCCGCCTGGGTCTCCAACTCCATCGGGCTTTCTCGGGAGATGGTTACATTACCTCCCAGGCCGGATAGTCCGGCCCCTCCAAGCGGCGGATTATCCGGGCCTGAAGAAAATGTTCAGCAACAATCTTCTAGCAGTAACGGTGACCAAGATCAAGGGCAGGGCAGTAATCAAGAAAAGGATACAACCATTGAATCCACTCCTCCTAGAAACAATAAGGACATTGAGGCTCGTCGCAAGGCTCGTGCTGATCGGAACCTTGAACTAAGAGGTCACACTCTTGACAAGGTTATTGGTGATCTACGACGAAGGGTATCCACTAGAAGAGAGCTTGCAAGCTTCTGTGATCATCAAGCTCACATTTCCATGGTTGAACCTAAGAAGGTTTTTGATGCTCTTGAAGACCCCGATTGGGTTGTTGCAATGCATGAAGAATTAAACAACTTCGAACGCAACAAAGTTTGGAAGCTCGTAGAAAAGCCAAAGGATTGCCGCAATGTTATCGGCACCAAGTGGATCTTCAAGAACAAACATGATGAAAATGGCATTGTTGTGAGGAATAAAGCATGACTCGTGGCTCAAGGATTCTCTCAAGTAGAAGGAATTGATTTTGGCGAGACCTACGCTCCTGTGGCTCGCCTTGAGTCCATCCGTATCCTTCTTGCATATGCATCCCATCATAATTTTAAATTACAACAAATGGATGTTAAGAGCGCTTTCCTTAATGGTCCTCTACATGAGTTAGTATACGTCAATCAGCCCCCGGGGTTTGAGGACCCCAAATTTCCGAACCATGTCTACAAACTCGATAAGGCGCTCTATGGCCTTAAACAAGCCCCACGTGCGTGGTATGAGCACCTTAAAGAGCTTTTGCTAGACCGTGGATTCGAAGTTGGGCAAATCGATCCCACTCTTTTTACTAAGAAGGTTAATTGGGAGCTTTTTGTATGCCAACTTTATGTAGATGACATTATTTTTGGCTCTACTAACCAAGCTTTTAACGATGAATTTTCAAGCTTATGACCCATGTGTTTGAGATGTCCATGATGGGTGAGCTCGGGTTCTTTCTTGGATTTGAGATCAAACAACTTAGAGAGGAACCTTTATTAACCAAGCTAAGTACATCCAAGACATGCTTAAAGGTTCAAGATGACGGATCTCAATGGCGTTGCTACCCCAATGCAAACAAAGTGTCATCTTGAGCTCAATCCCAAGGGTAAAGACGTGGATCAAAAGGTATACCGATCCATGATTGGCTCTCTCCTTTACCTTTAGCATCTAGGCCCGATATCGTGTTAAATGTAGGAGTGTGTGCAAGGTACCAAGCCGCTCCTAAAGAAATCCACTTAGTGGCGGTCAAGCGAATCTTCCGATATTTGGTTCATTCCCCAAATTTTGGGTTATGGTACCCCAAGGGTTCAAGTTTCTCTCTATGTGGTTACACCGATTGATTGGGCTGGTGACAAATATGATAGGAAATCAACCTCTGGTGCATGCCAATTCTTGGGTGTCTCTAGTGTGTTGGTCATCAAAGAAAAATTGTATTTCACTCTCCACCGGTTGAATATGTTGTCTGCAAGTGCTTGTACTCAATTGTTATGGATGGGGCAAACTTTAAAGGAATATGGTGTCAATTGTGACAAAGTGCCTCTTTTATGCGACAATGAAAGTGCTATCAAAATTGCTTACAATCCCGTGCAGCATACAAGAACAAAACATATAGAGATTCGCAACCACTTTATTCGGGATCATGTTGCTCGTGGAGATATTGCTCTATCCTTTGTGAGCACGAAGAACCAACTTGCTGATATTTTCACGAAGCCCCTTGATGAAGCAAGATTTTGTTATTTGAGGAATGAGCTAAATATCATAAATTCGAGGAGCTTGGCTTGACTACCCTTGCACACTCACTTGCTCTTATTCATGTATTTGGTTTAGATGCGGGCATAGACATAGGGGGAGTGTGGTCCTAATTGATTGGGCCAACCCTCCCCCCATAATGTCGAAAGCAAGTCAAATCATTTCCCTTAATATCATTTTGTGATATGTGGGTCATCGATGAGCATTGGTTTTGAACTCAAGATACATCTTCGCGGTGTCATGCCATGCGCTCCAACATGGTGGCTTCGGCCACCGCCCTCTTCCTTGCGAAGAGTTGTTTTTTTGTGATATCTTTTTTCCCACTCTTGTTCAGGGGCGTTAGCTTCGTTCTTCTTCCTTTTTGGCGTTTCGATGCCAAAGGGGGAGAAGTAGTTCTATTAGGGCTCGTGGATTTGCAAGGGTTGGGCACAAGCTCTTCGATTTTAGTCGTTTTTATTTGCTTGCTTGTGCCTTTTCTAGCGTGAACTTGTTTGCTATTTGTGATTGTCTATGTAAGACTATGTCGTACTCCACTTGTTTGGTATTCTTGGATTTCTGGATTTATCTATTGAGGACCTCATGGATTTCTGGAATTGTGGAGCATATTTGATGGCATATGGATTCATGGGATTATCTATGTATGCTTTGGCTATATTCTCATCCCGGTGGTATGACCTTATTTCCCAAACCTTAAAGTAGTGTTCTCCCTAGTGTGTGTATTTGTATTCAAATGCAAATCTTTAATATGCACACATCTAGGGGGAGCGTCTTTCATTATTTAAGGTGGCTTTTGCCGGTTTTATTGCAAATCCTAGTATTGTCATCTAACACCAAAAAGGGGGAGATTGAAAGAACATTTCGTAATCCATAGTGTTTTGTGTGTTAGATAACAATACCAAGGATCATTTAATGTGTGTTGAAGTGTTGCAGCTCTATTTGAGAATAAAGGGAAAAGAACTCTGCCTTTGGGGGCGGATAATCCGGCCCACCGAGCGGATAATCCGCCTCCTTTGCCTGCAGCGCAAGCCCGGAATTTTGGCGGATTTTCCAGGCGCGGATAATCCGCCCTCGGGGCGGATAATCCGCCTCCGCTCATCGCCAAGGCGCAAACCTCGAGAGGCGGAGTTTGGCGGACTTTTCGGCGGCGGATAATCCGCCTCGGGCGCCCGGATTATCCGCCCCAAGATCTTCACCAAGTTTCACCAAGGCGCAAGCCCGGAGGGGCGGAGTTTCCCGAGAATCCGCCTTGGGCGGAGTTTTCCAGTGGATAATCCGCCCCAAGTGAAGCGGATAATCCGCCCGCAGTTGTGACGGCAGATCCGGGAGGGTATTTAAAGCCATCCCTCTGCCGAATTCTTGATTCATCTCGAAAAAGACCAGATCAGATCTGAAAGCTTCATCCAAGAGTGCTCCACCTAGATCCATCCAAAGGCCCCATCCCTTGGGGAATCGAAGGAGGAGAACTCGATCTTCATCATCAGCAATCAAGCGCTTCATCTCCTCTCCATTCATTTGGAGAACCTCCGATCTAGTATTTCTTGCAAATATCTAGATCCTCGTTTTTGTTTATATTGATAAACCTTGTTCTTGTGGCAGCTTGTTGTCATCTCGGGAGCCCCCAATTCAGTTTTGGGTGTGTGCCCGATAGTGTTGTAAAAGGCACCGGTTCCCGCCTCGAAGGGATCCAATAGTGGAGAAGGTGGATCAGGCCTCTCGTGGCGAGATCCATCGGAGAATAGGGTGAGGCCTATTGTGGCATGGTGGTCTTAGAACCGTACACCCCTCCAACGCAGATGTACTTCCCTTAACAAGGAAGGAACTGCGGTAAAATAAATCCCTGTGTCTCCGCGTGCTCCACTACGGTTTCCTCGCTCCTCTTTTACGTGCTTAGTAGTTAGGGTTACATATAGGGAAATTCTCGTAGTTGCATATCTAGAGAATTTACTTTGTGTCAAGCCTAAAATTGAAAAAGTATTAAAAATTGGTTAGCACCTATTCACCCCCCTCTGGGTGCCCATACGATCCATTTCAGCAGCCGTTGGAGGATTGTAGCAGATCTCTGGGATCCCTTACCGATACAACCATATATCCACTCGGCCCCTAGTGTCTCTGGATCCCGCTTGGATGTCATGGCAAAGCACCACTTACGGTGCTCACCACTTGCAGCACGGTTCACATCACCACTGTGCATCGGTTGTTGCATGTCCACAACTCACTGCTTGGCAGAGCGGAGTAGTAGCTCCCCGCTCGGTGGAGGTAGGAGCTCACCACTCATGGGAGGTAGGGTGTAGTGTGTGCAGATCGTGGGGTACGAGAAGCTGCGAAGGGCATGGGCGTGAGGGGACAGGGGAAAAGACGAGGGATGAGAGATGCGTGAGAGACAAGGGAGAAAGATGAAGGAGATGAGGTTGCGCTGGGCCACCCCACACACGTGTTCCTTTCTTCGTAAGCTGGACACACATCGTTCAAAGGAAGCGGGGGACACAAGCGTCGCATCGTCCGGGGAAAGAGTATCCTTTTCCTTTTTTGAAGGGAGATGTGGGGGCGGGGCGTTCTCAACAGCTTGTCTTTTTTTTGGAAAATGATTCCCGTCACCCGGGTCGATCCCCCGTCTCTCCGTGGACGCGTCGTTTGTGAATCAGGTTGGGGCCCACCCACGACCAGGCTTACCTCCTTCTATATCTGTTTCTCCTCCACTCGTTCCTTGAAAAAGCGTCGCCATGAGCCCAGCTCCCGGCAGGATGCCACCGCGCGGCATAGCTCCCAACAGGCCCGCCACCGCCCTACCTCCCAGCGCCCCGTCATCACCGGAGATGTAGACCGCCACCGCCCATCTCCAACTATCCATGCCGCCCTCCTCTGCAACGTCCAGATCTGCTGCAGCTGTGGGGATTCGCCATCGGCCCTATCTCTGCCTCTCACCCCCCGTCCCCCATGCGCACCTCTGCTCCATGGCTAGTCCCTCCATGGCTACTTTGCTCCCCGACACACTGTCTGTTTGCTGCAAGGCGTGGCCTCCTATGGACGATGATTTTCTTTTGCTACAAAAGTTCTACTTTTTTGCTAATTTAATATAAAAAGTTTGCTACAATATTTTCAATGGAAGTGCTCAGCAAAATCGGTTTTGCTACGGCAGCCACCGGCGATTTCTCTGGCGAGGTCGTTCTTTTTGCTATATTATCATATTTTTTTGCTACCACCATTTTGCGGTTTTGCTACAATAACATAAAGGTTTTGCTACACGGTTTTCGTTGAGGTCTACCGAAGAAAACCTCCGGCGAGGTCAGATATGCTACATTACCATAACTTTTTTGCTACACGGTCGCCGGCGAGGTGTCTGGTGAAATCTCCGGCGAGGTCTAGTCTGTTTTTCCATTTTCTAGACCAAACAGTTTTCTGCTACGTATAACAAAAACGGGTCTATTTATAGCAAAAACGGGAATTTTATAGAAAAACGAGCTTTTGAATCTTTTTTGGAGAACACGTAGCACTACCTTTTTTTTTTTCTGAGCGGATTCTCAACAGCTTCCCTATCCACATCCAGCACAGACATACGGCCCAAAATAAGGCGAGGCCCAGTCATAACACCTTCTCCTTTACAGAGCAGTGGTAGCCCAGACAGAGCGTATCCTCCCCGGAGAAGCTAAAACCCTAGAGCTCGCCGAGGGTTTATCGAGATGGCGACGGCGGAGCAGAAGGGGAAGAGGCCGAAGATCGAAGAGGACGGAGACGAGCGCATGGACGACGCCCTCATGCTCTCCATCGAGAAGCTTCAGGAAATCCAGGACGAGATCGAGAAGGTGAGTCGCTTCGCTTCTCGAGAGATTTTCGCCAGCTGACAGCTGCTGTGGCACGCTGCGGTTGCCCGGACACTTGTTTTAGTTGTCGCTTTCTTAGTTTTCCTGAGCCGCTGGCACGGATGATTCGTGTAATTTAGGAGAAATTTTACCCCCGATTTGGTTATGTGCGAGGGAGCTGGTCTCCCTGGGAGGCAGAGGCTGGTGACTGCCTGATTTGGGTGTGCCCTTGGAGGACTTTGATTTTCGGTAATTGGGGGTGAAATGATGTGCTTTCGCTGCAGGCCCTGGGTCGAGCTGAAGCAGTTCTAGGCTTCTAGATAGTGTTAGATTTGGGGAGAGCTGTGCTTGTGCTGCTGTGAAATGTGGCCCGTGTCTGCGTTCTATGTCAGATACTTCAGTCACCTGTTCGTGAGCTTATGCGCGCTGGATTATACTCCCTCCGTTTAGAAATATAAGATGTTTTAGATTTGTGAAGAAGATGTATCTAGACATCTTTTAGTGTATAGGTTCAAATGAATCTAGACACTAAAAGGTGTATAGATACATCTCATTCACAAAGCTAAAACATCTTATATTTCCAAACGGAGGGAGTAGATGTTTATGGTAGCTTGGGTGCAATTAAGTGCGTGTGAGCACCTCGAGAGCCCTACAGAGCAGGGAGCGTGACAACTGCAATGGTTGATTTTAGAGTCGCTTGGATGGTTAATGGTCTGAGCATACAGTGAACTGTGCTTTTGGAGACACATTATTGCATCACATTCGAGTCATTTAACCGATTGAAGTTTTATTGTGGAAAGTAACCCAGAAATGCCAGCTAAATGTACATTGCGAACCCCTATGCTCTTTCATAAATATAAGTTAATTTCCTTGAGAATGGGCTCACATGCCTTGCTCTGTATCTTGCCTTTTCTGCACAACATCCATGCCACGCCAATCATCATTACCACCAGATATGGACGCTTCTATTGATTCCATAATCATCCCATTATTTTGTTAACTTTAGTTCTGTAACTGGACTTTGTGAAAAAGAACAACTATGCATTCTATGTGTGATATACTGATGAAACACCTAAGATTTACTTATATTACTTATTATGGTAAGGCACTTTACCTGCCAGTGAAGCGGTCTTTAAATCGTCTAGTACTTTTGTCTTCCTTAACAGAATTAGTGCCTCAGTGCTTGAATAGCCACAGTTACAAGAACACATTGTGAATGGACAGGCTATATTTGGCTAGAGTGTTTAAATGCAATTAAAATACTAGACAGTTAGCTGATAGCATTCGCTTACTTTAGGTTAATGAGGAAGCCAGTGATAAAGTTTTGGAGGTGGAACAGAAGTACAATGAAGTTCGCAGGCCAGTTTATGCTCGACGGAATGAAATTATCCAGGAAATTCCGGACTTCTGGTTAACTGCGGTCTGTAACATGTTCTATGATGATTTATATGCCATCTATTTGTTTGCTGAAATCACTTATTGGTATAGTCTCAGCCTTACTAATTTCCTGCATTTACTCTGCAGTTTCTAAGCCATCCTATTCTTGGTGAGCTTCTCACTGAAGATGATCAAAAGGTATGTTGTTTGTTGGGGATTCTCACATTTACACACTCTCTAACTTTTAGCATTTGTATTAAAAGTAGCAATAAGTAATAGTAGTACTAAAAAAATATATCAGATATTCTGAGTGATTATATGGAATCATACTCATACTATCTGACCACCATTTTTGATCCATTTAGATATTCAAACACTTGGTGTCTATCGATGTTGATGAGTTTCAAGATATTAAATCAGGCTACTCCATAACTCTTGTAAGTTACTTTTGCATCTGCAAAGCTTTGATTTTCCTATTTCTTTCCCTTTGCTTACATGTTTTTTAACTTGAACTGGCAGACATTCTCTTCTAATTCATATTTTGAAGACACAAAGCTTACGAAAACATGTTCGTTGAGCGATGATGGAAACATAACTGTAGAGGCTACCTCCATCAAATGGAAGGCTGGAATGGTACTGTGCCTCGTTAATCAGTATAAGCGCTTCAGTTAACGCGCTTCCGTGTAAAAGTCAGATCTAATGAGTTTTCTAACGATTCATTTAAGGATATTGCAAATGGGAAGGCATACACGAAGGATGGGTTGAAACGACTACTAATTGATGAGAGGTTGCTAGTTTCTTTTTCAAAATTCCTTTTTTGTATGTGTGTGCGCATGCTTGTCCAATTTTGCTTCATGCCTTATCTGTACTATATGATTCATTCCAACACTTGCAAGTAGGATATTGTGAAGAGGACTCATATTCTGTTTTTTTTCAGTTTCTTCACTTGGTTCAATGATGCAAAGAACAAAAGTTTTTCTCAAGGAGCGATGGATGAGGTATAGGATTATGTGCCTCCTGTGCTTGTAGCCCCTGCTAAATCAGGATTGTTTCAATTGATTGGTAGTTCTGTCTCTTTGTGTAGTCTGGTTGACAGGACTCCATGAATTAGGAATTCTAATTCTTTCTGAGTACTAAGAAATTCCAATCACGCAGGTGGCAGATATTATCAAGGAAGAGTTGTGGCCTAATCCTATGAAGTATTTCAACGATGTTAGTGTTTTTAGTGATAAGTGGTTTATTTTATTTGGTTCTTTTTTTCTTGTGGATATTTTAGCATGCCCTCTCAAATCTCTCATTGCAGGATGCTGAAGAAGAATTTGAAGAAGAGGAGGATGAAGAGGTAATGCTATTCTCTTATCAGCAGTTCCATACTTCCATATACATATGATACTCTTTGGGTTTGTATAGTTATGCAGTATCTTTGTAGTCCGTCTGCAGTGGTGGGCAATATCCTGATAATCATGCAATAGTGCATAGCAACCCTAGTTATCCTGATGGCATGTTTGACTTCTCAACAAATATTCCCTGTTCATATCAGCATGTTTTGTTCCACTTGGATTTAAGATAACCATGGCACGGTGGATCATCAGGTCATCATGGCTGCTGTAATCCTGATAGAAAAGAATTTAGGTTGACATTAGCACGCTATCATGTACTGTATCTTATATTGTGCCCAGCTTTCTTAAAGTTGCTAGCTGGTGTTGTGTTCATCATGCTCTTGCTTAAGGCGTTTGTGCTCACTTGAGGCTTCAATGAACTGAGTTTGTGTTTGGGATATCACTTGGGGTGCTGTCTTACGCTATGCACATAAAGTTTAATATGGATCGTGCCTTCTTATTGCAGACTTTTGCATTTATCTCCTTTATACCCGTATTTATAATCCTTTTGCAACTTCTAGGGATCTGATGAAGACGATGACGGCGAAGATGAGGAAGAGGAGGAGGAAGATGATGAGGAGGAGTGAGCCCTCTTTCATACTGGATTTCAATTGGCTTTGGCAAGTCCCTATCTCTGTAGAGTGGAGAGCCTGGGTCACCCGAGGGCTGGAAAGCAAGGCGTCCCCTTTTTGTGTTGTTTTGTTGCTTGACTTAGCTGGATCTGTAGAGAAGAAAAGCGAGTCTTCGCTTATCCAGTCCTGTTTGTAGATACCAACATGTGTGCATTTCATGTATATTGTGGGATGCAGTACTTCCAGAAATGCAATGTAGTTCGGCAATATGTAACCTATGGATACATAACTGATACCGTTGGATCTGTATTTAAAATGACTTGTCAAAAGTACCATTCTGTAATCACAGCATTCACATATTCTTAAAAGGATCGCCGATGGAAGCTAAACCTTAATCCCTCTGGATCATAATATAGGATGTATTATGTTTTGGCTTTGACCATAAATTTCTACATTTAACATGATGGAAAATCACAATTATTAGTAGTGCGCATGTTTGAAAACGAGCCTAGTTATATCAATCTTATGTCATACTCTCTCTGTTTTATTATAAATGTTCTCAACTTTGTCTAGATACGAATGCATCTAGTCTAAATACTTAACTACTCTCTCCGTTTTAAAATATAAGATGTTTTAAGTTTGTGAAGAAAATATATCTAGACTTCTTTTAATGTTTAGATTTACTCCAAATCCGAGTGAACCTATATACTAAAAGTAGTCTAAATACATTTGGTTCACAAAGTTAAAACATCTTATATTTTAAAACGGAGGGAGTAGATAAGATGTTTTAGGTTTGAGAAGAAAATATATCTAGCCTTATTTTAGTGTGTAGATTCATTCCAAACATAAGTAAACCTAGATACTAAATTTAGATAGGAGGGAGTACAAATTTAGATAAAATTGAATATATGGATATGGACACAAGGGAGTAGTATAAATATCGCATAGCGAGGAACCGTAGCATACAACATTCGGTTGTTTTACGACTTGTCTGTTTTTTAGTTATCGTCAATGTTGCATACTCGGCCCACTACTGGACCCTCGGTTCCTTCCTGGGACGAACGATACGGGCAGCTGGGCCTCACGGCCGCCCCACACGCCTGCTCCAGACCGTTACTGTCGCGCTGCCCTGCCGGCTGCCTGCAGCAAGGCAGGAAGCGGAGCAACCGCTCGGCGTAGCATCCACGCATACGCGGTGGCCTGCGTGAGATTGACGCGCGGCGAGTTCGCCCCCCTCCCGCCGGCCGCTTATAAAAGCCGATCGACTTGCCGACCCTCGCCGCCGTCTCCCCCACCCCCGCCTTCTACCGCGCTCCAGAAGCTTGTTCTGCTTTTCGGTCAGGCTCCCCAGGCAAGATGGCCGGCGAGAGCAGCACCCGGCGTCCCCTGTTCGGCGGCGCCATCTCTACCGCCTTCCCCGTCCGGTTCCAGGTACGCCTTTCTTTCTCCCCGGCACACACACACATCCCTTGCTGCTGCTGCTGTCCTCCACGTGCTCGCGCTTATGCCGTTTTGGTTTGGTCAGGATGTGAGCAACATTCGCGAGGTCCCCGACCACCAGGTTCGTCCGATTTCCTCCCCCCCTTTCGGTTTTTCTTCGGAGCGCGCTGTCGCGGTGCTCCCGTACTGACCGGTATGTCTGAACCTGTTGCGCTGCGCAGGAAGTTCTCGTTGATCCCGCCCGCGACGAGAGCCTCATCTTCGAGCTGCTCGACCTCAAGCGCGAGGTGGAGGACGGCGGCAGCGCGCTCTGGTTCCTCCGCGACGTCGCCAACGAGCAAGACGCCGGGGATAACTTGGTAATGTCATACAGTAGTTCTCTGTGCTTGGCCGTAGATGAAAGCAGCCATATACTCTGCTTCATGTGCATTGGATGGTCATGAACTCACGATTGTTAATTTCACGATGAAACTGGATTATGTAGAAAGGCATGTTGGTGACTTATCTCTTCTCTGTCGGCTAGGTGATCGAGCACTCTGGTACGGTTGAGCTTCCTGGTCTGCGTCTCGGGGAAACTCCTGCAGTGGCTGGAACTGCAGTTGCCAGGATGGTAAGCTAATGTCCTGTGTCCCTCGATTCAATTTCTGTAGGCTGCTCCTTCCCTTTAGTTCAATCGATCTCCAGTTGATTCGTTTTCACCGCTGTCCTGTTTTCAACTGGCAGCACAGCACATTATAAAGAGGAACATAAACTTTTCAGTAGAGATTGCCATCTTTGAAAACAAACAGGAATAGAGTTTCATTGTCTAAATCTTATGGACTATACATTGGTCTTTGGTTGGTTTGTGTTGGTCGAACTGTAAAAAGATTCAACCATTCTTACATGGTTACTGAAACTCTATAGCCTGTCGTTTCGGTAATGAAGCTGAGGGGAAACCCCTTTGATATTTTTTAAAAATTCTTACATGATTACTGCTCCTTTGCCCTTTGTTACATATTAACTTGCATATGCTTATTTCTACAGTAAAAAGGTAATGTGATGAATTATTGGGAGACAGAGTACTCTCAATGTGAGAAAAATGATGATCAAGTCTATATTACAATTTGTGAAAAATTGTCAAACTGTGTACCATGGTTAACTGAACTCCTGTACATCTTTGTTTCTAGAATACACAGATGTGCAACATTTTTGTATTATAAGGAGCACCTGAAAATTGAGCAATGGCGCTGGCAAAAACTAGGAAAAGGACTGCAACTGCAAAGGAAATGAACTATGTCTAATCTGTAGATGTCTGATAGCCTTGTGTGTGACTACTGACTATAGCTTTTGTACCGGCAAGCTTCCACAGCTCAGCCTAATACCCCTTTAGTACTTCAGTTCCTTGTCATCTGTGTCTATGATAGGCTCTAATTAGCATTGAATAGGGGTGATAAGTGAATAAAAGGCACTTCAGGATCTCATACTTGATTTTCATCATTTCTGTAGGCTGTTTCTAAAGGGAGACAAGGCAGAGAAGCACAGAACATTGTTCGAGTGAGTACACCAATCCCTTGGAATTATGATTACATAGATATTAGTTTTTTAAACCGGATTTTTTATCACCTTTGCAGCTTTACTTGGCAAACATACGTCTCAAGAATGCAGCAACTGATGTAGTTATCACTGCATATGAGCCGCTGTTGATAAAGTAAGCAAGTAGATCGCTATCACATACTTCCTCTGATTAATGGAATTTTAAACAAATAGATTCTATTATATTTATTTTTATTGCTTTCTAAAGTATTCTGATTTGGCCATGACAGGCAGTACTGCTTAGTGCTAATTGATGCTTTTTGTATGACTTGATTATTAATATCTATTGATGTGTTTGGGAGAAATATGGATTATTTGAGACTATATTTCTTTGTATAAATCGAACATAATCAACGTGTTTGAATGAACATAAATAATCTTCTTGCATATTAACAATTGTGCTTATGAATCATGCTTTTTTGCAAGTCCTGTCTCTGTAATTACCTTATGGAAAGACAATCCTGTCTTTTCTTTCAGTTCTCTATCTAGGCTAGGCATGTTAATTACAATTGACCTATCATACAGTTTGGTCAATGGCAGAACCAAAATATGAGAAATGCACTTTTACTTTGAAATGAAGATGAAACAACATCATGCTGTGCTCTGGTAGTTCCTTCAGTTTTTTAACTAGGCTAGTCACGTTGGATACTACACTAGTACTATGGGTAGAACCGAGCACCGAAATTAGATCTGTTTTTAGTTGAAATGCAGGTGAAACATCATAATGATGCATCACAACTAATACAAAGATAACTGGAGTAGTATTAGAGAATAGTGAAAGTAAGCAAAACTAAACGGCCTTCCATATCCAAGATAACGACAAAAACCTACAGTATCAATGTCTTCATTGTCATGTTATGATTTTATGTTTTTGCTTCCCACTTGTCCAGTGTTACAGGCCGCCCCTTGAGTGATCTAATTTTCTGTCATTTTAATTTCAGCCCTCTGAGTGAAAGCGCCCAGGCAGTTGCAGCTGGACCAGCGGTACCTGCGGAACAAGCAGGATGCTTGCCAATGTCTGAGGTCTTCAGACTTGCAGTGATGAACTTCAATGTCCATGATTGGAACCTTTTTAATGGCAGCGCTTGAAACAGAGTGGGCAACATCTTAGAGCTAGCAAGAGTGACTCTAGACTATGCAGGAGAGTATCTTGGGAATGAATTTTCCTTAAGCGTGAACTAGTATCTGAATTTTCTTTTGGAGTAGCAAACTATTTTTGTTGGAAGTTGTCTCATTTAGCTCGTGTAGTGTCATCCAAAGAACCCTGGTTGAAGTTCAATATCTTTACTATTAATTTCAAAAGCGTGGTGAATGCCTGGTGTCACACATGCAAAAATTACAGAAAATGTCACCGCTAATAAATTGCCTAACCTCCATAAAAAAGACTAACAAACCTTATCTAACAAGACTAACAAACCTTATCTAACCAGACTAACAAACTTTATCTTATCTATATCTATTATCTAAAAAGAAGGTGTTACATTTCTTGCCGTTCAAGCTCGTCAATTTTTTTTTTGCCGCTCCATTCGCCCAAGACGCACCTAATGGCCAAGCCCAACATCGACACCTGCCACCCACCCGATCTTCCACCGCCTGCCTCCTCCCACCGCCCGCAGAGGATCTCTCCTTCCGACGGCGCCGATTTCCTTCATCGTTGGGATGTCGACCGTCTCCAAAACAATGGAGTTCGGCTTCACCAGCGTAGCAGAGCGATCCACGCCCTTGTTGTCCCCGCAGCCTCTATCGAGCTCCAAGACGCCGCCGCCGGATCGGATCATAACACCAATGGAGTGCCGGAGGTGCACGATTTCAGCGACTTCTCCATGCCCTCGATGTCACGAGGCACGGTCTCCGTCGAGCTCCGGGACGCGGCTACCCGTAATCAGAGCGTCAATGAAGTGCCGGCAGAGGTGCGTGATTTCGGGCGACTTCTCCACGCCTCGTAGTCCTCCCGTCTCCGCCGAGCTCAGGAGGCGCCCGTGATCGAGCGCCAATGGGTGAGAGTGGTGCACAAGAACGTCCTGCAACGATGAGATCAAGACCATCTTTGTGGTGGTCGTCGTGTCGGAGGCGATCATCTTTGCGGACGGATGCCATAGGTGTGCAACCAAGGTTTGTGGCGACAAGATCGATACAACAACTGTCGCCTCTACTGAATGCCGATGATGGTGATTGACACCGCACCCTTACTCCCTTCGATCCAAATTAATGTTCTCATATTTGTCTAGATTCTGATGTATCTCTACATCAGAATCTAGACAAATATGAGAACATTAATATGGATCTGAGGAAGTAATAAAGATGGGTCCGATGACCTCATTTAGAAAAAACATATTCTCAGCTGGATTTCCGAAGGAGAAGATCTTCCAGTGTTGTGAATGGCACTTGATTTTCTCATAGTTATACTTATTTTCTTTGAAAATGAAATGAATCATTGAACTCCCTGAGACCCTGACACTCAACCACATAGGCTTTTGTCCGTGCTAACTTGATTTGTTATCTCAACAAGTCAACATGGAGTTCTAATATATATATATCGTACTGTGAAGGCAATTTGTTGTAACGCTAATTTGTGATTGAAATAAGGTGTTTTATAAGTAAATTTATACATCTACAAGCAGTGTAATTTATTGAAGATCGTGTTTTTTGGCAATTTAGACCCTAGGTATATTAAGGACAAGTGGTACACAACACCACTAATAAATAAAATACTACTCCCAAGTCCATGGGATATAACTCAACACGAGGTCCACCGTGTTGTCTGTCAATGACACTCCCACCTAGAGTCGCCATGAACTTTGTATCTAGAGGTCCATCTGCACTGCTGTTGCCACTCCCAATTCGAGTCGTGAACATTGTATCTCAGATGGGATATCTGTTGTCACAAAGTTTTTGACTACGTATCTCCATACCAACACTAGAAAGCAACATAAAGTTGAAGAACCACCAACTCCAAGGTCCTCCCTCCCACTCCTACATCATCGAAAGGAGGCAAAATTGGCGCCTTGTGACTACCTCATGTACAAGGTCTCACACACTCCATGACACCGGAGGATGCATCGTCACCACGACGGAGTTGGAGAAAAAGTTGTTGTGTGGGTGACATCGTAACGACACCCACACGCCACACCTAGCGCACCAAATCTCGCTCCATCCAAGAGAAAGCATGAAGATGTTGCCGGTACTTAACGTAGCTACGTCAATTCCGTTCATGGGATATAACTCAACACGAGGTCCACCGTGTTGTCCTGTCAATGACACTCCCACCTAGAGTCGCCATGAACTTTGTATGTAGAGGTCCACTGCATTGCCGCCACTCCCACTCCGAGTCGTCGTGAACATTGTATCTCAGATGGGATCTGTTGTCACAAAGTTTTCGACTTCTGTATCTCCATACCAACACTAGAAAGCAACATAAAGTTGAAGAAACACCAACTCCAAGGTCCTCCCCTCCCACTCCTACATCATCGAAAGGAGGCAAAATTGGCGCCTTGTGACTACCTCATGTACAAGGTCTCACACACTCCATGACACCGGAGGATGCATCGTCACCACGACGGAGTTGGAGAAAAAAGTTGTTGTGTGGGTGACATCGTAACCACGACACCCACACGGTCACACCTAGCGCACCAAATCTCGCTCCATCCAAGAAAGCATGAAGATGTTGCCGGTGTACTTAATGTAGCCGTCAAAGTGGGGTTGGAGCTGCAGTAGATTATTTTTCTCCATCATTGTCACCACCACCAGAAAAATGACAATCAGAACCCTAACCCTACCACTACCTAGACGCAGGAGACACGATTTGTGGTCCCTCTACTCTCCCACCAATGAAGTGAATGATGGAGAGGGAGGGACCCTCGTTCTGGCTAGCTACGGAGCGAGGGAAGTGGAGTTCCTCCCTTTTGCTTCTCTTTCACTGTAGCAAAGGGGAAGGGACAGAGAATGATGGCATCTTGTGTTGTCGGCTTAACCAAAGGGTGAATTTGGAAAAAAACAGCAAGTGAACCATATTGAAGATATTTGACAAATTGAAAGATGAAAATGCACCATGACAAGGGCATGACATGGAAATTTAAATACCGTGACAACGCACGGGCATTCAACTAGTAACATATTACCTTCTAGAATCTACTCGAATTGTCCTTGTTACTTACTACTTTGTCCATGGAGATCACATGCCTCGTAGCTGAGCTTTGTACATCTTTGTTCCATCATACTACCTCCCTGTTCAAGAAAAATAGCCTACTAGAACATCTTACATTTAGGAACAGAGGTAATATTAAACATGGTACATGGGCCGTGTTAAACATGGGCCGTTTGGGTATAGAGATTTGAGACACTGTTTTGAAATTTCTTGAGTGTTTTAAGAGTGGAAAGACACTCTCCTCTATGCATTGTATGGTCTGCAATATTTATCCTACATGAGGGGATCCATACATTCTAGACCACTCGCACACGGTGAGTGGCAACAAGGATATAGGATGACAAACATGTGAACTATGATGTCCAACCAAAACATGACCCGCAAAAGCTGGGGCCACTCTGTAAGTAGTTCATGTCATTATCCAAGTAGGTTCAGTGAGGGGCAAATCGCGAGCTCTTTATCTTATGAGTCAAATTGCGAGGATAAATCTGATACATCTTGTCGAGCAGTTGTGATCCGTAAAATTCTGCAAATGCCACAGGTTGAAATTGTTCACTGCGTGGGAATTTTCGTGTACAGTTCAGGCCGTTCTATTCTGAGTTGATAAAGTGTAGAACGTTAAGTGATTGAGTAATAAAGATGATCAATGTTTGGAAACAAAGAGTTGAATTCTACATCAGAAACGATAGTATATATTACAGATGCACAGCGTTGAGACTTCCTTTGCCGGAAGTCTATATAGTAATCCATGTCTGGACAGTGAAAAATCAGAGAAAGAAAGAAGAAAATAAAATAAAAAGAAAATGTTGGGAGTTCGATACTTGGAATTACTATTATGATTACAAAGAATCGATCATCCGTGAAGAAGGCTGGGGAAAATCTCAAGAGGAGTCACACACAGGGCAATAATGCCGCTGTTATTGGGTGTTCACTTCCATTGGTTGGCGACAATGTCCGCGAGGTCGACGACCCTCTGCGAGTAACCCCACTCGTTGTCGTACCATGCGATGACCTTGACCATGTCGTCTCCCATGACCATGCTGAGCGAGGCGTCGATGGTGGAGGAGACGTCGGAGCACCTGAAGTCGACGGACACGAGCGGCTCGTCGCAGACGTCGAGGATGCCCTTGAGCTCGTTGGCGGCGGCGTCTCGGAACGCCTGGTTCACCTCCTCGGCGAGGGTCTTCTTGGAGACCTGCACGACGAGGTCGACGACGGAGACGTTGGGTGTGGGCACCCGGAGCGCGATCCCGTTGAGCTTGCCCTTGAGGTTGGGCAGCACCAGCGCCACGGCCTTGGCCGCGCCGGTGGAGGTGGGCACGATGTTGAGCGCGGCGGCGCGGGCACGGCGCAGGTCGCGGTGGCTCGCGTCGAGCAGCCTCTGGTCACCGGTGTATGAGTGGGTGGTGGTCATCGTCCCCTTGATGATGCCTGCGCAACACGTGCCGCCATTAAATTAATTATTACTCGTCGGTTCATGAACTCCGGTCCAGAGTCCAGACCAAGAGCAGAGTATATAAGTACGTACCGAACTTTTGGTCGAGGACCTTGACGAAGGGGGCGAGGCAGTTGGTGGTGCATGAGGCGTTGCTGATGATGGTGTCGGCGTGGGTGTAGAGATCGGCATTGACACCGCAGACGTAGGTGGGGATGTCGCCCTTCCCTGGCGCGGTGATGAGCACCTTCTTGGCGCCGGCCTCGAGATGCTTGCCCGCGCCGGCGCGGTCGACGAAGACCCCGGTTCCCTCGATGACGAGGTCGATGCCCATCTCGCCCCACGGCAGGTTGGACGGGTTGCGGTCGGACACGACCTTGATGACCTTGCCGTCGACGGAGATGGCGTTGTCCCCGACGGGCTTGACGTCGGCGTCGAAGATGCCGAGCGTGGAGTCGTACTTGAGGAGGTGGGACGCCTGCTTCACGCCTCCGGTGTCGTTGATGGCGATGACCTCCAGCGGCGAGCTGTCGCCGCGCCCGTGCCAGCACCGCAGGAAGTTGCGCCCGATGCGGCCGAACCCGTTGATCGCCACCTTCAGCTTCGCCTCCGTCGGCGCCTTGTAGCCGCCGCTCGTGCTGACCTGCACCGACAGAGAGCACCGCCGCGTCACGCATATATACTCCCATGCAAAACATTCCACCGCGCGCACGCACGCACATACGTACCGCGTAAGTCCTGAAGGAGACCGCGGACATGAAGTCGTCGGAGGTGGCATTCCGCCGCAGCGGCAGGGACGACGAGCTCCTCAGGCCGGAGAACTCCACCAAGCCCCCCTGAAGTTGAACGCAACAGATTATTATGACAATCTAGTCTAGCTACAAACTTCGCTTGGACGGCGCAAGCACGTACGTAATCAGTAGCTAGGCAAAGTGTGGCACGGCAGATGAACTTACCTGGAGTGGCGCCATGGCCGTGGAGAGCATGGGCGACGCCATGTCCAAGGATCTGATCAGATAGGGGGAAGATCAAGGACGGCGAGGCGCGCTAGCCTGTATATATGAGTCAGCGGATTGGGGGCGGGCGAGTCTGTGGTGCACGGGGGTGAGAATTGAGATCGTGAGGACCGGATTGGGCGAGAGATGAGATTTTGGATAGCCCATTGTATGGCTGCCAGTGCCCGCCATCGCCGCACCCACACTTCGCTATTCCGGCCGATATGTGGCTTTTGCTCATGTGCCCGGCCTTCGTCATGTGCATGATCTGATCGTGTCTATGCTCTTTTCATTTTCCTTGGTGATTATTATTTTCTGATCGTGTATATTGTTGTTGTACTACCCGGACAGGCCCTGGAGGCCTCATGTATTGCAAATGATGCTACGTCGTTGCCGGATATTCCGCGTCCCATTGTGTGGACGTGGACGTCGATTTCGATCGGATTTTGAGAACATATATCAAGTTGTCAACCGTGGGTCGTCAGGAAGGTGAACATTTGTGAATCCTGACAGGTAAAGTAAGGATTTTACTCTTTTCCTCGTCCCTATTTTGTGGCGGAGAGAAGCGGCGCTCGCACTCTAAGCAACTCACCTTAGAGCAAACTCTAGATCTCTTAAACACGCGAACTATAAAACGCGTTTACAATCTACGGAAAACATGTTTTACTGTTTTAAAATTGGCCGTGTAGACCAAACCCCGCAAACTCGGCCTGTAAAAGAGTTTTCGGGGTTTGTCATGTACGGCCAGTTTTGGAACTGTAAAACATGTAATTTCACAATCTTCATCGAACTTGATCACTATCAATCAAACAATACAATAGTGCATAGTTTTTACATCAAATTGACATGATCACAACGACCAAATGCTAGATTGGGCAATGTACAAACACGTTGAACCAACATTTGCACATCCTCACATGATGAATGCAAACAATCATCGAAAGAGCCCATCGTGCACACATCCATCACCACCACTCATCACATCGACCCAATGCTAGATTGGGCTTCATCGAACACCTCCTCTTCAATCTCTTCCAGTTCAGCCTCTGCGTCCTCGAATTCATCATCTTCATCGCTAAAATGAAGATATGCTGCCTAGTAATGTCGACCTTGCTCTCGTTAAGGAGATTGACATACGATGTAGTGTCCCGCTGAGCATCGTAGCTACATCGAGGGGTAACCTCGGCAATGCCTATTGTTATGGACTTAGGGTTTCATGGAAAAAAAAGCGCTGGGGATTTCGTTGGCTGATCAGACAAACAAGGAAGTCGATGTAGTCTGATTATTAAGAAAGCTTGGTTACAAAGTCGTCGGTTTGCTAGTTGCGATCTAGCTTAAGACGGATTGCTGGAAAACTAAGATGCCCTCTCCGTCGGGTCCTCCCAGCCTTTATATGAGAGGCTGGGTCCTGGATCCGTAGCCGGAAAGGTTACAAGTTTATGTTTTACAATGGAAACTCTATGTCGGTTCATGACTATTTCTTAATCGGTAAGGCAAATCTTTATTCCATCGGGTGCTTCTTGAACTTTGTTGGGCCTTCATGGGCCATAAGCTTTTATGCACCTAGGGTAACTAATCATAGGGACCCGATAGGTCATACCATGTCAATGCTTGAGTATAAAGAAACCAATTCACTACACGACGTCATGAGAGGAAGTAGTTCAAACATTGCATACCCATTGCCGAACACGTTGGCCACGCCATGTTAGTTGTCCACAAGCGGAGGCTTGGCGACGAAAGAAGGAGCCACAACAGCCACGGGTGGAGGCTGAGCGACGAGTGATACGTTGGAAACGTATATATAATTTTTGATGCTTCATGCTTGTTTAGTATCTACTTTGCTTTACTTGTCTACACTTTGAGGTGTTTTTTACATGTTTTCTGGTACTAACCTATTAACAAGTTGCAACAGTGCCAGATGTAGGGGTTCGTAGCATGGAAAACAAAATTTTCTATCGCATGAACACACAATCAAGATCTAATCTATGATCAAGCCAAGATCTATCTACTAGATTGTACCAACGAGTCAATAGAATACTAACCCTCGAAGATCCAAAGCGGTTAACGAGAGCAGATTCTCGTGGATGATGTAGTCGTACACTTCCGATCTCAAGATCGCGTAGACAATCCTTCCGTTACAAGCTGCGCCCGATCGGTCACACGCTCGCAGACTATGAAGACCTTCCTTTCCTTGTTCCAGTGGAGGTTGTAGCACTCTCTCGTGATTCCTGAAGACGACAACAGTACCTAAGTAGGAGAGATCTCGCAGGCTCGCCTTAAGCCGAGCGGTATGGTGGACTATGAGAGAGCCTCGGTGATCTAGGGTTTAGACACACCAAGTAGAAGGGGCTAGGCCGGCTATGGCAGGGGATGCCCAAGTGGCGGAGGAAAACCCTAGGCGGCGGCTATGGTGGGCGGCTAGGTTTAGAGGCAAGGTGTAGGTCTTGGGGCGCCCGCCTCCTTATATAGGTGGAGGCGCCATGGGAGGAGTCCTCCCAACTCGGCTTCCAAGGACGGCGGTGAAGGGAGAGGGACTTCCTCCCCAAGTAGGTTTCCTACTCTCCTTCCACCAAACAAAATAGTCGTTTGACTTTTCAAATTGGCGTTTGACTTTTCAAACTAGGATTTGATTTAACCCTTTATTTTGTTCAGCGATGACACCTAGTACATGATGCAACCATTCCAACTTGTTATGACACATTCATGTACCCTTCCTCTCCGGAGTGCCGGACCTTCCGGAACCTTCTAGAACATTCTCGATGAAAACACCGGAATCATTCCCTAACTCCGAAACAGGACTTTCCTTATATGAATCTTATTCTCCGGACCATTCTGGATCTCCTCATGATATACCGGATCCCATCCGAGACTCCGAACAACATTCGGTCTCTTACTCATCATTCCATAACTACTCAACAACATCGAATCCTTAAGTGTGTCTCCCTGCGGTTCGTGAATTATGCGGACATGATCGAGACACTTCTCCGAACAATAACCAATAGAGGAATCTGGAAATTCATATGAGGTTCCCACATATTTCTACGATTACTTTGCGATCGAATGAACCACTTACATACGATACCAATTTCCCTTTGTCTCACGATAGTTTACTTATCCGAGGTTTTGATCGTCGGTATCTCTGCATACCTAGTTCAACCTCGTTACCGATAAGTACTCTTTTTCTCGTTCCCGTGGTATGTGATCCCTTGTGAACCAGTCACATGCTTGCAAGCTAATTGGATGACATTCCACCGAGAGGCCCCAGAGTATATTTATCCGTCATATGGATGGACAAATCCCACTCTTGATCCATGTGTCTCAACCCATACTTTCCGAACACTCAATTCCACCTTTATAACCACCCAGTTACGGTGTGGTGTTTGATGTCATCAAAGCATCCTTCCGGTGATGGTGATAAGCATGATCTCATGGTCGAAGGAATTAGGTTACTATGTATCAGAAAGCTTATAGCAAATGAACTATATTAAATGACTTGATCTTTATGCTACGCTTAACTATAGGAGTATGTCCATCACATCATTCTCCTAATGATATGACCTTGTTGTTAATAACATCTCTATGTTCATGATCAGGAAACCATGATCATATATTAGCCAACAAGCTAGTTTAACAAGAGGCTTTACTAGGGACTCTTTTATGTTTACAAATCACACAAGTATTAGTGTTTCCTATTAATACAATTATAGCATGGCATGTAAACATTCATCATAAGTATGAAGATATGATAATAACCACTTTTATTATTGCCTCTTGGGCATATCTCCAACAGTCTCCCACTTGCACTAGAGTCAATAATCTAGTTTCAAACCTTTGTGTATTCAACACCTATGGCTTTCTGGTGTCGTATGTACACGATTGCTAGTGGTCAACTGATCTCCGGATCGACACTTCCGTCCGTGTAATTGCATGTCTTTGCGTCTCACGCATCACTCATTCTCTAATGAGATGGCTTTGTACAAATTTGGTCCTTTGGTGTGACCTTTAGTTCTTTGGGGTTAAAACATGTTGATAATATTGTCGCACAATATATCTTCATAGTATTATCCTCTTTGTGAACTACACTTAGTTTGATAACAAACTACTTGACACAAATGCCCTCTTTTGCTGCTATAACAACAGTTATATACTTAGCCTTTTGTTGTAGTATCTGTCACAATGTCTCAACTTTGGAACTCATCCAAATCCATTATGGAACTTACTTTCCATCATATTGTGCCACCCTTAGTTTAGATTGAGATAAACTTAATTTGTACTTTGTGACAAAACTAGTATCAATGTAGTACTTTTACAATGAACTAACCATCTATTTGCCACTTCTACAAAATAATATATTCTTAGTTCTTCCAAAAGATCATAATAATATCCTTACTATTGTCCAATGATCATCTCATGAATCATTCTACTATATGCTCACATCATTTAGAGCATAGGACATATCTGGATTTGTACATACCACAACATGATTGATAAAATACTCTTTGTGATTTTATACATCAAGTATCAATCTATACTTGAATCTTTGTTTCACTTACCAAGTGTCAATACACTTGAATATATCATCAATATTGAAATCATTCAATCCTTTCTGTGCGACAAGAACCTTTCTTGTAGTTTCTATATTGAACTCATTCAATATATCATCTATGTACTTTCGGCACAACCATATTAGCGTCTATTGATGCCAAATATTTGGGTTTTGCCTAAGTATTTCATCAGGATGAAATTCTTAATATGTGTTAATAAATTATACATCATTTCCAACCCACAATATGTCTTCCACATAATGTATTAGAAATATGTCTTAGCGCTCCCACTTAATTTCTTGCAAATACAAGCATCTTTATCATCTCTGATGAATTTTAAACTATTTTAACAATTTCATCATGGTGAAGATTCCAACTCCGCGATGCTCACTTCAACCATTGAAGTTTGCATATGTTTTTAAGCATCCATTGAATTAACAAAACCACTTGGACCGTGTTATGCACACGTCCTAGGTAACAATTCTGTTAGAAGAACTTGTTTTGTTTATTCAACTACCACATAACAAAATTATATCTAGTGGTTGCTACATTAATCCGTCTAGACTAAATATCGCTATGAAATATCAAATCTTGTCATATACAACCTTTGAACATTTATGAACTCTTTCCCAACATGTCGACTATTTCACAGATGTGAAACATCCATGTCTATTTCTTTATAGATCCAAATACGACTGTAAGGTCTTGTACCTTTCCAGAGGTTCTTTCAAGTTCAAAGCTTGATCTCTCGCATATGGAACTATCACGGATTTCATGGCTTTAAGCCATTTGACGGAGTCAGGGCCCATCATCGCTTCTTTGCATGTAGTCGGATCATTATTGTCAAATAATGATTTAACTCTCAAATCTTGGTATTTGATTGTTTACCCGACCTACTTGTTTCAATAGGAACTTAGATCTCTGTGACCATAACCTTTGAGGTACGTGAGCCATGAGCATTGTTGCTGCCTCCGGAACACTTTTTGGCGCTGCGCAACTTTGCACATATAGCTAAGGTTCTTTTAACCTTATCAAAGTTCTATTGTCCTCCCACTTATATTTTCACAAAAAATTCCTTCTCAAAGAAACTTGACGTTCTAAGCGACAAACACTTCTGTCTCCGATGTTATGGAGGAATAGTTATTCGAAATAACATACAAAGACAGGTTCATCCGACTTTGGTTGCAAACATCTTTCTTATGCATAGCACACCAATGTTTAAGAAAAGACAACTTGGGTTTCATCCCAAACCATAACTTTATATGGTGTCATTTCAACGGATTATGATGGAGCTCTTTTCAGTAGAAAAACGGTAGTCTCTAAAGCTTTTAATCTTTAAAATATAATGACAGTTTTATGAATTACACCTTTGATCTTACCATGTCAAACAAGGTTTAATTACATATCTCGAACGCTCCATACTCTTATGGTGTTTCGGGAAATGCAAATCCACGGAACGATTCCTTAAATCTTAGGTATTATGCTAAACTTGTAACTCAAATATTTTCCTTTATGATCTTATCATAAACCATTTATATTCTTGTTACAATGATTTTGCACTTCATCTTGAAAATCTTTGAACTTTTCAAATGTTTCATACTTCGTCCTTATTATTAAATATTCATATATTCACTCAAATTTTCGGAGAAAGCATATGAAGTTGAAATCCATCGCTCTTGACTACACATAATGGACTTCATACAACAATATGTACAAGTTCCAATAAGCTAGTCATTTGTTCCCTTTTGGCCTATGAACAAAGTTTTAATTATCTCTAGGAAAGTTTTCACAAGCGTCATTTGATCAAAAATCAAAAAGACTCCAAAATTCCATCCACATGGAGTTTCTTCATGTTTTCTTTCCAATATAATTTAAACGGCGATGTCACTTCCTAAGTGATCTTTCAATCAATTTGTCTTTCGACATTTTTAGCACTAGTTTTATGGATGTGATTTCTCCAACGAGATTTGTGAATCATCCATCTTTTATGGATTACGGCAATTATTTTAACAAACCTTTTGTTCTCATAATACCTGATAAAACAAATCTTGATTCTTGAAGGCAAGCTATGATGTTTAACAAGCAGCACAATAACCCTTTATTTGTTCTTGATGAACATCATCACATATTCTTTTGCTAGTTACTTAGGCCATTGTAGTTCATGAATTGTGTTGTTTCGTATGACGATTCACACCAACAAATTCAGTATCATATACTTAAGAACCATATTTTTAATAAGCAAAGAATATAGTCATAACATGTATATCATCTATATACTTAAGTTGAACAATTCTAGTCTTTTCTTTTCTGCCATATATTTATGAGATTCTCTTTCAGTATTTTATTTTCTGTTTGAAAGAATCTATCAATATCAATAGTGGAGCCATACACATGACACATAGTCCAAAGTGTGTATAGTTAAATACCAATGTCTTTGGACTTGCACTTTGAAGTAGATTACCATCATCAAATGTTTTGTGTTCTTTCAAATTCCTTTCTTTAGTAATCTCTTGGTGTAGTAAACATTTTACCTACATCAAATATTCACCCTTCTCATGGAATTATTCATGATAAAGCTGCTTTAGCTTATAACAGTGAATCGCGAGTATAATGTTGCTCTCCAAAGCCTTTTGGAGAATTAAGACAACTAGCGTCTCCAACCTTTTGCAAATTCTCATCAAACATGAGAACATGACTTTTGCCATATTATACTCTATCATGTTACAACCAAAACTTCGTTTCAGATATCACAATATCTTCCACACATCATGGTTTCTGAAACAACTCTTTCAACTCCTAGATTACCTTGATATTGAAACTATCTTTCGAATATCAAGAATCATGGAGACGAACATGATACTTATATACTAACACTGGAATTGTCACTCTTGATTTAATACCAATTATTAAACTTCATGGAGTAACCGGAACTTACTGAAAGTTTGCAATAGGACTTTTAAACTTTAGATGAACACTTGAAAACAATACGATACCAGTTCGTAAAGTAACTAACCAGAATTCTATAGTTCTATCATCTCAATTATAACTAAGTGCAAGGTGGTAAACGGATGCCAATGACTACAACAACTATGCAAATTCACTTTGATTTAATTTATGATAAATAGTGTTCAACTTTTAATCAAATTGTTGTTGAACTCCCACTCAAAACAATATCCCTCACGTTGTTTTAGTGATCACACGAACCAAATCCACCACATCAAAACCGATCATCACGAGAGTTGATGTAGCTTCAATGGCGAACAATCAACATGTTCATCATATCTACTATATGACTCATGCTTTACCTTTCGGTGATCCGTGTTCCGAGACCATGTCTGTACATGCTAGGCTCGTCAAGATCAAACCTTAGCTTCCGCATGAGAAAATCTGGCTTGCTCACGTTGTATACACTCATAGAATCTAACACACCTGATCATCACGTGGTGCTTCGAAACAACGAGCTTTAGCAACGGTGCTTACTAAGGATGAACACTATAAAACTTGAAATTGTGTGCTTGAGGGATCATCTTATAATGCTACCGCCGTGAACTAAGCAATACAAGATGCATAAAAGGATTAACATCACATGCAATTCATAATATGTGATATGATATGGCCTTTCTTCTTGTGCTTCCGATCTCCATCTTCAAGCACGAACATGATCTCCATCATCACCGGTGTGGCGTCAAGGTCAATGGCACCGCTTCATGGTTGTCTTCCACCAGCATCAACTATTACAACTACTTTGAATAATAGACATGAAGGACTTAATGGAAACAACCATATGGCTCCTGCCGGTTGCCAACTTACAATAAGGAACATTGCATACATCATATATAATCATTCATGGCCATATCACATCACAGCACACCCCTGCAAAACAAAGTTAGACGCCTCTAATTTTCTTTGCATGTTTTACGTGGTTTGGGGCTTTCAATAAGTGTCGTTCTAACTTACGAACAAGAACCACAACATTGATACTAGTATTGTCAATCACCCGTTGTAAATTGAATCTTAACTATGTTGGGAGAAATAGGCACCCGCAAAGCAACTTATGCAATACAAGTTGCATGTCAAGCGTGGAGCAAGTCTCATGAACGATGTCATGTAAAGTTAGCCCGGGCCGCTTCATCCCACCATCCCGCAAGATGCAAAGTACACAAGAAGCAATCGACAACAAAATCATCAACGTCCACAATGACCATTGTGTTCTACTCGTGCAACGGATCTACATATAAACCTGGCTCTGATACCACTGTAGGGGTTCGTAGCATGGAAAACAAAAATTTCTACCGCATGAACACACAATCAAGATCTAATATATGATCAAGCCAAGATCTATCTACTAGATTGTAGCAACGAGTCAATAGAATACTAACCCTCGAAGATCCAAAGCGGTTAACGAGCGATTCGTGGGTGATGTAGTCGTACTCTTGCCGATCTCAAGATCGCGTAGACGATCCTTCCGGCGCTGCGTTCCGGCAGCGCTTCCGCAGTCGGTCACACATTTGGTACTCGATGAAGACCTTCCTCTCCCTTGTTCCAGCAGGCAGCGGAGGTTGTAGCACTCTCCTCGCGATTCCGGGCGTGACGGTGGTGCAAAGTAGAGGGGAGATCTCGCAGGGCTTCCCCTTAAGCCGGAGCGAGTATGGTGGACTATGAGAGAGCATCGGTGATCTAGGGTTTAGACACACCAAGTAGAATGGGCTAGGCCGGCGGCTAGGTCAAGGGGATGCCCCAAGTCGGTGGCTTGGGAGAAACCCTAGGGCGGCGGCTATGGTGGGCGGCGGCTAGAGTTAGGTTTAGAGGGGCAAGGTGTAGGTCTTGGAGGGGCAGCCCTGCCCCTCCTTATATAGGTGGAGGGGGCGCTCCAAGGGGAGGGGAGTCCCTCCCCAACTCGGCTTCCAAGGACGGCGGTGGAGGGAGAGGGACTTCCTCCCCAAGTAGGTTTCCTACTTTCCCTCCACCAAACAAAATAGTCGTTTGACTTTTCAAATTGGCGTTTGACTTTTCAAACTAGGATTTGATTTAACCCTTTATTTTGTTCAGCGATGACACCTAGTACATGATGCAACCATTCCAACTTGTTATGACACATTCATGTACCCTTCCTCTCCGGAGTGCCGGACCTTCCGGAACCTTCTAGAACATTCTCGATGAAAACACCGGAATCATTCCCTAACTCCGAAACAGGACTTTCCTTATATGAATCTTATTCTCCGGACCATTCCGGATCTCCTCGTGATATAGCGGATCCCATCCGAGACTCCGAACAACATTCGGTCTCTTACTCATCATTCCATAACTACTCAACAACATCGAATCCTTAAGTGTGTCTCCCTGCGGTTCGTGAATTATGTGGACATGATCGAGACACTTCTCCGAACAATAACCAATAGAGGAATCTGGAAATTCATATGGTTCCCACATATTTCTACGATTACTTTGCGATCGAATGAACCACTTACATACGATAACAATTTCCCTTTGTCTCACGATAGTTTACTTATTCGAGGTTTTGATCGTCGGTATCTTTGCATACCTAGTTCAACCTCGTTACCGATAAGTACTCTTTTTCTCGTTCCCGTGGTATGTGATCCCTTGTCAACCAGTCACATGCTTGCAAGCTAATTGGATGACATTCCACCGAGAGGGCTCAGAGTATATCTATCCGTCATATGGATGGACAAATCCCACTCTTGATCCATGTGTCTCAACCCATACTTTCCGAACACTAAATGCCACCTTTATAACCACCCAGTTACGGTGTGGTGTTTGATGTCATCAAAGCATCCTTCCGGTGATGATGATAAGCATTATATCATGGTCGAAGGAATTAGGTTACTATGTATCAGAAAGCTTATAGCAAATGAACTATATTAAATGACTTGATCTTTATGCTACGCTTAACTATAGGAGTATGTCCATCACATCATTCTCCTAATGATATGACCCTGTTGTTAATAACATCTCTATGTTCATGATCAGGAAACCATGATCATATATTAGCCAACAAGCTAGTTTAACAAGAGGCTTTACTAGGGACTCTTTTATGTTTACAAATCACACAAGTATTAATGTTTCCTATTAATACAATTATAGCATGGTATGTAAACATTCATCATAAGTATGAAGATATGATAATAACCACTTTTATTATTGCCTCTTGGGAATATCTCCAACACCAGATGCCTAGTAAAGAAATATTCTCGGAATTGGACGGGACAAACGTTAAAGTCAATTACTTTCCGTGGGGAACAAGAAGTCCAGAGGGGAGCCGGGGTGGACAGCCAGGGCGGACAGACCCATCCCAGGCGCGGGTGAGCCCCACCCCACGCCTGGCTAGGGTTTGACCCCCCTGGTCGGTGCCTCGGCCTCCCCCTTCTCCTATAAAAATCCCCCGATGCAGAAACCCTAAGCACCCGATCAAATCTCCACGAAACCTTCTGTAGCCGCCGCCACCGTCTTCCCTAGATCGGGGGGATCTGAAGTTCTTCCCGGCACCTCTGGAGGAGATCATCCGGGCCTTTCTCCGGTATGATGCGTGAGTAGTTCCACCTTGGACTATGGGTCCATGTAGTAGCTAGATGGTTGTATTTCCTCATTTGTGCTTTCATGTATAGATCTTGTGAGCTCTGTTCATGATCAAGATCTAATCTATTTGTAACCATGCATGTTGTGTTTGCGGGGATCCGATGGATATTGAGATTATTATGTTGGTTTGATTAATGGTTTTGTATTTATGATTCTATCATGTCTGTGTTGTTTGTGATCTTGCATGCTCTCCGTTGTTAGTAGCTATCTTGTCCAAGTAGTTGCTAGTGACTCCAAGAGGGGGTATTTATGCTCGATAGTGGGTTATGCCTCTAGTTTCCAAGGGAAGTGACAATAATATCTTTGGTTGTAGATGTGCTGTTGCTACTAGGGAGAAAACAACGGTATCTTGTTTATGGAACATGTGGACTGTTTACCTTACACACTTTGCTTAAAGCAGTTGTCTGTTGCTTGCAACTTAATACTGGAGGGGGTTCGGATGATAACCTGAAGGTGGACTTCTAGTCATAGATGTAGTTGGATGGCGGTCTATGTATTTTGTTGTATTGCCCAAATGAATCTCATAGGATCTTTCTGAGTGGTAATTGCATTGTTATGCCTTACTCAGTTCCTGTCAATTGCCCTACTGTAATTTGTTTACCTTTCATGCCATGTTGTTTATCTAAGGAAAGCATCTCTAGTGAACTATGGACCCCGGTCCAATCTTTACCATCGATACATCTTCCTCTATTACTTGTTTACTTGCTGCAAACTACCATTACTTTCCACACGGTACGTTTAATCCTTTGTTACAGCAAACCGGTGAGCTTGACAACCTCACCGATTCGTTGGGGCAAAGTCTTGAGTTTGTGTTGTGCAGGTCTCCGCGTTGCTTGAAACACGTGTGTGACGTTTCCTTCCTCCTACTGGTTCGATAACCTCGGTTTTTTACTGAGGAAAAACTTGCTGATGTGATGTTTCACACCTTGCTCTTGGGGTTCCCAATGAAGCGCTCCTACATCAACTCAGCGTTGCATCAATCTTTTCTGGCGCTGTTGCCGGGGAGGCTAAGGACGTCTTCACAAGGGGAGTCCTTCACTTCCTTTCTCTTTACTTTGTTTTTAGTTTGCTTTGTTTCTTTTGCTTGGTTTTGTTTGCCTCTTTTCAAAAAAAAAAAAATAGTTCCTTCTCTAGTTGCTACCATGTCTTGTTTTGGACCAACCTTTGTTTCCCCTATGGTAGAAATCTCCACTTTTAAGCAAAAAAGTGAAGAAAGTTTTAAAGAAGCTTGGTCTAGAATCTCTGCTTTCCAAAGGGAAACTGAGCCTGAGGTGAGCCTTAGCTTGGTTATTGATAGTTTCTACCGCGATATTGCTCTTCGTTATAGATATGCTTTCGATGCTATGGTTGAGAAAGATTTCTTGCTTTGTACTGAGGATGAATATTTTGATGCCATAAAGAAATTAATCATGATTTATGGTACACCTGGCAAGTCTGATTCCTCTTTCACAAATATTTTTGCCAGGTTGAACACTCTTGAGACTAGTATTGCTGCTATGAATAGTTGCTATCACATGCTTAGGGCTTACCATGATTATGTTCCCATAAATTTTGAGCCTTCAAAGTGGTTTCTCACAATCAAAGTCTCAATAAACACTACACTTTTTGATGCTCGCTGTGATATCATGTCGGAATTTTGCCTCATGCTTAAAGATATTTATGATTCCTTGAGTCTTTAGGGGCTTACTGAAGGAGGAGAGGAAATCTCTCTTACCAACAATGCCACTATATTGCCCATTGAAATAGCTAAAGGTGTGTTTACAAAAATATCAGGGAAAATGGTGTCTACTGATTATCTTGTTATTGAATGTGTAGGCAAGGGACAGATTACACTTGGAAGGTCCCTACCGAAACACCTTGGAGCAGTAATAGATGTGGGAAAAGGCATTATGCACTTTGATCCTCCGTTAAGCAATCATATCTTCCCTAAAGAGAAGAAGAAAGGTAAGAAAGGAAAGAACAAGAGGAGCAATTCTTCATTTGAAAATACTCGATTCTTCTTGCTTCTTGTGCCTAACTTAAAGGCGTTAAAGAAAAGTACTTGTTCGGAGATAACCCAAGATTTTCCTTAAGTCTTGGAAGTTATTACTTCAGTAATGACCTCTCCTTATTATTTTTGTTTGCTTTTTGTGCCAAGAATGACCTCTAATGAGAGGGAAGTAAGATTTGGGGAGTTGCTGTCCCAAAAGAGATTTCTGCCCTCCACCAAACAAAATCGTGAGGAGTCTTTGTAACTCGTATTGAGCTGAAAATTTATGAATAAATCCCCCAGTATGTTGGATAACTTTCGTTAGTTCAACACTTTTTTATTTGAGCAACAGAAGATGTTCGAAAAAATCGGTTTCTACCTGCTGGTCTATTTTGACAGATTTCTGCCATTATTTGCATTTGCTTCTTATTGATTCCTTTTTGAGTTCTCTTTAGGTGAATTGAGCTTTTTGGAGGAGTTACTACAGTATCTTGTGTTTTTAGTGAAAAGCCTTGTTGTTCCAAAGCTTTGCCAGAGGTCTAATATCTTTTGAATAAGCTAATGTTGCTAATGAAGATTGTGTGAAAAAAATTCAAGTGTAGAGAGAGAATGATGTAATGAGATGAAGAATGGACAAAAGATCAAGCTTGGGGATGCCACCATGGTGTCACCCCAAGAAATATCCAAGAGGTACAAGTGTCAAAGCTTGGGGATGCCCAAGGCATCCCCTTCTTTATCAATAAAAAGCTCAGATCTGTCTACACACTTCGTTTTTATTGTTTCATGCACAGTTGTGTTGTGTTTGGAGCGTCTTAGTTTTCGTTTGCTTTGCTTAGTTTGTTTAGTTTTATTGAGTAGTTTAGACCCCCGTTATCGCTGTGTTGTTTTGCAAATAAGTTTGCTTGGTGTTGGAAAGGAGTAGTAAATTCTTGCTTGAAGTGCAAGAGGAGCTTGCATTGACTGTGACTTAGACTTTAGCGTGACATGATATGTGTTGTTTTTATATTATGCTTAATGATTATTTATGTAGCATGTCTTGTTCCAAACAATTGGGATTGCTTAGTGTGCCTTGAAGAAATTATGCGTTGTTTTAGCATGCAAAAGCATAGTATTGTGGTATTCTCCTTTGATGCTTTGCTTGGGTTGACTTGGCTCATGGTCACACCATGTTATGACTATGACAAGTCACAATTAGCCTCTATGATCATTTAGTCCTTGACTTGTAGTACCACTCTTTGCTTTGATTAGTATGCTTTGTTGCACTGCATGATGATAGCCATTATTGCTCTCTCATTTGGTTGCTCCCAGTCTTTTGCTAGCCTCCACTTGTATGAGTAAGCTCTACTCATGCTTCCAACTCCCAAGAAACCAAGTTATTCCAAAGTGTCCACTATAAACTCCTATGCATGGTGTGTTACACCATTCCAAGTATATTCTTGTTTTCAACTATCTTCCAATTAAAAACTATTTTGTTATGTGAAAACTTAGTGATTAAAGCCCTCACGAACTTGATGACACACTTTATATTCTTTGACCCTAATAAACTTGAACCATTGTGATAACTTTTTTGTATATGCTTGCACTTATAAGTTGGAATTAGCACAACCGTGCTGTCACGAGGAACGTTTTCAACATTGCACTTGTACTTTGTACTCAGTTGATATCCTGTTATTTTGTCTATGGATGTCACCGGTGTGAAATAAAGAGGGAACTTATAAGTCCATGGAGTTTGTATCATGTGTTAGAGAAACGCCTAGGCCGCTAGCTTAAGCCATGCCTAATCATGGTGGAAACTTGTAGCATCACCATAATGAGCTATCTATGAAGCATTCTCAATAAAAAGCTATGCATATGGTAAATAAAAAGATTGTTGAGATGCTCATTGTCTGCTTGCCTTGTCATTTTGGTTAGGAGAAAGCTCACTCCATGTGCAAGGGTACCCGTTGCGGTTCTCAATGATATGCAAATACTTACAGTGACAAGAACTTACCTGGACCCAAAATTGAGTATGCATGAGGTGTGGCCCTCTTATTCAAGGGACTTGAGATTGCCAACTTATACTTCGTCAATCATATACTCCATCTTTGCCACTTGAACCTTAACCACTTCAAGATGCTTATGATAGGGGCAATGAGGGCTGAAAGCTAACAAGTACCATAATTTTTGGAAGCTCTTTTAAAACTTGTAATCACTGCTTCCTTTACAAAAAAGGCCTTTCTTCCACCACTATCGAGTCTCCACCTTCTACCTTTTGGCACCATTAAGAGAGCATAGTTGTCATTCTATGTGCAGTGTTCCAAAGCTTATTAATTGATGCATATTATGATATTACTTGTTCTTGTGTTATTTGTTTCTAGTCACCCTTGTGAACTTTGAAGGTGTCCTATGCATCTATATTGCTACTCTATGAGGGAGAAGCTGATTGCCACTATGCCATGTTTTCTGTATGTGAAACAAACAAACATTTTTCAATGCATGTTATTCATGATCTTTGTTTGTAGCTTGCCATGTTACATCCATAGTTACTATGTCCTATTATCAGAACTCCATCTTTCATGCACATGTTTAGAGTGTTTTGATCCCAGCTTTCAATGCTTGCAAATGGTTGGATCTTTATTGTGAGGGTGCATGTCACCTAAAAAATTATTCTTTTATCACTTACCTACTCGAGGACGAGCAGGAGTTAAGCTTGGGGATGTTGATATATTGGAAACGTATCTATAATTTTTGATGCTCCATGCTTGTTTAGTATCTACTTTGCTTTACTTGTCTACACTTTGAGGTGCTTTTTACATGTTTTCTGGTACTAACCTATTAACAAGTTGCAACAGTGCTAGATGCCTGTTTTCTGTTGTTTTTGGTTTCAGAAAAGTTAGTAAATAAATATTCTCGAAATTGGACGGGACTAACGTCAAAGTCAATTACTTTCCGTGGGGAACAAGAAGTCCAGAGGGGAGCCGGAGGGGCCAGACACCCAGCGGGTGGGCCCCACCCAGCAGCTACGGTTTGACCCCCTGGTCGGCACCTCGGCCTTCCCCTTCGCCTATAAGAAGCCCCCAATGCAGAAATCCTAAGCACCAGATCAAATCTCCACGAAACCTTCTGTAGCCGCTGCCACCGTCGTCCCTAGATCGGGGGGATCGGAAGTTCTTTATGCTGGAAGGGAGATCATCCCGGAGGCCTTCTCTCCGGTATGATGCGTGAGTAGTTCCACCTTGGACTATGGGTCCATGTAGTAGGTAGATGGTTGTATCTGCTCATTTGTTCTTTCATGTATAGATCTTGTGAGCTCCGTTCATGATCAAGATCTAATCTATTTGTAATCATGCATGTTGTGTTTGCGGGGATCCGATGGATATTGAGATTATTACGTTGGTTAGATTAATGGTTTTGTCTTTATGATTCTATCATGTCTGTGTTGTTTGTGATCCTGCATGCTCTCTATTGTTAGTAGCTATCTTGGCCAAGTAGTTGCTAGTGACTCCAAGAGGGGGTATTTATGCTCGATAGTGGGTTCATGGCTCTAGTTTACAAGGGAAGTGACAATAATCTCTTCGGTTGTAGATGTGTTGTTGCTACTAAGGAGAAAACAACGGTCTCTTGTTCATGGAACATGTTGACTGTTTACCTTACACACTTTGCTTAAAGCAGTTGTCTGTTGCTTGCAACTTAATACTTGAGAGGGTTCGGATGATAACCTGAAGGTGGACTTCTTGTCATAGATGTAGTTGGATGGCGGTCTATGGATATTCTTGTATTTCCCAAACGAATCTCATAGGATCTTTCTGACTGGTAATTGCATTGTTATGCCTTGCTTAGATCCTGTCAATTTCCCTACTGTAATTTGTTTACCCTTCATGACATGTTGTTTATCTAAGGAGAGCACCTCTAGTGAACTATGGACCCCGGTCCAATCTTTACCATCGATACATCTTCCTCTGTTACTTTTTTACTTGCTGCAAACCACCATTACTTTCCACACGGTACGTTTAATCCTTTGTTACAGCAAACCGATGATCTTGACAACCTCACTGATTCATTGGGGCAAAGTCTTGAGTTTGTGTTGTGCAGGTATTTATGTTGCTTGCAACACCTGTGTGACGTTTCCTTCCTCCTACTGGTTCGATAACCTCGGTTTCTTACTGAGGGAAAACTTGCTGCCATGTTGCTTCACACCTTGCTCTTGGGGTTCCCAATGAAACTCTCCTACATCAACTCAGCTCTGCATCAACGAGAGAGGGGCCCCGGTTCACCACCTGCTTTGTATTCTTCGCCGAATGCGGGATGGACGTGGATTGGGAGACGTTGATTGCCTCTTGCGGCTAGGAAGCTACATGTTGGGCCACGTAGAGATAAACAAAACGTTTTCGCTACGCGGAGATCCCAAGATCTAGCTGAGGTAGACGGCCACGAGAATTACCACTAGATGCGCGGTTGCGGATTACTGATGAAGCGCGTCAGTTGAATGTAGTGCAGTCCTCATGATCTTGACCAATCCATGATCATCAAAGCGATGGTCCTACAACACCTCAGCTTGTGTCTACACATACGAAGAGGAGTGCCGGCGCTGGACTGCTAGGTCCAGTACGGCAGGACTGGAGTGGAGCTAGGGTTTCGAACGCATGGTATAACCTAATGTGCCCATCTGGGCGTCTGTGCCCCAATATATATAGTGAGTGAAAGTAGGCTCCACTTACTTGCAGCCCATTCACTAAAGCCTATATTAGTCACTGTGAGTCCGACTCACTAACTCGGTCCGTATCCGGTTTAGATCCAACCCAAACAGATTTCCGGCTCGGGTCTAACCCAAACTTGCTCCCGCTCTTAAGTGTGTGACTCCATAGGCTCATGACAACTTGGACATGATTGGAATCCGACTCTGAAAAAAACATTTCATGATCTCTAGTGTTTTGTGTGTTAGATAACAATGCCAAGGATTATTTAATTGGGTGTATAGTGTTGCAGATTATTTTCCCCAAATGCAGCTAAACAGAGTTTTGCGGGGGCGGATTATCCGCCCTTGTCAAGGGCCAGATTATCTGCCCTTTCCAAGATTGATAAAGGTGCCAAGGCGCGTCATGCAGTAAGGGGGGTGGAGTTTCCGCCTGGATTGTCCAGACCAGATAATTCGCCCCCCAAGGGTCCGGATAATCTGCCCTCGGGAATTTTCTCAAGTCAGGCCAAGGCGCGTCAAGCAGTATGGGGGCAGGTAAATCCCCAGATTTCTAGCCAGGGCCGAAGTTTTGCCCGGGCCGGATAATCCGTCCCCAAGATTTTTCCCAAAGGCAGTCAAGGCACGTCACATAGTACGGGGGCGGACATTTGGCATGGATATTCCATATCCGGACCAAATGTTTGTCCCGACCGGATTATCTGGCCCCAGATTCTTCCAACAGCTACATTCGGGAAGGGGGTTTAAATACCCCATTTGATCCTCATTTCATAGTTCTTGGACTCTACGAAAAAGTTCAGTGTTGTTATTCCAATCCTCGCAAGATCTCCACTTTCAACCACCCAAAGGCTCCAATCTTTGCAGAAACACAGGAGGAGACTTCGATCTTCATCAACACCAATCAAGATATTCATTTCCCCTCCATTCACTTGGGGGATTCATGATCTAGAGTTTCTTACGAATATCTAGATCTTGGTTTGGTTTATTGATAACTTTTTTTCTTGTGATATCTTGTTGTCATCACGGGAGCCTCTAATTCAGTTGTGGATGTGTGCCTCGGTAGTGTTGTAAAGGCACCGGTTCCCGCCTCTAAGGGTACGAAATAGTAGACAGATGGATCAAGCCTCTTGTGGCGAGATCCATCGGAGAATAGGGTGAGGCCTATTGTGGCATGGTGGTCTTAGTACCGCCCCCTTCAACGCAGATGTACTTTCCTTAACAAGGAAGGAACTATGGTAAAATATGTGTCTCCGCGTGCTCCACTACGATTACCTCGTTCCTCTCATCGGCTTTACTCGCTCAGTAGATAGATTGGCATATAGGGAAATTCATCTTAGTTGCATACCTAGAGAATTTACCTTTGTGTCAAGCCTAAATCTGAAAAATAATTAAAATTTGAAGTAGCACATATTCACCCCCGCTCAAGGTGTCCATACGATCCATTTCAGACTCCCAATTGATCAATTAGTAGTGGCTCCTAACAGAATGTGTCGACTCCCAAGTACCAAAGAGTCATGACGACATGATTTTCCAATACGACTTACACTCGAGTCATCCCTTTTGCCTCACGATATATCGTATCGAACTATAGGAAAATAATCGTCATCCCTTAAATAGTCTGACTCTCTTCTTGATCCGTGATATGTGATTCATCTGACTAACTCTTAGTCGATCGCCTCAATTAACACTTAACAGAGTTGTGCATGGCCATGCTTTCAGAATCATATCACATGAGAGGGTCCAGAGAATATCTCTCCAAATGGAGTGGGAAATCCCATATTGGCTATCCACATCACACAACTTGATTGTCAGTCGACCTGAACTCTGCCTTTATAACTGCCCTATGACAGAACAACGTTTGACAAAATCTAAGTCGGTGATCCACAACTCGGATTGTGCAATAACCTCAGGTCTAAGGATTACATTGATTGATATATAAAAATGACAACTTGTTCGTTGCATATCAATATGGGTCAATCCGACTCGCTAAACTCTTTAATCGAATACTTGTAAGTCAGAATGGTATCACCATGCCCATGACAAGTGGAACTGAGTCATCATCCTACTATCACATTAGTCTAAGTTGTGTGTCCAGTACAACCTCAATGACCAAGGATATTTAGTATGAACAACATTAATGTATAGTACCACAACTGAATCACATATTCAATGATATACATTAGATGTTCATGCAAGGATAACTTAATAACTTTATGAATACAATTGGAATTACGTCATACATGATTTCCTCTAGGGCATATTCCCAACACTCCGAAGCAGCAGGGACGACATGGTTGCCCATGCGCTTCCTCTTCAACTTGCCGTTGTCGGTAATTATATGGGCAACTGACCCGGCAGCCGGGGGCGGAAAGTCTAGTAGCGGGCGATGCGGTATGAGACTACACGGAATCCATGATTCGGGACCAGAAACTCCGTTGCGCCGCCACCACTAGAATCTATGATTCGGAACCAAAAACTCCGTTCTGGCATCCTGCCGGGACGGGCAATTGGAGGAGATCATCACCATCATCATCACCGTCGCCTCTCCATCAACCATCCATGTTTCCCCCATCCATGAGTGAGTAATCCCCCGTTGTAGGCTATGGAGATGGTAGGGATTGGACGAGATCTATCATATAATCGGATAAGATTGTTAGGGCAAGGTGCCTAGTATCTTTGTTAGTGCTATTTGACATTGTTGCAACTTGTTATGCCTAATGCTTGTCACTAGGGCCTGAGTGCCATGATCTCAGATCTGAACATATTATTGATTCATGATGATAGTATTGTTTGTGATCTTATCTGCAAGTTGTTTACATATATTATTGTCCGAAACCAAAGGCCCCGAAGTGATAGAAATAGGGATAACCGAAGGGAATGGGATCACATGAGTTCACAGAGTGTTAATGCTTTGCTCCGGTACTCTATTAAAAGAAGTACCTTAATTTCCAGTATATTCCCTTGAGACCCCGCTGCAACGGGCTGACATGACAAAAGATGTTGTGCAAGTTCTCATTGCGAGCACGTATGACTATATATGGAACACATGTCTATGATTATTTAGTACTTGAATGTTATCTTATTTATCTGCAAATTCCCTAGATCTTGATATTACATAAATAGTCTTATCCATGCAACAGCTGTCCATCCATCCTTATGCCTACCGTACTCAAATCCTGTTGTTTGCTACTGTTGTTACTACTGTCCTTATTTTGCTACTATTGTTGCTTTGCTATTGCCACTACAAAACTTTTGCTACTGATAAACTGTTGTGAGCAAGACTGTTTCTAGGTGCAGCTGAATTGACAACTCAGTTGTTAAGGCTTATAAATATTCTTTGGCTCCCTTATGTCAAATCAATAAATTGAATTTTATTTTCCTCGAAGACTATTGCGATCTCCTATACTTGTGGGCCATCAACACTTTTAATCCCGGGTCCTGCCACAAACCGGGACTAAAGGTCTAGCATGAACCGGAACAGATGGTCGCCCTGCCCCGTGCGTCGTCCTGGCCTTATGAACCGGGACTAATATGAGCCCTAGTCCCGGTTCGTGAAAGAACCGAAACTGATGGCTCAGGATGGGATCGACGGAAGACTTGTTTTCTACTAGTGGTCACTCCCTATTCATGGAAGCAACTATGATAGCAATGTGAAAAAGAACCACATGAAGTTCTATCTACTCGTGAGGGCTAAGAAATATATTTTTTCTAAAATAAAATTTATTTTTTAATAGAATGATTTCAAAATAAAACTTGCATAAGCTCACACTCATCGATCCACTACTGTAGTTAGTGCATCAAACACATCTTTTCTTAGAACTTACTGAGTATGCTTGTGCTTGTACTCTACGAATGTATTTAGTTTATTCCAAATAACTCTTAAAATTCATGTCAAGTTTATGTTTATTTAACACATCAATTTATTAATGATAAAAAAATATTCATGAAAAATAAATAATGACACATATATAAAAATATTGACACATATATATTCATGAAAAATTAAACCCTATGAACACCTTTTAGTAAAACATAAATATCAATTTGCGGATGGTGTTGTATTTGTAAATTCATGTTCATGCTTGGAAAAATATTCATGTATAGAGGGAAAAGGGGAAAAAATGTTTAAAATAAGAAGTGGTACTTCTTCTGTCTTAAAATAAATGACTTAGATTTATTTAGATTCGTATGCATTAACTCTGAACACGTGAATCTAATGACCTTTCTGACAGGGTAAAAAATGGAAAATGAGAATAGAAAAAAAAATGGCCGAAAAGAAAGAGAAATGAACAACTGCAAAGGAAGAAAAATGAACAGCCCACCATCGGCCTCTCCAGGCTGAGCTTCCCGTGGTGCTCACTGAGCGGCGAATAGGGATTGCCGCTTCCTTGCTAGCGAAGAGCAGGTCCGTCGTCAGGCCCGTGGGCTGTGCCGACGTGGAGTCACAACAGCGCGTCATCCCTCCGTGCCTCATGTAACATGGCCGGTTTCTCTAAAACAAAAAAAGTAACATGGCCGGTCGTCGATTTCTGAAAAGCCGTCTGTTCCATTGAGCAGAGCGTTCTGTTTGATTAATCATCAACCAGAGTGCAGTAGTACTAAAATCTCGAGGCTCGCATTAGCATGTGCCCCTGGAATTCTTAATCCGAACCTCACACGGCGACCGGAACCTTTAAGGAACTGCGCCAGCAGCAGCAGCAGCAGCAGCTAAACTAAACTAAAGCACGAAACTGACAAACTGCACAGATTCGTCGTCGAAGCTCCAGGCCGCATCGGACAAAGGCAAAAGTTCCCATCTAGCCTCATGAACAACACGACCCATCCACACCGGTCCGGCGTGTGAACCGAGCAGCGCGAGGCGTCGAAGTCCGGGCTCGATTGCGGCGGCCGTGTGCCCGTGCTACAGCCTACAGGCAGAGCACGGCTCGATAGTAGCAGTAGATTCCGGTCCAAGCGCCAGGCTGCCACTGCCAGGACGGACGCACTGCATTGCCTGCAGGTTCTACTCGAGTCGGAGCATATGGCTGGCCTGGCCGCGTGCCGTGCCAACGCGCCATGCGCCGCTGCCGGAGCGCGGGCTGCGCGGCGCGGCGGTACGGCAGCGGAAGGGAACGCTCTGGCCGAGCCATTTGCGCTCCACGTGCTGTCGTGCAGACTGCAGAACTGAACAGGATGCGCATGCGATGGCCTGCCGCGCTCTGGCCTCTGGGCTGGGTTGGACTGCAGTCTGCAGGAGTACGGGACCTTCAGCAGGGCCCTGCCGTGGACTAACCGGTCTCATCGCTCTCCAATCTCCGTGGCTCTCTCCTCGTGCCAGCCATCAGGGTTTCTGTATGCAATGCACTGGACACATCCTCTTTCTTGTCACCGATCTATCATGTTATTTTTTCTCGGGCCTTTGTTGGACTCGACGCTTTGCAGGAACAGGCGAACGAAAACGCTGGCCACAGTCAGTAACACCCATGATCCCATCACTTCTTGCTCATGCATCGTGGCCTCAATTAGCCCATAGCCCCATACACACCTTTTTGTTTCCAGGGGAGATGGTGATCGCTGGGTCCAAACAGTAGTTTTCCTATTTTGGGAGATGTCAAACAATAGTTAACCACGCGTCCATGCTCCTCTTTTTTTTTTTTTTTTTTTTTTGAGAAACACGCGTCCATGCTCCTTGCTACCGCACATGTATTTAGTTGTCCGAACCATTTTCCTTTTTTTTTAGTATACTAAATTGTTCTAAATCAATGATACTTATTGTAAATCGGAGGGAGTATTGTTTTTGTTGTTTCTACGCACTCGTGTGCACTTATTCTTCGCTGGTTTCCTAAGCCCTCGTTAGTACCTTTTCTCTTTCACTAAGTTCTTCGTTCGTTTCATGTTTCTTTCCTTCCTGATTTTGTTCATTCGTTCCACCAGATTAGTAGCTGTTTTCAGCTTTGGTGATGTTTCCTGACATGCAACGAGAACATAACGAATTTAAATTACACATCATAAACTTAAAGAACAAATTTTCAGGGTGAACCGAAATTGCAATGAGCGAAAAATATAAGAAAGGGAGAAAACAAATTCAAATTTGAAAAATTGATTGAACGACAGTAGATCATGAACTGAAATAAATATGTTGAACCGAAATAATTTATTATCTCATGAACTATTTTCATGTTGGACCGGAATTTCCATGAGCGAAAATATACTGTGAACTCAAAGAAAGGTAGAAATTTTGTTCAATTTTGAAAGAAAAAAAATTGAATGAAAATAGATAGTAGACCAAAATAATTTATTATCTCATAAAAAATATTCAAGTTGAACTAAAATTTCCTTGAGCGAAAATATACTGTGAATTGAAACAAAGGAGGAAAATTTGTACAAATCTGAAAAAAATTTGAACAAAAATAGATCGTGAACCAAAAAATATATTGAACTAAAATATTATATGGTCGTGAAACATTTTCAAGTTGAACCAAAATTGGAATGATGAAAATATACAGTGGCCAAAACAAAGGTAGAATTTTTTCAAATTTTAAAAATGAATTGAACGGAAATTGATCATGAACTGAAATAAATATATTGAACAAAAAAACTATATTAGCTCATAAACTGATTTCAAGTAGAACTAAAATTGCAATGGGAGAAAATATACCGCAAAAGGAAAGAAAAGTAGAAAAAAATCAAATTTGAAAAATGGATTGAATGAAAATAGATCATGGACCAAGATGATTTATTAGCTCATGAACTATTTTCACGTGGAACAGAAATTGCAATGAGCAAAAATATACCGTGAACCGAAAGAAAGGTAGAAAAATTGTTCAAAATTGAAAATTAAATCGAACGAAAACAGATTGTGGCCTGAAATAATTTAGTAGCTAATGAACTATTTTCAAGTTGAACTGAAACTTCCATGAGGGAAACCATGAACTAAAAGAAAGGTAGAAAATTTGTTCAAATTTGAAAAGTAAATTGAATGAAAATAGATCACGAACCGAAATTGCTCTTGAACTATTTTTAGGTAGAACCGAAATTGCAATGGGCGATAATATACACCGTGAACTGAAAGAAAGGTATAAAAATCGTTCAAGTTTGAATAATAAATTGAATGAAAATATATCGTGAACCAAAATAAATAAATATATTGGACCAGAATAATTTATTAGCTCATGAATTATTTTCAAGTAGAACCGAAATTGCAATGAGTGAAAATATACTCCCACTGTTTCGTAAAATAATGTGTACATTTCTTTTCAAAAGACAAAAAAAAATGTAAACTTTGGCCAAATTTTTGGAAAAAAACCATCAATGTCTACAATGTCAAGACATCATCACATATGTTTTCATATAACATCAATATTGTATTCTACTTTTTAATAGAATTTTCTGTAAATTTGATTAAACTTGACTTGTGAAAAAATTATAGTACGTCTACTTTTTAAAGAAGCGGGTAGGGTGAAAACAGAGAAACGATGGAGGGGATCATTCAGCAGCTCACCACCGTAACAAGTAAACCGTGTCGTGCAAAGAGCATATGGCGCTGCCTAGAGATTCACGTTTGGCGTTTACTGTTTCTTTGGCTCTGAGGTTGGGTCCTTCGAGGCCGGGCGCGTAGGATATGGCCGCAGACAGGACTACAGAGCTAAACTGCATTGTTTACTTGGGTGCGTCAGCCTCGAAAAGGAGAAAAGAAACACTACTACTAGCGCGCGTAAATCTATGCTATGCTATGCAGCGGCAAAGGTGAGGAACCGGGAATCAGTGCGTGCGTCCTCTTCCCCGTTCTCGCCATCTTGTTCCCTGGGAATGCCCTAATCATTCGTGCCCACGTTGGCCCTCCGTCCCATCCAACTAACTAATCTTCGATCACCGAGAGACAGGACTTGTGATGCATGAGTTGTGGCATAAACAAGCTTGAAACAGAACAAGAACCCTAGAACCAGATTATACTACTACCTCTTTCACGGTTTGCAGGGCGTCTAATCAAATTTGAATTTTTTCAAAACTACAATATTTCTAGACGCATAAGATTTAATTGTTAATTAATGTGACACATTTTCTCCCAACTTTCTATGCATGCAACAGTCTGCCGCCAATGCATGCGCCTTAACCGTTCACTAATAGACCTAATTTTTAGCCAATACATTCAATGCGCCCAGGTGAGATTTTTGTAGAAATACCGCAAACCGTGAAGGAGGGAGAGGACAAGTGGCAGAGACCGCGCAGAAATATGGTGGAAGATAAGCATGCAAATTAGCAGGGAGCCACGGTTTGGCACCATGCATATATGGCTTTCCCCTGTTTCTACACGTACCGCGTACTGTTTCACTTGGCCGGAGCGCCGTGGTCCAAGCGCTCCTCGACGGACGGCGACGCTGCATGTTTGTTTAGACAGGGCGGCGCCGTGCCTGCATGTAAAGGGGCGCGCTTCTAGCTCCCTGCAGCAGGACGGTCCCTGGCCTGCGCACAAAGCTCTCGTAATTGCATCGCCCATCGCTTTGAAGTTACTTCTACTACTACTAGTACCTTTTGTTTCGAGGCGACCAATTTAGAGATGAATTTTCAACTCTGCCGGCATCTGTCTCCGCTCCTCTGCCTACTTGGCATTCGAATCGCACGCGCGTACGTACGTGTGATCCTGCAGGCTGTTCAATGCCTGCTGCTACTGCCCGATCTCTTTCTTTATTTCGAGCGAGGGGACATTGCGTTTGCAGCGGCTAAGGGCATCTTCGTGGCGCTGTACACGGCAAAGATAGGTCGTACGTACGGTGTTCGGCTTAACTAGATGCTCCGAGCGAGGTCGGTCAGTGCTTCCTGTACATTTATCATCAGTTCTACAGCGTCTTTCTACACACCGTAATAAAGGCAATATGTCGTACGTACTCCTATAGACAGTACAGTAGTAGTAGGCGGTAATATCATGATAAGTACGATACCTTTATCTCCGATCGTTCGCCCTTGGAGCTAATTATGGCTACAATGTACTCCAAAAAGGCTGCTCGCATTGTATTACTGTCCGTTTCCGTATAGTACTGAGCCTCTCGAGATAGGATGACGAGAGATGAGGTCGCGTGACCGCCCGCGTGAGAACTGAAGCATCCGTTCAGGGATCACAGATTTTGGCGGGTACCGAGTTATGGAACTGCCCCGCGATCGAGCACTCATCAGCGCGGAGCCAGGGAAGCGCCCCCACCACCACCAGTCCACCACGCCGCAGGCATGGAACTCCCGTGACCTGACGGCATGCGCGTCGATCGGAGCCGTCGGAGCAACCGGCTCTGACCAATCCGGCGGCCGGCCTCGATTCCCTCTCACCCCACCAGCCCATCTGCCTAGGATCCTTTGTTTGACCGGATAAAAAACACCGCTGATCCACGCCAGTCACACTCCCGAGTCTAGTTAACCCTTGTTTTATGCTCCGCTAATCCCGTTTTCACATGCCGCATTTTCACGTCTTCCCCGCCCCAGACGCTTAAGCCTACGGGATTAGATCTAACAACCTGCGTGCTGATCATACCAGTCTGAATTGGTAAACCTTTTGCTCGAGCTACACTACCGTCATACGTATGTGCCTCACATGCGGATGGATGACGAACGGAGACGACTCGTTTTACCTTGGCTATTCTATTCATCGATCCCTGCATCTGAATCTGATCGTGAGCAGTTCATGTTGGTGGTGGTTGACTACGATGTTCACTCCAAATTGTGTTCACCTCACGTACTAGTATAAACATTGGATACGTACTATTGTTAGTTTAGCCGCCATTGACTCTGCTTCTGAAATTACATAATGTCCAGCCCTTTTCTACTTTGTTATTATGGAGATAGTTGTATCCACCATCCATGTGATCGAGTTATCGAAAAGTAATGTCACAATTGTCCGTGCCATTTGTATGGCACTACTCTCTCCGAGACTCGGAGTCATAATAAGTGTCGTTGATTTAGGGAGTAGATGTTATGCGGTATTTTATTTTATTTTAAAATCCATCATTGTAATTGTACCAAAATAACCTACTTATTATATACGTATAATTTCCAAAATATACATACCCTTGTTTTATATGTAGCAAGGATGGTGTTTTGTAAAAACCAACACCATAAACCCATTAAAACAAAATTACATAGTTTTCACCTAATTATAGGAGAGATGGCACATGGAAAATAACAAACTATCTCGCCAATATGTATGGTTTGACGTAATCTTTCAATTCACAAGCCCGTTCTTAAAGTAATCACATAAATAGACGACACATGCAAAACAATGACTGGCGAGGTACTAGCGAGGGAAGCAGCGAGGCCATCGCACCTCCCCTCCCGAGTCGCTCCCCTCTAGAGCGACTTTGGAGGATCCCCCTCCCTCAAGCCCAAGCACCCTCACTGATCTCCTTCTTCGTAGCCGCTGCTGCTACCAGCCGCCGGCCCGGTGGCAGCGCCCATCCGTCAAATCGGCGATGGGCCAGGGGTGGTGAGGCGCTGACAAAGGCAATGGGGTGGAGTGGTCGGGCTGGCCGGTGCCTGAGGTCCTCTCCAGCGGAGCGGCGATGAGAAGGATGAGGCGGCGTGTCGCCGGTGTGGTCGCCCTGGCGCCGCCGGAGTGTATTCTGGTGCCAATATCTGGATCGATGTGGCCACGCCCTTGGAGTCTTGGTCGTGATCTGGGCTAGAGGTGCCAACTAGAGCTCGCGTTGCCGGGATATCGCGATTATCGCCGACGATTTCTACAGCCAGGCGTTGGGCTTCCATCTCCTTTGATGCATGCTTTTACTGGATGATGGCTGGTAGAGTGGGGTCTACAGTCATGCGAATAAAGGTGGCGGTCCTTGGGTTTCTCCCGTGCCAGGATAAAGATCTGCTTGTTGTATGTCCTCATTGATCTGTTAGGAGTGTCGAGTTCCGGAAGGCTCCGCTGGTAAACTCCCATGGGCGCATCATGTCTGGAGATTGCTGGATCGGTAGGTATTAGGTCGTGCTTACCCATGTTTTTTCTTGCCGTTTGCGTTCAGAGGGTGCGCTTTGAAGCTCCGTTGGCTGTTAATATCATGGGACATGTTCTCGTTCCATGGTGCTGGCAGAGAATGTCATGGAGACCGAGATGTAAGAACTGACAATGGTGGTTCGAGTCTGGGAGGTGATAAGGAATTGGCATGACTCGTGACTTGGAGCAGTGGCATACAAGTGGGGGAGACTGCATAGGAGAGGGTCACAGTCCTACCTTTCAGGGTGAGACCCTAGTATCTGGACTTAGTTGGTTGTGTCTGGCAATGGTCTTGGTGAAGGTATTGTTTTGAGAGCGTGGACTTTCTTCAGGATGAAAACCTAAGACCTATGATCAGGCGATGAAGGTGTTTGTGCATTGTTTCCTTCTTAAAGGCATCGCCTTTGGAGAAGCTGGACTTCTGATGATGTCTTGGTGGTAGTACTGCTGTTTCAACGAACGAGTCACTTTAGCGGGACTTTTCTTTTTGTAATTCTTCTTTCTTATTTTGGCTGTGTGCATCCATATGGCTGCTATGGAATGCGTTGTTCTAGAGGCTGGGTGTAATTGGTATCTTGTGATATTAATATATGCTCTTTTACAAAAAATGCAAAACAACAATTATCCCTTCCATATTTGTTCTGACATGATTTTTTTAAATCACGATCACATATTGAACCAATCTAGATAAAAAAATATTTGCATGGTTAGTGAAGGACAACACATCAATAGTCACCAATGGATATCATCGTCAAGGAGAATTAACCAAAGATAAAGGTTGATCAAGATAAAGTTAAGGAGTTGGATTCTAGACGATCAACACACAAGCATAAACAATGCAGCGCATGGGATCAAGTGATCTAGTGGTATCATAAGCAATTGTGAATTACGTTGAACGAGCCCATGAACTATGTGTTTGGTATTTCTATGTGAGTTAGGTGACACGCATTGGATTTACATATAAAAGAAATATTCCATATAGCCCAGGACTGGATGACATGAAATCGAGATCATCATTAAGGTTAATAAGAATAATTTCAAGATAAGCATCTTGAGAGAACCATATAGTTGAAACCTTTCATTAATTTTGGGATAATGGACATGTGAATATGAACCTAAGTGACTTCCAATAGTGTAACACGGGAGAGCGAGTGCGATCACGTGAAGTATTCCAACTTTTCATTGTTTTGATTTGGCATGCCAGATCTAGATGGTAGCACACCAGACAATGAGTTTATATAGGGTTGTCCCCTCGCGAGGAGGCAATACCTGATCATGTTTGTGGTTGATCATATTAATTTTGTTGCGTATGCATATTGTAATACTCAAGAGGACTTCTCAAGGTTCCAGGGTTTGTGTGTGTGAGATGTGATGTCTCATAGATTTTTCTACCAATAGGGTGATCCTTATCAGCCTTGTATAGTTAATCGAGCGAGTTGATCTTTAAGGTGGCACCACACTCGCAAAAGTGTAGTAGGGAGTCACCAAGCTGTTTGATCGACTAACAACTAAGTTCTTACTTGGGTTACCACTGAGGGCAAGGGCGACACATGTCAATGCGTCTACAGGAGGCAAAAATTGCAGCACGATACGCAAGACAGTGAGCCCTGCGCATTTGTAACCAGAAGCCCTAATTCCTCGGGAGGGATCCCGTCTAAGGTTCCGATGACTACTGGCTAAGATAAGTCGGCATGACTGCTCTTAAATCGGTTGTCAATTATATAGGTGAAAACATAGATGACGTCGTTGATGAAATGGAAGCAAGGACAAGTGTTTTGAGGGTATAAAAATTACATTGTATTGATATACGTTGATTGTGAGCTTAATTTTAATCGGCCTTCACCCCTCACATACATATGGGGCGGCTGGTCTTTTCATACAAGTACAGAAAAACTATTACACGTTACACCAATGATTCCTTAATAGGAAACTAACTCTAAACTAGGCAAAAACTATATCCGGATTTGTACTAGTTCCGGACTCCAAGCGACCAAGTCGACCCCTGTAGAGCTGCGTCTCCTTCCATGTTGTATTAGTTCACATCTTGTCTTTGCAATGTTTCCTTCTAAGTCTTGGTCTCATGGGCTGCGATGACCTAGAACACCACTATATGTTGTAGTGTGCAAGTCGTTAACATAATATTTACAAAGTCCTCCTTCGCAAATATGACATCCCTCATAGTGGTACACCAGAAATATTGCGTGTTCACAACTTTTATAGCATGTTCATTATTATCAACTAGAAATGTACAAATGTTTCAAAATCCTTGTTGATCCAACAAGTATTTCCCGGGCGAATCAAAATTCTAACTAGCTATTCTGAATATGAATGGTACCACTACTCCAAGTACCATTTTGTTTATAGAAACTTTATTTAGACTATTCCATGATGCTTGGCTTTTCCATTCTTATTCTATGTTATCCAAGCTTCACCTTCTTGGTATTAAGTTCATGGACTAAACCATAGTCTACACCTCCAATGCCTCCTGAAAGATTTGGCATCTCATAATAGATTTCACCTTTGTCTTTAATTCTCTGAGTACGTAGTCTCATCGTCTTAACTCTCAAATTATAAGTAGTGAGTTTAAAAAGATAGATTGAGTACAAGTACATCAAAATTTATATAGTGGTTGTTTGGTGCTCTAACTATAGTCGTTGATACAATGTACTAACCATCCAAGGCCAACCTCCCCTCTCCCTCCCCTCTGCTACAGTTCTCCGATAACACCCTGTGGGTGCCCGGCCGATCCAAGGCCAACCTCGCCGGCGCTGCCGGTCGAGCGAGGCTGAGGAGAGGCGCGGGCACTTCTTCTGTAGATTTTAGGACTAGTGTATGGCCGTGTGCCGGTAGTTGGCTTCGTGCCGGGAGGTCGCCGCCATGTTTTCGGGCCGATCCGCGGTTGCGGTATGCCTCGTCGTCGCCGTCCTTGTGGTGGTGATGGAGATGGGGTCTGCCGGTGTCTCCCTCAATAAGGCCTTGGCCGGGTGGCGTTCCGGTTGCTGGATGATGCGTTTCTCTTCGGCCGGCCGTGGTGGCGAGGGAAGAGAGATGCGAGTCTGGCTATTTCGGTTCTGTTTCCTGGTGGGTTTATTCCCTCCGGCGTTGCTGCACGACGCTGAAGGGTCGTCCTGGCCCTCTTCTCACGAGCTCCTGAGGTGGGAGGGCGGTGAGTTGGAAGCCAGGTACGGGAGCCCTCTCAATAAGTGCAAGGTGTGTTCTCCCGTTTCAATCTGCAAGCTGCTTGAGGTTCTTGGACTCCTGGCCGGCCGTGGCGGCGGGGGGGAGGACGGAATCGCGCTACTGCTGTGGGGAGTGCGACGGGAGCGTCGTCTTCACCTCGCGAATGGTCTTCATCGGCTCTGGTTCCTCTTGGCCTGCCATGGCGGCGTGGGAGAGGAACAGACAAAGTCCATTTTTTTTGCTCGCAGGTGTGCCGCTGGGGAGCTTTTGGAGCTTATGCTCCCCATGGCGGTTCCTGAACGGCGACCGTTCTTCGCCGCCGTTATTCCTGGCCAAAGGCCTGGCCCCGCCATGCCCTGCAGCGATGTCTGCATGGGCTATTTCAACCTCTGCGTGAGGCTCTTCTTCAACCTCTACGCTTCCTCCCAAGCCGCTACCCTGTCAAGTGGTTTCGTCCCCGGCAGGTGCAGCGGTGGTGGCGTTTGGTGGTTGCTCGTTGCCGGCGTGTTCCATGGACTCGATTGCGTTCTCGAGTCTCTTTCTAGGGTGTTCAATGTAATTTGCAAGGGCCTAGTTGTATCCTTCCTTTTCTGTATGCCCTTTTATGTAATTATTCACCCACCGCCGTTGAAATGAAAGCTCCAGGCCCTTAGAGACCTTTTGTGTTCAAAAAAAAATAGCCGTTGATAAGAATCTATGGTTAATGTCTATTTTCAAAATCATTTCCTTGAAAAGGTAACTTTTAGTTTTAGAGATACTATGTTGGTTAGTATTCATGGGTTGTTATAATTTCATGGAGTTTCTTTCCACACTATGACCATAATCCTTTCCTATGATTGGAAGTAATATGTCACGTTTTATACACTCTTGAGAGGTGATCTACTTTTCCACAAACGTCATTGGCCTGATTGCTCTTAAACAAACTTTCTTTGGTATGCGGCTAGTTGCCAAGTATAGAAAAGTCATGCCAAGTGTAATTCCATTACAAAATCTACCATTTGCAATAAACTAAGGCAATGACCAGTATTAAGTGCCTTGTCTTCAAAGACACTAAAGTCATCACCCTACAACACAATGGGATGCCATAGTCTCCCCACTGCCATTCCTCACTGGAAATATAGCCCGACCTAGACGTCCAAAGATATGCATAATAAAGAAAATACTTTGGACTTGCTTGTCCCATACCAATATATGTGGCCAACGCGGTTTATATAGCGCCTCAGATTGAGTAAATAAAGTTAGTGTTTAATTACTAGGGTAACTTTACCAGTACAATGGAATCTCCACCACATGATTCCCTATTCTGAATTCCAACCATGATTCCATCGTCCGACATTCCACATTTCATTTTATTCATAAAATGGTACTTTGCTTTAGAATGCAATTGATAGTACTTCTGGAAAACATTCCAATGGATATGCAAGACTAAACTTGCATAGTAACTGTGAGATAATGTAGTTCAAAGGTTCTACTTGACCATGTGAAAGGGCATGTATGCCCCATGTGTGGTTTTGGTAATTAATGACAATCTTTATGGACTAGTGTGTAAATTGAGTTTCACTTGTAGGTTTGTCCATTGGCATCGCTTGGGCCATGTGTTGGTCTCAAGGTTGAATCATGAAGAAAGAAGGAGCTTGAAGGTTGATCAAGACAAGTGCAAAGAATTGCATCAAGATGGATCAACCTCAAGAAGGGATGAAGAAGGGCAAGCTCAAGATGCGCCATCTCTAGAAGACCTCATGCTTAAAGCTTGCCATCCTCGTGATCATGGAGTGATGAAGACAATTTCAAATAAGAAGTTTACCCATGGAGTATGGGGGAGAAATTTGCAAGTCCTCATCTTCATCAAGCAAGAGCAATCAAGAAAGGTGTTCCCACTTGAGAAGAACAAGAATGTCTGCATCAAGTTCATGTGGATTGCTAAAGGCAAAGGTATGATCTTGATAGGGCTTCTCTTTTGCCAGCGTCATGTTGTTGGGAGACCGGGTTTAGGATAGATACTATCAAGAGGGGCTCTCAAGCGGGTGTCTCGATCGTATAGTTTGGAGAGAGCTCAAAACTTTGCATTCATAGCATCATCTTTCTTGGTTGTTATTTGGTTCTTTCCATGAGAGGATATAGATATTGTGGTTATCATCATAACAATCTCTAGTTCATCAAATAAGGATTTTCCTTGCATATCTTATTGCATTCTTGATCGTATGGTTTTTCCTTCCGGACCTTAGGAGATATCTCACATATATATACTTGATATTTTCTCCCTTGGTGGTATCCAATATTTCACTTTTTGTTGGGTTCTACTTGGTTTTATCTTTCCAACAAAATTGATTTCATCCCAATCAGAGTTTCCAAGCTCAACTTCTTGGGTTTTGGGTTTTGAAGGTTTTACCGGTTCATCGTTTCTATAGAGGTTTTACCTTTCTCCATTTGGTTTTATCATTCCATGTTGGACTATGATTTTTCTTTGCATAATCTTATAGAGCTTGACGGAGTCCGGAATCAAAAGTTTAAAGTTTTCGTGCAATGCTATCCTGCGTTTTTGCTTGAGCGGAAGTTCCGTCCCAAGTTCCGACCCAAGTTCCGACCAGGTTCAGTAACTTGTGTTTTGATTTATCGGAAGTTCCGATGGAGCACCAGAAGTTCCGGTGATGCGCGAATCTGGCCCAAACGGACAGATTTCTCTTGCCCCTTTTTAAGGGCCCTCTCTTCCCTATTTTTTCCCCATCTTTTGAGGCCATATTTGCTAGCTCTTCCACTCTCTCTGCTCCATTGTTGACCTTCAAAAGCTTGCCCTCTCCCCTTCTCCCTCCTATGATTATTGCATCTCTTTGAGGGATTTGAGAGAGGAGATCTAGATCTAGAATCCCACCAAACCAAATCCCTTCTTTGTGAGGAAATCATTGGGATCTAGATCTTGGAGAGTTTTGTGTTCTCCTCTTGTGTGCTTCCTCCCTTATTCCCCCAATAGCTTGTGTAGCTTTGTTGGAATTTGGGAGTGAAAGACTTGCCCTTGCATTTATTGCATAGGTTCGAGTTATCCATGGAGATTCGGTGAGTATAACCTTGTGGGCTTGTTTCTCTTGGCTTCTTGGAACCCTAGACGGTTGGTGTGTTGATTCCTTGTAGCCTTGTGACCTTTTGGTGGTCTTGTAGCCTTTTGTGGCTTTTTTGTTGGGAGCCTCCAATTGAGTTGTGGAGATAGCCCCAATCTTGTACGGGTTTTGGTGACGCCCTCAAGTGTCCCTTAGTGGATCGTGAGTAGGCCTTTGTGGCGAGCTCACAGGAGAATAGGTTGAGCCCTTTGTGGCGCTGGTGAGTTGCGTGCCTTCGCATCCGGGGTGAGGCCTCGTGTGGCGTTGGGTGAGCATTGTGCCTCGAGGTGAGCCATTTGTGGCGTTTGGAGAGCATTGCGCCATCGCACCTCTTCAATAGAGACGTAGCTTCTTTGGAAGTGAACTTTAGGATAAAAATCTTCGTCTCCACGTCCATCGGTTATCTCTCAACCAAGCCCTTTACTTATGCACTTTACTTTGTGATAGCCATATTGCTTTAAGTACTTATATCTTGTTATCACCTTGTTGCTTGTATTGCTTATCATAGGCTGTTGGTGCACTTAGGTGAACCTAGTGGTTAGGTTTTGTGCTCATTAAATTAAATATTAGTTTTATTCCGCATTTATTTGAGCCTAAACCGTAATAATTTTAAAATCCTATTCACCCCCCTCTAGGCGACGTCCATTGCACTTTCACCATGGACCTCGGTTCTGAAAATGGCATCATTATCTAGTATGGAATTTTTTTAACGGACCAATTTGATGATATAATGCATAAGTGCAACGCTCTAGGGTTTTGGTTTGCCCCACCCCCTTTGATTTTGGTTCTTGTTTGATTTAAACTTTTTAGTGAATTTTATAGTTTCACTTTAGAATTTTCATATGAATTATATGAATTTCACTTTAGAGTTTCATATGAATTATATGAATTTAACTTTAGAATTTTCATATGAATTATATGAATTTCACTTTAGAATTTTCATATAACTCTAGAAAATCATTTTTAATAATTCCAAATTCAAATATGTGAGTTATTTAGGTTGAAAATAATATTCCTATATTTTGGAAAATATTATTTGGGCTTGAATTATTTTTAGAGTATTTTGACTCGTTTAAAAGAATTTCTGAAGTGAAATAGTAAAGTTTGAATTTTTTTCACATGAAACTAATTTTAATAATACCACACAAATATGATTTGGAATCCTTGTATTTTTTCCCTATTTGGTACTATTTTTATTTTACTTTTCTAAAATGTTTAAGGGTTCTTTTTGTTAATTTTCATTTTTGAGTAATTGTGAAATTATAAAAATGCTCGTGTCCCCACCGTCGCACCAAAGGGTCAAAACCATCCTAAATAGTACGCAGTTTGGTTAAACCGAACTACTTCCCCTTTCTCTCCCAACCGCTCGCTCGTGCCCATGCTGGCGATTGTGTATCGTTGCCGATTTCGGCCACCTCCGTCGTCTCCGCCATCGCCATTGCACTCAATCGCCTCCTCTCATTCCGCTATAGACTTTAACCGCTTAGATTATCCTCTCTCGCTCACTCGTGTCCGCTCTCAATCCTAACCCTAACGATGGCGCCGTCGTGTCCTAGCCCTCCTCCGCCATTGAGCTGGTGTTGGAGCATGTCCTAGATCTCTCCGTGCTTATAGCGTGACATGCGTTAGGTCGACATTCTCTCGAGTAAGTTCTCCCTGTGCTGTTGTATCCACAATTGATGTCTTCTCACCGCCAAGGATCTCGGCCTGCTCGATCTCTCTCTCTCTCTCTCTCTCTCTCTCTCTAGTTTTAGGGTTTACCATTATGATTCTGATAATGGCTAGTCTAGATCATTCTAGTGTTTCTAGCTCCTTCTAGCATGTTCTGAAGTTACGGTAGTTTCTCCAATACTAGTCTTTTGTTAGAATTGCTAGTTCTAGTTACTATCTATCCTCTATATCTTTTGGGATTCAATTTCGTCAGTTAATGATACCTTCGATCCGGATTGCGAATGCAATATAGTAGTTTTTTTCCTAGTAGACCTAGGTTTACTGATCCTTGGGAAACAATTGTTGTATGAAAATATGAGGAACTTCTAAAAGACTTGTTTACTCGTTTTACCTTAAGTTTAGCGGACCTTTCTAGTTTACTTTGAATCGTTGGTTGTTGCAATGGATGAAAATAGGTCAGAGTCGAAGATTCACCTGCAACTACACATACATATGGGATAAAGATAATAATAAACACAATCATGTGTGAAATGATCTAATATAGATAGGGTTATGGGTAGCACATTCATAAACACTAAAGCCCCTACGAGCCACATGCATAGCAATAGTCTTTTGATCCAACCGTTATACCATGAAGAACCGGGTTATAACAATTATTAAGTAGACTACAGATCAAAGTCTTAATAATGGTGATGTTGCTATTATTTCCAAGTGGATCCCTAAACGAAAACCGTACTCCCCTTGCTGTCACTGGGTTTCGATGAAGTCGTCTCTCACCACTCATCTTACCTCAAGCCTTTATCAATCCCTGGGATCTTGGGTATCTACAAGTACACACCGTTAAAATTATTCCATCATAAATCATGTATTAACTTAAATTGATTACTTATCTCAGACATAATGCAATTTTAAGAAATGTGGAGTTACGGTACTTGCCACATTTTTTCTCTGTTCCTAAATGTAAGTCTTTATAGCAGTTCATTGATAGTTGTTAAACCCCTTCATTAACCCTCACAATGTTATTAAACTCCGAAGACATGCCACTGGAGGGGTTTATGCAGTGATACGTTTTGATGGCGGTCAAAATTATGGAGACGAACACCGACAAGTATCATAAAGGCCGCCAACATGCGGCACTGGGCATACATGATTTGGATATGAGCTAGGGCGAACTGATTTAATTCAATATCCTTTGTTAGGACTAATTACTACTTTACAACTTCATGAGTTTGGATGAGATTGTACCTAAGCAATGCCTTTATAGACTAACAGTGGGGCTATCATGTGTACTATCATGCACTACATGCATGTAAAAAGAGTATGTGCCACTACAATTAATAACGAGAGATATTTTTTTGACACTTTAATGATGAGAGATATGATATTAGTATGATAGGTATATATTTTATCGTAGCACGTAAAACTAGAAGATTTAGTGTTAAAAAATCTTGTACACAATTTTGTATTAAGATTCTATGAGCCAATAAATATATTGAAAATATAACACTAATACATGATATAATACATTATATAGATATCATATACTAGTATCATATGCATGATACTGGTATATAATACTGCTCATTGTGACCAATATAATCGAAAGATACCATAAGCATTACTTAGTTGATAAAGGTAAGGGCTTGTTTGATTTAAAGGAATTTTAAAGGATTTGTGAAGGATTTTATTCCTTAGGAAATATTCCTACGTTGGTCGTTTGATTTAAAGGATTACAATCCTTAGGAATTCCTTCAAAGGATTCCTTTGCCCTCTATTTTGTAGGAAATTTTCCATCCACTACAACCTCATGTTAGAATTCCTTTGCTTTTCCTGTGATTCAAACACATACTTGATCCAAATTCCTGTAGTTTTATATTCCTATAGGATTCAATAGGTCATGCCACTTAAATTCTATGGTTTTCCTGTTCATGTGTTTTGAAAATCCTATAAATCAAACGAGCCCTAATTGTGCATGCACACGGAGGATGTGAGTATGTTGAACTCGGACAGGCTTTGCCACATCAACATGTACTTGCCACTGGGCTAAGCCTCGGTCCAGTGTTATATAATTATTTTTTGAAAGTTTATTTTAAAATATGCGTGCGTGTTATTAAGAGCAAATAGAGTAGGGGTTGTATCTAAAATATCACTGTTGCATAAAAGAAGAAATTAGTAGCCCGCCTATTTAATATGTTTGCACATGCCAAGAAGATATACATAAAAAATAAGGGGAGTGAGCTCTCGTGGAAAAGCTCGGGTCTACACATGCTTGCAGATAAATGCATTAATAAATATAAATAAAGAGATAGATATAATTGTATAAAACAAGAAATTAATATATCATATGTGTGAAGTTAGATGGTTGCTACATATAACATGACAACTTCGCGTGACCATCACCTGGCTCTACTATTGAACACGAAACGGTGCTTAAGATACTACAACATGATTATTTTTCTTTATTAACTATAATATCAATGATACCTGACTAATATTGTGAGTTAGTATTAGTATCTTGTTTCGGTGGAATCACTGTGCTCATATATGTCTTCGAGAAACGCAAACGCAAAGCTCTTTTAAGCGCATCCAACCAAAATATTTGGGCACACTGCAACAGCCCTGCTCGCTCGCAGTATTAAGAGAACAGAACGAGGACCGCCGGGAGCAGGAGCAGGGGGAGGGGGCTCTGGCGACATTTCGGTGGGTTTAGATCCAATGCCAAGGAGGTGAGGGAGGTGCTCTTTTGGCTGCGCTGCTTGCCAGGGAGAGGGCAAGAACAGTGATAATGGCGGAGGAGACGGGGAAGGCGGAGGCGGCCGGGGCCGGGAGCTGCAGCGGCAGCGGGTGCGAGGCGGTGAAGAAGAGGGCTGAGCAGAGCGTGGCGTTCCATGAGCTGTTCAGCTTCGCTGACCCGCTGGACTGGCTTCTGATGGCGGCGGGGAGCGCCGGTGCCATAGTGCACGGCGCCGCCATGCCGGTGTTCTTCCTCCTGTTCGGCGAGCTGGTCAACGGCTTCGGCAAGAATCAGCACCACCTCCGCCGCATGACCGACGAGGTGTCCAAGGCACGTATTTCCTCGACCCTCACTGTTTCCGTCTTTGTTGGTTGCCATTTCTATGCTCGCTCAAGTTACTGACGCCCAATCTCGCTACTCCTCTCTCTGCGCGCTTCAGTACTCGCTCTACTTCGTCTACCTCGGCCTCCTCGTCTGCGCGTCCTCGTACCTGGGTGCGTGCATACCCTGCTTGGTTTACGCCTCTGCGCGCATTATTGCCAGTGTTGCGGCGCCGTGTTCTAACTGTGTGCGCGCGCATGTCTGCCCTGTGTCCGTGCAGAGATCGCGTGCTGGATGTACACGGGCGAGCGCCAGGTGGGCGCGCTCCGGCGGCGGTACCTGGAGGCCGTGCTGCGGCAGGACGTGGGCTTCTTCGACACCGACGCGCGCACCGGTGACGTAGTCTTCAGCGTCTCCACCGACACGCTCCTCGTCCAGGACGCCATCGGCGAGAAGGTGACTACCTGACTCGCCACGCTCTAGCGCTGTAGGCATATGGCTCCCGCTTCCGCTCCCGCGTGACGGCGGACAAAATGTATATGCAGGTCGGCAACTTCATCCACTACCTCGCGACGTTCCTGGCGGGTCTGGTGGTCGGGTTCGTCTCCGCCTGGCGACTGGCGCTCCTCAGCATCGCCGTCATCCCCGGCATCGCCTTCGCCGGCGGGCTGTACGCGTACACGCTCACCGGGCTCACCTCCAAGAGCCGGGACTCCTACGCCAACGCCGGAATCATAGCCGAGCAGGTAGTAACTCGCAACCACCGCCACCGATATGGGCATGTACTACTAGTATTTCTGTAGTGCCTTTAGTAGCATCTTACCGGGATATCGAAGATGGCTGGGTGGGGAAGATGAAAGCTGTGTGGGCTCTATCTCGGACTGGTTGGTCAAATAGTCAAATGTCGAGCAGCAGCTGTGCACATGCCTTGAGAATGATTTCGTTTTGGATTCCTTCCGGTTTCTTCTTAGATCCAATCGGCCTTTTCCGATGGATGATTTCTTGTTTCATGTCGTTTTGCCCTTTTCTTCAGATAACTGCTGTCAATGACCCTATGCTTAATTTTGTGCCTGGCAAGTGCTAATGCAGAAAATGTAGTAGTATCTTCCCCCATTTTTTCATGTAAACACGGGAACAATTTCTGAAGATCAAATGTTCATCTGTTCCATAGGCAATTGCCCAGGTGAGGACGGTGTACTCCTATGTGGGCGAGTCCAAGGCACTGAATTCCTACTCGGAGGCGATTCAGAACACCCTGAAGCTGGGGTACAAGGCCGGGATGGCCAAGGGGCTTGGCATTGGGTGCACTTATGGGATTGCCTGCATGTCATGGGCATTGGTGTTCTGGTACGCAGGTGTGTTCATCCGGAGTGGGCAGACAGACGGTGGAAAGGCATTCACGGCGATTTTCTCCGCTATCGTCGGAGGCCTGTAAGTCTCAGATTTCACACAGTTCTGCAGCTTGCTTGCTTGCAGTTAAAAAGTATGACCAAATTGTGAATTTGATGAATGCAGGAGCCTGGGACAGTCATTCTCAAACCTCGGTGCATTCAGCAAAGGGAAGATTGCCGGATACAAGCTGTTGGAGGTGATAAGGCAGAGGCCGACGATAGTTCAGGACTCGGCTGACGGGAGATGTCTGGATGAAGTCCATGGCAACATTGAGTTCAAGGAAGTATCCTTCAGCTATCCATCCCGCCCGGACGTCCTGGTATTCCGCGACTTCTCGCTCTTCTTTCCCGCCGGGAAAACGGCAGCGGTGGTCGGAGGCAGTGGTTCTGGAAAGAGCACAGTCGTGTCTCTCATTGAGCGGTTTTATGATCCTAATCAGGGTAAGAAGAGGAATTGTGCACCTGGTGGGCTATGTCATGCCAGTTGGCTTTTATTTAACCCGAGGGTGTGATTGTTGTTGCAGGACAAGTTTTGCTGGATAATGCGGACATCAAGACGCTGCAGTTGAAATGGCTGAGGGATCAAATTGGTTTGGTGAATCAAGAACCCGCCCTCTTCGCGACCACCATAATTGAGAATATTCTTTATGGCAAACCTGATGCCACGATGGCCGAGGTCGAGGCAGCGGCTTCAGCTGCCAATGCACATAGCTTCATTGCTCTTCTTCCTAATGGATACAACACCCAGGTACATTTTGTGATTTGATCAGGCCAAAACGAAATCTTATACAGCAACCTTGCTCCTTGCTAATTGATTTTTTTAAATCAAGTACTATTAACCTTTATCTTGTTAATGCTCTTATTACCTTGAAAAAACTTGTCAAGTCCAATGATAAATCAATTTTTTCACAGGTGGGTGAAAGAGGACTTCAGCTCTCTGGTGGGCAGAAGCAACGAATTGCCATTGCCCGTGCAATGCTGAAGAATCCAAAGATCCTTCTCCTGGACGAGGCAACTAGTGCTCTTGATGCTGGTTCTGAGAGTATTGTGCAAGAAGCACTTGACCGCATAATGATCGGCAGGACAACTGTTGTTGTTGCACACAGGCTCTCAACCATCCGATGCGTCGACATGATCGCGGTGATCCAGCAAGGCCAGGTTGTTGAGACAGGTACACATGACGAGCTCCTTGCGAAAGGAAGCTCGGGCGCCTATGCAGCTCTCATCAGATTCCAGGAGATGGCCAGAAACCGTGACTTCCGTGGGTCATCCACCCGCAAGAACCGGTCGTCCCGCCTGAGCAATTCCCTGTCCACTCGGTCACTGAGCCTGAGGTCGGGAAGCTTGAGGAACTTGAGCTACTCATACAGCACCGGTGCGGATGGCCGCATCGAGATGGTCTCCAACGCCGACAATGACCGGAAGTACCGCGCGCCAAAAGGGTACTTCTTCACGCTCCTCAAGCTGAACGCGCCGGAATGGCCCTATACCGTGTTGGGCGCGATCGGGTCCATCATGTCTGGATTTATCGGCCCGACATTTGCTATCGTGATGAGTGACATGATTGAGGTGTTCTATCTCCGGGACCCCAACGCGATGGAGCGCAAGACTAGGGAGTATGTGTTCATCTACATCGGAACCGGGTTCTACGCGGTCGTCGCGTACCTTATCCAGCATTACTTCTTCAGCATCATGGGCGAGAACCTGACCACCAGGGTGCGGAGGATGATGCTTGCAGGTATATATATGAATTTTCACATGCTGTTCTCCCCTTCAGAAGTTGAATTATTTGATTCTGAGGCTGAGGCTGCCATTGTCTCTGCAGTTATCTTGAGGAACGATGTGGGGTGGTTCGACGAGGAGGAGAACAACTCGAGCCTGGTGGCGGCGCGCCTCGCCACCGAGGCCACGGACGTGAAGTCGGCCATAGCGGAGCGGATATCGGTGATCCTGCAGAACATGACATCGCTGCTGGTGTCCTTCGTGGTCGGCTTCTTCATCGAGTGGCGGGTGGCGATCCTCATCCTCGTCACCTTCCCTCTCCTTGTCCTCGCCAACTTTGCTCAGGTAAAAGCCCAATTAACATTTAGTCGCACCAAGGCTTCGGTTGGTTTTTTCTGGGTTTAAAGCAAAGCGTTAGAGACCTTTGCTGAATTGGAGAAAACACCTACTGCCTATTTCACAGTAGAGGCTAGACCAAGTGATTTGCACAACGAGCTCAGCCTTGCACAATGAGCTCGGCCTTGCACGGCGGCGTCATGCCGTTTTCGGCACAAGCAGCCGTTGCAGGCTCAGTAAGTTGGAGACAAGGGGAGAATTAAATTCATCGGCACGCTATGCATTGTTATACTAGCTAGGATCCGTGGCCCATGCTGCTGCCATAAATTACTGTGCAAGGGCATGTGCCGAGCTTCGCTCCCCGCTCTCGGATCCCTTGTTTAATTCCGGCCAGATGCTTTCCCACTCTCTGGCCCGTGCCGTCTACAGAACTCGCCCGCCGTAAACAACTCCCAGACCGCGCTTAGGTTATGCTAGGCCCGGCGATATTTGTACCGACAGCTCGCTGCTTCTTCAATTGTAGATGGATGGATGGCCGTTGGTGTCTGGGCATGGTGGCCGTGACACCTTCTCCCTGTTGCTCGTTGGGTAAATGGAAATGGAAGTTCTTGCTCTTGCCCCGTGGTCCCGCCCGCCGGGTGCTCGCGACGCTGTCGGACGCCTTGCACGGCCGCGCGCCTCGTCCACGGGAATCTTGCACGGCCTTGCACTTGCTCCAAGGCCTGCACAGTCCCGCACATGCCGATCTTGCTGCCGCCGCAGGCCTCTGAGCTCTGGCGCCCACTGTGCCCCGCGAGGACGGTGTCGCCCCAGAACCAGAACGCCGTGCCAGCCTTTTTGTTTTCCCTCTGCGGAACTGTGCCGCAGAGCGCTCATCATTTCCTTTTCCTTCGCGCGCAATAATTTCCGCCAGCCGTTCGTAAAGATTTGCATGATGTCCGTTTGATGCCTGCCTGCCTGCCTGCGCGTGCATGGCTCTGTCAGTCGCCATGTGCCACACGCAGAGGCTCTTTCAAACCGAATTGGAACGGATCATCATCACTAGTAAAGTGAATTACTAGTGATGTGCATGTGTTTTCTACTGTTTCGATGATGTCTGACAAGTTCTGATCCCTACTGTACGTGTCTGTGTCTTCTCTGCAGCAACTGTCGATGAAGGGGTTCGCGGGCGACACGGCCAAGGCGCACGCCAAGACGAGCATGATCGCGGGGGAAGGGGTGAGCAACATCCGCACCGTGGCGGCGTTCAACGCGCAGGACAAGATCCTGTCCCTCTTCTGCACCGAGCTGCGCGTCCCGCAGGCGCACAGCCTGCGCCGGAGCCAGATCTCGGGCGCGCTCTACGGCCTCTCCCAGCTCGCCCTCTACGCCTCCGAGGCGCTCATCCTCTGGTACGGCGCCCACCTCGTCCGCCACCACGTGTCCACCTTCTCCAAGGTCATCAAGGTCTTCGTCGTCCTCGTCATCACGGCAAACTCCGTCGCCGAGACCGTCAGCCTGGCCCCCGAGATCGTCCGTGGCGGCGAGTCCATCCGGTCGGTGTTCGCGATCCCAACAACCGGACGCGCATCGACCCGGACGAGCCGGAGACGGAGCAGGTGGAGTCGGTCCGCGGCGAGATCGAGCTCAGGCACGTCGACTTTGCGTACCCGTCGCGGCCCGACGTGATGGTGTTCAAGGACTTCAGCCTGAGGATCCGGGCCGGACAGAGCCAGGCTCTCGTGGGGGCGAGCGGGTCCGGGAAGAGCACCGTCATCGCTCTCATCGAGCGGTTCTACGATCCCATGGCCGGGAAGGTCCTCATCGACGGCAGGGACATCCGTCGGCTCAACCTCAGGTCGCTGCGTCTCAAGATCGGCCTGGTGCAGCAGGAGCCCGTCCTGTTTGCCACCAGCATCCTGGAGAACATCGCCTACGGCAAGGACGGCGTCACGGAGGAGGAAGTCGTCGAGGCCGCCAAGGTGGCCAACGTGCACGGCTTCGTCAGCGCTCCCCGACGGCTACAAGACGCCCGTCGGCGAGCGTGGCGTGCAGCTCTCCGGAGGGCAGAAACAGCGCATCGCCATCGCCCGCGCGGTGCTCAAGGACCCGGCCGTGCTGCTGCTGGACGAGGCCACGAGCGCCCTGGACGCCGAGTCCGAGTGCGTGCTCCAGGAGGCGCTGGGGCGCATCATGAAGGGCCGGACGTGCGTGCTGGTCGCGCACCGGCTGTCCACGATCCGCGGCGTGGACTCCATCGCCGTGGTGCAGGATGGGCGCGTCGTCGAGCAGGGCAGCCACGGGGATCTCGTGTCGCGGCCCGACGGCCCCTACTAGGCTGCTGCAGCTGCAGCTGCACCATGGGTGATCGATTACCAGATTGGCGTCTTGCTCCGGCATGGCGGCTGTAGATACAGAGTAGACCGACGACACTCCGATGAGCAACAGAAATGTGCTGTAGTGCGTGGTGGCGGCCCAAACAGTAGGTGTTAGCCGGAACTATTTTCTATGCAACCGATCAGGATTATGCTGAACTCAATGCAATACTACTTTGTTTCAATTTGCACTAATGTCGGGTTTTGGCAAAAATCCCCCTTAGTACTGAATTGTTGTCCTCATTATCTAGTTCAAATCGATGGGGACGAAATTTGATACCGCAGCACCAGATTCGCCTCCTTGGCAACTACGAACCACGAACTCGCATGAAACTAAACCACGAACTAACTTAACAGCATCCAATCTTTGCCCCAGACAAGGTCACAAGACGATTGAAGGATACATCTACCAATACTACACAAAATGGGCATCCAGATAGATATGGGCAAGAGCGGGGGACGTCGGTTACCAAAAATGCGACGACGGTCAGCCTCGCGGGTTCACATTATGCACATCGCCGACTTCGGTGGCCAATCCGGCGCCGCCGTCACGCTCTGTTTTTGCTTTTCAGATGGCCGCCGTCACGCTTGCCATGAGCGAAAAGATATGAGTGGGTGAGCCTCGGCACGATTCCAGCCTCTTAGGTAGGCCAGGCCCATAATGTAACGCGAACGACCTTATAGGAATTAAGTCCATTTCAGTGGCACGGAGCCCAACATCCTGCAGATCCTACGTCCAACGTCCGGAGCGTGTCTTCACTGGCTTGGTGGTGCCAGTGCCAGTCCCAGTCCCAGCGATAAGTAGTGCAAGCTTTTGTTCTGGTCACTATTTCTTTTCTTTTTTTGCACATTTAAAGATATTATTCACCTCAGCTACATTGTACAGATAAAAGCGAGAAAGGATTTACACTAACCATAGAGAATACACCTTGTAGAAGTTTTGTCCTAGAGGAGCGGGTGACGTCATGCGGGCTCCTGCGCGCCGGGGGATTTTCGAATTTTGAATCCGCCGCTCACCGAGGCGCCGACAGCCATGCTGCTTTCTTCCCCGACCGCGTCGCCACCTCGGCTCCGCTGGAGGGCGTCATCCTCCTCGATCTTCGCCGGTTGCCGCCCGGGGTGGACGCGTGCCACCGTCGTCCTCCGCCCTACCGAGGGGAGGCTCGTCCTCCTTAATTCGGCGGGTGTGGTCGTCGACGCCTGCGACCGGCGCCACGGTGAGTTCGTGTGCCAGGGTGCCGTCCTCTTGTTCCCGGCACACGCCGTCAAGGTAGGGGCGCGGTTCTCCCTGGCGGTGCCTGCGGCGACGCCTTCGAGTTTCCCTGTGAGACCCCCTCCCCCCGGCTCGGCCGCTGTCGTCGGCGCAGGTGGTGGAGCTTGCGGACCTCCATGGCCTTCGGTGGGGCGACGTGGAGGAGGACGACCCGGTGGTTGACGCGCCGGAGTCGGAGATGGAGACGAGCCTCAGCGTTCGTGCGGCCGGCGAGCTCTCGGGCGACGAACGCGGCGTCCCCACGACGAGGTGCCCATCCCACCTGTTCCGGCCATCGCTTGGGGACTACCTCCCGCTAGCGCGGGCTGCCCCTAGGCGGCCTCGCCGGAGGGGAGGTGCCCTAGTGTCGCCACTGGCGACACCAACAAAGGGCGGGGTGGGAAGGGCGCTGTCGGGCAGCGATGGATGGGGTCGGTGGACTGACCATTGGCCGCGTGGGCCTCGGCGCATGGAGCATGGCCTCGGGCCCCACTAGGACCGTTGTCCATCCCGGCTATCTGTCGCTCGGTGGGGGTAGGCAACCTTAGGGGGCCTCGGCCCACTGACCTGCAGGCCCAGCCACGCCAGGGGGTAACCCTAACTGTGGCCCGGGTGGCCCCATCGCCTCCCACTCTCCTGTCCGCCGCCGCCTCTCCTACCTCTGATCCCGTTCCGCCGCTGCCTCGCCCCCTCCTGCGGACGTTCCCTCTGCCGCCCGACCGAGCCCAAGGTCATACCGCGAGGTCCTGATGTCCCCGCCTCTCCCGCGTAGCCCCCCGCCGATGGCGCGCCCCTCTCCCCGACGCTCCTCGCCTCCCCCATCGGACGGGCTCCCCTCGCTGCGCGTCCTCGCCGCGTCGGGCCTCCCCTCTGGCGTGGGACCATCGGCCTCCCTCTTGCCCGCGGCCAGATGGGCTCTTACTGGCATCCGGGACATTGCTCCCCGCCGCCGATGAGGCTCCCTTCTCACCGTCAACCCTCCCGTTCACCACCTCGTGCATGGCGTAGGCTGGAGGAGCCACGACGCTCCCTATCGCCCTCTCAGGAGCTGTCCTGGGAGGAGCGGCTCCGGGCCGAGGCATTGCAGGCATGGGAGTGTAGGGTTCGCATCATAGAAAACAAAAATTTTCCTACGATGTGAACTATATACCAAGATCTATCTACTAGATACAAACAGCAGCGGATGTATATCCGTAGAGAACATACCCTTGAAGACCGACAAAGCTTAACGAGTTCAACTCGTGGTTGATGTAGACGATCTCTTGCCGATCTCAAGATCGAGAGGAAGTCCTAGCGCCGCAAATCGCGCGCATCCATGCTCGCACACGCTCGAGGCACCGAGCAACCTCCGCCTCCTCGCTCTAGCGATGCGTGAAGCACAACTCTTTCTTGCCGAATAGCCACCGGGAACATGTATCTCGCCACCGAGACCATGGGGATAAATTCTAGAGGGAGAGAGATCCTTCACGAGGAGGTGTGAGAGACAAGTGAGGAGGGGCTCCTTTTATAGGAGGAGGGCACCCAAGGGGTGGCCATGGGGCTACCCTCCCTCCTCCTACATTCATGTGGGTGGACACTCCACTCACAAAATGCCCTTTAAATTCCCTCCACTCAAAGTCCACTCAAATTCCCATTAAATTTCCACCAAATTTAATGCAAACTCTCATTAAATAAAACTCTTTTATTTTATTCAGAATTTTGTCAATTACTTTAATGACAAACATTCACAAATAACCCCTTGCTAGAATTCTATTTCACATGCATAACCACTTTATGCAATTTCACCAAAACCTGCTTTGGTATCTAGTGAAATAAATTCGCGCTTGTTCATTCTTTCGGCATGAAACATTTGCTCCAATTGATTGTCGGTGTCTCTTAAGTGTGTCACCCTACGGTTCGTGAATAATGCGGACATGATCGAGACCCTCTCGGATCAATAATCGAGCGAGATCCGAGACCCATACTGACTCCCACACATTCAACGATGACTTTCTTGTGATCGTCGGAACCTTTTACGCTAGTATCTTAATCCCTTTGTTTCACGATATATTACATGTCCGAGATTCGATCATCGGTATCTCCATACCTAGTTTGATATCGTTACCGACATGCACTCTTTTCTCGTTCCTGTGATATAACATTCTAGTGATCAAATCACTTGCTTGCAAGCTAATCAATGTGATATCACCGAGAGGGCCCAGAGTGAAGGGTTTCGCGGCATAGTAAATCAAAATTTTCTACGGATGCGAACAGAGGGAAAGCCAAGATCTAATCTAGGAGATGCAAACAACGAGAGAGATTGGATTAGATCTTCATACCCTTGAAGATTCGCACAGCGGAACGTTCGTCGGAACGTGGGTGATGTAGTCGTACTCGCTTCTCCTCCTCGCGATCCGATCCGATCTAACACCACAAGTGGCGGTGCCTCCGTGAGATGCACACGTGCAGCACCTCGACGTCTCCTCCTTCCTCGGTCCAGCAAGTATGGTGGAGAGACGGATTGGATCTACAACACGGCGCGGTGTATATGGTGGAGAATTTCAGAGCGTGGCTTCCTACAAGCAATCGGGAGGAGAGGAAAGCTAGCAAGGCGGCTAGGGTTTGGAGGAGAGGTGTGTGGGGTTGGTGCGCCCCACCCCTCTTATATAGAGGGGCGAGCTAGCCCTCCCAAGCCCAAAGGATAAGGAGTGGGGGCATGGACTCTCCTCTTCTAGAAACCCTATCTCTAGTTTAAACGATTTAAACTCTCTAGGATCGGCTGGGCCCTATGGGGCCTTGTGCCTGGCCCAATGCAGCCAGGACACTCCCTCATAGGCCCATGCCCCTCCCGGAAGGTGGGGCCACGTTGGTACCCTTCCGGAAGGTTCTAGAAGCTTCCGACAATACCGATTAACCCGGAACAATTCAACTCCAAAACTGCCGCCTTATATGAATCTTATTCTCCGACCATTTCGAACCTCTCGTGATGTCCCGGATCCCATCCGAGACTCCAAACAAAAATTCATAAACCAATTATCCAATCTATCCTAGCGTCGAGATACGTTAAGTGTGTGACCTGCGGTTCGAGAATATGCACATGATCTTCTATCAATAATCAATGGGTGCAGGCACCCATATTGACTCCCACACATTCATCGATGATCATATCGGATGAACCACGATGCCGAGGATTCAATCAATCCCATATATATATTCCTTCGTCTCGCGATATTTTACTTGCCCGAGATTCGATCGTTGCACCGTCATACCTAGTTCAATCTCGTTCACAGCAAGTACTTTACTCGTCCGTAATCCGATATCACTTTGTGATTAACTCCTTAACCACATGCTTGCAAGCGGTGTTGATATCGATTACCGAGTGGGCCCGAAGTATATCTCCGACTTGGGAGGGACAAATTCCATCTCGATACATACAACCCAACAGATACTTTCCGATCACCTGAGAGACACCTTTATGATCACCCTCTCATAGGATGACGTTTGATGACCTCAAAGCTTTCTTCCGGTACCAGGGAGTTGCATTATCTCATGGTCTAAGGAATACAATATTTGACATAGGAAAAGCTTCGCAAAGATGAACACGATGAAACGATCTAATTGCTTCGCTTAGTTTGGTATGTCCATCATATCATTCTCCCAATGATATGATCTCATTATCAATTGACAACTCATGTCTATGGTTAGGAAACCTTAACCATCATTGATCAATGAGCTAGTCCTTAGAGGCGCATTAGGGGACACGGTGTTGTTCACAAACCACGCAAGTATTAATGTTTCCGCTTAATACAATTCTAGCATGGAATATAAAATTTATCATGAACAAGAATTATAATAATAACATCTTTATTATTGCCTCTAGGGCATAATTCCAACAGTCTCCCACTTGCACTAGAGTCAATAATCTAGTTTACATCTGGCAACAATCTCACACCCATGGCACTGAGGTGTTGATCATGTTTTACACGTGGAAGAGGTTTAGTCAATGGATCTGCGACATAGAGATCCGTATGTACTTTGCTAATCTTCAGATCTCCATCTGCTATATAATCTCGGATTATATGAAACTTATGTTGATATGCTTGGTCTTTGGATGATATCTTGGTTCCTTAGCGAGTGCTATGGCGCCTGTTGTCACACAATATCTCGAGTGGGTCCAATGCACTTGGAACCACGCCAAGCTCTCGATGAAGTTTCGATCCAAACTCCTTCACTTGACGCTGCAGCAGCCCATGTATTCCGCTCATCGTAGATCCCGCGATCACGCTTTGCTTGCGGACAGCTTTCTCCACTCACAGCCTCCATTAAAAATATAAACGTATCCCGTCGAGATTTGGAATCATCCTTGTCGATTCGAAACTAGCATCGACGTAACCTTTACGACAAGTCGTTCATCACCCCATAGACTAAGAACATTTCTTTAGTTCTATTTAGGTACTTTAGGATGTTCTTCACGGCTGTCATGTTCCACTCTGGATCACTTTGATATCTCGTCAAACTAAGAGCATTGGACACATCCGGTCTAGTACACAAGATGGCATACATGATGGAACCTATGGCCGAGGCATAAGGCACTTTGCTCATAGCTTCCTATCATTTACCAGAATGGACCTTGAGCCTTGCTCAATATCTTACCCGACAACATAGGCACCGAACCTTTCTTTGCCTTATCCATTCTGAACCTTTTCGTAACTTTGTCTAGGTATGTACTCCGCTTAAAGCTATCAGCGTCTTTGTCTATCTCTATAGATTTTGATGCCCAATATATAAGCTTCACCTTGGTCTTTCATTGAAAACACTTGTTCAAATAACTCTTCACATCGTTAAGCATGTTGATGTCATTTCCGATAATCAATATGTCATCCACATACGCATCAAACGTCACCGAGCTCCCACTCACTTTCTTGTAGATACAAGCTTCGTAGAAATTTGGAACAAATCCAAAGCTCTTGATCACTTGATCAAAACGAAGGTTCCAACTCCGAGATGCTTGCTTCAGTCCATAAATGAAATGCTGAAGTTTGCATACTTTACTAGCATCCTTAGGATCGACAAAACCTTCGGGTTGCATCATATACAACTCTTCATCAATGTTCCCATTGAGGAAAGCAGTCTTGACATCCATCTGCCATATTTCATAATCATGAAACACAACAATTGCTAATAAAATCCGAATGGACTTACATCGCTACGGGAGAGAAAGTGTCATCGTAGTCAACACCTTGAACTTGTCGAAAACCTTTTGCGACAAGCCGTGCTTTATAGACGGTAACATTACCATCTACGTCCGTTTTCTTCTTGAATATCCATTTGCACTCAACGGCCTTTCGGTCGCTAGGAGGATCCACCAAAGTCCATACTTGGTTTTCGCTCATGGATCCCAATTCGGATTTCATGGCTTCCAGCCATTTCTCAGAGTCTGGGCTCATCATCGCTTCCTCATAGTTCGTAGGTTCACCGTCTACCAACAAGATCAAGACAGGTTTGCACCACTCGGGAGGGGCACGCGACCTTGTCGACTGCGACGTTCGATGTGATCGTCAAGCTTCATGATCCTTGTCATTAGCTTCCTCTATTGTTGGTGCGGCGCTTGGAAAAATTTCGGTGATGCGCTACTCTCCAACTCAAGAGAAGGTTCAACAACCTCGTCTAGCTCTACTTTCCTCCCACTCACTTCTTTCGAGAGAAACTCCTTCGCAAGAAAGGATCCGTTCTTTGCGACAAACACTTTGCCTTCGGTTCTGTGATATAAGGTATACCCAATAGTTTCCTTAGGGTATCCTATGAAGACGCATTTCTCCGCTTTGGGTTCGAGCTTGTCCACATCAACTTCTTGACGTAAGCTTCGCATCCCCAAACTTGAAGAAATGACAACTTAGGTTTAGCACCAAACCACAGTTCATACGGTGTCGTCTCAACAGATTTAGATGGTGCCCTATTTAAAGTGAATGCATCGGTTTCTAATGCATAACCCCAAAACGATAACGGCAAATCAGTAAGAGACATCATTGATCGGAACATATCTAATAGAGTTCGATTCCGGCGTTCAGACACACCATTGCGCTGTGGTGTTCCGGGTGGCGTGAGTTGTGAAACGATTCCACTTGCTTTAAGATGCGTGAGAAAATCATAACTCAAATATTCACCTCCACGATCGGATCGTAGAAACTTAATTTTTCTGTTACGATGGTTCTCCACTTCATTCTGAAATTCCTTGAACTTTTAAAATGTTTCATATTTATGTTTCATTAAATAGATATACCCATATCTACTTAAGTCATCGGTAAAATTGAGGAAATAGCGATATCCACCGCGCGTCGAAACACTCATCGGTCCGCATACATCGGTATGTATGATTTCCAACAAGTCCGTTGCTCGCTCCATCATACCGGAGAACGGGGTTTTGATCATCTTGCCCATGAGGCATGGTTCGCATGTGTCAAATGATTCAAAATCAAGAGACTCCAAAAGTCCATCAGAATGGAGTTTCTTCATGCGCTTTACACCAATATGACCTGAGCAGCGATTGCCACAAATAAGTAGTATTATCACTATCTACTTTGCATCTCTTAGCCTCAATGTTATGGATGTGTGTTTCATCCCTTTCGAGATTTAGAAGAAATAAACCATTCACAAGAGGCACATGACCATAAAGATGTTACTCATATAAATAGAACAACCATTATTCTCCGATTTAAATGAATAACCGTCTTGCAATAAACACGATCCGAAATAATGTTCATGCTCAACGGGCACATAATAACACTTATTAAGGTTTAAAACTAATCCCAAGGTAAAACTAAGGAGAGCGTGCCGACGGCCATCACATCAACTCTTGATCCGTTGCCAACGCCAAGATCGTCACCTCATCCTCAAGCCGCCGTCTATTCCGTAGCTGCTTTGAGTTACAAATATTAGCAACTGAACCGGTATCAAATAACCAGGCACTACAACGAGGGCTAGTAAGGAAAACATCAATAACATGTATATCAAATATACCTTTGATGGTGCCAGCCTTCTTGTCCGCTAAGTACTTCAGACAGTTGCGCTTCCAGTGACCCTTGTCGTTGCAATAGAAGCACTCAGTGTCGGGCTTAGGACCAGACTTGAGCTTCTTATTAGCAGGGGCATTGCGCTTGCCGCCGCCCTTCTTAAAGGGTTTCTTTGCTCCCTTACCTTTCTTAAAGGAGGGCTTGTTGACCATCAACACATGATTATCCTTCTTGATGTCCACCTCTGCAGCCTTTAGCTTTGCGAAGAGCTCGGTGATCGTATCAGTGGAACCAATCTGATTATGAGTCACTACAAAACTTTTGTAGCTGGGAGGGAGTGATTGCAGAACCCTGTCAATCTTGAGCTCCTCTGGAATCGTGCATTCCAGTTGCTCAAGACGTTGAGTGTAGCCCGACATCTTTATGGCGTGCTCACTAACGGAACTCCCTTCCTCCCTCTTGCGATTAAAGAACTTCTGAGATCTCATATCTCTCGAGCGGGCTGAGTAAAACATGGTTTTCAGCTCCTCGAGAATCTCGAAGGGCCCGGGATACTCTTCAAAACGATTTTGAAGCTCCGGTTCCATAGCAAACTGTCACATCCCAAGATTTTCCAAATCTTGTAATGTGAAAATAAATTAATAAAATAAAACTTTGTTAATTTTCAGAGCCAGAAGAAACTTTTTGAACTTAATGGGAACTTCAAACCCATTTGAATTAAATAAAATCCTAAAGGGAATCTTAAAGATAAACATTTAATAAAGGGAAATTAAAATGTTTTGGAATTACTATTTTGGATCTTTTAATAAAAGGATTTGATATTCAAAAGAAAAGGTGGATTTACAAATAAGGATTATTTTATAAAGACAAATTAAAACTTGGGCAAGCTTTGGAATTAAAACATTTATTCTAAATAAATTTAGCAAAGGTTTATTTAAAATAAATTAATAAAGATTTAATATCCAACTTTATTTAATAAAAGGCTTTACCATTTTAATTAAAACATCAAAACTTATTAAAATTATTTTAAATAGGTTTTCCAAATATTTTATGTTCTCTAATAAAAACCTACTAAAGTGTTTTGGCTTTGTTTTAGATTTCAAAACAAATTTCTCAATAGAACAAATCCTATTGGATTTAATAATGAAAGTCTATTATAATAATTAATAATGGATACTAAAATAAAAGGTTATTTTGTTTTAAAACAAATTTCCAAATATTATATACTTCCCAAATCAAACCTACTAATTTAATTATGAAAATAATTAGATTTCAAATGGAAATTTTATTAATAAAAAAAATCAAACCCTATTTTATTAAATAACTAGTAATCCATTTTATTTAACTGTTAAATGGATCCTAAAATAAATAAGGATATTATTTTATTTTATTTTGAGATTTGGTTTATGTTGATAAACAAAATCAAATTCAAATTTACAAACTGAATGATTGTTTGGATTGATTTGGGTGAGATTTGTTTGATTGGAAATTCAAAACGAATTGAAATAAAAGAAAAGGATCTTGAATAAAAAAAAATGAAAGTGGGCAGACCCAACAACTCCATTAACAGCCCACGGCCCATCAGTCAGCCCATTCCCTCCTCCCCGAACTGTTTTCTCACCTGAAGCAACCCACGCAGACACCGACGGTGGACCTTTCCTCGATTCATTTCCCACCGATGGACCCCACATCCACGCCCCTTCTTCCTCCCGACCTCCTCCTTCCCATAATCTCGCTGCCGTTCTTGCAGTAACCCATGAGGCGTCAATTCGCGTTAACGCCACCTTAATTCCCCTGCGACCATACTGTTTTAAATCGGCACCCTCTCCTCTCTCTTTCCCCTCAGATTCCTCCCCAGACACGCCCCCAGGCTGCTCTAATTGTCGCTTGCACTGTCGCCGTCTCCGACGAACAACCACGGCAATTCTGGCCAGCCCACGCCCCCTCTTACTCCCTGGCACACCCAAACCTTCTCCCCACTCCCTGGCGCACCTCCCAGTGCCAACCGTTCATCCGCGGGCTTCCCAGGAAGTCGACTTCGACAAGAAACAGAAGCGCCGCCGTCTGCCTTCTTCTCCGACGAGCCCCGCAGGTAGAACCCAGTCGCCCCTCTTCTTCTGATGCATGCTCACATCATCTCTGTGACCTCCTGTGTCTAACCCAGCCCTTCGTTTGCCCTCTCGTGAACCACAGCAACGTCCCCGTCGTCGACCAGAGCCGCCCGTCGCCAGTAACAACTCCGGCGAGCAATTCCGCTCGTCCCCGTGCGCCCCTTCTTCAACCAGTGGCAGGTTGAGCATCCTCGTGCCACGACGAACCCAGTGAGCCCCCTCTCCTCCTTCCTCGTTTCCAGCTTAGCGCCGCTAACCGACAGCATGCTTCGCCGTCGTTATCGCACCGCCATTCGATCGATTCGATATGAGCGTTAGATCAAGATCCTATGCACACGATAGATCACTTAAATCTGAACCGTTACGTTTGATGCACGCACACTCCACTTAAATCCTGCGGTCCACGTCGCGCGATCCTACCGAACCGTTATCAGCCAATGATAAAGCGACGCGTGGCCAGTGTTGAGTTAAAAACAGATTTTTGAATCAGATTTATTTGCAAACTTTGAACCTTTGTAACTTTTGAACCACACGTCCAAATTTGACAAATTTTATATCAAAAGATTCAGGAGAACAAGACCTAACCAACCCTAGCCTTAGTTTAGCAAATAGTAACTGGTAGCTTGTTTGAATTTGCAGATTCTTTTGTGTGCTTGCTAATTTTAGAAAAATCATTTAAAAATGAATTTTGAGATCAAACCTTTGCCAATGGGTTTATTGTGACCCTACTGACCCTAGGAACCAACCCATAGTATTAAAAATGATTTTTGTGAAATTTAAGTTGAATTACTTAAACTTAGCCATTTTCTAGCCAAATAAAAAGAATAGTTGTATCTATGAAAATGTGTATGGAAGGAAAACTTGAGATAATAATTTGGACCAAACCTACTGACCTAAAAACACCAAGTTTTGCAATAGCAACTCATTTGGTGAACCCTATGGGCTAATGCCTTAGTAAAAATATTTCTACACCACATAAAATAACACTTTGTTTTGAAAATGGTTTTAAAGTGAAACCTTTTACAAATGACTTGGCCACTTTAGGAAATGACCATTAGATGTACCCAAATGACTATGACCCACTAGGAACCACTTTGTCAAAACAAAACAAAGCTTGGCATGCTTGCATGCATTTCTTTGACTCTGTTATTTATGTGTGTTGTTTTGCTTGATTGGTAGATTGAGTTTGTACCTTGCTTGATTGATTTGTAGAGACTTGAAGAGTGTGATTGTTGCAAAGATCAAGAAGTGAACCTATACTCTACCAAAAAGGCAAGTGATGCTTCATACTTTTATCCTATTACTTTCACTATGCATTAGTGATTTTGTTAAGTAAAACTTGCATGGATTTTGCTAAGTATAGATCTTGCTATAGGAAAACATAGTAATGAATCCTTAGTAGGATTTTCATAAGTTAAAGATTCCTAATACTACCAAGCTTAGCCTAGCTAATAGAAAACATGGGTGGAAAATATATTCACACTATGGAAAATAATCTAAGTCTAAAGGACTTATGTTTTGTTTAATAAAACAACTAAGTTAATGGATCACCAGGTGGAATGGAAAGATTGGGTTATGTTGAGTGGTTCACAAGGCCCATATTTATGGTTAACCTTGTGTATCTCACTTGTGGAATGCCACCCAGGAAACAAAGGGATTTGAGATGTCAAATGTTGAGAAAGCTTACAGTGCAACCACTTGGCAATATGGGCTCTGCCATGATCATATAGGTTGCAAGAACTTAGCCATATGGACAGTGGGTGGTAGTGTTTGATAGGTTGGAGCGCGTCCATATTGGTCTAAGGGAAGGCTTCTGAAAGATTTTGTCTTGGAAAACCAAGTCTTGTGGGTAAAGTGCACCCCCTCTGCAGAGTATAAAACCTAAGTACTTAGCCATGTCCCTGGTAAAGGACAATTTGAGCATCAAGACATGGAAGCAATCAAGAATCTCATCATTCCAATTTCTAAATAAAAACTTGTGGGTGAACAAGGGATTGTGTGTATTCTTCAATCTTTGATGGAAAGATGGCTTGATATAAGGATCTTGAAATCTTGGATTGAGGAAAATGATTTTACCAAGCACTTCAGTCTTTGATTTGTAGATGCCTCGAGAAGGATCTTCAGTCTTTGATTGAGAGAAGCATTGGAAAAGTTTTTGACAAAACTATTTATTTTCAAAATGTTAAGGAAAATATATTTTGAGCAATGCAAGCCTCAACTCCACTTAGCCAAATGCATATAGATGATAGACTCCACTATACTACTATAGTATCACTTGCCAATACAATTCAAATGTATTGACCCTTTGTGGCTGTAACTTGTATGTTGCAGGCTTGATTGTTTTAAGTGAAGATTGATTGTTTAGGATTACAAAGTCTACAACCAACATCTGCCTGTGGCATTTTGAAGAGGATGGACTCTTACCTATTGCTATTCCGCTGCAATATAATGTAATAGCCTAATGAGCTAAGTTTGATGTAATAAAATTATGTTATTCCTGGTTATAAAGTTATATTATGACCTTTGTTTCTTGATATTACATCTTACTGTGGATGCTAGCTATTGATCCAGGGACTAGCATTGTAAAACAGGAGTACTCTACCTTATTAGGTTGGGACCCCTACAGATGGTATCGAGCATTGTGTTGCTGTAGGATTTGTAAACCCTAGGATTGGACAAAACCCTTAGAAAATAGGAGTGATATTTTGTTCCAAAAACTTATTTACAAAACACTTGTAAACTCTTTCCTCAACCATTTTGGTTTCAACTCTACTTCTCTTCTACTTCAACTTGATGGAAAAACCTACCCCATGACCAAAGACTACTCTATGTGCAAAAGACTTCTTCAACTTCTTCAACTCTAATGACTTCAACATCTTCAGCATATTCACCAAAGACTTCCAACATGGAAACTACTAAGGACCACAAATAAGATAAAGAAATCTTACTTAAGAAATTAGAGACTGAGGGAATGCAAAATAAGAAGAAGCTATCAACAAGTTTGAAGTACTGTAACCAAGAGTTTGTCTCAAGGAAGCCATGATCTCATGCAAAGGGAGGAAAAATCACAAGTGAACCATATAGATGGACCACCATATTTTAGTTAAAGTCAAACCCACCAACTTATGTGGTGTAACAAAAATATTTTGTTGCCTAAGTATGTGCTTGAACCTTGTTTGAGTGAAATGTTTGGTTTGTGATTGCATGCACATTGTTTGTGTGAATTGTGATGTGTGTGATTAAGATTGACTCCTTAGAAATATCTTGCCTATTCTAATCTCCCTTCAAACCCAAACAGATGACTACCCAAAGGATTCCAAGGTTGATAACACCAACCAAGTGACAGCCTTGGAGAACTCATAGCAACTCAACATCAATTGCATCAATTGACAGCTCAGTGCTTAGCCAACAATAATAATGAAGATCCAGCACTACAAAGGTTTTTAGAGGAACAGTCCCAATTGATGCTTAAGGTGACTAATCAAATGATTAGCATGGAAGAAAACTTACCTAGAAGAGAGTATGATAGCAAGGATGAAAGGAATGTTGTTCTAGATGGAGCCCAGCTTGCATTATTTGTGGAGACAAGGATCATACTTCCACAGAGCATGAAGGACAATGCCCAAATTGTGATGAAGATCATCCTGTTGGAGAATGCCCTACCTCTCAAGCTACTTGCTATCTTTGTGAAGGAAGTGATCATACTCCTGGCCTATGTCCTATTTATGCCATGGTAGAACAAAGGAAACAAGAAGGATCCAAGTCTACCAAAGGGAAAGGACCACTACTACTTCCAAGCAAGACAACCCAATTCAGAGGATCAAGGAAAATCAAGAACCCCAAGCAACACATGAGCCCGGTACAATGTCGTAAATGTAATGAAATGGGCCACTACCCCAGTGGATGCCCAGGAAACATAAAGAATAAAGGAATTGACCAAGTGTGGTGTAACAACTGCAATGAACCAGGTCACTTTGTAGCAACTTGCCCACAAGAGCAACGTAAAGAACTCAAAGACATTAATTGTTTCAATGCAGAATCCGAGGACACTATGCAAATCGTCCTGTCCAAAGGATGAAGAACAAGTTGAACAAGCCTATGGAGAAGCTCAATCTTGGTCCATGAGTCAAGCATAGGAATAAAGCAAAAGTTTAACATAGAGAAATTCCAGGACCCAAGAAGGCCAATATGTAATTTTTGTTTGAAAATTTTTAAGGGTGGTAGTACCCTAGTTGTTTTGAACTTGCTTGTAACCCTAAGATTCCAAATCTCGGGACGAGATTTATTTTTAAGGGTGGTAGCCTGTCACATCCCAAGATTTTCCAAATCTTGTAATGTGAAAATAAATTAATAAAATAAAACTTTGTTAATTTTCAGAGCCAGAAGAAACTTTTTGAACTTAATGGGAACTTCAAACCCATTTGAATTAAATAAAATCCTAAAGGGAATCTTAAAGATAAACATTTAATAAAGGGAAATTAAAATGTTTTGGAATTACTATTTTGGATCTTTTAATAAAAGGATTTGATATTCAAAAGAAAAGGTGGATTTACAAATAAGGATTATTTTATAAAGACAAATTAAAACTTGGGCAAGCTTTGGAATTAAAACATTTATTCTAAATAAATTTAGCAAAGGTTTATTTAAAATAAATTAATAAAGATTTAATATCCAACTTTATTTAATAAAAGGCTTTACCATTTTAATTAAAACATCAAAACTTATTAAAATTATTTTAAATAGGTTTTCCAAATATTTTATGTTCTCTAATAAAAACCTACTAAAGTGTTTTGGCTTTGTTTTAGATTTCAAAACAAATTTCTCAATAGAACAAATCCTATTGGATTTAATAATGAAAGTCTATTATAATAATTAATAATGGATACTAAAATAAAAGGTTATTTTGTTTTAAAACAAATTTCCAAATATTATATACTTCCCAAATCAAACCTACTAATTTAATTATGAAAATAATTAGATTTCAAATGGAAATTTTATTAATAAAAAAATCAAACCCTATTTTATTAAATAACTAGTAATCCATTTTATTTAACCATTAAATGGATCCTAAAATAAATAAGGATATTATTTTATTTTATTTTGAGATTTGGTTTATGTTGATAAACAAAATCAAATTCAAATTTACAAACTGAATGATTGTTTGGATTGATTTGGGTGAGATTTGTTTGATTGGAAATTCAAAGAATTGAAATATAAAAGAAAAGGATACTGAATAAAAAAAAATGAAAGTGCAGACCCAACAACTCAAATTTCAATGCCCACGAAGCCCATCGGCCCAGCTTCCTCTCCCTCCCCGAACCGCTTTCCTCACCCTGAAACCCACGCAGACCGACGGGTGGACCTTTCCTCGATTCATTTCCCCACCGACAATGGACCCCACATCCACTGCCCTTCTTCCTCCCCACCTCCTCCTTCCCATAATCTCGCCGTTGCAGAATCTTGCTGGCGTCAATTCGCGTTAACGCCACCTTAATTCCCCTCACGACCACTCTTTTAAATCGGCACCCTCTCCTCTCTCGTTCCTCGATTCCTCCCAGACACGCCAGGCTGCTCTAATTGTCGCCAGACTGCCTCCGACGAACAACCACGGCAATTACTGGCCAGCCCCCTTTACTCGGCACACCCAAACCTTCTCCCCACTCCTGGCGCACCTCCTGCCAACCGTTCATCCGCTGGCTTCCTGTGAAGTCGACAAGAAAAAGCGCCGCCCCGCCTTCTTCTCCGACGAGCCCCAGTAGAACCCCGCCCTCTTCTTCCGATGCATGCTCACATCATCTCTGTGACCTCCACGTGTCTAACCCAGCCCTTCGCTTGTCCTCGTGAACCACAAAGAACGCCCGTCGACCGTGAGCCGCCCGTCGCCAAGAACAACTCCGAGCAATTCCGCTCGTCGCCCTTCTTCAACCAATGGCAGGTTGAGCATCCCGTGCCACGAACCCGATGAGCCCCTCTCCTCCTTCCTCGTTTCGTTGCTTAGCGCCGCCGCCAACTGACAGCTCCGCCGCTCGCCGTCGTTATCGCACCGCCAGTTTCTGACTGATTCGATATGAGCCGTTAGATCAAGATCCTATGCACACGATAGATCACTTAAACTGAACCGTTACGTTTGATCTGCACCGCACACTCCACTTAAATCCTGCGGTCCACGTCAGCGATCCTACCAACCGTTATCGACCAATGATAAAGCGTGGCGATGTTGAGTTAAAACAGATTTTGAATCAGATTTATTTGTTGCAAACTTTGAACCTTTGTAACTTTTGAACCACACGTCCAAATTTGACAAATTTTATATCAAAAGATTCAGGAGAACAAGACCTAACCAACCCTAGCCTTAGTTTAGCAAATAGTAACTGGTAGCTTGTTTGAATTTGCAGATTCTTTTGTGTGCTTGCTAATTTTAGAAAAATCATTTAAAAATGAATTTTGAGATCAAACCTTTGCCAATGGGTTTATTGTGACCCTACTGACCCTAGGAACCAACCCATAGTATTAAAAATGATTTTTGTGAAATTTAAGTTGAATTACTTAAACTTAGCCATTTTCTAGCCAAATAAAAAGAATAGTTGTATCTATGAAAATGTGTATGGAAGGAAAACTTGAGATAATAATTTGGACCAAACCTACTGACCTAAAAACACCAAGTTTTGCAATAGCAACTCATTTGGTGAACCCTATGGGCTAATGCCTTAGTAAAAATATTTCTACACCACATAAAATAACACTTTGTTTTGAAAATGGTTTTAAAGTGAAACCTTTAGCAAATGACTTGGCCACTTTAGGAAATGACCATTAGATGTACCCAAATGACTATGACCCACTAGGAACCACTTTTTCAAACAAAACAAAGCTTGGCATGCTTGCATACATTTCTTTGACTATGTTATTTATGTGTGTTGTTTTGCTTGATTGGTAGATTGAGTTTGTACCTTGCTTGATTGATTTGTAGTGACTTGAAGAGTGTGATTGTTGCAAAGATCAAGAAGTGAACCCATACTCTACCAAAAAGGCAAGTGATGCTTCATACTTTTATCCTATTACTTTCACTATGCATTAGTGATTTTGTTAAGTAAAACCTGCATGGATTTTGCTAAGTATAGATCTTGCTATAGGAAAACATAGTAATGAATCCTTAGTAGGATTTTCATAAGTTAAAGATTCCTAATACTACCAAGCTTAGCCTAGCTAATAGAAAACATGGGTGGAAAATATATTCACACTATGGAAAATAATCTAAGTCTAAAGGACTTATGTTTTGTTTAATAAAACAACTAAGTTAATGGAAAAACTAAGAGGAATGGAAAGAATGGGAAATGTTGGATGGTTCACAAGGCCCAAATTTATGGTTAACCTTGTGTATCTCACTTGTGGAATGCCACCCAGAAACAAAGGGATTTGAGATGTCAAATGTTGAGAAAGCTTACGGTCAACCACTTGGCAATATGGGCTCCATGATCATATAGGTTGCAAGAACTTAGCCATATGGACAGTGGGTGGTAGTGTTTGATAGGTTGGAGCGTCCATATTGGTCTAAGGGAAGGCTTCAAAGATTTTGTCTTGGAAAACCAAGTCTTGTGGGTAAAGTGCACCCCTCTGCAGAGTAAAACCTAAGTACTTAGCCATGTCCCTGGTAAAGGACAATTTGAGCATCAAGACATGGAAGCAATCAAGAATCTCATCATTCCAATTTCTAAATAAAACTTGTGGGTGAACAAGGGATTGTGTGTATTCTTCAATCTTTGATGGAAAGATGGCTTGATATAAGGATCTTGAACTCTTGGCTTGCGGAAAATGATTTTACCAAGCACTTCGTCTTTGATTTGTAGATGCCTCGAGAAGGATCTTCAGTCTTTGATTGAGAGAAGCATTGGAAAAGTTTTTGACAAAACTATTTATTTTCAAAATGTTAAGGAAAATATATTTTGAGCAATGCAAGCCTCAACTCCACTTAGCCAAATGCATATAGATGATAGACTCCACTATACTACTATAGTATCACTTGCCAATACAATTCAAATGTATTTACCCTTTGTGGTCAGAACTTGTATGTTGCAGGTTTGATTGTTTTAAGTGAAGATTGATTGTTTAGGATTACAAAGTCTACAACCAACATCTGCCTGTGGCATTTTGAAGATGATGGACTCATACCTATTGCTATTCCGCTGCAATATAATGTAATAGCCTAATGAGCTAAGTTTGATGTAATAAAATTATGTTATTCCTGGTTATAAAGTTATATTATGACCTTTGTTTCTTGATATTACATCTTACTGTGGATGCTAGCTATTGATCCAGGGACTAGCATTGTAAAACACAGGAGTACTCTACCTTATTAGGTTGGGACCCCTACAGATGGTATCAGAGCATTGTGTTGCCTGTAGGATTTGTAAACCCTAGGATTGGACAAAAACCCTTAGAAAAATAGGAGTGATATTTTGTTCCAAAAACTTATTTACAAAAACACTTGTAAACTCTTTCCTCAACCATTTTGGTTTCAACTCTACTTCTCTTCTACTTCAACTTGATGGAAAAACCTACCCCATGACCCAAGACTACTCTATGTGCAAAAGACTTCTTCAACTTCTTCAACTCTAATGACTTCAACATCTTCAGCATATTCACCAAAGACTTCCAACATGGAAACTACTAAGGACCACAAATAAGATAAAGAAATCTTACTTAAGAAATTAGAGACTGAGGGAATGCAAAATAAGAAGAAGCTATCAACAAGTTTGAAGTACTGTAACCAAGAGTTTGTCTCAAGGAAGCCATGATCTCATGCAAAGGGAGGAAAAATCACAAGTGAACCATATAGATGGACCACCATATTTTAGTTAAAGTCAAACCCACCAACTTATGTGGTGTAACAAAAATATTTTGTTGCCTAAGTATGTGCTTGAACCTTGTTTGAGTGAAATGTTTGGTTTGTGATTGCATGCACATTGTTTGTGTGAATTGTGATGTGTGTGATTAAGATTGACTCCTTAGAAATATCTTGCCTATTCTAATCTCCCTTCAAACCCAAACAGATGACTACCCCAAAGGATTCCAAGGTTGATAACACCAACACCAACCAAGCTGACAGCCTTGGAGAACTCATAGCAACTCAACATCAATTGAATCAATTGACAGCTCAGTTCTTAGCCAACAATAATAATGAAGATCCAGCACTACAAAGGTTTTTAGAGGAACAGTCCCAATTGATGCTTAAGGTGACTAATCAAATGATTAGCATGGAAGAAAACTTACCTAGAAGAGAGTATGATAGCAAGGATGAAAGGAATGTTGTTCTAGATGGAGCCCCAGCTTGCATTATTTGTGGAGACAAGGATCATACTTCCACAGAGCATGAAGGACAATGCCCAAATTGTGATGAAGATCATCCTGTTGGAGAATGCCCTACCTCTCAAGCTACTTGCTATCTTTGTGAAGGAAGTGATCATACTCCTGGCCTATGTCCTATTTATGCCATGGTAGAACAAAGGAAACAAGAAGGATCCAAGTCTACCAAAGGGAAAGGACCACTACTACTTCCAAGCAAGACAACCCAATTCAAAGGATCAAGGAAAATCAAGAAGCCCAAGCAAGACATGAGCCTGGTACAATGTCGTAAATGTAATGAAATGGGACACTACTCCAGTGGATGCCCAGGGAACATAAAGAATAAAGGAATTGACCAAGTGTGGTGTAACAACTGCAATGAACCAGGTCACTTTGTAGCAACTTGCCCACAAGAGCAACGTAAAGAACTCAAAGACATTAATTGTTTCAACTGCAAGAATCCAGGACACTATGCAAGCAATCGTCCGTAAAGGATGAAGAACAAGTTGAACAAGCCTATGGAGAAGCTCAATCTTGGTCCATGAGTCAAGCATAGGAATAAAGCAAAAGTTTAACATAGAGAAGTTCCAGGACCCAAGAAGGCCAATATGTAATTTTTGTTTGAAAATTTTTAAGGGTGGTAGTACCCTAGTTGTTTTGAACTTGCTTGTAACCCTAAGATTCCAAATCTCGGGACGAGATTTATTTTTAAGGGTGGTAGCCTGTCACATCCCAAGATTTTCCAAATCTTGTAATGTGAAAATAAATTAATAAAATAAAACTTTGTTAATTTTCAGAGCCAGAAGAAACTTTTTGAACTTAATGGGAACTTCAAACCCATTTGAATTAAATAAAATCCTAAAGGGAATCTTAAAGATAAACATTTAATAAAGGGAAATTAAAATGTTTTGGAATTACTATTTTGGATCTTTTAATAAAAGGATTTGATATTCAAAAGAAAAGGTGGATTTACAAATAAGGATTATTTTATAAAGACAAATTAAAACTTGGGCAAGCTTTGGAATTAAAACATTTATTCTAAATAAATTTAGCAAAGGTTTATTTAAAATAAATTAATAAAGATTTAATATCCAACTTTATTTAATAAAAGGCTTTACCATTTTAATTAAAACATCAAAACTTATTAAAATTATTTTAAATAGGTTTTCCAAATATTTTATGTTCTCTAATAAAACCTACTAAAGTGTTTTGGCTTTGTTTTAGATTTCAAAACAAATTTCTCAATAGAACAAATCCTATTGGATTTAATAATGAAAGTCTATTATAATAATTAATAATGGATACTAAAATAAAAGGTTATTTTGTTTTAAAACAAATTTCCAAATATTATATACTTCCCAAATCAAACCTACTAATTTAATTATGAAAATAATTAGATTTCAAATGGAAATTTTATTAATAAAAAAATCAAACCCTATTTTATTAAATAACTAGTAATCCATTTTATTTAATCATAAATGGATCCTAAAATAAATAAGGATATTATTTTATTTTATTTTGAGATTTGGTTTATGTTGATAAACAAAATCAAATTCAAATTTACAAACTGAATGATTGTTTGGATTGATTTGGGTGAGATTTGTTTGATTGGAAATTCAAAGTAATTGAAATATAAAAGAAAAGGATCTTGAATAAAAAAAAATGAAAGTGGACAGACCCAACAACTCAACAGCCCACGGCCCATCAGTCGGCCAGCCTTCCTCTCCTCCTCGAACTGCTTCCTCACCCTGAAGCAACCCACGCAGACACCGACGGTGGACCTTTCCTCGATTCATTTCCCATCGACAATGGACCCCACCTCCACTGTTCCCCTTCTTCCTCCCCGCGACCTCCTCCTCCCCATAACCTCGCTGCCGTTGCTGCAGTAACTTCGCGGGCGTCAATTCGCGTTAACGCCACCTTAATTCCCCCTGCGACCATACTGTTTTAAATCGGCACCCTCTCCTCTCTCGTTCCCCTCAGATTCCTCCCCAGACACGCCCCCAGGCTGCTCTAATTGTCGCTTGCACTGTCGCCGTCTCCGACGAACAACCACGGCAATTCTGGCCAGCCCACGCCCCCCCTTACTCCCTGGCACACCCAAACCTTCTCCCCACTCCCTGGCGCACCTCCCAGTGCCAACAACTGCTCATCCGCGGCTTCCTGTGAAGTCGACTTCGACAAGAAATGAAGCGCCATTCCCGCTTCTTTCTTCTCCGACGAGCCCCGCAGTAGAACCCGCCGCCTCTTCTTCTGATGCATGCTCACATCATCTCTGTGACCTCCTGTGTCTAACCCAGCCCTTCGTTTGCCCTCTCGTGAACCAAAGAACGCCCCGTCGTCGACCGAGCCGCCCAAGAATAACTCCGCGAGCAATTCCGCCGTCCCTCGGCGCCTCTTCTTCAACCAGTGGCAGGTTGAGCATCCTCGTGCCACGACGAACCCAGTGAGCCCCCTCTCCTCCTTCCTCGTTTCCAGTTTCGCTAGCGCCGCTAACCGACAGCTCCGCCATTGCCGTTATCGCACCGCCAGCTCGATCGATTCGATATGAGCCGTTAGATCAAGATCCTATGCACACGATAGATCACTTAAACTGAACTCGTTTGATCTGCCGCACACTCCCACTTAAATCCTGCGGTCCACGTCCGCGATCCTACCGAACCGTTATCGCCAATGATAAAGCGACGTGCGGTGTTGAGTTAAAAACAGATTTTTGAATCAGATTTATTTGCAAACTTTGAACCTTTGTAACTTTTGAACCACACGTCCAAATTTGACAAATTTTATATCAAAAGATTCAGGAGAACAAGACCTAACCAACCCTAGCCTTAGTTTAGCAAATAGTAACTGGTAGCTTGTTTGAATTTGCAGATTCTTTTGTGTGCTTGCTAATTTTAGAAAAATCATTTAAAAATGAATTTTGAGATCAAACCTTTGCCAATGGGTTTATTGTGACCCTACTGACCCTAGGAACCAACCCATAGTATTAAAAATGATTTTTGTGAAATTTAAGTTGAATTACTTAAACTTAGCCATTTTCTAGCCAAATAAAAAGAATAGTTGTATCTATGAAAATGTGTATGGAAGGAAAACTTGAGATAATAATTTGGACCAAACCATCGACCTAAAACACCAAGTTTTGCAATAGCAACTCATTTGGTGAACCCTATGGGCTAATGCCTTAGTAAAAATATTTCTACACCACATAAAATAACACTTTGTTTTGAAAATGGTTTTAAAGTGAAACCTTTTACAAATGACTTGGCCACTTTAGGAAATGACCATTAGATGTACCCAAATGACTATGACCCACTAGGAACCACTTTGTCAAAACAAAACAAAGCTTGGCATGCTTGCATGCATTTCTTTGACTCTGTTATTTATGTGTGTTGTTTTGCTTGATTGGTAGATTGAGTTTGTACCTTGCTTGATTGATTTGTAGAGACTTGAAGAGTGTGATTGTTGCAAAGATCAAGAAGTGAACCTATACTCTACCAAAAAGGCAAGTGATGCTTCATACTTTTATCCTATTACTTTCACTATGCATTAGTGATTTTGTTAAGTAAAACTTGCATGGATTTTGCTAAGTATAGATCTTGCTATAGGAAAACATAGTAATGAATCCTTAGTAGGATTTTCATAAGTTAAAGATTCCTAATACTACCAAGCTTAGCCTAGCTAATAGAAAACATGGGTGGAAAATATATTCACACTATGGAAAATAATCTAAGTCTAAAGGACTTATGTTTTGTTTAATAAAACAACTAAGTTAATGGATCACCTGGGTGGAATGGAAAGATTGGGTTATGTTGAGTGGTTCACAAGGCCCATATTTATGGTTAACCTTGTGTATCTCACTTGTGGAATGCCACCCAGGAAACAAAGGGATTTGAGATGTCAAATGTTGAGAAAGCTTACAGTGCAACCACTTGGCAATATGGGCTCTGCCATGATCATATAGGTTGCAAGAACTTAGCCATATGGACAGTGGGTGGTAGTGTTTGATAGGTTGGAGCGCGTCCATATTGGTCTAAGGGAAGGCTTCTGAAAGATTTTGTCTTGGAAAACCAAGTCTTGTGGGTAAAGTGCACCCCCTCTGCAGAGTATAAAACCTAAGTACTTAGCCATGTCCCTGGTAAAGGACAATTTGAGCATCAAGACATGGAAGCAATCAAGAATCTCATCATTCCAATTTCTAAATAAAAACTTGTGGGTGAACAAGGGATTGTGTGTATTCTTCAATCTTTGATGGAAAGATGGCTTGATATAAGGATCTTGAAATCTTGGATTGAGGAAAATGATTTTACCAAGCACTTCAGTCTTTGATTTGTAGATGCCTCGAGAAGGATCTTGATCTTTGATTGAGAGAAGCATTGGAAAAGTTTTTGACAAAACTATTTATTTTCAAAATGTTAAGGAAAATATATTTTGAGCAATGCAAGCCTCAACTCCACTTAGCCAAATGCATATAGATGATAGACTCCACTATACTACTATAGTATCACTTGCCAATACAATTCAAATGTATTGACCCTTTGTGGCTGTAACTTGTATGTTGCGTGTTTGATTGTTTTAAGTGAAGATTGATTGTTTAGGATTACAAAGTCTACAACCAACATCTCCTGTGGCATTTTGAAGATGATGGACTCATACCTATTGCTATTCATTTGCAATATAATGTAATAGCCTAATGAGCTAAGTTTGATGTAATAAAATTATGTTATTCCTGGTTATAAAGTTATATTATGACCTTTGTTTCTTGATATTACATCTTACTGTGGATGCTAGCTATTGATCCAGGGACTAGCATTGTAAAACACAGGAGTACTCTACCTTATTAGGTTGGGACCCCTACACAAACAACATGGTGCTCTTAATCACACCATAATCATCTTTGCGCGACTGATAGACAACTTTCTCATTAGCCGGCGCAGTTGCAGCAGGGGGGTCACCTAACGCTTTCCCAAGGACATAGTCCTTTTGTCCGCCAGACAGAATGATTCTTAGATTGCGGAACCAATTGGTGAAGTTAGACCCATTGTTTCTAAGCTTTTCCTTCTCAGCAAAAACGTTGAAGTTGAAGTTGGACTTGACCATGTGATCTACAGTATTTGCAAGTACAATTTAGACTATGTTCATGATAAATAGTTCAATTTAATCAAATTACTAGATGAACTCCCACTAAATTCAACATCCCTCAAGTTGTTTAGTGAACACGATCCAAATTCACCACATCTAATCTGATCATCACGAGAAGAGATGTGGTTTCAACGGTGGACAACAAAGTGTCGATCATATCACTCATATGACTCATGCTTAACCTTTCGGTTCTTGTGTTCCGAGGCCATGTCTGTACATGCTAGGCTCGTCAAGCTAGACCCAAGTATTTCTGCGTGCAAAAACGGCTTGCACCCGTTGTATGAGCGAGAGTCTCTAGCACCCGATCATCACGTGATGCTTGGACACGACGAACTTTCAGCAGTGCATACTTGGGGAGAACACAGTTTTATCTTGATCTTTATGAGGAATCATCTTATAATGCTACCGTCGATCTAAGCATAATAAGATACATAAAGGGATAAACATCACATGCATATAACTTTATGTGACATGGTATAGCCAATCCTCGCGCAATGATCTCCATCTTGTGCGTTAGCATGATCTCCATCACTCCACCATGATTGCCTCCACCACGAATAGCAACTACAACTATTGCTAACTACTTAGCGATAAAGTAAAGCTATTACATGGTGTATAAGAAGTTGACTCGCAGGTCATACACAATTATAAAGATAACCATATTCTCGCCGGTTGTGTACTCATCGACACGCAAGTCGTGAAACATTACAAAACATGATCATCGATACAATATACACATCACATCTTGGGCCATACCATATCACAGAACACTCCTGCAAAAACAAGTTAGATGCCTCTACTTTGTTGTTGCATGTTTTACGTGGCTTATGGGAGTAGATGCTAAGAACGATTCTTACCTACGGAAAGCCACAACGGTGATATTATGGTTGCCAAACTCCGTGTTAATCCCATGACAACTATAGTGAGAGAACCGACATCCACCACCGCATGTGTGGAACAAGCCACACGTCAAGTGCGGAGCGGTCTCGCGAACGACGTCGCGTAAGGTTGGCCTGGACCGCTTCAATCTCACTATCCGCCATAAGAAGAACACAAACAAGAGGCTTGCAACAGAAAACATCAACGCCCGCAATAACCATAAACGTTACTGCTGCGTGAAACACATCTACGCATAGATCTAGCTCGATACCATCAAGTGTTTCACGACATAGTAAATCAAAATTTTCTACGGATGCGAGCAGAGGGAAAGCCAAGATCTAATCTAGGAGATGCAATCAACGAGAGATTGGATTAGATCTTCATACCCTTGAAGATTCGCACACGGAACGTTCATCGGGCGTGGGTGATGTAGTCGTACTCGCTTCCTCCTCGCGATCCGATCCGATCTAGCACCACAAGTGGCGGTGCCTCCGTGAGATGCACACGCAGCACCTCGGCGTCTCCTCCTTCCTCGGACCAGCAAGTATGGTGGAGAGATAGATTGGATCTACAACACGGCGTGGTGTATATGGTGGAGAATTTCACAGCAGGCTTCGCCTACAAACAGTCGGGAGGGAGAGAGGAAAGCTAGCAAGGCGGCTAGGGTTTGGAGGAGAGGTGTGTGGGGTTGGTGCGCCCCCACCCCTCTTTATATAGAGGGGGGGAGCAGCCCTAGCCCCTCCCCCAAGCCCAAAGTATAAGGAGTAGGGGGCATGGACTCTCCCCTCTTCTAGAAACCCTATCTCTAGTTTAAACGATTTAAACTCTCTAGGATCGTCTGGGCCCTATGGGGCCTTGTGCCCCTGGACCAATGTGTCCAGGACACTCCCTCATAGGCCCATGCCCCCTCCCGGAAGGTGGGGCCACGTTGGTCCCCTTCCGGAAGGTTCTAGAAGCTTCCGGTACAATACCGATTAACCCAACAATTCAACTCCAAAACTGCATTGCCTTATATGAATCTTATTCTCCGGACCATTCCGGAACCTCTCGTGATATCCCGGATCCGATCCGAGACTCCGAAAAAAAATTCATAAACCAATTATCCAATCTATCCTAGCGTCGAGATACGTTAAGTGTGTGACCCCGCGGGTTCGAGAATATGCAGACATGATCTTCTATCAATAATCAACAGCGGGGTCTAGGCACCCATATTGACTCCCACACATTCATCGATGATCATATCGGATGAACCACGATGCCAGGATTCAATCAATCCCATATATATATTCCCTTCGTCTCGCGATATTTTACTTGCCCGAGATTCGATCGCTTGCATCGTCATACCTAGTTCAATCTCGCTCACGAAGTACTTTACACGCCCGTAATCCGATATCACTTTGTGATTAACTCCTTAACCACATGCTTGCAAGCGTTGTTGATATCGACCGAAAGTGGGCCCAAGTATATCTCTCCGACTTGGGAGGGACAAATTCCATCTCGATACATACAACCCAACAGATACTTTCCGATCACCTGAGAGACACCTTTATGATCACCCTCTCATAGGATGACATTTGATGACCTCAAAGCTTTCTTCCATCAAAGTGAGTTGCATTATCTCATGGTCTAAGGAATACAATATTTGACATAGGAAAAGCTTCAAAGATGAACACGATGAACGATCTAATTGCTTCGCTTAGTTTGTCTGCCCATCATATCATTCTCCCAATGATATGATCTCATTATCAATTGACAACTCATGTCTATGGTTAGGAAACCTTAACCATCATTGATCAATGAGCTAGTCCTTAGAGGCGCATTAGGGACACGGTGTTGTTCACAAACCACACAAGTATTAATGTTTCGCTAATACAATTCTAGCATGGAATATAAACTTTATCATGAACAAGAATTATAATAATAACATCTTTATTATTGCCTCTAGGCATAATTCCAACACAGTATATCTATCCGCCGTCATCGGGATGAACAAATTCCACTCGATCCATGAGCCTCAACATAACACTTTATTAGTTCAATCCATCTTTATAATCACCTGTTACGGTGTGACGTTTGATGTTATCAAGAAACTCTTCCTGTTAGTGATTGACATGATCTCATGGTCTAAGGATTAGGATCACTTCGTAAGTTGTTATAGCAATATAAACTCAATGACTTTGATCGTAATGCTATACTTGGATGAATGTTCATCACACCATTACACTAATGTTGTGATCCCGTTATTAACAACATCCAATGTCCATGATCGTGAAACCTTGATCATCTTGTTAATCAATGAGCTAGTTTATGAGAGTGGCATAACTAGGAACTTTCTGCTTGTTTATTAAACACACATGTATTAACGCTTCCGTATTAATACAATTATAGCATGCAAAATAAACATCTATCATATACTTGGAATACACATAATAAACACTTTATTATTGCCTCTCGTGGCATATTCCTTCAGCCTCCCACTTGCACTAGAGACAATAATCTAGTTACATACTGATAAATCTAACACCCATTGAGTTCGGTGTTGATCATGTTTTGCTCTAGGGAGAGTTTTAGTCAACGGATCTGCTACATTGAGATCCGTATGTACTTTAAATCTTTATATCTCCATCCTTGACATGCTCATGGATGGAGTGAAACCGCGCTTAATATGCTTGGAATGCTTGTGAGACCTTGGCTCTTTGGCATTGGCAATGGCACCATTGTTGTCACAATAGATCACCATTGGGTCCAACGCGTTTGCCACCACTCCTAGTTAGGATATGAACTCCTTCATCCAAATTGCTTCGAGCCGCTCAAGCAAAGAACATATTCGGCCTCCGTTGTTGATCCCGCTACCACAGGTTGTTTGGAGCTCCTCCAACTAACCGCTCCGCCATTCATGAGAAATACGTATCCGGATTGAGACTTAGAGTCATCCGGATCGGTGTCAACTAAGCGTCGACATAACACTTAGCGACGAGCTCTTCTTCACCTCAGATACAAGAAACATATCCTTAGTTCTTCGTAAGTACTTAAGGATATTCTTGACCGCTATCCATGTTCAACCTAGATCCGATTGGTACCTACTAGTCAAACTAATAGCATGTGCCACATCCGTCTTGTACATAGCATGGCGTACATTATAGAGCCTATGGTCGAAGCATAGGGACTTTGTCCATTATCTCTTTCTTCCGCCGAAGCCGGACTTTGAGTCTTACTCAATGTCTTGCCTTGCAACATAGGTAAGAACCCTTCTTACTTCCGTCCATTTTAAACTTCTTTAAAATCTTATCAAGGTATGTACTTTGCAATAGCCCTATTAGGCGCCTAGATCTATCCCTATAGATCTTTATGCCTAATATGTATGACGCTTCACCTAGGTCCTTCATTCAAAATTTGCTTAGATAACTTTTAACACTGTTTAAAGATTTATATCATTTCCATCAATAATATGTCATCCACATATAATATCGTAAATGCCACATTGCTCCCACTCACTTTCTTGTAAATACAAGCTTCTCCATAAGTTTGGACAAATCCAAACTCTTTGATCACCTCATCAAAGCGGAGATTCCAACTTCGTGATGCTTGATTCAATCCATAGATGGATCGCTGAAGCTTGCACACCTTGTTAGCATCCTTAGGATCGACAAAACCCTTTGGTTGTATCATATACAACTCTTCTTCAATATTACCATTGAGAAACGCGGTTTTTACATCCATCTGCCATATCTCATAATCGAAATATGCAGCAATTGCTAACATAATCCTAACTGACTTTAGCATCGCTACGGGAGAGAAAGTCTCATTGTAGTCAACTCCTTGAATTTGTCGAAACCCCTTTGCGACAAGTCGAGCTTTATAGACGGTCACATTACCATCAGCATCAGTTTTCCTTTTGAAAATCCATTTGTTCTCCACGGCCTTTATGTCGTGAGGTAATTCCACCAAGTTCCAAACTTGATTTTCATACATGGATTCCATCTCGGATTTCATGGCTTCTAACCATATGTTGGAATCCGGGCTCATCATCGCTTCTTCATACGTCGCAGGTTCATCATTTTCATCAACCATGAAATTCATGACAGGATTTCCGTACAAATCGGGACGCTGCGTCTGCTTGACTCGCGAGGTTCGGTAGTACTCTCTTTCGAGTTTCATGATCATTATCATTAGTTCCTCTTCAACAGTGGAGTCAACTCCGGAAAAACTTTCGCGCTACTCGCCATACTTTGAAGTGAAGGTTCCACAACCTCTTCGAGTTCTACCTTCCGACTACTCACACCTTTCGCGAGAAACTCTTTCTAGAAAGGATCCATTCTTGGCAACAAAAACCTTGCCCTCGGATTCATGATAGAAGGAATACCCAATAGTTTCTTTAGGGTATCCTATGAAGACGCATTTTTCCGCTTTGGGTTCGAGTTTATCCGTTGAAGTTTCTTCACATAAACATCGCATCCCCAAACTTTAAGAATGATGACTTAGGTTTGTTTCAAACCACAATTCATACTTGTCTTTTCAACGGATTTAGATGGTGCCCGATTTAAAGTGAATGCAGCAGTTTTAGTGCATAACCCCAAAATGACAACGGCAAGTCCGTCGGAGACATCATAGATCGAACCATATCTAATAGCACGACATTACGCCCGACACACCATTTCGCTGTGGTGTTCCGGCAGGTGTGAGTTGTGAAACAATTCCACACTCTTTCATGTGAGTGCTAAACTCGTAACTTAGATACTCACCTCCACGGTCAGACCATAGAAATTTGATCTTTCTATTACGATGATTTTCCACGGTCAGACTTGTGTTTCATCAAGTAGATATAACCGTATCTACTCAAATCATCCGTGAAAGTAACAAAATAACGATATCCACCTCGCGCCGACACACTCATTAGACCACATACATCAGAATGTATGATTTCCAATAAATCAGCCTGCTCCATTGAACCGGAAAACGGCGTTCTAGTCATCTTGCCCATAAGGCATGGCTCACATGTATCAAATGATTCATAATCAAGTGATTCCAAAAGTCCATCCAAATGGAGCTTCTTCATGCGTTTAACGCCAATATGACCTAGACGGCAGTGCCACATATATGCAGATATATCATCATTAAGTTTAATCCTTTTAGCATCAACATTATGAATATGTGTAACATTATCATCGAGATCTAATAGAAATAAACCATTTATCATCGGTGCATGACCATAAAAGATTTCATTCATATAAATGGAACAACCATTGTTCTCGGATTTAAATGAATAACCACTTCGCATAAAACACGATCCAGATACAATGTTCATTCTCAGTGCAGGCACCAGATAACATTTATTCAAGTTTATAACTAATCCCGACGGCAAGTGGAGAGGCGTTAAACGGCGATCACATCAACGCTTGATCCATTGCCGACACGCATCTTGACCTCACCTTGCTAGCGGTCGCTTGTTCCAGCCTCGATTCGAAAGTTACAAATATTAGCAACCGAACCGTATCAACCCAAATTACTGCGAGCACTAGTCAAGTACACATCAATAACATGTATATCATATATACCTTTGTTTGCCTTGGCCTTCTTGTCCGCCAGATACTTGGGGCGCTTATGCCCAAAGGGCTGGCCCCTTACAATAGTAGCACTCGGAATCGACTTAGGTCCAACTCGGGTTTTTCAAAGCGCAACAAAGCTTGCGCCCTTACTTCCTTCCGCTTTCCTTGTCTTTCTTGAAACCAGTGTTCCTATTGATCATCAACACTTGATGTTCCTTTTGATCTCCACTTCTGCAGTTTTGTTGGAATTATGCCCTAGAGGCAATAATAAAGATGTTATTATTATAATTCTTGTTCATGATAAAGTTTATATTCCATGCTAGAATTGTATTAAGCGGAAACTTTAATACTTGTGTGGTTTGTGAACAACACCGTGTCCCTAGTACGCCTCTATGGACTAGCTCATTGATCAATGATGGTTAAGGTTTCCTAACCATAGACATGAGTTGTCAATTGATAATGAGATCATATCATTGGGAGAATGATATGATGGATGCACCCAAACTAAGCGAAGCAATTAGATCGTTTCATCGTGTTCATCTTTGAAGCTTTTCCTATGTCAAATATTGTATTCCTTAGACCATGAGATAATACAACTCCCCTGTATCGAACAAAGCTTTGAGGTCATCAAACGTCATCCTATGAGAGGGTGATCATAAAGGTGTCTCTCGTGATCGGAAAGTATCTGCTGGTTGTATGTATCGAGATGGGATTTGTCCCTCCCAAGTCGGAGAGATATACTGGCCCACTCGAATCGATATCAACACCGCTTGCAAGCATGTGGTTAAGGAGTTAATCACAAAGTGATATCGGATTACGAACGAGTAAAGTATTTCTGTGAAGCGAGATTGAACTAGGTATGACGGCAAGACGATCGAATCTCGGGCAAGTAAAATATCGCGAGACGAAGGGAATATATATATGGGATTGATTGAATCCTGGCATCGTGGTTCATCCGATATGATCATCGATGAATGTGTGGGAGTCAATATGGGTGCCCAGACCCCGCTGTTGATTATTGATAGAAGATCATGTCTGCCTATTCTCGAACCCGCAGGGTCACTGTGGCATCCCGCAAAACCACTACTAGAAAATCGCGTTGTTTTTGTGCATGGCATCGTCATCATCATGCATTGTTTGCCAAAACTATTTGCGCAAAGCCCGTTTTGTTTCTAAAACGCCCCATCTTCATTCAAACGCCAAACCCCGGGGCCCCGGATTATTTCTCTTTGTCTGCTCTCGGGTTACAACCGGTGCATCTAAAACAAATAAAATTATTATATTATTTTAGCGGGGGCAGTCGAACGGGCCGTTCCGACCCGAACGACCACCCCCATGTTCAAAACGGTCCACCTAATTCCTATAGCTACCAATCTACCTACCCACACCCAGCCTCCACCTCACCCCGGCCAACCCCGTCGCGCCACCTCACCTCTCCTCTTCCCCCACCCAATCAGATGTTGCCACTTGGCCTCCCTCTCTCTCTCACCCCCACTTCCCTGCACCACACCCCACACACCCAGGGCCACACACGCACCCACCGCACCGATCCCCACCCCTCTGCCCCGCTGACCCCACGCCTGGCCCACCCCCTGGCGCGCCCCACCTCCCTCCTCCTCCCCGCACGCGACCACCCTCCTGGAATCTTCCCCGCTCCTCCCTCAACCTCCCACGCGCCCGACCCCCACCTCCCTCACCGCCCGCCTCAGCCCCGCCTCCACCACATCCTCCACCGCCATTCGCCACCAACAGCCTTCCTCCTCAAGCGCCCGGCCTTCCCTGACCCCTCCTCCTCCGTGGGCCCCTTCACGCCAGGCTCAAGTCCCGCCTCCAGCTCTCCATCGCCGCCTCGCGTCGCCTCGCTGACCGCTGCTTCAGCGTCGCCGACCGCGGACCTCCCCTCGCCAAGGCCTTCGCCTCTCCGCCGGCGTCGCCATACCAAGGCCCGCCGCCTCCGCTTTGCACCTTCCGCCAAGGCTTGCTGCGCGCCCGTCTGCCGCTTGCCGCCGCCGAGGCCACGGCCACGCCTCGCCGCCTTCGTCACGCCGCTTTTGGTTGCAATGTTGCTGGCCAGCCTGTCTCTTCGCGTCGCTTGCCTCGCGAGCCAACCCCATCGGCTCGCCACCGCTCGTCGGTGTGCCTCGCCCATGTACCCTCTGCAAGTGTGTCTTCCGTCCGGACGATAGTTGTTGCCTAATGTTGTGACCGTGTTGTGTTTTGGGTATAGTGGTGCACTAACGATGTATGTGGCGGGGTGAAGTGAAGATGACCTGGTTGTGCTGCCACGAATCAAGACCTTCCCGAAAAAGTGAACGAGATGTTGGACAAGCGCATCGATGTCGTCGACAAGATCTTCGATGACCACCGGATTGGATTCAAGTTCTCCATCGTCGACAAAATCGTCCTCAAGGATCCGAAGACCCCAACTCCGAAACCCCGAAGACCGATCCGATGCCGATCCAAGTTCTTCCTCTCGGACGCCAAGGGGCCGAACCCGAAGACCATGGAATCGCCAAGATCTACTGACGCCCGGCGCCCGAAGCCGAGGACCCCGACAAGAACCCCGACACGGACACACCGAGTTCTCCATCGAGGAAACCAAGGCCGCCGAGTGCTTCACCCCGGGCACCGAGACCCTGGACGACAAGTTCTCCTTCCCGGACGCCGAGCTCGCCGAGAACCCGGATGCGACAAGACCTCCCTCTATTATCCGAGAACGTTTCCGTCGAACCCTGGACCCCGAGACCCGGCCCCGAACCCCGGAACCCAAGATCGCCGAACCCTAATGTGTGACCCTTATCCGAACCCCTATTTTTATAAATGCTAAACATAAAAACCTGTTGCATATTAAATTGTCATCCTCGCATGCATAACATTGGTTTGGGGGCCTTATGCCGATTCACTGCATAATTAAATATGGGGCCCATATGCGGGCAAATCTAGTCTCATATTGGCCTCATTTAAATTTGTGTAGCGAACCGGTACCATCTTCTGCCTTGTTAAACAACATTTAAATTGCGGGGTAGCTAAACAACATGAACCGTCTGAATAACTGTCGGGACCCCGGTTCCGCTTAATATGACCTAATTGCATCGCATCTTGCCATGCCGTACATCATACATGCATCATGCCGATCTTCTGCCGTTGTATTAAATATTCCATCCGGTGTTTATTCTAGTGTTTTGCTTCTTCGCGGATAAGGCCGTTGAGTTGATGTGAGCTTCGCCCCGATCTTCGGTTGAACCTTCGACAATCTTTTCAGGCGAGCATCTCCCCCTTTCTACCTATCTTACTTTTATAGTATTTATTCCCTCCTGTTGATCTATTGCTATCTGTGTTGCGATGCTCTAGTTTCGTACCCGTGATATCCCCTGCAGCCTTATATTGCCTTGGACACATCCTATTACCTGTTGTTTGGTAGATAGTTGGACTTGCGCGTCGTAGTCGCTTGCTCAAGTGCTGTTGCGTGTCGTCAATGCAACAGTTGTTGATGTATTGCCGCATGTTGATGTTGGAGATGATCATAGTTTTACTTATCGTTCACTTTAAATTCCTGTTTAACAACTAAAATTGAAGTAAGCAGAGGCATCGGTGGGTGATAGATAATATTTGGTTTCCGAACGCCCACTTGTGTCCCGTAGGACCCCGAGTACTTGATACATGTTCCTTGATTTATCACGCTATCCACATCCGGGAGGTATATGGGACCCCCCTGAGCCAGAGCTTGATTCAGTCTTATTTCTTGGGGCCACAAACTAGTTTGAGGTTTTATTTACGATCCTGTACTTATGCCATGCTACTTATGTATTTAAATTGTGCGAGGAGCACATCTGTTTAGGATCGTGCACGATTCCGCTGTGTCGACAAGCCTAGTTTTGGGTTCCCGATCGTTTCACCGTCCCCACAACCTTGAGTCCGTCTCGAGCTTGCTTACTTGCTATGGTGTACTTTAAGGTGGCCCCTGAAATATTTCTGAATCCTGTGATTGCTTAGTCGTGAAAGCCTCGTTGGGTTTTGATTTGGTTTTTCCGAGGTTGATCGAGCGTGTGTTGCTATTGGTGCACCCCGGCCGGGTAAAACTTTCTGAAAGCCGTGTCCGCGGATATGGACGACTTGGAGCACAGTATCTCGACCATAGACAAGCATAACTAAAGTTTATTGCTATAAATTTTACTTTATAATGACTAGTAAACAGCTTCACTATAATGGAATGGCTAACAATACTGCCCACAATTGCTTGTTTGGATTGTCGCTTGCGACCATTGTACCTGACTAGTAAATATTGCAACTACAACGGAATGGCTGAATAAAAGTACCAACAACTGCTGGGTTTTGGGTTATCTCATGCTAATGTATTTGACTAGTAAGTGTCGCAACTATAACGGAATGGTTAACTAAAATTGCCCACTGCTTATTTTATCAGGATGACTATCTATACCTGACTAGTAATTGCTGCAACGATAACTGAATAAGTAAAACTGCCAACCGTGTGAGTTCCTCGGTTGACTTCCTCGTTTGGTCTCGAGGGGGAAACGCCAGGATGGGTTTGTTTGATAGTAGTCCCAGGTTGGATCCGAATAGGCCTTTCTTCCTCCTCTCTGATAGTCGCCAGTTGTAACGAGTCTCTATAGGTTGTTTAGTGCATGCTGCCGCCGCCGCTTCAGTCCACCATACCTATGTAGGCGAGGACCGCCGAATTCTAGCCTCGCTGCATCGCCTCAAAGATCGACGCCTCCTCTTTTTCCTTTGCCCTTTGTCGGCACCCCTTTTGTTTAAGTAGGTTTTGAGATCGACGTCGTTAGCAGGGTTATCCTTCCGGCTTGGCCTGGGCAGGGTTATGGACGCCAGTGGTTATTCTTAAGGGCTCTTAGCCCCATTTGCATCTTGTCCGTAGTCGGATGCTCTATCGTTTTCAAGGTGAATTGGATCTTTGTAAATTATATCTGTATTCTTGACTCTTTGAGTCGCTGTTATATATATCTGCCTCAGGTCCCATCGAGGACTGTTGTGTAATGTTATTACTTCGCTTTCCACACGCATGCGAAAGTGCTGGTGGCACCTTTGAATCGCTTTATGCGGGTTTGGCGATTTCGCTAAAACTTGCATAGGGCCGATTCAGGGTGTCTGATCACACACTTAACGTATCTCGACGCTAGGATAGATTGGATAATTGGTTTATGAATTTTTGTTCGGAGTCTCGGATGGGATCCGGGATATCACGAGAGGTTCCGGAATGGTCCGGAGAATAAGATTCATATAAGGCAGTGCAGTTTTTGGAGTTCGGAATTGTTCCGGGTTAATCGGTATTGTACCGGAAGCTTCTAGAACCTTCCGGAAGGGGACCAACGTGGCCCCACCTTACGGGAGGGGGCATGAGCCTATGAGGGAGTGTCCTGGCCGCATTGGGCCAGGGGAACAAGGCCCCATAGGGCCTAGCCGATCCTGGATAAGTTTAAACTCGTTTAAACTAGAGATAGGATTTCTAGATAAGGGAGAGTTTAAATTGTTTAAACTAGAGATAGGCTTGGAGGAGGGGCAAGGGCTGGCCGCCCCCCCTCTATATATAGAGGGGTGGTGCGCCCCCTCCCCACACACACCTCCCTCCAAGCCCTAGTAGCCCTGCTGTCTTCCTCTCTCCCTCCCGACTGCTTGTAGGCGAAGCCCTGCTGCAGAAATTCTCCACCATATACACCACGCCGTCGTGTTGTAGATCCAATCCATCTCTCCACCATACTTGCTGGTCCGAGGAAGGAGGAGACGTCGAGGTGCTGCACATGTGCATCTCACGGAGGCACCGCCACTTGTGGTGCTAGATCGGATCGGATCGCGAGGAGGAGAAGCGAGTACGACTACATCACCCACGTTCCGATTTAACGCTCACGTGCGAATCTTCAAGGGTATGAAGATCTAATCCAATCTCTCTCGTTGATTGCATATCCTAGATTAGATCTTGGCTTTCCCTCTGTTCGCATCCGTAGAAAATTTTGATTTACTATGCCGCGAATCCCTTCAGTGGTATCAGAGCTAGATCTATGCGTAGATGTGTTTCACGAGTAGAACGCAACATGGTTGTTGCGGGCGTTGATGTTTTCTGCAAGCCTCTTGTTTGTGTTCTTCTTATGACGCGGATAGTGAGATTGAAGCGGTCCAGCCAACCTTACGCGACGTCGTCATGACCGGCTCCGCACTTGACGTGTGGCTTGTTCCACACATGCGGTGGATGTCGGTTTCTCACTATAGTTGTCATGGGATTAACACCGAGTTTGGCAACCATAATATCACCGTTGTGCCTTTCCGTAGGTAATAATCGTTCTTAGCATCTACTCCCATAAGCCACGTAAAACATGCAACAACAAAGTAGAGGCGTCTAACTTGTTTTTGCGGAGTGTTTTTCGTGATATGGTATGGCCCAAGATGTGATGTGTATATTGTATGCGATGATCATGTTTTGTAATGTTTCACGACTTGCATGTCGATGAGTACACAACCGCGAAGCCATATGGTTGTCTTTATAATTGTGTATGACCTGCGAGTCAACTTCTTATACGCCATGTAATAGCTTTACTTTATCGCTAAGTAGTTAGCAATAGTTGTAGTTGCTATTCGTGGTGGAGGCAATCATGATGGAGTGATGGAGATCATGCCGAACGCACAAGATGGAGATCATTGCGAGGATTGGCTATACCATTTCACATAAAGTTATATGCATGTGATGTTTATCCCTTTATGTATCTTATTATGCTTAGATCGCGACGGTAGCATTATAAGATGATTCCTCACTTGAAGATCAAGATAAAAACTGTGTTCTCCCCAAGTATGCACCGTTGCGAAAGTTCGTCGTTTCCAAGCATCACGTGATGATCGGGTGCTATAGACTCTACGCTCACATACAACGGGTGCAAGCCAGTTTTGCACACGCAGAAATACTTGGGTCTAGCTTGACGAGCCTAGCATGTACAGACATGGCCTCGGAACAAAGAACCGAAAGGTTAAGCATGAGTCATATGAATGATATGATCGACATTTGTTGTCCACCATTGAAACCCCATCTCTTCTCGTGATGATCAGATTAGGTGTGGTGAATTTGGATCGTGTTCACTAAACAACTTGAGGGATGTTGAATTTAGTGGGAGTTCATCTAGTAATTTGATTAAGTTGAACTACTTATCATGAACATAGTCTAAATTGTACTTGCAAATACTGTAGATCACATGGCCAAATCCAACTTCAACTTCAACGTTTTTGCTGAGAAGGAAAAGCTTAGAAACAATGGGTCTAACTTCACCAATTGGTTCCGCAATCTAAGAATCATTCTGTCAAGGACAAAAGGACTATGTCCTTAGGAAAGCGTTAGGTGACCCCCGCTGAATCGCTACTTACCGATGAGAAAGCTGTCTATCGGCAAGAAAGATGATTATGGTGTGATTAAGAGCACCATGTTGTTTGCTATGGAACCGAACTTCAAAATCGTTTTGAAACCTATCCTGCCCTTTGAGATTCTCGAGGAGCTGAAAACCATGTTTCAGACTCAGGCCCATTCTGAGAGATATGAGATCTCCGAGAAGTTCTTTAACTGCAAGATGGAGGAATGGAGTTCCGTTAGTGAGCACGCCATAAAGATGTCGGGCTACACTCAACGCCTTGAGCAACTGAATGCACGATTCCGAGGAGCTCAAGATTGATGTGGTTCCAATCACTCCTCCCAGCTACAAAAGTTTTGTAGTGACTCATAATCGATTGGTTCCATCGATATGATCACCGAGCTCTTCGCAAAGCTTAAAGGAAGTGGACATCAAGAAGGATAATCATGTGTTGATGGTCAACAAACCATCCTTTAAGAAAGGTAAGGAGCAAAGAAACCTTCAAGAAGGGCGTGCCGCAATGCCCTCCGAGAAGAAGCTCAAGTCTGGCCCTAAGCCGATTAATCGAGTGCTTCTATTGCAAGGACAAGGGTCACTAGAAGCGAATCGTCCAAGTACTTAGCGCATAAGAAGGCTGGCACCATCAAAGGTATATTTGATATACATGTTATTGATGTTTTCCTTACTAGCCCTCGTTGTAGCGCCGGGTATTTGATACGTTCGCTTGCTAATATTTGTAACTCAAACAGAGCTACGGAATAGACGGCGGCTTGAGGGATGAGGTGACGCGCGCTGGCAACGGATCAAGAGTTGATGTGATGGCCGTCGACATGCTCTCCTTAGTTTTACCTTCGGATTAGTTTTAAACCTTAATAAATGTTATTATGTGCTGCGTTGAGCATGAACATTATTTCGGATCGTGTTTATTGCAAGACGGTTATTCATTTAAATCGGAGAATAATGGTTGTTCTATTTATATGAGTAACATCTTTTATGGTCATGCACCTCTTGTAAATGGTTTATTTCTTCTAAATCTCGAAAGGGATGAAACACACATCCATAACATTGAGGCTAAAAGATGCAAAGTAGATAGTGATAATACTACTTATTTGTGGTAATCGCTGCTAGGTCATATTGGTGTAAAGCGATGAAGAAACTCCATTCGATGGACTTTTGGAGTCACTTGATTTTGAATCATTTGACACATGCGAACCATGCCTCATGGGCAAGATGATCAAAACCCTGCTCTCCGGTATGATGGAGCGAGCAACGGACTTGTTGGAAATCATACATACCGATGTATGCGACCGATGAGTGTTTCGACGGTGGATATCGCTATTTTCTCACTTTTACCGATGACTTAAGTAGATATGGGTATATCTATTTAATGAAACATAAATCTGAAACGTTTGAAAAGTTCAAAGAATTTCGAATGAAGTGGAGAACCATCGTAATGTAAAGATTAAGTTTCTATGATCCGATCGTGGAGGTGAATATTTGAGTTATGATTTTCTCACGCATCTTAAAGCAAGTGGAATCGTTTCACAACTCACGCCACCCTAACACACCAAGCAATGGTGTGTCTGAACGCCGGAATCGAACCCTATTAGATATGGTCCGATCAATGATGTCTCTTACTGATTTGCCGTTATCATTTTGGGGTTATGCATTAGAAACCGCTGCATTCACTTTAAATAGGGCTCCATCTAAATCCGTTGAGACGACACCGTATGAACTGTGGTTTGGTGCTAAACCTAAGTTGTCGTTTCTTAAATTTTGGGGATGCGAAGCTTACATCAAGAAGTTGATGCCGGACAAGCTCGAACCCAAAGCGGAGAAATGCGTCTTCATAGGATACCCTAAGGAAACCATTGGGTATACCTTCTATCACAGAACCGAAGGCAAAGTGTTTGTCACAAAGAACGGTTCCTTTCTTGAGAAGGAGTTTCTCTCGAAAGAAGTGAGTGGAGGAAAGTAGAGCTAGACGAGGTTATTGAACCTTCTCTTGAATTGGAGAGTAGCGCAGCACCTGAAATTGTTCCAGTGCCGCCTGCACCAACAATAGAGGAAGCTAATGACAAGGATCATGAAGCTTCGGACGATGTCACATCGAACGTCGCAGGTCGACAAGGTCGCGTGCCCCTCCTGAGTGGTACGGCAACCCTGTCTTGACTGTCTTATTGGTAGAAGACAGTGAACCTACGAACTATGAGGAAGCGATGATGAGCCCAGACTCTAAGAAGTGGCTGGAAGCCATGAAATCCGAATTGGGATCCATGAGCGAAAACCAAGTATGGACTTTGGTGGACCCTCCTAGCGACCGAAAGGCCGCTGAGTGCAAATGGATATTCAAGAAGAAAACGGACGCGGATGGTAATATTACCGTCTATAAAGAACGGCTTGTCGCAAAAGGTTTTCGACAAGTTCAAGGTGTTGACTACGATGAGACTTCTCTCCCGTAGAAATGTTTAAGTCCATTCGGATTTTATTAGCAATTGCTGCGTTTCATGATTATGAAATATGGCAGATGGATGTCAAGACTGCTTTCCTCAATGGAAACATTGATGAAGAGTTGTATATGATGCAACCCGAAGGTTTTGTCGATCCTAAGGATGCTAGTAAAGTATGCAAACTTCAGCGTTCCATTTATGGACTAAAGCAAGCATCTCGGAGTTGGAACCTTCATTTTGATCAAGTGATCAAGAGTTTTGGATTTGTTCCAAATTGCTATGAAGCTTGTATCTACAAGAAAGTGAGTGGGAGCTCGGTGACGTTTCTGGTACTATATGTGGATGACATATTGATTATTGGAAATGACATCAACATGCTTAACGATGTGAAGAGTTATTTGAACAAATGTTTTTCAATGAAAGACCTAGGTGAAGCTGCTTATATATTGGGCATCAAAATCTATAGAGATAGACAAAGACGCCTGATAGCTTTAAGCCAGAGTACATACCTAGACAAAGTTCTGAAAAGGTTCATAATGGATAAGGCAAAGAAAGGTTCAGTGCCTATGTTGTCAGGTAAGATATTGAGCAAGGCTCAGTGTCCAGCTACGGTAAATGATAGGGAAGCTATGAGCAAAGTGCCTTATGCCTCGGCCATAGGTTCCATCATGTATGCCATGTTGTGTACTAGACCGGATGTGTCCAATGCTCTTAGTTTGTGAGCAGATATCAAAGTGATCCAGAGTGGAACATCGATGTCGTGAAGAACATCCTAAAGTACCTAAATAGAACTAAAGAAATGTTCTTAGTCTATGGGGTGATGAACAGCTTGTCGTAAAGGTTACGTCGATGCTAGTTTCGACACCGACAAGGATGATTCTAAATCTCGGACATGATACGTTTATATTTTGAATGGAGGAGCTGGAGTCGAGAAGCTGCAAGCAAAGCGTGATCGCGATCTACATGAGAAGCGGAATACATGTCCGCAGGTTGCCAAGTGAAGGAGTTTGGATCGAAACTTCATCATCGAGCTTGGGGTGGTTCCAAGTGCATTGGACCCACCGGAGATATTGTGTGACAACACTTGCGCCATAGCACTCGCTAAGGAACCAAGATATCATCCAAAGACCAAGCATATCAACTGCAAGTTTCATATAATCCGAGATTATATAGCGTATGGAGATCCAATATTAAAGTACATACGGATCCGAATGTCGCAGATCCATTGACTAAACCTCTTCCACGTAAAACATGATCAACACCTCGCCATGGGTGTGATATTGTTTCCAAATGTAAACTAGATTATTGACTCTAGTGCAAGTGGGAGATTGGAATTATGCCCTAGAGGCAATAATAAAGATGTTATTATTATAATTCTTGTTCATGATAAAGTTTATATTCCATGCTAGAATTGTATTAAGCGGAAACTTTAATACTTGTGTGGTTTGTGAACAACACCGTGTCCCTAGTACGCCTCTATGGACTAGCTCATTGATCAATGATGGTTAAGGTTTCCTAACCATAGACATGAGTTGTCAATTGATAATGAGATCATATCATTGGGAGAATGATATGATGGATGACCCAAACTAAGCGAAGCAATTAGATCGTTCATCGTGTTCATCTTTGCGAAGCTTTTCCTATGTCAAATATTGTATTCCTTAGACCATGAGATAATACAACTCCCCAGTATCGGAACAAAGCTTTGAGGTCATCAAACGTCATCCTATGAGAGGGTGATCATAAAGGTGTCTCTCGTGTGATCGGAAAGTATCATTGGGTTGTATGTATCGATATGGATTTGTCCTCCCAAGTCGGAGAGATATACGGGCCCACTGAATCGATATCAACACCGCTTGCAAGCATGTGGTTAAGGAGTTAATCACAAAGTGATATCGGATTACGAACAGTAAAGTACTTGTGAACGAGATTGAACTAGGTATGACGGCAACGATTGAATCTCGCAAGTAAAATATCGCGAGACAAAGGGAATATATATATGGGATTGATTGAATCCGGCATCGTGGTTCATCGATATGATCATCGATGAATGTGGAGTCAATATGGGTGCCCAGACCCCGCTGTTGATTATTGGTAGAAGATCATGTCTGCATATTCTCGAACCCGCAGGGTCACACACTTAACGTATCTCGACGCTAGGATAGATTGGATAATTGGTTTATGAATTTTTGTTCGGAGTCTCGGATGGGATCCGGGATATCACGAGAGGTTCCGAAATGGTCCGGAGAATAAGATTCATATAAGGCAGTGCAGTTTTTGGAGTTCGGAATTGTTCCGGGTTAATCGGTATTGTACCGGAAGCTTCTAGAACCTTCCGGAAGGGGACCAACGTGGCCCCACCTTCCGGGAGGGTGCATGGGCCTATGAGGGAGTGTCCTGTCCGCATTGGGCCAGGGGCACAAGGCCCCATAGGTCCCAGCCGATCCTGGATAAGTTTAAACTCGTTTAAACTAGAGATAGGATTTCTAGATAAATGAGAGTTTAAATTGTTTAAACTAGAGATAGGCTTGGAGGAGGGGCAAGGGCTGGCCGCCCCCCCTCTATATATAGAGGGGTGGTGCGCCCCCTCCCCACACACACCTCCCTCCAAGACCTAGTAGCCCTGCTGCCTTCCTCTCTCCCTCCCGACTGCTTGTAGGCGAAGCCCTGCTGCAGAAATTCTCCACCATATACACCACGCCGTCGTGTTGTAGATCCAATCCATCTCTCCACCATACTTGCTGGTCCGAGGAAGGAGGAGATGTCGAGGTGCTGCACGTGTGCATCTCACGGAGGCACCGCCACTTGTGGTGCTAGATCGGATCGGATCGCGAGGAGGAGAAGCGAGTACGACTACATCACCCACGTTCCGATTTAACGCTCATTGTCTAATCTTCAAGGGTATGAAGATCTAATCCAATCTCTCTCGTTGATTGCATCACCTAGATTAGATCTTGGCTTTCCCTCTGTTCGCATCCGTAGAAAATTTTGATTTACTATGCCGCGAATCCCTTCAGTTTTAAGCATTGACAGAAGCTCGGGGAGAGACTTCTTCATGCCTTGCATATTATAGTTCATCACGAAGCTCTTATAGCTAGGTGGCAGAGACTGCAGAACACGATGGATGCCTAAGTCAATGGGAATCGATATTCCCAAGGACACAAGCTTATCGGCGTAACCCGACATCTTGAGTACATGCTCACTAACGGAGCTGTGCTCTTCCATCATGCAGCTAAAGAAATTTTCTGCGTTGTAGCTCTCTAAGAAGCATGTGTCGAAAATCATTTTCAACTCACCCATTGTATCAAATGCATTGCTGTTTTCGAAACGCTTTCGAAGTTCCGGCTCTAGCCCATACAATATGCCGCAATGAACTAAGTTGTGGTCCTCCTGACGAGTCTGATAGACATTCTTCTCCTCGTCAGGGGCATCATCTAAAGGTGGGGGGCCTAACGGCGCTTCTAGCACATATTGCTTTTGTGCAGCAGAGAGGAGAATCCTCAAATTCATGGCCCATTCGGTAAAGTTGCTACCGTTCGTTGCTAGTTTCTCTTTCTCCATGAACACATTGAAATTAAAAGCAGGTGGTGCCATCTACAACAGAATTTGTAAAGTTTAGACTAAGTGTATGATAGATTGAGTTCAACTAATCTATATTACGAATGAACTCCCACTCAAAAACGACATCCCTCGTGTCTTTTTGGTGATTACATGAACCAAATCCACTACACCAAGTCCGATCATTACGTGAGTCGGTATAGCTTCAAAGGCGAGCATCAAATGGGCATCATATCAACTATATGACTCATGCTTAACCTTTCGGTCCGTGTTCCGAGGCCATGTCTGTACATGCTAGGATCGCCAAGTTAGAACCTTAGTATTCGCTTGTGTAACTGTTTTACACCCGAAATATGGTCGTGGATCCAAGAACACCCGATCATCACGTGATGTCTTGGAGAGACAAAAACATAATTGGTGCATACTAAAGGAAGAACACATTCTTATCTTGATATTTAAGTGAGGGATCATCTTATTATGCTAACAAAGCGCTAAACAAGCAATATAAGATGCTATCAAATATCATATGTTTATTAGTGAAATTATATGGTTCCCGCAGATGATCTCTATCATGTGCATCGTGGTATGATCACTATCATACCTATATGTGTAAATCCAAGGTCTATGGATTTTACACGCTATGTGTGTTGTAAGAGTATCATCTCATACTTCTACTTACAACACTACCATATCATAGCACTATCCCAGCAACAATCTAAACTAGACGCCTCTAATTTATCCATTGCAAGTTTTACGTGGCTTAGGGCTTTCGAGATAGAACCGTTCTTACCTACGAACATGAACCACAACGAGGATAATCAAATTGTTGACAACTCGCTTGCAAAATAGATATTGACTATAGTAGGAGAGACAGACACCCGCTAGCCACTTATGCAAACTAGTTGCAAGTCAAGCATGGAACATGCCTCATGTGCGAGGACATGTAAAGTTTGTCTGGGCCGCTTCATCCCACTATGCCACCAATATCCAAAATTACAACAAAGGAGCAACAACATGATCATCATCGCCCACATACTCATATGTGTACTACCCGTGTAAAGTATCTACGCATAGATCCGGCTCTGATACCACTGTAGGGTTCGCAGCATAGAAAACAAATTTTTTCCTATGATGTGAACTATATACCAAGATCTATCTACTAGATACAAACAACGGGCGGATGTATATCCGTAGAGAACATACCCTTGAAGACCGGCAAAGCTTAACGAGTTCAACTCATGGTTGATGTAGACGATCTCTTGCCGATCTCAAGATCGAGAGGAAGTCCTAGCGCCGCAAATCAGCAGCGCATCCGTGCTCGCACACACGTTCGAGGCACCGAGCAACCTCCGCCTCCTCGCTCCAGCGATGCAGCGGAAGCACAACTCTTTCTTGCCGAATAGCCACCGGGAACATGTATCTCGCTAGTCCGAGACCATGGGGGATAAATTCTAGAGGAGGAGAGAGATCCTTCACGAGGAGGTGTGAGAGACAAGTGAGGAGGGGGGCTCCTTTTATAGGAGGAGGGGGGCACCCAAGGGGGTGGCCGGGCATGGGGCTGCCCTACCCTCCTTCATTCATGTGGGTGGACACTCCACTCACAAAATGCCCTTTAAATTCCCTCCACTCAAAAGTCCACTCAAATTCCCATTAAATTTCCACCAAATTTAATGCAAACTCTCATTAAATAAAACTCTTTTATTTTATTCAGAATTTTGTCAATTACATTAATGACAAACATTCACAAATAACCCCTTGATAGAATTCTATTTCACATGCATAACCACTTTATGCAATTTCACCCGAAAACCTGTTTCGGTATCTAGTGAAATAAATTCCTGCGCTTGTTCATTCTTTCGGCATAAAACATTTGCTCCAATTGGATGTCGGTGTCTCTTAAGTGTGTCACCCTACGGTTTGTGAATAATGCGGACATGATCGAGACCCCTCTCAGGTCAATAATCAGAAGCGGGATCTGGAGACCCATACTGACTCCCACACATTCAACGATGACTTTCTTGTGATCGTCGGAACCTTTTATGCTAGTATATTAATCCCTTTGTTTCACGATATATTACATGTCCGAGATTAGATCGTCGGTATCTCCATACCTAGTTTGATCTCGTTACCGACATGCACTCTTTTCTCGTTCCTGTGATATAACATTCTAGTGATCAAATCACTTGCTTGCAAGCTAATCAATGTGATATCACCGAGAGGGCCCAGAGTATATCTATCCGTCACCGGGATGAACAAATTCCACTCTCGATCCATGAGCCTCAACATAACACTTTATTAGTTCTGAATCCATCTTTATAATCACCCTGTTATGGTGTGACGTTTGATGTTATCAAGAAACTCTTCCGGTGTTAGTGATTGACATGATCTCATGGTCTAAGGATTAGGATCACGTAAGTTGTTATAGCAATATAAACTCAATGACTTTGATCGTAATGCTATACTTGGTGAATGTTCATCACACCATTACACTAATGTTGTGATCCCGTTATTAACAACATCCAATGTCCATGATCAGGAAACCTTGATCATCTTGTTAATCAACGAGCTAGTTTATGAGAGAGGCATAACTAGGAACTTTCTGTTTGTTTATTAAACACACATGTATTAACGTTTCCGTATTAATACAATTATAGCATGCAAAATAAACATCTATCATATACTTGGAATACACATAATAAACACTCTATTATTGCCTCTTAGGGCATATTCCCTTCAGGGAGGGGGTGACGGCGCCTCGCCAGGGTACGGGTCAGGATGATGGCCCCTCCTGGCGCGAGGATCGGGCATCTGGGCCCCTTCCCGTGGAGGTGGTCGTGCATCGGGATGGTGAGCTGGATGGAGCTGCGATGCCCAAGAAGAAGAAGAGAAAGTCCAAGAAGAAGAAGAGCTCGGCTTCGATGTCCGCGGGGCCCTCGGCAGTGCCTGCCCCTGCCCCCGGTGTGCTGGGAGCCCATCCTGGGGCGCCGCTGGCTATGGGGGGCAACGTCCTGTTGGATGCGACCATTCCCCATCGCCGGGAGGCTCTGGAGTACTACGGCCATGGGGTGGACGACTATTCTATTTCATCGATATGGGAGGCGTGCAGATGACCGTCCCGGAGACCCTCGCGATGGTGACGATCCTCCCGTCCTAGGATCCCTCGCTCGAGATGGAGGTGACGGAGGGCTTGATCCAGGAGGAGCTCCGTGCGGTGCTGCCGGTCCATGAGTGGGCGGTGCACCGGGTCTCGGCATCCAATTTCACCGTGCACTTCCCATCCGTGGCGATCCTACGCATGTGCGCCTGCGGCACGTCCTTCACCCTGCCGATCCACCAGCTGAACGTCTCCATATAGCCTTCCTCAGCCGCTCAGGAGTTGGTGGCCTCCCTCTTGGAGGTGTGGGTGCGTCTGACCAGAGTTCCCCATGAGGCCCGGAGTCGAGAGGTGGTGGCCCTCTTATCCCAGACTGTGGGAAAGCTCACTGAGGTGGACGCGGGCTCGCTGCCGGGGCACGGGCCGATTCGTCTGCGACTGCTCTGCCCAGACACCTCAATATTCTCGGTCTCCCTGCCTCGCGTCTTCTTAGACCGGGTGGGCAGGGACCTCCTGGTGGAGCTTGACGAGGAGGTGTCCGCCTCGGGGTCTCCTCCCGCGTCCCCCCTCCATCCCCGTCCGCCGCTAATGATGGCACGAGGATGGGAGGTGGGGGTCCGAGGACGGGGGGCTCGTGGGGCTCGGACGACAGTGATTTCGGGTCTGACCCGGAGTCCCCGCTGACCACTGACACTTTGCCCCCCACTGCCTCCGAAAGGGGGCGCTAGGGGGGGGGGGGGCTCCTCCCACCTCAGGGCCGATGGTCTCCCAGGAGCCGACCCCATTCTTCCCTCGAAGGCGTCCCCTGTCCCTGAGCCGTCCAAGCTGGCCCTGGTGGACGCCCCACACTGCTTCCGCCCCGACCCTCCTGCGCCTCTCGACCTCAACATCTCTCAGTACGGCTCCAACCTCACCTTGGTGCCTGATCCGCGTCCTGATTCCTCTCCCGCCGTGCTGCTGACTTCCAAGGAGGAGACCTCGGGGAGTGTGGTGCTGATGGTGTGCTCCCCCTAGTCCCCACGGTCACTTGGGGTGGTCTGCGACTCCCTCGCCTCGGACACGCCTGACCCGTCGGCGTCAGCAGCCGGCGCGTCCGACTCCGACTCCCCCGTGGCTACCATCAAGCTGCGTCGTACGTAGACCCCCAGGCCTCCTCCCCCACGCCCTCCCGCCATAGTGTCCGTCTGGCGGGCGCGAGGGTAGGCGCGTGGCTGTGAGGGGTTCTGGAAGAAGCGGCGGACGCGGTGCTGCAGGATGGAGGCGGCGGTGCTCAATCTACGTGCTCGTCGGCTTTGAAGGTCGGCACACTCGATCTGTTCACCGGGAACCGGCCGGAGATGTGGGGATCGTTGTGTCGGCTTTAATAAAGGGGGTGGTCCTTGGGTTTCTTTCGCGCGAAGACGAAAAGCTGCTTGATGTCTGCCCTCTGATCTGGTCTGGAGAGGCGAGTTTCGGAAGGCTCCGCCCACGAACTCCCATGGGCGTATCATGCCTGGAGATTGCTAGATCGGAAGGTATTCGGTCGTGCGTATCTTGTTTTTATGGTCGTTTGGTTTCAGCAGGAGCGTTGCGAAGCTCTGCTGTTTGTTCCCACCAAGTGCCATTCAACGAGCCATGGTGAATTCAGATGCAGAGAATGTCAGGAAAACAGAAATATGAGGGTAGCGATGTTGATTTTAGTTTTTGTAGCGATGGAGGACTAGTTGCGTGATCTGAGACTCGCAGCAACGACTGTTTGTGGAGGAAGAAAACACATGAGGTGTTCTCAGTCTTACCTTGTAGGGTAAAAATCTAAGGTCCGGCCTTAACTGGTTGTGTCTGACAATGACCTTGTTGAAGGCATTGTTTTGCGAAGGAATTTCTCCAGGGTGAAAACCTATGATCTTTGATCGGGCAACAACGCCGCTTGGGCACTATTTCTTTTTTGAAGACATTGCTATTGGAGTAGAGGACTATTAGTGTTGTTCTGGTGGTGTCAGTGTCGTTGCTTTGATAAATAGTTCTCTGTAGCTGGACTTTTTGTTTAATTTTTATTTCTTTTTTCTGGCCGTGTGCATCCGTAAGGCCGTTAGGGCATGCGTTGTTGCAGAGGCTGGATGTAATTTATATCCCTGTGATATTAATATATACTATTTTCTAAAAAAGAACAAAAAATGGTAAAAAAAATTCTTACGTCATTCCGTTATGGTGAATCAATATATTTAGCAGCCACTGGTGGAAAACAGGGTTGTAGTCCCGGGCCGCAACGGGCTCTAGTCCCGGTTTTGGGCCCGAGACTGCGAAAACGGGACTAGAGCCCTCCCTCTAGTCCCGGCTCGCTACGGCCCGCGACTGATAACAGCCACATGGCAGTTTCAGCGCCGCGGGGGGCGGAAACCCTCTAGTCCCGGGCCGTAACACCACCCGGGACTATAAGGTTTCTGCCAAGAGAATTGTGTTTCTCCGCACATGTAGATTGTGTATTTCTTTTTTTGCCATTTCCTTCCTTTTTCGTTTTGTGTTTCACTATAATTTCAAACATATATTTAAGTACACATATTCTACGCTAGTACATACACAGTACACGTTGATGCATCTATATAATTAATCGATCCCTTGCAAGCATACATTGATGATATATATATCAAAAGAAAGAAATGTTTTGAAATTACATGGTCATTGATGAATATATATATCATATCATCTACATGGAGATCGCTAAGGCAAATCGAGTTCCACGTCATCCGTATAATGATCTCCATGTACATCAAGGACTTCCTTCATCATAAATCCCACCAACTCCTCTTGAATTGCTCTTATGCGCTGGTCTGGCTCTAGTTTCTCCTGCAAATAATAAATATAATGTGAATCAACTTTCTGCTCATTGGTCAATTCACAGATGTACTCGCAGACGTAGTATCCATATAAATGAGTTCCCGATGGCTGCTGTAAACTCTTCACCATTTTATAAGTTAGCTCCTCTTTGAATGGACCTGGTATTTTCTCTCTGAACCGTGTCCAACACCTACTCGGCAAAGAAAATAAACAAAGGAGTTATTAGTTACTTGATATCAGAAAATGAATGAAAGAGGACGATATAATGCGATAATTATTGAAATTACTTATGGAGCATTGCTTTCATGTTGCTCCACCGCTCTTGGTCCCAACTTAATGAGTCGTGGACTTCAACTAGGGAGTTGTCAACTTGAATGTTTAACAAGATCAAGTGGAATCCGCGGACGTTTACATAAGCATACATGCATAGCTCATCGAGTAAGCAAACATAAAATATGTACAAGATATAAACACTCACTTGAAGTTGTAAGGAAATAATATTTCCTTAACAAAATTATTCTCGGTTAAGAACCTGCACAGGTCTTCCTCCACGTCCTTGGGGTAATTATTTAACATATATTCATTAACGATATAAGGGTCAATGAACCCAACGTCGTATCTTCTAACTCTTTTGCATTCAAGCATCTTCATTCTGCAGAATATAATATCATCATACAAAAGGATATATGGTTAGGATAATATATTAAATGCAATGAACAAGCTGAGCTACAAACTTAATTATAGAAATAAATCACTTACAGACAGTAGCAACCAATGATAGATTTGTCGAGGGCGCGCTGGTTGTATAACTGAAATAGTTCGGTCATTTGAACCTGTATCAAGTATGGTTTGAAGTGATGCTCCTTTCTAACGTCCACCGGAAACCAATATTTCTGATGCTTTTTTTCTGCTTGCTCCAGGTAGACAAGGTAAAGCAGTGCCGATCGCCACCTTGAAGGACATGTTGTTCATTGGCTGATGTAGCTCACATTGTGCCATCTCTCTGACATCATCCACGGGGTAGTGAGGAGCCGGTGCATCATCCAGCAGTGCTTGATCATCAGCCCGGACCTCCGTGGAAGCCACGCTGCTTCTCGCTGGCTAAGATCCAATGCAGGATCATCAGCCTGCGGGTGAGTTGACGACGGTGGACTTTGTCTAATTTCTTGCATTAGGTTCTTCAGATCAACTAGGTCTTGCTCTACCCTAGAGATCCATTCTGCCTCCTGGTCCTTCTTTCTCTGACGGCTTGTGTAACTAGCATCGTACTGAGGAAACCCTTTCTTCCAGGAGACACCAGCGCCTTTGCCTCGTGTTCGTCCTCCCTTTTCAGGATTCCCTAGGGCGCGTGTCAGATCGTCGTTCTCTCTCTCGGGACGAAACAATCCCTTTTGAGCATTGTTCATTGCTTGAACAAGGTCTTCAGAGGGCTTTAGAATTTTTTCTAGGTCCCTGTTTTCCCTGTTTCTGGGTCCAACGATCCCCCGTGCCCGTACCACCAATGCTTTGACCTCTCGGTCCATCCATCTGTACCAAGAGTGACGCCTCTAGCCCTCATTTTCTTCTCCATAGTTTCCCACTTAGGGACGACACTCTTGTAGCGACCTGTCCCCATTTTATGATGGTATTTCTTTTGGGCAGCATTTAACGCGTTCTTTGCCGACTTTGCCTTTGTTCTATCAGATTACTTGTACTGTACAAAATCAGGCCACTGTTCTCTCAACTTCTCGTTTACTCCTTTGAAGTCTGGAGTTTTCTTTTTTCGTGACATATTTCGCGTATAAACCTTTCTTGTGGTTCCGGTACAGTTCAGCCATCTTGCTCAGATCCCACTCCTTGACTTTTGCTCCATTTTCAAGCCCACCCGGTCTTGGGGTAATACCATCTACCTCAAATTCTTCACACTCTGGAGGTAGTATGAAATGCGCTATGAGCTTCTGCCAAAGGTCATCTTTGGCATCATCGGTGACATACCTGTTGGATTCTTCACCGGGTTTCTTTGACTAATTCCATTCTTCGATGGTGATCGGCAGGTTGTCCCTAACAAGCACCCCACATTGATTTATAAAAATCCTTCGGTGCTTCTCTGGAGCAATCGGTTCACCATCATCATCTATTTCTTCGATGGTGAACCTCTGATTACCATCCAACTTTTTGTTCGGCCCTCGTTTCGTTCGAGCTGTCGATTGCTTCGATCCGATGGGCTAAAAGAAGAGAGAGTGATTAATATATATCTAGATCGGTTAATGAATAGAGGTAACACGAGGCTTTATATATATATATATATATATATATATATATATATATGTACCTCGCCGAATCCTATCGAGGGGCCATCATTATGGTTGTTATTTGTTTGCCCTTCGTCCATCCGGTCTTCCCCTTGGTACATTAGGTTTTCCTCTGGTCAATCACCGGATGGATTCAGATATGAGGATATCTCTTTCTTGAGCAAAATATCTTCGCCGGTAGTAATATTAAGAGGAATTTCACCTCTTATCATGCCCTGAAGAAAACCTTCACCGATGCGACCAGGATCTTCAGATGGATCCATGACTTAATTATCTATAACAAAAAGAGAGTTAAAAAGGTTAGAAAAAACAATAACCCTAATAACTAAAACAAAAAAAAACAATAACCCTAATAACACAAATTAATAACCCTAATATTATTTGCGGTAAAACAATAATCCTAATAATTAATACAAAAAAAATAATAACCCTAATTAATAAACCTAATATTATTTGTGATAAAACAATAATCTTAATAACTAAAACAAAAAAACAATAGCCCTAATATTTTTTTAGTAAAACAATAATCCTAATAACTAAAAAAAAACCTAATATTATTTGTGGTAAAACAATAATCCTAATAACTAAAACAAAAAAACCCTAATATTAATTGTGATAAAACAATAATCCTAATTATAATAATCCTAATATTATTTGTGGTAAAACAATAATCTTAATAACTAAAACCCTAATTAATAACCCTAATATTATTAACCCTAATTAATAACCCTAATATTATTTGTGGTAAAACAAAAAATAACTAAAACAATATATTCCTAATAAATAAAACAAAAGAATAACTAAAACAATAATCCTAATCCTAATCCTAATTCTAATATTTTAATTAAAACAATAATAACTAAAACAATAATCCTAATACTAATCCTAATAACTAAAACAATAATCCTAATCCTAACTAAAAACAATAATTCTAATAATAACCCTAGCTAATATCTTGTGGTAAAAAAAACCACACCCGACCTCGAGCTCACCGACGCCGACGCGCGACATCACGTGACGGCGAGGCGTACGCGCGACAACATGTATATGAAACGTCGGAGCGGCAGAGCACGCACGGCCGGAGATGTGGGCGGCGGCGCGGTGGAATCGGCGGCCGGGCAACACCTCCCCTGCGTCTTCGACGCTTCGTCTTCGTCTGCTTTGTCGAGAAATGCTAAGTGCTAGGAGGCACGTGGAATATATACAGACGAACCTTTAGTCCCGGGCTAAGCCATCGCCCGCGACTAGAGGGTCTCTAGTCCCGCGCCATGGCTTAACCTGCGATTAAGGCCCCCCTTTAGTCCCGGGTTAAGCCACAGCCCGGGACTAGAGTGTATTTTTCGTCCGCTTCGTTTTCACGCGCGCAGACACCCTCTAGTTCCAGGTCGAGCCACGGCCCGGGAAAATTATTTTAAATTTTTTCTTTTTTAATTCAAATCAAATATAAAACTTTGGAAAATCATATGTTTTATTGTAAAAATCCAAATAAAACAAATAATATGTCTATTATTATTAGAAAAATATAAAGAGTCTTAATATAATATCCATATATCTGTTTGCATCATTTATAAATTATTTCATTTGTAAATTTTATTTTTTAATTCAAATCAAATATAAAACTTTGGAAAATCATATCTTTTATTGTAAAAATCCAAATAAAACAAATAATATGTCTATTATTATCAGAAAAATATAAAAAATCTTAATATAATATCCATATATCTGTGTGCATCATTTATAAATTATTTCATTTGTAAATTTTCTTTTTTAATTCAAATCAAATATAAAACTTTGGAAAATCATATCTTTTATTGTAAAATCCAATTAAAACAAATAATATGTCTATTATTATCAGAAAAATATAAAGAATCTTAATATAATATCCATATATCTGTTTGCATCATTTATAAATTATTTCATTTGTAAATTTTCTTTTTTTAATTCAAATCAAATATAAAACTTTGGAAAATCATATCTTTTATTGTAAAAATCCAAATAAAACAAATAATATGTCTATTATTATCAGAAAAATATAAAGAATCTTAATATAATATCGATTTAGTCCCCGTTGTAGTCACTAACCGGGACTAAAGATATTTCCCGCCATTTCCCATCGGGAAATCATATCTTTAGTCACAAACCGGGACTAAAGATATTTCCCGCCATTTCCCACCGCTTCCCGCCAAGTTTTCCCGCCCTTTCCTTTTTACGAGAGCTTTTATTCCCGGTTGTAGTCACTAACTGGGACTAAAGATATTTCCCGCCATTTCCCAAAGCTTCCCGCCAAGTTTTCCCACCCTTTCCCTCTATATCTAGGGCGATCGCGCCATGGCTATCCACACATCCACACCTTCCTCTCTTAGAACAATGGACAACGCCTACTGGGCCATTCTAACCCTCGAGGAGACCGAGGCGCTGTGCGCCTCCAACTACCCTGTCCGGGCTACTGGCCGCCATGCCGGATCTTTGGCCGAGGGGTTCCTGTCCCTCAAGGTTCCGCACGCCAGGCGACCATCATGAACCACTTCTACCACGATCTCACGCCGGAGCAGCGGATGGATCCCTAGTGGTATCCCGACAACTACGACACCTGGAATGCCTTCTTCGCTAATAGGCGAGAAAGGGAGCTCGCCAGGTACGAGGGTGATGGCCCGCCCTCGGTGAACCACAACGAAGCCGTCCGCCGTAAATGTAGAGGAGGTGTTGGCATTCTCAACCTTAAAATTCAGAATGAAGGTCTGTTGCTTAAATTCCTGCATAAGTTCTATAATAAGGATGACACACCTTGGGTCTCCCTAGTATGGAATGCATATTACAACAACATTGTTCCCCATGCTTCTGGACCCTGTGGCTCTTTCTGGTGGAGAGATGTTTCTAGGCTTTCACATTTATTCAGAGGAATAGCTAAAAGCTCTATTGGTAATGGGGCTACCACACTGTTTTGGAAGGATCAATGGTCTGTAACCATCCTAGAAGAGAGTCACCCAACCATTTACTCTTATGCTAGGAAGGAAGATATCTCATGTGAGTTTCTTATAGCGATAGTTTGACACAACTCTTTTATCTCCTTTATCACTGAAGCATTAATAATCGAGGGACATTCAAAATAGTCAGAGAAATTGAACTAAGAGAACATTCACATGACACTTGGAGCTATGTTTGGGGGACAAAGAATTCACTTCCAAAAATATTATCAATACAATTTCAGAAATATAAATCCACACATATCCTTTAAATGGTGTGGAAATCAAGTGTACAAAAAAGTGAAGTTCTTTGGGTGGTTACTTCTTCTGACAGTTGAATACAAGAAACATGTTAAGAAGAAGACATTATGCATTGGGGATGGATATGATTGTTTTATGTGTAATCACAATCTTGAGAAACAATTGAACACTTGTTTTTCATTGCCCATTTAGCCAAGATTGCTGGAGTTCAATTAACATCTCTTGGGCTATGAATAACTCTAGACTCCAGATCATTGAGCAAGGAAAAAAGAGTTGGAATAAAAAGCTGTTTATGGAAATCACCTTGCTGGGCTCTTGGAACATCTGGAAAGAGAGAAACAATCTCTGGTTTAATAACATACAACCCTCAGTTCAGGTTTGGAAATCAAGATTTTCTGCTGATCTGTCACTACTGATTCATAGGACTAAAGAGGAGCTACATCCACTTATCAAGAGCATTATTCATAGTTTGTAAACCTTCTTGTACTCCTAGATTTAACTTTTCTAACTTTTTAGAGTCTCTCCCCCTTCCTCTGTCTCTGTGTAAATATGGAACCTTACTGATTCTGACCCATTATTAATGAAAATGAGGCAGTAGGAGACTTTCCTACTGTTATTATCCTCAAAAAAAAGCCTTAAGTTCCAAATGTAGAGGAGGTGTTGGCATTCTCAACCTTAAAATTCAGAATGAAGGTCTGTTGCTTAAATTCCTGCATAAGTTCTATAATAAGGATGACACACCTTGGGTCTCCCTAGTATGGAATGCATATTACAACAACATTGTTCCCCATGCTTCTGGACCCTGTGGCTCTTTCTGGTGGAGAGATGTTTCTAGGCTTTCACATAAGCCGTCCGCCGTCTATGGTGAGCGAACCGTACTATCATCGGAGTGATGCGCTATATCGCCCGGGGAGACCATCCTCGCCTGCGGTGCCCACAAGTCCACCCGCCACAGAGCCACAAGAAGGCCCCTCCCCCGCCCGGCGGTAGCGACATCGTCTTCCAGGAGACCCCTCCCCCGCCCGCCGTGAATCCGAGGCCGGAGTGCCCCCTGGTATATGCCATGGCTGGGCTGAGGATCCCTGGAGTGGAAGGTGATGATAACAATGATGATGACGATGACGAAGAAGACCCTGAAGCTGCGTACTATAGGACTAGGCATGATTATGACTAAAGGGGGCGGCTTTAGTCCTGAGTGTTAGCTAGTCCCGGTTTGTCCCGGTTTTTAGTATTAATAAATGTCTTGAGTGTTACCTAAATATGAAGATGTTGTATTTAGATGAAAAGGCCTATAAATAGAGCATCCTATAAATAGAGGAAAGGGCGGGCAGGCTGGATCGAGCAGCCTATAAATAGAGGGAAATGCCTATAAAGAGAGGGTTCATCTTTAGTCCCGGTTGGAGAAACCAACTGCGACTGAAGGGATTATGACAGGCGGGCAGCACTAATAATAGGGGTGAGTGTCGACATTATGTCGTGCGGCTTGTACCTTGTCCCAGATGGTGTCACCAACCGGGACTAAAGGTGAACCTTTAGTCCCGGTTGGAGACACCAACCGGGACAAAACATGAGTCAACACTAATAATAGGGGGTGAGTGTCGACATTATGTCGTGAGTGTCAACATTATGCCAAGCTGCTTGTACTATAAACAAGCATCCTTGTGACCAGTCCTCCAGCCTGTTTGACACATCTCCAAGATGGTTTTCGAGAGCAGGGACACCACTACGACCAGTTTTAGGGAGATGCCACCGGAGCCCAGTCCTCCGGCATCTCTAAGAAACTGGTCATAGAGGCACTCCCTAATATGTGAAATTAGTTAGCTCCCAGGCGTATTGATCTAGTTAGAGAAGTTATAAGCTGCAAGATGGTTTTCGAGAGCAGGGACACCACTACGGCCAGTTTCAGGGAGATGCCGCCGGAGCCCAGTCCTCCGGTATCTCCAAGAAACTAGTCATAGAGGCACTCCCTAATATGTGACCTGCTTGGAGATTAGATCTTAATGGTAAGTGTAACATCCCAAAAATATTAAACTTGAATCATCAAACTCTAATCATCAAATTAGGGTTAACAAAAACTTTTCCAATTAAAAATATGAAAGCATTCATATGTGTGTATTAAAATTTGGATTCTTTTGAATTGCCTTGGTTCTGTGTTTCTTTGCTTGTAAAGTGATTCTTAGGTGAAATAAACATCATATAAACAATCCCCACACTTTTCCCAAAGACAAACAAATCAAAACAAACAAATTAAGTGAATGGTCACTTTGGCCAAATTAACTCCCATGCCTACTTTGGCTATCTCTAACTTTCAGAACTTAACGGAAACATGTTTAGATCTTTGCACCCCTTAATAGTACTCATAACAAGGTACCAAGGACCACTTTGTGATCATGCAAGAACATTTAAATGCTTAGTTTAAAAGACAGTTGAAAATTGAATCTATTTCATATGGGAAGATCCCACTATTTCAAAAACCACTCAAACAAGCTCAATTTTCAAAACCCAAGCATCCATAGAATCCTCAACACATGCCTAGAACACCCACCAAAAATATTTTCAAAATTAAAACTAAAGTTCATGCGGCCATTTCATCAAACAGGTTGCAGATTCAAATCAACAAAATCACAAACACTATTTTGAGCAGTGTTTTGAGCCAACCTTGTTCCCTCTCTGGTTACACTAGCCTTAGTAGATCATCTAGCAACCTTAACTAAGCTCTATCACCACTATAAGCTTGCCAATATCATCAATGGTGAACAGGCCGAGAGAACCCATGTCACCCCAGTGTGGACAACAAGCTAGGAGAAGAACTAGCCGTGCCAACCTTGTCTAGAATGCAACCCATGCCTCACCGCCCCCTCTCAACCAGCCCTAGCTCGAATACAGCAACCAGAACCGCCATGAACGTCGCGCCCATGCCGCTGTCGACCATGCCGACGCGCACCGCAGAGCACGCGCCGTTCCCACGCAACCCGACCACCTCGAGCCCTTGCCGCCTGCCAGCATACACCCCACCGTCCCAGGAGATCACCAGACATGTTCATTTCACCGCCTGTACCCTGTAGACACCGCTCACCACAGAGTTCTCCGCCTCTGCCTCGCAGAGCACCGCGCGTTCCCGACCATTTGCCATCGCCCCTACATGCGCATTTAAACCTTAGAGCATCACCAGGAGACTGCCCGTCGATCGCCAACCTCAGCCATGCCTCTAGCCGCCCGTAGCCGTGTCGCCACCGTCGCCTGCCCATCCCTCTTGGTCTCGCCGTCGAGCCTATAAAAGGAGACAACCTCCACACGATTTCTTCACACCATCTCACTCCCCTCAGCTCACTGATCATTCCAACCCTTAGCCGGAGAAAGGCGATCAGCGCATCTCCGGAATTTGGCCGGAGCTCGCCGCTGCAGAGGAGAAGAGGAGACGTTGATTTCGTCCACCCCCGGAGCTGCCGCGACCACCCCTGAGTTCGCCATCGTCGACTTTGTCGTTTGCCCGCCTCGCTGTCATCACTAGAGCCCCGGTATGCCCCCTATGCACCCCCACTGAGCCGCTAGGGTTCGAGCTCGCCGGTGACCTGTTCATCATCGACGACGACCCTCGGCCGTCGATCTTCATTCTAAACCAACGCACCACATCGCCCCGTACCGCTTCGCGTTTAAAGAGCCACTGACCAGTACACCCCCCTGTCAGTTGCGCCCCGTGCTGCGTAGTGACACTGGGACGACCCATTAACCCTTCCCGCGCAGCCCAAGCATTTGAATTTAGATTTTTCTATTTTCATTCAAACTCAGTTCTGTACCTAGTTTCAAAAATCAACCCAGCTCGATTCAGTGAACCAAATTGCATGAAACCAATTTTGTTAGAAATATATTGAAATGCTTACTCCAAGCCTATTGGATTCAAATCATTCGGATCTATAGATCAACCTTGGTAAAAATAACAAGGCAACAACTTTTCTGCATTCAAACATTTTTCAAATTTCAACCATAATAGCTTTTGAGTTGATTCCAACTCTCAAAAATCACATTTGATCATACCTTTCAGAATATATAAAAACATATGGGTTTACTTACAGAAATAATGTTCATGTAATAAAAGAATGCCACATATGCATTTCTAGTCACTTATTTTATTTAAATAAAAAAGGTAAACCTTATTAAATTGTGACACCAATTTAAATCACATTCCCATGGACTAAAATATGTGGTGATGACATGTGTCAACATGATCCCATGTTTGAGTTGGAGAATATTAAATCTTAAGTAGTTTTTCAACGAGTAGAAATTACTTTTCTAAAAATAAAATAAATAAGACAAATGCCTTAATCTTGTAATGACAGGTGATGATGCTAGATCATCTATAGTGCACCTTTGTGTGATGATTGAAAATAGTTAAGTATTGTTTGGTGATTGTGTATCTCGTATTTATTTATAGACGCTAGTATCGACCAAGGATACGAGGAGGAAGGAGGATACTACGAGGAAGAAGCCGAGGAGAACTTCAACCACTTCTCTGCACAAGGCAAGCTAACACTTGCAACTTAGCAAGTTTATACCACTATCTTAGCAAGCCAAACCATGCAAGTTTTACTTGCAAGCTTATACCACTTGATAACCCAATCCTAATTTTACTTGCAAGCTTTATACTTTATTTTTTTATCAAAGCTTTCTCTTAGAGTTTACTTAAGTGACTTGTAGATTCTAGTAAGATAATTGAAGGTTGCATAAATAGCATTAAATTTGGTCTAAGCTAGATAATCTTGATGTCATCCTAAGGCATGAGATTGAACTTAGTTAATCCCCACTTGTTTATCACCCTCATTAGTACTTACCCCACTTGTAGATGCTAGTGCTAAGCATAAAACTTGATCAACTTTAGATGGAAATACTTGGTGAAAATGGTTATGAAAACCTTGGAATGATGAGTCATTCTACTGAAATGTTTTGACATGTGTTTCCGAACACCAGATGATTTTGATGATGAAAATGTTGAGGCATGAGCCTTAGCCCTTTATAAAACTGATGGTTGTCTGGATGCGATACCATTCCAATTTTACCGTACAACCACAATACCCGAAAACTAGGTAGGGCTTGACTAGAAACTTATATACTTTAGTATGGGTTCCCTCACGGCCAAGGTCTGAGCTGAGGCTACCTTGTGAAGATTGTCCACCTGTGCAGTACCCAAGATGACAGTTGGTCATGGTTGGGAGGACAAACTCACAAGAGAGGTTCCTATACTAGGGCGTGTAATTGAAAGGTTAGGATTGATTATCCGCATACTGAGTATGGTGAATTCAGGATTTGTTCCTGACGGATGTATCAAATGTTGTGGTGAAAGTGTATAATCTCTGCAGAGTGTCAAACTATTCGAATAGCCGCGTCCGCGGTTATGGACAGTTGGAGTGGCCATACTGTTTCCCCCGTCAGATGTTTTCAAAATGACTTGTGAAATGGATTAAGATTTTGAATTGATCACAACAGAGTTGTGATATGAAGTACAAGTTCCCTCTTAGGTGTTATAAAACGTCAAATAGCTTTTCTTGCTTCTAAACTTAGTAGAGATAAATCTGGCCTTTTGCAAAACAACCCTAGAGCTTAGTGTCCTACTACAAAAACCCCTTTAACTTGTTAGTATTAGTTTGCGAGTACTTAAAGAGTACTCATGGCTTTGTCCCTGGCTATTCCCGTGGCCAGACTATGAAGAGGAGTACCAGGATGATGGACCCCAGGAAGGTTACGACAACTAGGATCATCTCCCATCGTTAGCATTGCCTGTGACCCCGAAGATGAAGCTTCGCCTACGCTACCTTTATCATTACGTATTTCCGCTGCTTGATTTGTATTAAGATGTGGATCATGAGATCCTTATTTGTGTAAGACCTTATGTATGGCTTGTAATGGATGATGTACTGTGGTATCCAAATCTGTTATGTCTCGCAAAAATGGTAATCCTGGGATTGCGATGTATGGCATAACAGGCATCTGGGATTAAAAATCCGGGTGTTGACAGTAAGTATGAATCGGGACTAAAGACCCCCTTTAGTCCCGGTCCAGCCACAAAACGGGACTAACACACTCAAGATTGTTTGCAGACAACACTATAAAAATGGACACATTGAGCATCTTCCCTGAAATGTTACAACTATTACACATCATTTCTTCGCGTGTGTTCCTTTCTGATCCCGCCGTATCCATGGAGCATCTTCATTCATTATCATGATGCTTGGGTCATCCTTCACCGCGAAGGGCGGAATTTCATGAAACTTATCACAATCTTCTGACATGTCTGTCTTGTCCTCCACTCCCACGATGTTTCTTTTTCCTGAAAGAACTATGTGGCGCTTTGTCTCATCGTCTGATGTATTCTTTTTCTTATTTTTTCTTTTTCTAGGTTTGGTAGACATGTCCTTCACATAGAAAACCTGAGCCACATCATTGTCTAGGACGAATGGTTCGTCTAAGTACCCAAGATTGTTGAGATCCAACGATGTCATTCCGTAATTCTTGTCTACCTCAACCCCTCCTCCTATCAGCTTGACCCATTTGCACCGAAACAAGGGGACCTTAAAAGTAGGTCCATAGTCAAGTTCCCATATCTCCTCTATGTAACCATAATATGTGGTCTTTGACCCATTGTTGTCTATTGCATCAAAGCGGACACCACTGTTTTGGTTGGTGCTCTTTTTATCTTGGGCTATCGTGTAAAATGTATACCCATTTATCTCGTACCCTTGGAAAGTCGATATAGTCAAAGATGGTGACCTAGACAATAAGTATAACTGATCTCCAAGAGTGTTGTTTTTGATGAGATGTTGCAACCAACCGCCGAAACTCTTCATGTCTTCATCTCTAATCCAAGAGTCATGCTTTCCAGGGTTGTTGGAGCGTAAGATTTTCTTGTGTTCCTCGATATATGGGGCTGCCAAGATAGAATTCTGTAGAACGGTGTAATGTGATTTGGTGTAAGAATGTCCATCCCTACATATTATTGATTTCCTTCCCAGAGTACCCTTTCCACTCAGTCTCCCCTCATACCGCGATTGAGGAAGACCAATCGGCCTAAGGTCAGGAACGAAGTCAACATAAAATTCAATGACCTTCTCTGTTCCATAGCCCTTGGAAATGCTTCCTTCTGGCCTAGCACGGTTACGGACATATTTCTTTAAGATTCCCATGAACCTCTCGAAGGGAAACATATTGTGTAGAAATACAGGACCGAGAATGGAAATCTCTTCGACTAGGTGAACCAGCAGGTCCGTCATAATATTGAAGAATGATGGTGGGAACACCAACTCAAAACTGACAAGACATTGGACCACATCATTCTGTAACCGAGGTAGACCTTCAGGATTGATTATCTTCTGAGAGATTGCATTGAGAAATGCACATAGCTTCATAATGGGTACTCGAACATTATCTGGTAGAAGCCCCCTCAATGCAATAGGAAGCATTTGTGTCATAATCACGTGGCAGTCATGAGACTTTAGGTTTTGGAACTTTTTTCTGCCATATTTATTATTCCCTTTATATTCGACGAGAAGCTAGACGGGACCTTAATACTACTTAGGCATTCAAAAAATATTTCCTTCTCTTGTTTGGTAAGAGCTTAGCTGGCATGACCTTCAAACCATTCTGGATGTAGGCCATCTGGGTCTTTCATACGTTGATGGTCCTTTCGTGCTTCCGGTGTATCTTTTGTCTTCCAATACACGCCCAATAAGCCTAGCAGGTTCACGCAAAGATTCTTCGTCACATGCATCACATCGATTGTAGAGCGGACCTCTAAGAATTTCCAATATGGTAGGTCCCAAAATATAGATTTCTTCTTCCACATGGGTGCGTGTCCTTCAGCGTCCTCCAGAACAGATTTTCCGCCAGGACCCTTTCCAAAGGTTACCATATGATCCAAATCTTTGACCATATCAAATATATCAGCACCAGTACGCTCCTTAGGCTTCGTCTGGTGACATGCCAGACCGTTGAAATGCTTGCCTTTCTTTCTTAAGGGATGCTTGGCCAAAAGAAATCGACGATGCTCATTGTATACATTCTTCTTACAATGTTCCAAATATATACTTTCAGTCTCATCTAAACAGTGTGTGCATGGATTGTATCCCTTGTTGAACTGTCCTGAAAGGTTACTAAGAGTAGGACAATCATTGATTGTTACGAAAAGCAATGCTCGGAGGTTAAATTCTTCTTGCTTGTGCTCATCCCACACGCGTATGCCGGGTTCGTGCCACAACTGTAAAAGTTCTTCCACTAATGGCCTTAGATACACATCAATGTCGTTTCCGGGTTGCTTCGGACATTGGATCAACACTGGCATCATAATAAACTTCCGCTTCATGCACAACCAAGGAGGAAGGTTATAGATGCATAGAGTCACGGGCCAGGTGCTGTGACTGGAGCTGTGCTCCCCAAAGGGATTCATGCCATCTGTACTTAGACCAAACCTTAAACTCCTTGCGTCATCTGCAAAGTCTGGATACTTTTTATCTACTTTTCTCCATTGCGAACCATCAGCGGGGTGTCTCAACATCCCGTCTGACTTATGCTCCTCTTTATTCCATCACAACAACTTGGCGTGCTCTTTGTTTCTGAATAAGCATTTCAACCGTTGTATTATAGGAGCATACCACATCACCTTGGCAGGAACCCTCTTCCGGGGGGGGGGGGGCTCGCCCTCAATGTCACCAAGGTCATCTCGTCTAATCTTATACCGAAGTGAAGTGCATACCAGGCATGCATCCAAATTCTCGTACTCCTCACCGCGGTAGAGGATGCAGTCATTAGGGCATGCATGTGTCTTCTGAGCCTCTAAATCTAGAGGGCCAACAACCTTCTTTGTTTCGTACGTACTGGCAGGCAATACATTATCTTTTGGAAGCATATTCTTCATCATTTTCAGCAACTTTTCAAATGAGGAGTCAAGTATAGCACACTCAGCCTTCTATCGCAGCAATTCAAGTGTGTTTGCCCAGCTTTTTCAGACTATTTTCGCAATTTGGGTACAACAACTTTTTTTGATCCTCTAACATGTGATTGAACTTCTCCCTATCTTTTCAGTTTCACAATCTCTTCGTGCATCGGCAATGGTCCGACCAAGATCATCAGCGGGTTCATCATGTGTCTCTTCTTCATCCTCCCCTTCAGCATCCCCCATGGAAGTATCTCCGTACTCAGGGAAACCATGATAGTTTTCATCCTCCTCCTCTTCTTTATTTTCTTCCATTATAACCCCTCTCTCTTCGTGCTTGGTCCAACAATTATAACTGGGCATGAAGCCAGACCTCAACAGGTGGCTGTGAAGGGTTTTTGAGTCAGAGTAATCCTTCTGATTCCTACATCCACTACATGGACAGAATACAAAACCATTGCGCTTGTTTGCATCAGCAACACGGATGAATTCATGCACGCCATTAATGAACATGCCAGAGCGTCGGTCAGTACCGTACATCCATTTCCGGACTATCTGCATTATAGTAAAAGTATATCAAAAACCATTACACAACATGATAAAATTATTACAAGTTATATTGAGAGCTTCTAGAGCATTAAATTTGGATTTTGAAAAATTTACATGCACCAATTTGTGAATTGGAGAAAACAATCAACATGATAAATGTGGAGTTTTTTATTATTGTTCTATAAGTGAAAACCTCATTCCATTCTAAGCTCTGAAACTCTAAAATTACACATTTCAATTTTCAGTAACTATGTGCCTAATCAAAATTTGTTACACATATATATCAAAATCCTTCTACTTCTAGAGCATGCATGCATTGATCCATATCTCTATTCTAGAGCATTATAGAGCTAAAGTAGCAATAAGAGATGAAAGAATAAAGTTCTAACCTTTTAAAGCTTTGGATTTAGGGGTTGCAAACTAAATCTTAAGAAAAAAATGGCATGAACTCTCTTGCTTCTTTGAGAAAAATGTGCACCATATGCTTTAGGGCAGCAGGACAGGAAGCAGAATATATAGTGGTGGACAACTAGTCCCGGGCCGTGATACGACCCGGGACTAATAGTCCACGAAAAGACCAGCTGGCCTGCTCCAGGTCATTAGTCCCGGTCCGTAATACGGACCGGGACTAAAGATCTGGTCCGGCCCGGGACTAGTGACTACGGCCGTTTCTAGCCGTTAGAGGCCTCACGGCCCGGGACTAGTGCTCCCACTAGTCGCGGGCTGTGACAGACCGAGACTGCTGGCGTTGTTCACGTTGAACCGAAGAGGGTTTTTCCAGTAGTGAGCAGCGAAAATCAGAATCAACATTGTTTCTATGGCTTCACAAGGCATTCACTATAAATATGACGCCATAGATTCACGATCAGCTACACAAAGAAGTCGTGTGGTGGTCACTGAATGCAACCATAAGTATTCCTAACTTCTCAAAGAGGTGCGTGCTAAACTTCTATAACAAAACTCATCTAGTATGAAAATTGGTGCCCCTGATCAGGTAAGGTTTAAAAAATTATAAATTATCAATAGATGTAAGAATTCCATTTCCAAATCATCTCAAACTTTGGAAAACCATACAACTAGTTACAGAATATAGTTAATAATAAGTTAGTTGATTTGATACATTGACTAAATTTGCGTCATTTTAGGTTTTCAATCCAGAAAGAGAAATGGTCGTAATAGAACTAAAGCATGGCACACGAAGGGGGCGACTATTTTTTGAGTTTTGAGGACAAGTTAATTTAGCGAGGCCTACGTTCGCGGGATAGATGACAACCGAAGCAGCGGGCGGGGATACTCGGACGAAGGAAACTATGTATTGCCGGAGACAGGAGGCGACTTCCTTTTCCTTTTTATTTTTTTAAACACCACGAACTGCGCGTCTTTGTATAGTCTATATCTATATCTAATCTAATAATAAAGTACGAAACGTTTCTTCCCATCCAACACTTTGCAATCGGTAAGTGAAAAAAAGCCTTCGCAGGTTGCGGCAACATAGTCCTAAACAAACGTGATTGCTTCTATTCTCAAATAACTAATACTCAATTCGATTGGCCGCCGTGTGTGACCAACACACTGGTTAGCTCTATGATTGAACAAGAAAATTTGGTGGCCGTCTCATCTACATGCAGCAAAGGACCAAGGAGCAGACACAAGTGGCAATTGGATTGGTGGTGGCGTTTGCTAATTGATAGAGCTGCTGGTGATGTTGCTTGCTGTAGCGCTGGAGAAGATAAATCGAGCGGCCGGCGGCTGGGCTCTAGATGTTGCCGTGTGCAAGTTTCAGCGTCTTGCCACCGCCCTATTGACTCGCATGGTGGATGAAGGCTAGGCGACCACCGCGATTCACATTCTTGCTGCCCAGTCCAACAGAGCGAACAAGGAGAGAGAGGATAGAAAAAGAAACAAAATAGGACAATTTGAATGCCATTAGTTGACAAGAAAACATATTCTCGGCAAACACGGATCAGATCAATGGAATTATATCGTAAAGATTTAGACCAGAGCTGGAGTTCTACAATTACAGTGAGTTCAGCTTGGTCGATGTGTTGCTCTATCTTGACGTCATCAGCCTGTTCCCTTCTCATGACAAATTCTATGGACAATTGATAACTGAGCTCATCCGTGGCCTATCAGAAATCCATGAAAAAGTCATGTACAAAAAAGACATGTTCTGGTCTATCATTTACATGGAGTAATAGCAAACTCTGATTGTTTCGCTAATATATCGGCCAAACAATTAGTGTATCCGTAGCAACGCACGAGTATTGTGCTAAAAATGGTCCAGTTTATAAGAAAGACCAAACCCGAAACCAGACACATGATGAAAGCTTACAACACACGCCCACACATGACAAACACTTCTTTTTTAGGTAGTAGAGATAAGCAAGAAACAGAAAGAGCTACGCTTGTTGTAAGTGAACGCAACAATAGAGGTAGACCTAGGCGACTAGGGTTTCTTGACCTAGGCGACTAGGGTTTTCCGCTTCCCTCTAAGGTTTCGTTCGGCGACGCCTCTGTATCCTTCTCCGATCCGATCTCCGCTTCCCGATAGTCCTCCTGCTATCATGGAGCGGACCTGTTCCTGTTCTCTCGCCATCTCTGGGTGACGGGTCTCCATCGAACTCGATAAACCCTAGGATCGGTTCTGTGGGATCTCTTCCGTTTGCGACGATGTCTCAAACGTCAAGTGCAACCAGTCAGATGGGGGAAGGTTCAAGCCACAGGAGAGAGGAACCTCTAGGTGATCTCTTACATCGGCTTGCGATTGAGGACGATGAGATTGAAGATCTTGTTTTTGAAGATGTTGTTGATGCTCCCACTCAGGGAGTAAAGTGGATGGCACTGGCCAAAGTGCATACACTGAATTTCTTTAGCCCCCAAAGGTTCGAGGAACATATGCACATCGCATGGAGCCCGGCGAGAGATGTGGATTTCCGCCATCTGGGAGGGAATTTGTTCACGATCCGATGCTATTGTCTTGGTGACTGGACTAAAGTTACAAAGGGAGGTCCATGGTTATTATGTAAGAACCCAGTTGGTATAGAATAATATAATGGTCTCTTACTGGCTGATTCAGTAGATCTAAATTTTATTGCTATTTGGGTACAAATCCACAAACTGTCGGATGGTTACCGAGAGTTGACTGTTGTTAAAAATCTAGCTAAGAAGAGTATTGGCCAGGTTATTGAAGTTGAGTCTACATTTTATCAGAGTTAGAGTGAAGCTTGATATCCGTAAAACTCTGACTTGTTTTGTTACTGTGTCGAGGAACGGGAAGAGAGAATTTTTTCTTCTCCAATATGAGAAAATCCCTAAACTTTGTGGTGCTTGTGGTCTACTTGGGCATGTCCATGAGGAATGCGGAACAAGAGAATTTGATATTAGTATGCTGAAGTGGGGAGAGTTTCTGAAATCTAACAGAGATACATGGCATGGGAAGGTGGCTTTTGGTGGAAATAGGGGAGGTTATTATGGTGGTTGATCTCGTGACATTGGTGGAAGATGAAGGGCTGGTTTTGGATGGGGTAGGGGGAGGGGGCTGGATATCAATACCCCCTGTGATAGGAGAGTTAATGAAAATCGTGGATCGGTTGTAGCTTGAAAGGATATTTACTGTCTTAATCTATTTTCGTGTTTGTTAACAACTCGTAGATCATTTTACAGTATGCTAGTGTCTATAGGTTGATATAATGAAAAGTGAAAAGGACTTCCGGTCTGACTGGACCGGAGTCTCCGGTGTGGTCCAGAGTTTCCCCGAGAATCTCTGGAGGGGCCTCCAGAAATCTGCCCAGGACATACTGCATGGGGGTCCGGATATCAACCGGAGACGATCTAGAGTCTCTGGTGCAAGCATCAGACCGGAGTCTCCGGTGTGGCTAGACCGGAGTCTCCAGTGTACAAGAGGCTGGAGTCTTTGAAGAGTTTCTGGAGGAGGCTTTCCCAGAGCTGCCGGGCCTCTCTATATGGGGGTCCGGAGACGGACCGGAGATTGGCTGGAGTCTCCGGTGTAGACCAGAGCCTTCGGTCTGCAGTCCGAAGTCTCCGGCCTGACAAGTTGCCCAACGGTCAGAAAATGGTTCAGTGAGTGTGGGCCTATAAATAGGGGACCTCATCCCCTTCCTCCAGCTGCTCGACCCACTCAAGAACACCACCTCCATTTGAGCCACCAAATCACCATCATCTCTTTATCCAACCATCCAAAGTCATTGATCTTTGGAGAATCGAAGGAGGAGGCCTTGATCTATATCTTTACCAAGAGAGATTTTCATTTCCCCCTCATTCACTTGAGGGCCTCTTGCTCTAGTGTTTCTTTGGAAACCCTAGCTTTTGATTTGGTTCTTACAAGCTTGTCTTTGACTGTTTGATGGCTTGCTTGTATTCGGGAGCCTCCAATTTAGTTGTGGATGTGTGCCTCGAATGTTGTAAAGGTACCGGCTTCCACCTCGAAGGTTGCCGATATAGTGGAAGAGGTGAATCGAACCCTTTGGGGTGAGGTTCGTCGGAGAACAAGGGAGGCTATCGTGGCGTTGGTGGTTTGAAACCACCCCCTCTCCAAACGCAGACGTACTTCCCCTCAAAAGGAAGGAACCACAGGAAACAAATTCTTGTGTCCCCGCGTGCTCCACTTGGTTACCTCTATCCTTTATCACACTTTACTTATCTAGTTCTTGCTTAGTGTTGTGCTAGTTTGACATATAGGTAAATTCACCATAGTTGCATAATCTACAGAATTTACCTTTTCTGCCAAACCCTAATTTGAAAAAGAGTAAAAATTGAAGTAGCACCTATTCACACCCCCCTCTAGGTGCCCATACGATCCTTTCAATTGGTATCAGAGCCTCGGCTCTTTATTCGGGCTTTACCGCCTGAGAGTAAATGGGTAGCAAAGGGGATGAGGTAGGGATGAGGAAAGTACCACGGTGTCCATGATGGACCTCAAGAATTTGGAAACAAGCTTGAGCTCCACCTTGGGCAATGAAATCAAACAATTCCGCGACCTAGTCGAGCAACTTGTGTAAGAGAATTTTGCCTCACCTCCTCCCCCTCCTCAAGAGGGACTGATACGTCGTAAACGTATCTATAATTTTTGATGTTCCATGCTTGTTTAGTATCCACTTTTCTATTCTTTGTCTACACTTTGAGGTATTTTTATACATTTTCTAGGACTAACCTATTAACAAGATGCCATAGTGCGAGTTGCTTGTTTTATGCTGTTTTTGGTTTCAAAAAAGCTAGTAAGGAAATATTCTCGGAATTGGATGGGACAAAAGCCAAAGTCAATATTTCACCGAGGAGAACACATAGACCGAAGGACGACCCGAGGGGAGCCACGGGGTGGCCGCACCCCCCACCCTGGGCCGCGCCTGGGTAGGGTGTGGGCCCCCTATCCGCCCCTCCTGCCTCGCCTCTTCGCCTCTATAAGCCCCCTGATGCCAAAACCCTAAGTACCCAATCAGATCTCCACGAAATAGTCCGTAGCCGCCGCCACCATCGTCCCTAGATCGGGGGGGGGGGGATCTGAATATCTTCCCGGCACCTTGCCGGAGGGGAGAGATCATCCTGGGGGCCTTCTTCATCACCATGCCAGCCTTCGGTTTGATGCGTGAGTAGTTCACCCTTGGACTATGGGTCCATACAGTAGCTAGATGGTTGTTTCTCCTCCTTTGTGCTACCATGTTTAGATATTGTGAGCTCCGTTCATGATCAAGATCATCTATTTGTAATCATGCATGTTGTGTTTGCGGGGATCCGATGGATATTGAGATTACTATGTCAGATTGATTAATGATTCTATCTTATTGATTCTATCATGTTTGTGTTGTTTGAGATCTTGCATGCTCTCCGTTTCTAGTAGCTATCTTGGCCAAGTAGATGCTAGTGACTCCAAGAGGGAGTATTTATGCTCGATAGTGGGTTCATGCCTCTATTGAATCTGGGGAAGTGACAGGAATCTCTAAGGTTGTAGATGTGCTATTGCTACTAGGGAGAAAACAACAATCTCTTGTTCATGGAACAATTGTATTGTTTACTTTACACACATTGCTTAATGAAGTTATCCGTTGCTTGCAACTTAATACTGGAGGGGGTTCGGATGATAACCTAAAGGTGGATTACTAGTCATAGATGCAGTTCGATGGCGGTCTATATATATTGTTGTAATGCCCAATCAAATCTCATAGGATCATGAATGTCTAGTATTGCATTGTTATGCCTTGCTTAGTCCTATCTATTACCCGCTATAATTTGTTTACCCAGCATGTTATGTTATTTATCTGAAGGAGAACACCTCTAGTGAACTGTGGACCCCGGTCCAATCTTTGCCATTGTTACACCATCCACTATTATTGTTTACTTTCTGCAAGCAACCATTAGCTTCCACGCCATATGTTTAATACTTTGTTTTCAGCAAACCGGTGAGATTGACAACCTCACTGTATGTTGGGGCAAAGTTTTGAGTTTGTGTAGTGCAGGTTCCAAGTTGTTAACAACACCTTGGAGTCGTTTCCTTCCTCTTACTGGTTCGATAACCTTTGTTTCATAACTGAGGTAAGACTTACTACTGTGCTCATCATACCTTCCTCTTGGGGTTTCCCAATGAAGCTCTACAGTGATCTGATCTGCATCAAGACGTTTTCTGGCGTCGTTGCCGAGGAGTTAAGGACGGCTTAATACGGGGAGTCCTTCACAACCTTTCTCTTTACTTTGTTTTTGTTTTGCTTAGTTTATTTTTATTTGTTTTGCTTTATTATTTTTATAAAAAATACAAAAAAATTAGTTTGGTTTGGTTTGCTTTCTCCTATAAAAAACACAAAAAAATTAGTTCGTACTCTAGTTGCTGTTGCTGTTGGCTTGCTTCGCCTTTGAAAAAATGAATTTTGCTGAGAACACCAAGTTGTGTGACTTCACTATCACAAACAACAATGATTTCCTAAGTACACATATTGCTCCACCTACTCCTGATGCTACCTTTTATGAAAATAAGCCTGCTTTATTGAATCTTGTTATGAAAGAACAATTTTCTGGTGCTAGTTCTGATGATGCTGTTGCCCACCTCGATAACTTTGTTGAACTTTGTGAGATGCAAAAATATAAGGATGTAGATGGAGATATTATTAAGCTCAAATTATTTCCTTTCTCCTTGAGAGGAAAAGCTAAAGAATGGTTACTATCCTTGCCTAGAAATACTATTGATTCTTGGATTAAGTGCAAAAATGCTTTTATTGGAAAATACTATCCTCCTGCTAAGATCATATCTATGAGAAGTGAAATAATGAAATTTAAACAACTTGATAATGAACATGTTTCTCAAGCTTGGGAAATAATGAAATCTTTGGTAAAGAATTGTCCCACTCATGGACTGACTACTTGGATGATTATCCAGACTTTTTATGCAGGGCTAAACTTCTCTTCTAGAAATTTGTTGGATTCTGCTGCTGGAGGTACCTTTATGACCATTACTTTGGGAGCTGCAACAAAGATCCTTGATAATATGATGGTCAACTATTCTGAATGGCACACTGAGAGAGCTCCACATGGTAAGAAGGTAAATTCTGTTGAAGAAACCTCCTCCTTAAGTGATAAAATTGATGTTATCATGGCTATGCTTGTTAATGGAAAAGCTCATATTGATCCAAATAATGTTCCTTTAGCCTCTTTGGTTGCTCAAGAAGAGCATGTTGATGTGAACTTCATTAGAAATAACAATTTCAACAACAATGCCTATAGGAATAATTTTGGTAATAATAATAATTATAGGCCTTATCCTCCTAATAATGGCAATACTTTTGGAAATTCCTACAACAATACTAGAAGTGATCGCTCTGAACTTGAAGTCATTCTTAAAGACTTTATTAGTAAACAAACTACTTTCAACAAGACTGTGGAGGAAAAGATTTTAAATGTGGAGAAAAATATTTCATCTTTGTTTGAAGCACGGTCCTCTTTTATTAATAAAATGGCTGCTAAACCTGAAACCTTGGAAAGTACCTTTGCTGCTACTCATGCCATACAAGTTACTATTGATGAAAATGTTAGACTTTAGCTAAATTGCATGGTAAGTGGGAAAGAGAAGCTGAAATTGCTAGAAACAACAGTGTTTGTACTATTACCACCACCAATATGGATGATACCAAACAACAATAAGTCCCCACTCCTCGTACAACAATGCCTAAACCCAATAAGTCTACTACATGTGATGCTAAGATTGATTTTGATCTTGATGGTTGCAATATTTTTGAAGTGATTATGTTCCTACAAAATCTTGCTAGAAGTTCTAATGCTAGTGCTAAGAATATGTCTTTTACAAAACACATTACTGATGCTCTCATTAAAATTAAGGAAGAAAAATTGAAACACAAAGATTTTATTCCTAGGAAAGTATAAGATAGTTGGGAACCCATCATTAATATGCAAGTGAATGACTTTGATCTCAAAGCTTCATGTGACCTTGGTTCTAGTGTCTCTATTATGCCTAGAAAGATTTATGAAATGCTTGATTTGACACATTTGGAAGATTGCTATTTGGATGTCCCACTTTATGATAATGCTAAAAAGAAACTCACGGGGAGTGTTGATGATGTTCTTATTATGGTTAACAATGCCTATGTCCCTGTTGATTTCTATGTTTTGGATGTTGAATGCAATGCTTCTTGTCCTATTACTTTGGGAAGACTTTTTCTTAGAACTGTTGGTGCCATCATTGATATGAAATAAGGCACCATTAAATATCAATTCCCATTCAAGAAAGGTATTGAACACTTCCCTATGAGGAGAGAGAAGTTACCTTTTGCTCCTCCTTTTAAAGCAAAATTTGATGTCAATGCTTCTTCATTTGAAAATACTCGATTGTTTCTTCTTGTGCCTAACTTAAAGGCTTTAAAGAAAAGTACTTCTTGGGAGATAACCCAATAGTTTTCTTGCGTCTTGGAAGTTATTACTTCTGTAATAACCTCTCCTTATCCTTTTTGTTCGATTTTTGTGACAAGAATAACCTCTATGAGAGGGAAGTAAGATTTGGGGAAGTGCTGTCTCGAAACAGATTTTTGTGCTTCACTGTAAAAATTCGTGAAAAATCTCTGTATGTCGGATTGAGCTGTATTTTCGCTGAATAAACCCCCCCAGTTTGTTAGCTAACTTTCGTTAGTTCAACACCTTTTGATCTGAGCAACAGAAGGTCTTAAAAAAATCGGTTTTTACCTGCTGGTCTATTTTGACAGATTTCTGTCATTATTTGCATTTGCCTCTTTATCGATTTCTTTTTGGGTTCTCTTTGGTAAATTGAGATTTTTGAGGAAATTTCTACAGTAGCTTGTGTTTTAATGAAAGTTTTGCTGTTTTGAAACTAAACCGAAAGGTTTATTATCTTTTGAATGCACTAATGTTGCTAATAAAGATTGTGTGAAGGAAAAATTTCAGGTGTAAGGGAAGAATGATGTAATGAGATGAAGAATAGACAAACTCTCAAGCTTGGGGATGCCACCCCGTGTCTCCCCAAAAAATATTCAAGAGTTACAAGCGTCAAATCTTGGGGATGTCCAAGGCATCCTGTAACATCCCAAAAATATCAATCAAGATTATCAAGTTCTAATCACCCAAGTTTAGGGCTAACAAAAACTTTTGTTAATTAAAACCAATATGAATGCATGTTTGTGTGTGATGAATGCATGAATGCTTACAATGACTTGTTTGATTGATATGAATGGCAAGGATTGGTTTAAAGATGAAAACAACATCATCTAAATCATTTCCAAGTAGAATCAAATGAAGAGAAATTCAAATATAAACAATATAAGCAAATGGTCATTTTTGCCAAACTTGTTCACTAGACCACTTTGAGTGTTTCTAGTCCAAGTTTTCTAACAGAAACAAATCCAATGCTTTTCACCCCTTGCTAGAAAAATTACAAGTGAACCCAAGCCCACTTTGCAAACCAACAAAAACATATTTCAAATCTATTCAAATGATAATTCAAAACTGAATCAAGTGTAGGTACAAAGATCAGCATTTTCAAAAACCACTCAAACCAGTTCACAACCCAAGCAACCAGATACTACCAAGTATGTGACCAGAGCACTCACCAAATTTCATTCAAAAATTTCAAACTAAATTTCTTTCGGCCATTTCATCAAATAGTTGGTGAACACAGTAAACACTACCTAACTTCTACTGTTTGTGATTAAAGCTTTGTATAATGCTTGTCTCCCTTTGCTCACCCTTGTCCCCCCAGTGAGAACACCTGCATTGAACATGTTGGAGATATGCCCTAGATGCAATAATAAATGTAGTTATTATTATATCTTTGTTTTTATGATAAATGTTTACATTCATGCTATAATAGTATTAACAAGGAAACATTAATACTTGTGTGATTTGTAAACTTAAATTGAAGTCCCTAGTAAAGCCTCTATACATCACTAGCTTGTTGGTTAATAAATGATTGTGGTTTCCCTATCATGAACATTGAGATGTTATTAACAACAAGATCATATCATTAGGAGAATGATATGGTGGACATACTCCTATAGATAAGCGTAGCATAAAGATCAAGTCATTTTAATAGTTCAATTGCTATATTATTTCTGATACATAGTAACCTAATTCCTTCGACCATGAGATCATGCATATCACCTTCACCGGAAGGATACTTTGATGACATCAAACACCACACCGTAACTGGGTGGCTATAAAGGTGGCATTGAGTGTTCGGAAAGTATTGGTTGAGAAACATGGATCAAGAGTGGGATTTGTCCATCCATATGACGAATAGATATACTCTGGGCCCTCTCGGTGGAATGTCATCCAATTAGCTTGCAAGCATGTGACTGGCTCACAAGGTATCACATATCACGGGAACGAGAAAAGAGTACTTATCAGTAACGAGGTTGAACTAGGTATGTAGAGATACCGACGATCATAACCTCGGATAAGTAAACTATCGTGAGACAAAGGGAAATTGGTATCGTATGTAAGTGGTTCATTCGATCGCAAAGTAATCGTAGAAATATGTGGGAGCCATATGAATTTCCAGATTCCTCTATTGGTTATTGATCGGAGAAGTGTCTCGATCATGTCCGCATAATTCACGAACCGTAGGGAGACACACTTAAGGATTCGACGTTGTTTGAGTAGTTATGGAATGATGAGAAAGAGACCGAATGTTGTTCGAAGTCTCGAATGGGATTCGGGATATCACGAGGAGATCCGGAATGGTCCGGAGAATAAGATTCATATAAGGAAAGTCCTGTTTTGGAGTTGGGGAATGATTCCGGTGTTTTCATCGGGAATGTTCTAGAAGGTTCCGGAATGTCTGGCACTCCGGAGGGGAAGGATACATGAATGTGTTATATCAAGTTGGTATGATTTCATCATGTACTAGGTGTCATCGCTGAACAAAATAAAGGGTTTAATCAAATCCTAGTTTGAAAAAGTCAAACGGCAATTTGAAAGTCAAACGACTATTTTTGGGAAGTGGAGAGGGAGGTGGAAACCGAGTTGGGGAGGAGTTCCTCCCCTCCACCGCCGGCCCACCTCCAAGCCAAGTTGGGGAGGGACTCCCCTCCCCTTGGCCGGCCCCTCCACCTATATAAGGAGGGGCAGGGCTCCCCTCCTAGACACACAACTCCTCCACCTCTAAACCCTAGCCGCCGGCGCCGCCACCTCCAGCTGCCGCCGCCGCCCTAGGGCAAACCGCCGCCGCCGCCTAGGTCAAACCCTAGCCGCCGGCCTAGCCCCCTCCTCGGCGTGTCTAAACCCTAGATCGTCGAGGGCTCTCTCATAGTCCACCATACTCGCTCCGGCTTAAGGTGAAGCCCTGCGAGATCTCCCCTCTAGTTTCGGTACCACGCCGTTATGCTGACGGAATCGCGAGGAGAGTGCTACAACCTCCGCTGCCTGCTGGAAAAAGGGAGAGGAAGGTCTTCGTCGAGTACCGAACGTGTGACCGATCAAGGAGCGCCGCCGAACAAGCGCCGGAAGGATCGTCTACGCCATCTTGAGATCGGGAAGAGTACGACTACATCACCCACGAGAATCCGCTCTCGTTAAACACTTTGGAATCTTCGAGGGTGAGTTATTCTATCGACTCGTTGCTACAATCTAGTAGATAGATCTTGGCTTGTTTGTTTGTATGCGGTAGAAATTTTTGTTTTCCATGCTACGAAACCCTACAGTGGTATCAGAGCCGTGTCTATATGTAGATCTGTTGCACGAGTAGAACACAATGGTCATTGTGGGCGTTGATGCTTTTATTGTCGATTGCTTCTTGTGTACTTTGCATCTTGAGGGATGTTGGGATGAAGCGGCTCGGGCTAACCTTACATGACGTCGTTCATGAGACTTGCTCCACGCTTGACATGCAACTTGTATTGCATAAGTGGCTTTGCGGGTGCCTGTTTCTCCTAGCATAGTTAAGATCCAATTTACAACGGGTGATTGACAATACTAGTATCAATGTTGTGGTTCTTGTTCGTAAGTTAGAACGACACTTATTGAAAGCCCCAAACCACGTAAAACATGCAAAGAAAGTAGAGGCGTCTAACTTTGTTTTGTAGGGGTGTGCAGTGATGTGATATGGCCATGATTGTGATTATATTTGATGTATGCAATGATCCTTATTGTAAGTAGGCAACCGGCAGGAGCCATATGGTTGTCTTTAATTTCTGTTAAGACCCGCGTGTCTATTCAAAGTAGTTGTAATAGTTGAAGCCGGTGGACGACAACCATGGAGAAGCGTCATTGACCTTGATGCAATGCCGGTGATGATGGAGATCATGTTCGTGCTTGAAGATGGAGATCGGAAGCACAAAGAAGAAAGGCCATATCATATCACATATTATGAATTGCATGTGATGTTAATACTTTATGCATCTTGTATTGCTTAGTAGACGACGGTAGCATTATAAGATGATCCCTCATGCACATGAATTTCAAGTCATAAAGTGTTCACCCTTAGTTAGCACCGTTGCTAAAGCTTGTTGTTTCGAAGCACCACGTGATGATCGGGTGTGTTAGATTCCACAAGTGTATACAACGTGAGAAAGCCAGATTTGCTCATGCAGAAGCTAAGGTTTGATCTTGACGAGCCTAGCATGTACAGACATGGTCTCGGAACACGGATCACCGAAAGGTAAAGCATGAATCATATAGTAGATATGATGAACATGTCGATTGTTCGCCACTGAAACTATATCAACTCTCGTGATGATCGGTGTTGATGTGGTGGATTTGGTTCGTGTGATCACTAAAACAATGTGAGGGACGTTGTTTTGAGTGGGAGTTCACCTAGATTAATTTAACTATTAATTAGAACTCAGTTTGTCATAAACTTAGTATAAACTATTGCAAATATGTTGTAGATCAATGGCGGCCCCTACCATCAATTTTAATGCGTTCCTAGAGAAATAAAAATTGAAAAACAATGGAAGCAACTTCGCGGATTGGTTCCGCAATTTGAGGATTGTCCTCACAGCTGGTAATTTGACCTATGTGCTGGATGCACCGCTGGGTGACCCGCCTGCAGCTGATGCTACCGATGAAGTAAAGAATGTTTACCTCACTCGAAAGACTCAGTACTCCACAGTTCAGTGTGCTATCTTGTATGGTTTAGAATCGGAGCTTCAGAAAAGGTTTGAGAATTCAGACCCATATGATATTGTCGAGGATCTCAAATTTATTTTTCAGACTCATGCGGCAATTGAAAACTATGAGGCTTCTGAAAAGTTCTTTAACTGCAAGATGGAAGAGGGCAGCTCCGTCAGTGAGCATGTGCTTAAGATGTCTGGGCACGCAAACAAACTTCAAAGATTGGGTATAGTGATTCCTAATGCTTTGGGGATTTATCGTGTCCTCCAATCACTACCACCAAGTTACAAGAACTTTGTGATGAACTACAACATGCAGAACATGAACAAAACGTTGCCAGAACTCTTTGCCATGTTGAAATCTGCAGAAGTGGAGATCAAGAAAGAGCACCAAGTGTTGTTGGTCAATAAGACCACCAAATTCAAGAAAGGCAAGTCTAAGCAAAAGGGACACTTCAAGAAGGGTGGTAAGAAAGTTACCACACCGACGAAGAAGACCAAGGCTAGACCTAAGCCTAATACTGAGTGCTTTTACTGCAAGGGAGAAGGTCACTGGAAGCGGAATTGCCCAAAGTACTTGGCGGATTTGAAGAACGACAACATCAAGAAGAAAAGTATATCCGATATACATGTTATTGATGTGTATCTCACTAGTACTCGTAGTAGTTCCTGGGTATTTGATACTGGTTCGGTTGCTCATATTTGTAACTCGAAACAGGTACTGCAGAATAAACGAAAGCTAGCGAAGAACGAGGTGACGATGCGCGTGGGAAACGGATCAAAGGTTGATGTGATCGCGGTCGGCACGCTACCCGTTCATCTACCATCGGGATTAGTTTTATACTTAAATAATTGTTATTTGGTGCCTGCGTTAAGCATGAACATTATATCAGGATCTTGTTTATTGCGATATGGTTACTTGTTTAAGTCCGAGAATAATGGTTGTTCGATTTATATGAGTAATATGTTTTATGCACATGCACCTTTGATAGATGGTTTATTCTTACTGAATCTCGATAGTGGAAATACACATATTAATAACATTAAGGCTAAACGTTTGAAATCGAGCGATAACTCGACCTATATGTGGTAATCGCTGCCTTGGTCACATTGAGTGAAGCGTATGAAGAAACTCCATTCCGATGGACTTCTTGAATCACTTGAAAGATGCGAAGCATGTCTGATGGGTAAAATGACTAAGACTCCATTTTCTGGTATGATGGAGCGAGCTACGGACTTATTGGAAATCATACATACCGATGTGTGTGGTCCAATGAGTGTAGCATCGCGCGGTGGTTATCGTTATGTTTTTACCTTCACGGATGATTTGAGTAGATATGGGTATATCTATTTCATGAAACATAAGTCCGAAACTTTCAAGAAGTTTAAGGAATTTCAAAGTGAGGTAGAGAATCAACGTAACAAGTAGATTAAATTTCTACGTTCTGATCGTGGAGGTGAATATCTAAGTTACGAGTTTGGCGAGCATTTGAAGAAATGCGGAATACTTTCACAATTGACACTGCCGGGAACACCACAGCGTAATGGTGTGTCCGAACATCGTAATCGAACTCTCTTAGATATGGTTCGTTCTATGATGTCACTTACAGATTTACCGCTATCATTTTGGGGTTATGCATTAGAAACAGCCACATTCACTTTAAATAGGGCACCATCTAAATCCGTTGAAACGACACCGTATGAATTATGGTTTGGGAAGAAACCTAGATTGTCGTTCCTTAAATTTTGGGGATGCGAAGCCTATGTAAAGAAGTTACAGCCGGACAAGCTTGAACCCAAAGCGGAAAAATGCGTCTTCATAGGATACCCTAAGGAAACTATTGGGTATACCTTCTATCATAGATCTGAAGGCAAAATCTTCGTTGCCAAGAATGGATCCTTTCTAGAGAAGGAATTTCTCTCGAAAGAAGTGACTGGAAGGAAAGTAGAACTCGACGAGGTTGTCGAACATTCTCTCGAAATTGTGAGTAGCGCAACACCGGAAGAAGTTTCTATGGTGCCTGCACCAATAAGAGAGGAAGCTAATGATGATGATCATGAAACTTCGGTTGTAGTTGCTACAGAGCCTCGCAGGTCAACGAGAACTCGTACCACCCCAGATTGGTATGATCCCGTTATGAATGTCATGTTGGTGGACAACACCGATGACCCTGCGACATATGAGGAAGCAATGATGAGCCCAGATTCCAATAAATGGCAAGAAGCCATGAAATCCGAGATTGGATCCATGTACGAAAACCAAGTATGGACTTTGGTGGACTTACCGGATGGCCGGAAGGCTGTCGAGAACAAATGGATTTTCAAAAGAAAAACAGATGCTGATGGTAATGTTACTGTCTATAAAGCTCGACTTGTCGCAAACGGGTTTCGACAAATTCAAGGAGTTGACTACGATGAGACTTTCTCACCTGTAGCGAAGCTAAAGTCTGTGAGGATTATGTTAGCAATTGCTGCATATTATGATTATGAGATATGGCAGATGGATGTCAAAACAGCATTCCTCAATGGAGACATTGATAAAGAGTTGTATATGATGCAACCCAAAGGTTTTGTCAATCCTAAAGATGCTAACAAGGTATGCAAACTTCAACGGTCCATCTATGGATTGAAGCAAGCATCCCGAAGTTGGAATCAACGTTTTGATAAGGTAATCAAAAGTTTTGGTTTCATACAAACTTATGGAGAAGCTTGTATTTACAAGAAAGTGAGTGGGAGCTCTGTAGCATTCTTAATACTGTATGTAGATGACATATTGTTGATTGGGAATGATGTAGACCTTCTTAATAGTGTCAAGGAATATTTGAATAATAGTTTTTCAATGAAAGATCTTGGCGAAGCAGCTTACATATTTGGCATAAAGGTTTATAGAGATAGATCAAGACGCCAAATATCATTGTCACAAAGTACATATTTGGACAAAGTTCTAAAGAGGTTTGGAATGGAAGATAGCAAGAAAGGGTTCTTGCCCATGTTTCCCAATACGACCTTGAGTAAAACTCAAAGTCCGACATCGGTAGAAGATAGAGAAAGGATGAGTAAAACTCCCTATGCCGCAGCCATAGGATCTCTAATGTATGCCATGCTATGTACTAGACCCGACATTGCATATGCTGTTAGTTTAACTAGCAGATATCAAAGTGATCCAGGAGTGGATCATTGGACAGCGGTCAAAAACATCCTTAAGTACTTGAGAAGAACTAAGGATATGGCTCTCTCTTATGGAGGTTATGAACAACTCGTTGTTAATGGTTACACCGATGCTAGTTGGAACACCGATCCGGATGATTCTAAATCATAATCTGGATACGTATTTACTTTGAATGGTGCAGCAGTTAGCTGGAGGAGTGCAAAGCAAAGCGTTATGGCGAGATCTTCAACTGAATCGGAATACATGGCTGCTTCAGAGGCTTCACAAGAAGCGATATGGATGAAAGAGTTCATTACAGAGCTAGGTGTGGTTCCTAGTGCGCTGGACCCAATGTCTATCTACTGTGATAACATGGGCGCCATAGCCAATGCGCAAGAACCAAGGTCACACAAGAAGCTGAAGCACATCAAGCTACGTTTTCATGCTATTCGAGAACATGTCCAAGATGGGGACATAAAGATTTGCAAAGTACACACAAATATGAATGTGGCGGATCCGTTGACTAAACCTCTCCCGAGGGCAAAACATGACCAACACCAAACTGCCATGGGTGTTCGGTATTTTACCATGTAATCTAGATTAGATGACTCTAGTGCAAGTGGGAGACTGTTGGAGATATGCCCTAGAGGCAATAATAAATGTAGTTATTATTATATCTTTGTGTTTATGATAAATGTATACATTCATGCTATAATAGTATTAACAAGGAAACATTAATACTTGTGTGATTTGTAAACTTAAATTGAAGTCCCTAGTAAAGCCTCTATACATCACTAGCTTGTTGGTTAATAAATGATTGTGGTTTCCCTATCATGAACATTGAGATGTTATTAACAACAAGATCATATCGTTAGGAGAATGATATGGTGGACATATTCCTATAGATAAGCGTAGCATAAAGATCAAGTCATTTTAATAGTTCAATTGCTATATGCTTTCTGATACATAGTAACCTAATTCCTTCAACCATGAGATCATGCATATCACCTTCACCGGAAGGATACTTTGATGATATCAAACTCCACACCGTAACTGGGTGGCTATAAAGGTGGCATTGAGTGTTCGGAAAGTATTGGTTGAGAAACATGGATCAAGAGTGGGATTTGTCCATCCATATGACGAATAGATATACTCTGGGCCCTCTCGGAGGAATGTCATCCAATTAGCTTGCAAGCATGTGACTGGCTCACAAGGGATCACATATCACGGGAACGAGAAAAGAGTACTTATCAGTAACGAGGTTGAACTAGGTATGCAGAGATACCGACGATCATAACCTCGGATAAGTAAACTATCGTGAGACAAAGGGAAATTGGTATCGTATGTAAGTGGTTCATTCGATCTCAAAGTAATCATAGAAATATGTGGGAGCCATATGAATTTCCAGATTCCTCTATTGGTTATTGATCGGAGAAGTGTCTCGATCATGTCTGCATAATTCACGAACCGTAGGGAGACACACTTAAGGATTCGACGTTGTTTGAGTAGTTATGGAATGATGAGAAAGAGACCTAATGTTGTTCGGAGTCTCGAATGGGATTTAGGATATCATGAGGAGATCCGGAATGGTCCGGAGAATAAGATTCATATAAGGAAAGTCCTGTTTCGGAGTTGGGGAATGGTTCCGGTGTTTTCATCGGGAATGTTCTAGAAGGTTCCGGAATGTCCGGCACTCCGGAGGGGAAGGGTACATGAATGTGTTATATCAAGTTGGTATGATTGCATCATGTACTAGGTGTCATCGCTGAACAAAATAAAGGGTTTAATCAAATCCTAGTTTGAAAAAGTCAAACGGCAATTTGAAAGTCAAACGGCTATTTTTGGGAAGTGGAGAGGGAGGTGGAAACCGAGTTGGGGAGGAGTTCCTCCCCTCCACCGCCGGCCCACCTCCAAGCCGAGTTGGGGAGGGACTCCCCTCCCCTTGGCCGGCCCCTCCACCTATAAAGGGAGGGGCAGGGCTGCCCCTCCTGACACACAACTCCTCCACCTCTAAACCCTAGCCGCCGGCGCCGCCACCTCCAGCTGCCGCCGCCGCCCTAGGGCAAACCGCCGCCGCCTAGGTCAAACCCTAGCCGCTGGCCTAGCCCCCTCCTCGGCGTGTCTAAACCCTAGATCGTCGAGGGCTCTCTCATAGTCCACCATACTCGCTCCGGCTTAAGGTGAAGCCCTGCGAGATCTCCCCTCTACTTTCGGTACCACGCCGTTGTGCTGCCGGAATCGCGAGGAGAGTGCTACAACCTCCGCTGCCTGCTGGAACAAGGGAGAGGAAGGTCTTCGTCGAGTACCGAACGTGTGACCGACTGCGGGAGCGCTGCCGGAACGCAGCGCCGAAAGGATCGTCTACGCGATCTTGAGATCGGGAAGAGTACGACTACATCACCCACGAGAATCCGCTCTCGTTAAACACTTTGGAATCTTCGAGGGTGAGTTATTCTATCGACTCGTTGCTACAATCTAGTAGATAGATCTTGGCTTGTTTGTTTGTATGCGGTAGAAAATTTTTGTTTTCCATGCTACGAAACCCTACAGAACAAGCTAGCACCCTACCCTTGCACCAGTGCCATGCCAACCCGAGCCCCTCCTTCCCAGCCGACCATGGCTAGCTAGCAGGAGGTAACGCCGCGCGCGTTCACCATGTCCAGGAGGTAGCTCACCGTCCATCGCCACCCCTGTCTAGACCTCGCACACAGCCAGGCCCTAGACCACAGAGAAAATGCCGCACCCAGTTCTTCTCTGCCATGCCGAGAGCACGCCAGAGCGCCGCGTTCGACACGCACGTACATGCCGCGCCTCGCCTTCGCCGCCCATTTCTGCAATCACCACGACACCAGGAACCTCCCAGACATCCGCGTTCGTCGCCGCGCGACCCGTAGCACCCATGCTTCGTCAAAACCACCGTCGGTGCTGCTCAGAGCACCAACACGTTCCGACCAACCTCGACCGCCCTTGCTACGCCACTAAGTCCTTGAGCATCGCCAGGAGAACGCGCACCGGCCTAAACCCTCTGCCATGCCATTAGCTCGCTGTACCGCCGACCCTGTCGAGCTCTGCCCATGCCGCTCTGCCTCTCTCGCTCGGCTATAAAAGTAGGCCACCCTAGCCCCAATTCGCCACACCATCTCACTCCTCACCTCTCACAGAACCTCCCACACCCTTCCCCGGAGCAAGGCGAGCTCCGCATCGCCTGAATTTCACCGGAGTCTGCCGCGGAGGAGGAGAAGCTGAGCCGTTGATTGGAGCCGCCCCAGGAGCCACCGCGACCACCGTTCGAACCACCGTCGTCAACAACATCGTTCGCCCCCAATGCTAACCCTAGCTGGATCCCTGGTGAGCCTCACACGACCCCCACCGTCGCGTTAGGGTTTAGACCTTGCCGGAGTTGTTTGTCGTTGACGATGAGCCTCGGCCGTTAGATTAGATTTTAATCGCATGGTCCAGATTGCCACTTACCGCTTCGCGTAGCCAGAGTCGCCGAAGCGTGGGGCCATCACTTAAGTCAGCCCGCGCGCTGCGCTATGTGCAGTGGGCCGGCCCAGTTAGTTCCCATGCAACCCAGTAGATTCAAATTTAGATTTTTCCATTTTAGTTCAAACTTAGTTCTGTCAGTAGTTTCAAAAATCGATTCAGAGTTTCACTGAACCAAATTGCATGAAACCAATTTTGTTAGAAAGGTATTGAAATTGTTAATCCAATCCCGTTGGATTCAAACCATTTGAAATTATAGATCACCTATAGTAAAAATAACAAGGCATAGACTTTTTTGCATTCAAACATTTTTCAAAAATCAACCATAAATTCTTTTGAGTTGATTCCAACTCTCAAAAATCGCATTTTACAAGATCTTTTTGGATATGTAAAAATATCTAGGTTTACTTGTAGTAATAATTGACAAGTATTAAAAGAATGCCTCATAGGAATTTCTAGTTACTTTAATTAATTAAAATAATAATATTAAACCTTATTAAATTGTGACACCACTTTAAATCACATTCCCAAGTATTAAAATATGTGGTGATGACATTTGTCAACATGGTCCCATATTTTAAGAATATTAAATCTTAAGTAGTTTTCAATGAGTAGAAATTACTTTTCCAAAATAAAATAAATAAGACTAGGTCTGAATTTCATGTGATGATTGTGATGATGCTAGATCATCTAGTGTGAACCCTTGTGTGCCAAATAGAAATAGTTAAGTATTATTTGGTGATTGTGTATCTCGTATTTATTTATAGACGCTAGTGCCGACCAAGGATACGAAGAGGAGGATTACTACTACTACTACTACTACTACTACTACTACTACGAAGAGAACTTCAATCACTGCACTATTTAAGGCAAGCTAAGCATAGCTAACACTTGCAACTTTGCAGGCTAGATAACCTATGCAATGTATTAGACATGATTTGTTTATGCAACCTTGATTATACCAAATCCTAGTTTTACTTGCAAGCTTTATTATTTTATTTCTTTATCAAATTTCTTTATTTACTTTTACTTGGTGACTTGTGAATTTTGGCAAGATATTATAGGTAGCATAAAGAGCATAAAACTTGGCCTAAATAATTACAAATAGATGTCATACTGAGGCATGAGATTAGATTTGGATAAGTCACACTTGATTAGCAACACTCATTAGTGGTTACCCTCAATTTTATTGGCTAGTGCTAAGCATAAAAGTTGATCACTTTAGATGGGAATACTTGGTGAAAATGATTATGAAAACCTTGGAATGATGAGTCATTATAATGAAATGTTTTGACATGTGTTATGAATACCAGATGATTTGATGATGAAAATGTTGAGGCATGAGCCTTAGCCCTTTATAAAAATTGATGGTTAGGTTCGGATGCGATACCATTCCAATTTTACCATACAACCACAATACCCGAATTTGGGTAGGGCTTGACTGGAAGTTTATATGTCTTACTATGGGTTCCCTTGCGGAAGAGGTTTGAGCTGAGGCTACCTCATGATGAATGTCCACCTGTGCAGTTCCCAAGATGACATATGGTCATGGTTGGGAGGCCAAACTCATAGGGGAGGTGCCTATACTAGGGTGTGTAATTGAAAGGTTAGGATTGATTATCCGCATACTAAGTATGATGATTCAAGATTGTTCCTGACGAATGTATCTAATGTTGTGGTGAAAGTGTACCACCTCTGAAGAGTGCCAAACTATTCAAATAGCCGCGTCCACGGTTATGGAAAGTTGGAGTGGACATACTATTTCGTCGTCAGATGTTTTCAAAATGACTTGTGAAATGAACTATGACTTTGACTTGACCACGGGTTGTGAACATGAAAGCTAAGTTCCCACTTAGGTGTTGTAAACATTTAAGTTAGCTTTCTTTACTTCTAAACTCAGTTAGAGATAAATCTTGCTTTTTTCAAAACAACCTAGAACTTAGGATTCCTACTTGAACCAGTTTACTTGTTAGTGATAGTTTGTGAGTACTTAAAGAGTACTCATGGCTTTGTCCATGGCTATTTCTATGGCCAGACTATGAGGAGGACTACCAAGATGATGGAAAGCAGGAATTCTATGACAACTAGGATCATCTCCCATCGTTAGCATTGCATGTGACCCTGAAGATGGAGCTTCACCCAAGCTACCGTTATTATATTATTCCGCTGCGTTGATTGTATTAAGACTGGATCATGAGATCCTTTATTTGTAAGACCTTTATTATGGTTTGAAATGGATGATGAACTATGGTACCAATCTGTTATGTCTCGCAAAAATGGTAATCCTGGGATTGTGATGTATGGCATAACAGGCATCTGGGATTAAAAATCCGGGTGTTGACACATCCCCTTCTTCATCAATAAAAATCTTAGGTCTGTGTTGTTCTTGGAGCGTCTTAGTTTTCATTTTTGGTTTTCGTTTGCTTAGTTTGCTTGAATAAAGTAGCTGGCCCCCGTTTTTGCTGTGTTGTTTCAAATAAGTTGATGGTGTTGGAAAGGAGTAGAAAGTTCTATGCTTATAGTGGTACAAAAGGGAGCTAGTTTTGACTGTGGCCTAGACTCTATCATGTCATGCTAGATGTTTTTTTGACCTTATGCTTAGTGATTATTGCTGTACCATGACTTATTCCAAACAATTGAGATTGCTTAATGTGCCTTGAAAGAATCATGCGTTGTTTTAGCATACAAAAGCATAGTATTGTGGTATTCTCCTTTGATGCTTTATTTGGGTTGACTTGGCACATGCTCACACCATGTTATGACTATGAACCAGTCACCTTAGCCTCCATGATTATTTAGTTTTTGACTTGTGGTACCACTTTATGCTTTAGTTGATAATGTTTTGTCGCTCTGCATGATTATGGCCATTATTTCTCTCTTAGTTGGTCGCTCCCAATCTTTTGCTAGCCTCCACTTGTATTGAGTAAGCTCTACTCATGCATCCAACTCCCAAGAAACCAAGTTATTCCAAAGTGTCCACTATAAATTCCTATGCATGGTGTTTTACCCCATTCCAAGTATATTATTGTTTTATCTATCTTCCAAATTAAACTTTTTATGTGAAAATTAGTGATTAAATCTCTCACAAACTTGATGGCACACTTTATTTTTCTTTCCCCTAATAAACTTGAACCATTGTGTCATATATGTTGTATATGCTTGCACTTATAAGTTGGGAATTAGCAGAACCGTGCTGTCACGGGGAACACTTTCAACACCTGTAAATATCTACCATTTGATATCATGCTCTTTTGTTTATGCATGTCGGCGGTGTGAAATAGAAGGGGAGCTTGTAAGTCCATGGAGTTATGTATGTGTGTTAGAGAAATGCCTAGGCCACTGATATGTCAGAAACGTATCTATAATTTTTGATGTTCCATGCTTTTTTAGTATCTAATTTGCTTTGCTTTGTCTACACTTTGAGGTGTTTTTATATGTTTTATGGAACTAATCTATTAACAAGTTGCCACAGTGCCAGTTGCATGTTTTCTTCTGTTTTTGGTTCCAGAAAGGCAGAAAATCAATATTCTCGGAATTGGACGGGACAAAAGCCAAAGTCAATATTTTACCGTGGGAAACACGAAGCTAGAAGACGAGACGGAGGAGGGCCTCGAGGGGGCCACACCCCCTGGCCGCGCGGGTGGACCCACCCTGCGCCTAGGGAGGGGGGTGCAGCCGCCTCGGGCACCCCCTCGGCCTCCCTCTTCGCCTATAAAAAGCCCCTGATGCAGAAACCCTAGGGAACTGATCAAAACTCCATGAAACCGTCTATAGCCGCCGCCACCATCGTACCTAGATTGGGGGGTGGGGATCTGAAGTTCTTCCCGGCACCCTGCCAGAGGGGAAATCATCCCGGAGGCCTTCTTCTCCGGTACGAAGCGTGAGTAGATCCACCTTGGACTACGGGTCCATGTAGTAGCTTGATGGTTGTGTCTCCTCCTTGTGCTTTCATGTATAGATCTTGTGAGCTCCGCTCATGATCAAGATCTAATCAATTTGTAATCTGCATGTTGTTTTTGCAGGGATCCGATGGATATTGAGATTACTATGTCAGATTGATTAATGGTTTTGTCTTATTGATTCTATCATGTCTGTGTTGTTTGTGATCTTGCATGCTCTCCGTTGTTAGTAGATATCTTGGCCAAGTAGTTGCTAGTGACTCCAAGAGGGGGTATTTATGCTCGATAGTGGGTTCATGCCTCTAGTTTCCAAGGGAAGTGACAGAAATCTCTTCGGTTGTAGATGTGTTGTTGCCACTAGGGAGAAAACAACGGTCTCTTGTTCATGGAACAAGTGGATTGTTTACCTTACACACTTTGCTTAAAGCAGTTGTCTATTGCTTGCAACTTAATATTGGAGGGGGTTCAGATGATAACATGAAGGTGGACTTCTAGTCATAGATGTAGTTGGATGGCGATCTATGTATATTGTTGTATTGCCCAATCGAATCTCATAGGATCCTTTTGTATAGTATTGCGTTGTTATTCCTTGCTCAGTTCCTGTCAATTGCCCTGTTGTAATTTGTTTACCCTTCATGCCATGTTGTTTATCTAAGGAGAGCACCTCTAGTGAACTATGGACCCGATACAATCTTTACCATTGATACATCTTCCACTGTTTACTTGCTGCAAACCACTCATCACCTTCCACACCATACAGTTAATCCTTTGTTACAACAATTGGTGAGATTGACAACCTCACTGTTCGTTGGGGCAAAGTCTTGAATTTTTGTTGTGTAGGTTTCTATGTTGCTTGCAAAACTTGTGTGACATTTCCTTCCTCCTACTGGTTCAATAACCTCGGTTTCTTACCGAGGGTAGACTTGCTATTGTGCTCGTCACACCTTACTCTTGGGGTTTCCAATGAAGCGTCCCACGACAACACCGGGCGCCATCAGCCGCTAGCCTAAGACATGCCTAATCATGGTGGAAACTTGCAGCATCACCATAGTGAGCAATCTATGAAGCATTCTTCTTATATAAAAAAGAGAGAGATATAAAAAAGAGAAAAAGATAGAAAATAGGAAAGAGAGAAAAAGCACCATTTTCCCATGGTAAATAATAAGATTGCTACGATACTCATTGTGTGCTTGCCTTGTAATTTTGATATGGTATAGCTCCTGTATCATTGGGCAAGGGGTACATCGTTGGCGGTTCTCTATGATACACATATACTTACTATGATAAGAACTTACCGGTAACTAAAGTTGAGTAGCATGAGGAACGACCCTCGTACTCAAGGGACATGAGACTGCCAACTTATACTTTGTCAAGCATATACTCCATATTTTGTTCACTTTAACCTTAATCACTTCAAGATGCTTATGATAGGGGCAACGAAAGCTGAAAGCTAACAAGTACCATAATTTTTGGAAGCTCTTTTTGAAACTTGAAATCCCTGCTTCCCTTTGAAGGGCCTTTCTTCCACTTTTATATTGAGTCTCCACCTTCTATATTTAGGCACCAATTAAGAGAGCATAGTTGTCATTCTTAGTTCTATGTGCATTGTCCCAAAACTTATTGATTAATTCATAATGTTGATATTGCTTGTTCTTGAACTATTTGTATCTACTCACCCTTATGAACTTCGAAGGTGTCCTCTGCATTTATGTTTTGCTACTCCATGAGGGATAAGCTGAATGCCACTATGCTTTGTTTTCTATATGTGAAATAAACAAACGTCTCTCAATGCATTGTTATTCATGAATCTTTGTTTGTATCCTTTCATGTTGCAGCATAGTTACTAAGTCTTATTGTTAGAACTTCATCTTCCATGCTCATGTTTAGAGTACTTTCATCCGAACTTTCATGCTTTACAAATGGTTTAATCATGATTGTGATGGTGCATGTCACCTAAAAAATTATTATTTTTATCACTTACCTACTCTAGGACGAGCAAGATTTAAGCTTGGGGATGCTTGACACATCGTAAATGTATCTATAACTTTTGATGTTCCATGCTTGTTTAGTATCCACTTTGCTATGCTTTGTCTACACTTTGAGGTATTTTTATACATTTTCTGGGACTAACCTATTAACAAGATGCCATAGTGCCAGTTGCCTGTTTTCTGCTATTTTTGGTTTCAGAAAAGCTAGTAAGGAAATATTCTCGGAATTGGACGGGACAAAAGACAAAGTCAATATTTCACCGAGGAGAACACAGAGATCGAAGGGCGACCGGAGGGGAGACACGGGGTGGCCCCACCCTCACGCATGGGCCCACCCTAGGCCACGCCTGGGCAGGGTGTGGACCCCCCTGGCCACCCTCCTACCTTGCCTCTTCGCCTATATAAGCCCCCAGATTCCAAAACCCTAAGTACCTGATTAGATCTCAACGAACCAGTCCGTAGCCGCCGCCACCATCGTCTATAGATCGAGGGGGGGGGGGATCTGAAGCTCTTCCCGGCACCCTGCCTGAGGGGAGAGATCATCCCGGAGGCCTTCTTCATCACCATGCAAGCCTCCGGTATGATGCGTGAGTAGTTCACCCTTGGACTATGGGTCCATACAGTAGCTAGATGGTTGTTTATCCTCCTTTGTGCTACCATGTTTAGATCTTGTGAGCTCCTTTCATGATCAAGATCATCTATTTGTAATCATGCATGTTGTGTTTGAAGGGATCCGATGGATATTGAGATTACTATGTTAGATTGATTAATGATTCTATCTTATTGACTCTATCATGTCTGTGTTGTTTGAGATCTTGCATGCTTTCCGTTTCTAGTATCTCTCTTGGCCAAGTTGATGCTAGTGACTCCAAGAGGGAGTATTTATGCTCAATAGTGGGTTCATGCCTCTATTGAATCTGGGGAAGTGACATAAATCTCTAAGGTTGTAGATGTGTTTTTGCTACTAGGGAGAAAACAACAATCTCTTGTTCATGGAACAATTTTATTGTTTACTTTACACACATTGCTTAATGCAGTTATCCGTTGCTTGCAACATAATACTGGAGCGGGGTCGGATGATAACCTGAAGGTGGATTACTAGTCATAGATGCAGTTGGATGGCGGTCTATGTATATTGTTGTAATGCCCAATCAAATCTCACAGGATCATGAATGTCTATTATTGCATTGTTATGCCTTGCTCAATCCTGTCAATTGCCTCGCTGTAATTTGTTTACCCAGCATGTTATGTTATTTATCCTAAGGAGAACACCTCTAGTGAACTATGGACCCTGGTCCAATCTTTACCATTGTTACACCATCCACTATTAATGTTTACTTTCTGCAAGCAACCATTACCTTCCACACCATACATTTAATCCTTTGTTTTTAGCAAACCGGTGAGATTGACAACCTCACTGTACGTTGGGGAAAAGTCTTGAGTTTGTGTTGTGCAGGTTCCAAGTTGTTAACAACACCTTGGAGTCGTTTCCTTCCTCTTACTGGTTCGATAACCTTGGTTTCATAACTGAGGGAAGACTTACTGCTGTGATCATCATATCTTCCTCTTGGGGTTTCCCAACGAAGCTCTACAGTGCTCTGAGCTGCATCAGGGACTGCCACCACCTCCAAAGGTGAATGCCTCGCCATCACCCGCGGGTGTGGTGGTGAGGGAAAATGAAAATATTAATCCCTCCACTAAGAAGGATGGTGGGAAGGGAGAGAACCATTAGGCTCAAGGATGGTACTCCCCCGACCCCCCAATTCCTCACCCTCATATAAACAATAGGGGATACCCACCTAAGCTTGCAGCACCTTATTTTGCTCAATGGCAATCATTAATGAAATCTCATGTGCGTAGCTCTTGTATTGAGTTGTGGAATATCATTGAAGAAGGACTCCGTATTGTGGATCCAACCAAATTTACAAGAAGAGAAGTTGTCAATAGTCAACTCAATGCCACCGCTTTGCACATGATTCAACAAGGATTGGGTACAAAATATTACCCTGACATTGAACACCTCAAAACTAAGGTGAATGCCTCCATCCGTATTACCTAAGGTGAATGCCCTGGTATCACCCAAGGATATGGTGGTGGTGGTGATTTGGGGGGGGGGGTAATCAAGACAACACTAATTCCTCCACAAAAAGGGATGGTGGGAAGGGAGAGCACCATGACTCTCATGCATGGTACTCTCCCGACCCTCCAATTCCTCACCCTCATATAAACAATAAAGGAGAGCCACCAAAGCTAGATGCATCTACTTTTTCTCAATGGCAATCTCTAATGAAATATCATGTGCATAGCTCTTGTATTGAGTTATGGAACAACATTGAACAATGACTCTTTATTGGGGATCCAAACAACTTGACAAGAAGAGAAGTTGTCAATAGTCAACTCAATGCCACCTCCTTGCACATGATACAACAAGTATTGGGTACAAAAGATTACCCACACATTGAGCATCTCAACACCGCCAAGGAATCTTGGGATGCTCTCATAGAGTTATATGTTGGAAATGAGAGCATCAGAAGGAACCGGTATGATGCACTAAGCAATGAAGCCGAAGGCTTCTATATGAAGGATGGTGGAGATCATGAAGACATGTATCAAAGGCTCAAGTCCACTGCCACATCCTTTAGGAATGTGGGTGCCTCGCATGTGGATGATACTTGGATAAAAAGGAAATATGTGAGTGCACTCATGCCCTTTGAGCTCACCGACTTGAAGAGTCTACAAGGAAGACAAAACTACCATCTCATGACCTCCAATGAAGTTATGCAAGAGATGGCCTCTTTCAAGGTTGCTGCTGAGAATGCCAAAGGTGCCCGTGCTCGAGCCCTTGGAATGAGCAATGGTGTCAACCTCGCCTTAAAAGCCAAAGTTGTGGAGTATGTGGATGAAGATGAACGTGATGAAGGTTTATCTATGGGCCACCCCGATGATGTCAAGGTTGCCAATGGTGAATATATGGCCTTCTATGCAAGAAACTTTTGGAAAGAACCCGCCAAGGATAAGATGGATATGCAATGAAGAAGCAACCCTAATGGGAGAAGATACAATGGCTCCAAATTGAGAACTTGCTTCAATTATGGTGACCACTATCACTTTGTTTCTGGTTGTCCCTATGAGAAAAGAGAAGATCATGGGGGTAAACTTGTGTTGAAGAAAACCTCAAAATCTCATTTCAAGAAACCCTTCATCAATAAGAATCCCACCAACAAGAATTCGGGTGAAATTGTCTTGATAACACATGAAGAATTCTCCTCTGACAATGATGATGATGAAGATGAAGAAGAGGAAACATAAAGTGGTGTGGCTGCTCTTTACACTACTTCCACACCTACATTCTCCCTCTTCGACTCTCCAAATGAGAATATCTCCAACAAGAATGTCACTTGCCTTATGGCAAGAGGAACAAAGGTATTATCATCTTCACACCCCTCCTCCCTGGCTGATGGTGAATTTGATGATGAGATATCTCTTGAGGTAAAAAAGGAATTAGTTGCTTTTGATGTGTTTATGACTAACTTGCAAGGGGAGCACAAGAAACATTTTGTGGACCTCTTAAATCAACTTTCTCACACACAAGAGGTTCTTGATGAGAGATGTAAATTAGGGAGAGAGCAGATGATTGAGTTAAAAGCGCTAAATAATGGTCTAGAAGAAGAACAAGAGACTAGGATCTCTCTTGAAACTAAACTTGAAGATCTTGATGGAGCAAATGACTTAATTATTAATAAACTCATCAAGGAACGTGATCATGCTATTTCTAAATATAAAAGGCTAAAAAGAACAAGATTAAGTTTGGTGTTGTTGATGAAAAACTTGCCGAGGACTTTAGGATGCTTGACAAGGCTCACAAGGCCTTGGAGAGTGAATTCTTATTACTCACAAAGTCTCGTGAAAAGCTTCAAACTCAATTGACCAATATTTCTTCACCTAGTACTTTCATTCCGTCTAGTTGTACAAATATACTTGAACAAAATTCTAGGTTGAAGGGGGAGCTAGCTAAGGCCACTTTTCCCAAAGGAAATAAGTCCATTGATGACCTCTTGAGTAAGCAGAGGCCAAATGGTGAGAAAGGGGGCATTGTATTTGTCTCCAAAGCCAAGAATAAGAACAACAACAATAAGAAGGCCAAGCCCGCACAACAAAAAGACAAGGCCATTGTGGGTAGTAAGACCACAAGTGGAAAAACTACGTCTCATGATGACTTTGCGGGAAGTGCTAACCCTCACTATGTTTAACTAGTTGAATGCCCGTGCGTTGCCACGGTTAATGGAATTTAACATGTCACGCGCATATTTTTTTTTTATAAAAAAAAAAATTTGATTAAAAAAAAATAAAACATAAAACATTGTTTTTGAAAAACTTAATTTAAATATGTTCATTTCAATGAGTTTTTTTTTGGTTTGAAAGAAAAAAAAAAAAAAAAAATTTTTTTTATTTTTTTTTTATTTTTTAAAAAAAAATAAAAAAAATATGCTAAATGCGTAATTATCGCAACGAATATCCTAATATAAAAATAACAAGATGGGGAAGGAAGGGATATGGGGAAGGGCGACATCATGGCAGTGCCATGTGTCGTCGAGTTTGTTGTGCCGTGTTAAAAAGAAAGGAGGTTTGTGTACCTTTTTTTTTTTATCATTTTGCACCCCTTTTAACACTCACTACCCCTTAAACCCCTTCCAAAATTCAAATGAAAAATCTCAAATTGAACTAAAAAAAAAAAATAAATCGAGAAAAAGATTTCCTTGTCAGATCTGAATTGCATGATTTGATTTTATGGATTAATTTAGGTGAGGAGAGCCGTGAGGTTACTCATCGTTGGCTGTTTAAGTTCATGGATGACAGATGTTGGATTCTAGTGTTGATGTTGCTGTTTGTTGGTTGATTTCTTGTTTGTTGACGATGGATGCAGATGAGCAAGGATGCTCGAAGATCTCTCCAATATCTCATCTCATCAGAATCTAGGTATATCTATAATAAGAATACAGATAGAGAGCATAAGAAAGATATCATATAAGACCTAGGAGAAAAGAGATAATATACCATTTTATATAACAGATTTTTAAAAAAGGATCTTAAGACCTAAAAAAAAACAATGTGAAAAATCAATTTTCAAAATTCTCATCAATTCTTCATTTTTTTTTTTTTGCATGCATTTTTTTTTTGATTTATAATTTTTGATTTAAAAAGAACATAATAAAAAAAATAAGAAAATAAAAAAAAAAAAAAAAAAAATATGCTCTCAAAGATGAATGAACAACACTAAAAGGAAAAAATAAAATCTTAAAATCAATCATCAAACACGTCAAATTTTTTTTCTTTTTTTTTCTCTACTTTTAAGAATTTACTGCATTATAATTAAGTTTCTTCTCTTTCCTTTTGAAAATCTCAAAAAAAAGAAAAATCAATTAGCTAAAAAAATTAGCTAAAGAAATTAAAGAGCAAATTGTTTTCTAGAAGATGAGTAGGTAGTAAAAAAATGAGGAAAAGAGTTATTTATCTAGTAATTTATTTTATTAAAATTTCGGCCTTTAGGCTTAAGATGATAAGTTGATGAAAAGGAAAAAGTTCAGAGATGTGAAGGAATAAAGTTAAAATGAATGAGGAGCGTAATTACAAGCGATTATTCTCTCGAGAATCTGTAAAATCCACCGTCTCGCAATCAGAAAAGATAACCAATGGCATAGCAAATCAATAAATAAGAAATATCAAAAAGCATTCAACAAGCATCTAGGCCATCGTGTTCTTCCCCCCATCTTCCCCCATCTTCCCCCTCCCAATCCCATTCCTTCTTCTCCTTCTCATCCTGCACCATTATCCCTCGCTCCCTCCCCACTCCTCCTCCACCGCAGTGAGCGCCCGCCGCGCGGCGGCCGAAATTCGCCTGGAGGCAGCCTGCGACCTGGTCAAACGCCCCTGGTCGCTCGGGTCAAACCTCGTCCCGGACGCCCGTTGCTGCTGGGCGACCCCCTTGGGCTTCTTGCTGCTCTTGCTGACCACCGGGGACGAGGAGGGCGAAGAGGGACGGGGTGCGGAGGAGGCGCGCGACAGGAACTAAAGGCAGACAGGCGCCATCCAGGATCGGCCTCCCGGGGGCGGGATCCTCGCCAGCCGCAGCCCCAGCCGCCTCAAGCACCTATCGAGCCCTCGGCCTAGCTTCGAGGGCCCAGGCAAAAAGGATCGCCATGATAAATTGACAAAATGGCGGTGGGAAAAAGGGGCTGACTCGGATGAGGCCGGCGGCTAAAGTTGAGATGAGTCTGAAGGCGAAACGGGAAGGTTAGGAGAGAGCGGGAAGAGGCCGTGGCGGAGTGAGGAGGGAAGCTTAGGGAGCGAGAAGAGCTTAAGCTTATTCAAAAAAGGGCAAGGCAAAAAGTAAAAAAAAAAAAAAAGATTGCCTGATTGTTATGGTGATTTGTATGCACAATATGTTGGCCCATTTGATGGTTATATTTCTTGGTCTATTTGGGTTTCCAAGACCCTTGTTGCTAACAAAAGAGGACCCTGAAAAATGGGTACCTAAAAACTAGTTTGATCTTTTGTAGACCTATGCTTCCGGAGGGTCAAAGTGGGTGCTTGATAGTGGATGCACAAGTCATATGACCGGAAGCAAATCTATTGTCAAGGAGTTGAAACCAAATGATGATCAAATATCCGTGACATATTTCGACAAGTCAAAGTCTAAGGTAATGGGTTTTGGCAAGGTTGTGGTTGCCCATGATATTACACTCGTGGACGTCATGCTTATTGAGATCCTTGGTTATAATTTACTTTCAGTCCGCGATCTTGGAAAGATGGGCTTTGCCTTCTTTATTGATAATGATATTGTGGTCCTCATGTGGAGCAAGTCTCTAAAGGTTGCTTTCGTTGGGTACGTCTAAAATGACTTGTACGTGGTGGAGTTTTCGGGGAAAACCACTACAAGTGCAATGTGATTATTCGGAAAGGCCAATGTGGGCTGGTTATGGCATCGCCGTCTAGTCCACGTCAACATGATAACTTTGAAAAGTCTCCACAAGGATGGCCATATTGTTGGACTAAAAGAAAATGTGTGTTTTTCCCAAGATCGTGTATGCAGGGCTTGTGTTGAAGGAAAGATGCATGATTATCCCTACAAGCCGAAGAACTACATCAAGTCCAAAAGGATCTTAGAGCTCCTACATGTGGATCTCTTTGGTCCTCCATCTCATGCAAGTCTTGGTTGGAAGAAATATTGTTTGGTGATTGTTGATGACTACTCAAGATACACATGGGTATATTTCTTCAAGATGAAAAGTGAGACCCAAGAAAACTTCACCGACTTCATAAACATGGCTCAACGTCAACACAATCTCCCTGTGTTGATAATAAGGAGTGACAACGACACAAAGTTCAAGAACTACACCCTGAATGGATTTCTTAGAGATGAGGGGATAAAACACCATCCGCTGCATATACCCCTCAACAAATTGGTGTAGCTAAGAGGAAGAACCAGACTCTTATTGATATGCCTAGGACCATGTTGGCGGATTTTAAATCTCCATACAATTTTTGGGCCGAGGAAATCTCCACCGCATGCCATGCATCGAACCGGCTCAACCTCCGCAAAGAATTGATCAAGACTCCATATGAAATTCTTACCGGTAACAAGCCCAACGTTTCATACTTATGGTTGTTCGGTTGTAAGAGCTTCTATCGCATAAAGGGTGTTCGTTTTTCCAAATTTTATTCCAAAGCATTAGAGGGTATTTTTGTTGGCTATGGTGTCGAATCCCACACTTATAGAATCAATGATAAGCTTTCTGGAACTGTCATAGAATCTTGTAGTGTGGTCTTCTAAGAATATGATGGTCCCCAAGGGGGGCGTGTTGATGTTTGTGATGTAGATGATGAAATTCCTTAGGATGCCATAGGAAGAATGGTTGCGGGCTTCATCCACCCCATTAAGGAAACCCTTGTGGCGGATCGAGAAAAACAATGCTCTACCTGGAGCCCTCGTCTTCACAACATCAACAAGCCCCTACTATCGAGGAGGATAATGACCCAAGCCAAATACAAGCTGTGGACCCTCAACAAGTTGATCAGGGAGAAACCTCTATCCAGGAGGAGCTTGATTCTCCATTTTCTAGAATGTCCAATGCTGCTCAGTCTATTACACAAGGAAGATCTGTACAATCAGCCATAATATTAGTTCACCGACTGTCTAGAAGTATGCCTGATCAAGACCAAGGTCAATCTTTGCCTCTTCATGAAGAGAATGATTCCGATGATGATCAAGGTCAAGTTGATGGTCAACACGAGGACCAAAATGATGAAGATATCCCCACAAGAAACAACAAGGAGATCGAAACTCGTCGCCAAGATAGAGTGGATAGATGTCACATCCCAAGATTTTCCAAATCTTGTAATGTGAAAAATAAATGAATAAAATAAAACTTTGTTTGATTTTCAGAGTGAGAAGAAACTTTTTGAATCCAATTAGAAACCTTCAAACCAATTTGGATCAAATAAATCCTAAAGGGATTTAAAAAGATAAACATTTAATAAAGGAAAATAAAAAAAAATATTTAAAATTATTATTTTGGATCTTTTAAATAAAAAGATTTGGTTTTCAAATAAAATAGAAGTTTTACAAATAAGGATTATTTTATAAAGCCAAATTAAACCTTGGCCAAGCTTTTTCAATAAAGGTTGTGCTTTGTTAAAGTTAGTAAAGGTTTATTTAAAATAAATTAATAAGGATTTAATATCCAAGTTTTATAAGTAAAGGTTTTACTATTTTAAATAACCACTAAAACTTATTTTAAAATAAGCTTTCCAAGTATTTTATATTCCCAAATAAAACCTACTGGTTGGGTTTTGAAAATAATTAGATTTCAAAAGGAGTATTTAAATAACTCAAACCCTATTTGATTAAATAACTTTGGTCCATTTTATTTAATTAATAAATGGATCCTAAAAATTTTAAAATTTATTATTTTGGTTTATGTTACTGAACAGAACCAAATTTAAAGTTGCATTGTTTGGTGATTGTTTGAATCAATTTGAATGCTTGATTTGTTGTTTGAATTTTCAAAACAGAAATTGAAATTGGAAAAAGAAAAAGATTCAGGAAAGAAAAAAATAGAAACAGGCAGCAGCCCAGCCGGCCAGCCCACTAAGCCCAGCAACCAGCCCAGCTTTCCTCCCCAAAGAAAACGCTCCACACTCAGTTTCTGACCCGCAGAGTGACTGACCGGTGGCCCTCTTCTTCCCCTCACTTCCTCGCTGACAGCAGGGACCCACGCAGCCAGCTCACTCCTCCTTCTTCCTCGCGACGACCACGCCGACCGTTTCCAGCCGTTGATGCCGCGCGTAAATTCGCCATAATGCCGTGCCTTAACCTTGCTGCGACCACGCACGATAAATCGTCTGCCCCTCCTCTCCATTTCCCCTCTGTCACCATAACCAACACGCCACCAGGCTACCCAAATTTCGCTCAACACCACCCTCTGCTCCGACGAGGTTCGGTGACGATTCCGTCGACTCAGCGCCGCCCCTTACCTCATCGACCACGCACACACATTCCCCACCTCCTGGCGCATCTGTCCATGCCTCTCGCTCAACCGCGGGCGCCCCAGAACGCCGTCTTCGACAAAGCTCTGAGCGCCGCCGCATCTGCCTTCTTCTCCGGCGAAGTTTCCTGGTAAGTCCAGACCACCCCGCGCCTTCTCGTTCACGGACGCGTCATCTCCTTGATCGTATGCGTCTAACCATGCTTCTTGTTTGCCCTCTCGTGACCCGTAGCACCGTCCTCGACCTCGACCGCGTGCAACCGTCGCCAGACCTAACTCCGGCGAGGAATTCCTCCTGTCCTCGTGCGCCCCTTGCCACGCCGACCACACGTCAAGCATCACCACGTCCTCGCGATTCTGGTGAGCATCTCCCCTACTCCTCTCGCTTCCTGTATCGCCGGCGCCGCCACCGTCTGGCCGCTCCGCCGCCAGTAGCCACCGCAACGCCGCCCATCTATGGCTGGCACGCTGTACACCGTAGGATTTTGATCCGACGCTCACGATAGATCTTTAGTCGAAGGGGTACGATTAGTTCTGAGCCGCACGATTCACTTTATATCTTGCGGTCCATGTTGATGATCCGAACGAACCGGTACCGTCCAATGAGAAAGCGACGCGTGGCCAGTTTTGTTTAAAACAGAAATTTGAAAACAGAATTGTTTGCAGATTTGAAAACCCTATAACTTTTGATCCACACGTCCAAAAATTACAAACTTTATATCGTTGGAATCAGTGGAACAAACCCTAGCCAACTATGGAATTTTTTTAGCAAATAGTATCTGTTAGATTGTTTGTTTTTACAGAAACTTTTGTATGCTTGTTTAGATTAGAAAAATTGTTTAAAAATGTTTTTATGGTTAAAATCTTGGCAAATTGATTTGTGGTGAACTTACTGACCCTAGGAACCAACCCATGGTTTTGAAAATTGATTTGGTGAAATTTAGGATGGATTAATTGATTTAGCCCATTTCTAGCCAAATAAAAATAATGGTTTTGTTATGAAAATGTTTTTGGAGTAAAAACTTTGAGAAAATGATTTGGACCAAACCTACTGACCCTAAACACCAAGTTTTGAGAAACAACAGCTTATTTGGTGAACAACTTAAAGTTGTTGCTTTGATAAAAATATTTTCCACCACATAAAATGATGATTGGTTTTAAAAATGGTTTATGGACAAAACCCTTTTGCAAATGACTTTGCCACTTTGGAAGATGACCATTTTGAACCTTACAAAGTTTAGAAACCTAGTGGAGACCATATTTTCAAATAAACCTATCTCTTGCATGCTTACATGCATGACTTAGATCCCATTGTTTTGTGTGTGTGAAATTGTTCGATTGATTATTGGTTTGGAATGCTAGTTGATATTGCGTTTGCTTGATTGATTGTAGTGAAGTTAGAAAAGTGTGAGACTAGCAAGATCAAGGAGTGAACCATCATTCCCTACCAAAAAGGCAAGTGACACTATCATCTAAAAAGTCCTACTATTTTCATTACACTTAGTAGATTTTGTAACATGCATGAAAAGAATTTCTATACTTATGCTATGCTAAATCCTAATAGGATTCCCTATACATACCTTAGTGAAAACAATGTAGTTGTTACATGCTTAGCCATGCTATATTTTGAAAAGAGGTACATGTTGAGATTTTATGAAGTTGAGAAAAGGACTTGTGTTTTTACATAATAAAACAAGGACTCAATGAACCACCTGGGTGGCCAAGGATACTTTGAGTTTTGGAGAAGGTGGCAACAAAAGGAACCATGTCTATGGCAATCTCTTTGTGTTGTGCTCCAAAGGAAAACCACCCAGGAAACTGAGAGATTGAACATGATTCTCCAATTGTGGCTTTCATGTGCAACCACATGCTATTTATGGCTCTGGCTTAGTCAACTACATTGGGAAGACCCATGCATTGTCTTCAGGCTACTAGACATGAGGACCTGGAATCCTGCATGGGTACTTGAAGACAAGCTAGCAAAGGTGTATGGGAGGACCCTCTGGAAAGACTTCGTCACATTTTCAATCTGCCGGTACTCCATCTTGGTGAGCACTAATCCAGTGGCCACTGGTGGCAAAAAGATGAGATTGTGACATGTGGGTAAAGTGTACTACTTCTGCAGAAGATAATAAAATCTAAGTACTTAGCCGTGTCCCCGGTTATGGACAATACTGAGCAACTAAAGTTTGAAGCTATGGGAGATCTCGACATTCTAATTTCTAAAAGAAAACTTTATGAAAACTTGATGCACTTGGGGGTACCAAGGAGCTCAAGAGATTTTGATGAAAACTTGATGCACTTGGGGTTACCAAGGAGCTCAAGAGTTTTTGATAAAACTTGATGCACTTGGGGGTACCAAGTAGCTCAAGGGATTTTTGACAAGGACTTGAACACCTGGGAATTTACCAAGGAGTTCAAGGAATTTTGAAAAGGAGATTTGACAAAGGACCAAAACCATTTTGAAAAGATAGGATAAATTTTGCTTCTGCAAATGAGCCTTAAACCCTACTTATCCAAAAATGCATGTAATGATAGGATCCACTTATATTCTACATAGTAGTGAAGCTTGCCAATACAATTCAAATGTATTGACCCTTGTGGCTGTAACTTGTAATGTTGCAGGTTTGATGGATTTTAGTGAAGATTGATTGATTAGGATTACAAAGTCTACAACCAACATCTGCCTGTGGCACTTTGAAGATGAAGGACCCCATGCTTATAGTTATTCCGCTGCAATGTAATGTAATAGCCTAATGAGCTATGTAAGATGTAATAAAATTATGTTATTCCTGGTTATAAAGTTATATTATAACCTTTGTTTCTTGATATTACATCTTAACTATGGATGCTAGCTATTGATCCAGGGACTAGCATTGTAAACACAGGGGACTCCACCTTATATTGTGTAAAGGTTGGGACACTCCCTCTACAGATGGTATCAGAGCATTGTGTTGCCTGTAGGATTTGTAAACCTAGGATTGGACAAAAACCCTTAGAAAAATAGGATTTGTATTTGTACCAAAAACTTATTTACAAAACAATCTTGTAAACTCTTTCCTTAACCATTTTGGTTTTGACTCTACCTCTCTCCAATTTCAACTTGATGGAAAAACCTACCCCATGACCAAAGACTACACCATGTGCAAAGGACTTCATCAACTCTAATGACTTCAACGTCTTCAACTCTAATGACTTCAACATCTTCAACTCTAAAGACTTCAACATCTTCAACTCTAATGACTTCAACATCTTCAGCATATTTACCAAGGACTTCCAACTTGGATACCACTAAGGACTACAAGTGAGACAAGGAACTCTTGCTCAAGATTTGGAGACTGAGGAAATGCAAAATTAGAAGGAGTTCACTTCACTTGAAGTATTGTAACCAAGAGCTTTTCTCAAGGAAACCATGATTTCATACAAGAAGAATCAAGAAGGATGGAAAGATCACAAGTGAACCATGTAGATGGACCACCATATTTTAGTTAAGTCAAACACACCAACTTATGTGGTGTAACAAAAATATTTTGTTGACTAAAGTATGTGCTTGAACTTTGTGTTTGAGTGAAATGTTTGGATTATGATTGCATGCATATTGTTTGTGTAAATTGTGATGTGTGTGATTAGAATTGATTCCTTAGAAATATCTTGCCTATTCTAATCTCCATTCAACCCAAACAGATGACTACTCCAAAAGACTCCAACATCAAGGTTGATGACACCAACACCAACCAAGAGGACAACATGAAAGAGCTCATAGCAACCCAGAACCAGTTGAACCAAGTGACAGCTCAATTCATAGCCAACACCAGTGGAGAAGATCCAACCCTGCAAGGAATTTTGGAAACTCAAGGCCAACTGATGCTTAAGGTGACTGATCAAATGATCAATATGGAAGAAAGCTATTCCAAAAGAGTCTTTGACAACAAAGATGACAGAAATGTTATTCTAGATGGAGCCCCAGCTTGCATTATTTGTGGAGACAAGGATCATACTTCCAAGGAGCATGGAGATCAATGCCCCAATTGTGAAGAGAAACATCCTGTTGGACAATGTCCCACCTCTCAAGCTACTTGCTACCTATGTGAAGGAAACAACCATGTTCCTATCCAATGCCCCATCTATTCCATTGTGGAACAAAGGAAACAAGGTGGAGTGCAACAAATGATTGCAAACCATCAAGAAGGATCCAAGTCTACCAAGAAGGTTGATGACAAAGGAAAAGGACCACTTATACCTCCAAACAAGACAACCCAATTCAAAGGACCAAAGAAAGGGCCTATGAATTATCCAAAGAGCAAGAGAAGGCCCAGGAAGCATGTAGACATTCCTACCTACTAGATAACTTATGAACAACATGAACTAGATGCACTCTTAGCTTTGGAGAAACCCAAAAAGCAAAAGAAGGACAAAAGCCACGTGCAATGTCATAAATGTAAGGAAATGGGACACTATTCCAGTGAATGCCTAGAGAACCAGAAGAATAAGGAAATTAGCCAAGTGGTGTGCAACAACTGCAAAGAGCTAGGCCACTATGTAGCAACTTGTCCACAAGAGCTACGTAAAGAACTCAAAGATATCAACTGTTTCAACTGCAAGAACCCAGGACATTATGCAAGCAACTGTCCAGAAAAGATGAAGAACAAGTTGAAAAAGCCTATGGAGAAACTCAACCTTGGCCCATGAGTCAAGTATGGAAACAAAGGACATAATACAGATGTTTGCCCAGAGAAGTTTTCCCAAGATTCCAAGCAAGTCAACATGTAATTTTGTTTGAAATTTTATTTTAAGGGTGGTAGTACCCTAGTTGTCTTGAGCCTACATGTAACCCTAGCCTTCCCAAATCTCGGGACGAGATTTATTTTAAGGGTGCTAGCCTGTCACATCCCAAGATTTTCCAAATCTTGTAATGTGAAAAATAGATGAATAAAATAAAACTTTGTTTGATTTTCAGAGTGAGAAGAAACTTTTTGAATCCAATTGGAAACCTTCAAACCAATTTGGATCAAATAAATCCTAAAGGGATTTAAAAAGATAAACATTTAATAAAGGAAAATAAAAAAAAATATTTAAAATTATTATTTTGGATCTTTTAAATAAAAAGATTTGGTTTTCAAATAAAATAGAAGTTTTACAAATAAGGATTATTTTATAAAGACAAATTAAACCTTGGCCAAGCTTTTTAAATAAAGGTTTTGCTTTGTTAAAGTTAGTAAAGGTTTATTTAAAATAAATTAATAAGGATTTAATATCCATGTTTTATAAGTAAAGGTTTTACTATTTTAAATAACCACTAAAACTTATTTTAAAATAAGTTTTCCAAGTATTTTATATTCCCAAATAAAACCTACTGGTTGGGTTTTGAAAATAATTAGATTTCAAAAGGAGTATTTAAATAACTCAAACCCTATTTGATTAAATAACTTTGGTCCATTTTATTTAATTAATAAATGGATCCTAAAAAGTTTAAAATTTATTATTTTGGTTTATGTTACTGAACAGAACCAAATTTAAAGTTGCATTGTTTGGTGATTGTTTGAATCAATTTGAATGCTTGATTTGTTGTTTGAATTTTCAAAATAGAAATTGAAATTGGAAAAAGAAAAAGATTCAGGAAAGAAAAAAATAGAAACAGGCAGCAGCCCAGCCGGCCAGCCCACTAAGCCCAGCAACCAGCCCAGCTTTCCTCCCAGAAAACTCCACACTCGGTTTACGACCGTGGTGGCCGGTGGCCCTCTTCTTCCCTCACTTCCTCGGCGGGGACCCTCCTCTCTTCCCGACCACGCCGACCGTTTCCGGTTGATGCGGCGTAAATTCACCATAATAACCTGCGACCACGCACGATAAATCAACTGCCCCTCCTCTCCATTTCCCCTCTGTCACCATAACCAACACGCCACCAGGCTACCCAAATTTCGCTCAACACCACCCTCTGCTCCGACGAGGTTCGGTGACGATTCCGTCGACTCAGCGCCGCCCCTTGCCTCATCGACCACGCACACACATTCCCCACCTCCTGGCGCATCTGTCCGTGCCTCTCGCTCAACCGCGGGCGCCCCAGAACGCCGTCTTCGACAAAGCTCTGAGCGCCGCCGCGTCTGCCTTCTTCTCCGGCGAAGTTTCCTGGTAAGTCCAGACCACCCCGCGCCTTCTCGTTCACGCAGGCATCATCTCCTTGGTCGTACGCGTCTAACCATGCTTCTTGGTTGCCCTCTCGTGACGCGTAGCACCGTCCTCGACCTCGACCGCGTGCAACCGTCGCCAGACCTAACTCCGGCAAGGAATTCCTCCTATCCTCGTGCGCCCCTTGCCACGCCGACCACACGTCAAGCATCACCACGTCCTCGCGATTCTGGTGAGCATCTCCCCTACTCCTCTCGCTTCCTGTATCGCCGGCGCCGCCACCGTCTGGCCGCTCCGCCAAGCATGGCCGCCCATCTATGGTGGCGGTGTACATGCACGTGAGATTTTGATCCGACGCTCACGATAGATCTTTAGTCGAAGGGGTACGATTAGTTCTGAGCAGCACGATTCACTTTAGATCTTGCGGTCCACGTTGCTGATCCGAGCGAACCGGTATCGTCCGATGAGAAAGCGACGCGTGGCCAGTTTTGTTTAAAACAGAAATTTGAAAACAGAATTGTTTGCAGATTTGAAAACCCTATAACTTTTTATCCACACGTCCAAAAATTACAAACTTTATATCGTTGGAATCAGTGGAACAAACCCTAGCCAACTACGGAATTTGTTTAGCAAATAGTATCTGTTAGATTGTTTGTTTTTACAGAAACTTTTGTATGCTTGTTTAGATAAGAAAAATTGTTTAAAAATGTTTTTAGGGTTAAAATCTTGGAAAATTGATTTTTGGTGAACTTATTGACCCTAGGAACCAACCCATGGTTTTGAAAATGGATTTGGTGAAATTTAGTATGGATTAATTGATTTAGCCCATTTCTAGCCAAATAAAAATAATGGTTTTGTTATGAAAATGTTTTTGGAGTAAAAACTTTGAGAAAATGATTTGGACCAAAACTATTGACCCTAAACACCAAGTTTTGATAAACAACAGCTTATTTGGTGAACAACTTAAAGTTGTTGCTTTCATAAAAATATTTTCCACCACATAAAATGATGATTGGTTTTAAAAATGGTTTATGGACAAAACCCTTTTGCAAATGACTTTGCCACTTTGGAAGATGACCATTTTGAACCTTACAAAGTTTAGAAACCTAGTGGAGACCATCTTTGCAAATAAACCTAACTCTTGCATGCTTACATGCATGACTTAGATCCCATTGTTTTGTGTGTGTGAAATCGTTCGATTGATTATTGGTTTGGAATGCTAGTTGATATTGTGTTTGCTTGATTGATTGTAGTGAAGTTAGAAAAGTGTGAGACTAGCAAGATCCAGGAGTGAACCATCATTCCCTACCAAAAAGGCAAGTGACACTATCATCTAAAAAGTCCTACTATTTTCATTGCACTTAGTAGATTTTGTAACATGCATGAAAATAATTTCTATACTTATGCTATGCTAATTCCTAATAGGATTCCCTATACATACCTTAGTGAAAACAATGTAGTTGTTACATGCTTAGCCATGCTATATTTTGAAAAGAGGTACATGTTGAGATTTTATGAAGTTGAGAAAAGGACTTGTGTTTTTACATAATAAAACAAGGACTCAATGAACCACCTGGGTGGCCAAGGATACTTTGAGTTTTGGAGAAGGTGGCAACAAAAGGAACCATGTCTATGTCAATCTCTTTGTGTTGTGCTCCAAAGGAAAACCACCCAGGAAACTTAGAGATTGAACATAATTATCCAATTGTGGCTTTCGTGTGCAACCACATGCTATTTATGGCTCTGGCTTAGTCAACTACATTGGGAAGACCCATGCATTGTCTTAGGCTACTGGACATGAGGACCTGGAATCCTACATGGGTACTTGAAGACAAGCTAGCAATGGTGTATGGGAGGACCCTCTGGAAAGACTTCGTCACATTCTCAATCTGCCGGTACTCCATCTTGGTGAGCACTAATCCAAGGGCCACCGTGGCAAAAAGATGAGATTGTGACATGTGGGTAAAGTGTACTACTTCTGCAAAAGATAATAAAATCTAAGTACTTAGCCGTGTCCCCGGTTATGGACAATACTGAGCAACTAAAGTTTGAAGCTATCGGAGATCTCGACATTCTAATTTCTAAAAGAAAAATTTATGAAAACTTGATGCACTTGGGGGTACCAAGGAGCTCAAGAGATTTTGATGAAAACTTGATGCACTTGGGGTTACCAAGGAGCTCAAGAGTTTTTGATAAAACTTGATGCACTTGGGGGTACCAAGTAGCTCAAGGGATTTTTGACAAGGACTTGAACATTTACCAAGGAGTTCAAGGAATTTTGAAAAGGAGATTTGACAAAGGACCAAAACCATTTTGAAAAGATAGGATAAATTTTGCTTCTGCAAATGAGCCTTAAACCCTACTTAGCCAAAAATGCATGTAATGATAGGATCCACTTATATTATACATAGTAGTGAAGCTTGCCAATACAATTCAAATGTATTGACCCTTGCGGCTGTAACTTGTAATGTTGAAGGTTTGATGGATTTTAGTGAAGATTGATTGATTAGGATTACAAAGTCTACAACCAACATCTGCCTGTGGCACTTTGAAGATGAAGGACCCCATGCTTATAGTTATTCCGCTGCAATGTAATGTAATAGCCTAATGAGCTATGTAAGATGTAATAAAATTATGTTATTCCTGGTTATAAAGTTATATTATAACCTTTGTTTCTTGATATTACATCTTAACTATGGATGCTAGCTATTTGTCACATCCCAAGATTTTCCAAATCTTGTAATGTGAAAATAAATGAATAAAATAAAACTTTGTTTGATTTTCAGGGCCAGAAGAAACTTTTTGAAATTAAATGGAACTTCAAATCTATCTGGATTAAATAAAATCCTAAAAGGATTTAAAAGGTTAAACATTTATTAAAGGAAGTTAAAATGTTTTGGAATTACTATTTTGGAACCTTTTAATAACAGATCTGGTTTTCAAAAGAAAAGGTGGATTTATAAATAAAGATTATTTTATAAAGCCAAATTAAACCTTGCCCAAGCTTTTGAAAATAAAACATTTTGTTTTGAATAAAAATAACAAAGGTTAATTTAAATAAATTAATAAGGATTTAATATCAAATTTTATTTAAATAAAAGGTTTTACCATTTTTATTAAAACATCAAAAACTTATTAAATTATTTTAAGTTTTCCAAATATTTGATATTCTCAAATAAAACCTACTGAAGTGTTTTGGTTTTATTTTAGATTTCAAAATAAAGATTTAATAAAACAAATCCTATTTGATTTCATAATGAAGGTCTATTGTATTTAATTAATAATGGACCCTTAAATAAAAGGTTAATTTGTTTTAAAAAAGTTTCCAAGTATTCAATATTTTCAAATAAAACCTACTGATTTGGTTTTGAAAATATTTGGATTTAAAATGAAGATTTTATTAAATAAATCAAACCACATTTGATTAAATAACTATGGTCTATTTTATTTAATTATTAAATAGATCCTAAAATGAATAAAAATATTATTTTATTTTGAGATTTGGTTTATGTTGATAGACAGAACCAAAAACTCATTACAATTGTTGAATTGTTTGAATTATTTGAATACTTGAATAGTTGGATGAAATTCAAATCAGAAAATAGAAAATAGAAAAAGATAAAACAAAGCAAACAGAAAAAATAAGAGTAAAACGACCAGCCCAGCTAAAGCCCACCCCAGCCCAGTCCAGCCCATCTGCCCTCTCCCCCGAACCGTTTTTCCTCACCACAGAAGCAACCCGTTAAGTCACTGACCGGTGGACCTCCCCCTCGTTTCTTTTTCCACTGACCAGCGGACCCCACTCCTCCTGTTCTTCCTCCCCACCCGCACGACCCCTTCTCCCCCCCTCGTCGCCGTTTCCTGCAGTAATTCCGCGGCTTCAATTCATCATAATGCTGGGCCTTTACCTCGCCTTGACCATGCTCGATAAAACGCCAGCGTCCCTTCTTCATTTCCCCTCTGCCCCCTCCCCAAAGCACGCCCCCAGGCTGCCGTATTTCGCAAGACACTCCCTCTGTCTCCGACGACCTTTCTCGCCGATTCTGGCCAGCACACGCCCCCTTCTGCCTCCTCGAGCACGCAGCCGTGATCAGCATTCACTAGCGGACCATTCTGCTGTCGCAGCTCGCTCGCGCGTGCCTCCCAGCGTCGGCAACGTCGACGACCTGCAGCACCGCCGTCTGCCCTCTTCTCCGACGACGTCTCCCCGGTAAAACCGACCGCCCCTCCTCTTCTCTTTCATGCACGCGTCACCGCACTGACCTTGCGCAGCTAACCATGCCCTCCGTTTACCTTCGTGTGATCTGTAGCGTCGTCCTCGACCTCGACCGCGCGCGTCCATCGCCAGAACCAACTCCGGCGAAGAATCCTGCCCGTCCCCGTGCGCCCCTCCACCAACCAAGAGCACGTTGAGTATCAGCGCTGTATTGCGAACCTGGTGAGCATCCTCCCCCTCTTCCTCGCTTCCTGCCTCACCAGCGCCGCCGCCAACTGGCCGCTCCGCCGCTCGCCGTTATCCTAGCGCCGCCAACATTTGGCAAGCCAGTAGGAGCCGTTCGATCTAGATCGGGCGGGCACGATAGAGTCACTTAAACCGCGAAGGGGTATGCGCTCAGTACCACACGATCTAACTAGATCCAAGGGCTACATGGTGATCCGGCGAACCGGTATCGCCCGATAGAAAAGCGTGGCCAGTATTAAATCTAAAAACAGATTTGAATCAGATTTATTTGCAAACTTCAAAACCTTGTAACTTTGGATCCACACGTCCAAAAATTACAAATTTTATGTCGTTGGATTAAGGAGAGCAAGACCTAGCCAACCATACCCTTGGTTTAGTAAATAGTATCTGTTAGCTTGCTTGTTTTTGCAGAATCATTTGTGAGCTTGTTTAGAGTAGAAAAATTGTTTAAAATTGATTTTAGGATTAAAACTTTTGCAAAATGGTTTATTGTGACCTTACTGACCCTAGGAACCAACCCTTGGTGTTAAAAATGATTTTGGTAAAATTTAGGTTGGATTATTTGACTTAGCCATTTTCTAGCCAAGAGAAAATAATGATTTTTGTTATGAAAATGATTTTGAGTAAAACCTTTGGGAAAATGGTTTAGACCAAACCTACTGACCCAAAAAACCAAGTTTTCCAATAGCAACTCATTTAGTGAAAAACTTAAAAGTTTTGTTTTGATAAAAACATTTTTCACCACATAAAATGAAGAATGGATTTTAAAATGGTTTTGAGATAAAATCCTGTTACAATTGACTTTGCCATTTTGATGAATGACCAATTTGGAACTTACAAAGTTTACAAGCCTAGTGGAGACCACCTTTGCAATTAGAACCATCTTTTGCATGCTTGCATGCATTACTTTGACCTTGTCATTTTATGTGTTGTTTTGCTTGATTGGTAGATTGAGTTTGTGCCTTGCTTGATTGAATTGTAGTGACTTGAAGAGTGTGATTGTTGCAAGGACAAGGAGTGAACCCATACTCTACCAAAAAGGCAAGTGATGCTTCATACTTTTTGTCCCATTATTTTCACTATGCATTAGTGATTTTGCTAAGTAAAACTTGCATGGATTTTGCTAAGTATAGACCTTGCTAGTAAAACCTAGTAGATGAAACCTTAGTGGAAATCTTCCTAAGTTAAGATTCCTATTACTATCAAGCTTAGCCTAGCTAATAGGAAACATGGGTGGAATATATATTCACACTATGGGAAAATATTCTAAGTCTAAGGACTTGTGTTTTGTTTAATAAAACAACTAAGTTAATGAATCACCTGGGTGGAATGGGCTTGCTTGGTGGTTTTTGGTTGAGTGGTTACACAAGGCCAGGGGACTGGTGAACCTTGTGTATCACACTTGTGGATGGCCACCCAGGAACAAAGAGATTTGAGATGTCAAATGTTGAGAAGCTTCAAGTGCAACCACTTGGCAATATGGGCTCTGCCATGATCATATAGGTTGCAAGAACTTAGCCATATGGACATTGGGTGGTAGTGTTTGATAGGTTGGAGCGCGTCCATTTTGGTCTAAGGGAAATCTTTTGAAAGATCTTGTCTTGGGAAACCAAGTCTTGTGGGGAAAGTGCACCACCTCTGCAGAGTGTAAAATCTAAGTACTTAGCCATGTCCCTGGTAAAGGACAATTTGAGCATCAAGACATGGAAGCAATCAAGAATCTCATCATTCAAATTTCTAAGTTAAAATTTGTGGTTTGAACAAGGGTTGTTTGAAATCTTAAATCTTTGATTGAGAGATGCCTTGTAAAGGATCTTCAATCTTTGATTGAGAAAAATGATTTTATAAAAGCAAGAACTTAATATTTTCAAATGTTAAGGAAAAATCTATTTTGAGCAATGCAAGCCTCAACTCCACTTAGCCAAATGCATATAGATGATAGACTCCACTATGCTATTATAGTATCACTTGCCAATACAATTCAAATGTATTGACCCTTGTGGCTGTAACTTGTATGTTGCAGGTTTGATTGTTTTTAGTGAAGATTGATTGATTAGGATTACAAAGTCTAAAACCAACATCTGCCTGTGGCACTTTGAAGATGAAGGCCCATACTTATAGTTATTCTGCTGCAATGTATTGTAATAGCCAAATGAGCTATGTAATGATGTAATAAAATTATGTTATTCCTGGTTATAAAGTTATATTATGACCTTTGTTTCTTGATATTACAGCTAAACTGTGGATACTAGCTATTGATCCAGGGACTAGCATTGTAAACACAGGGGGCTCTATCTTATTAAAGATTGGGACCCTAACACTATTGATACAGGGACTAGCATTGTAAACACAGGGGACTCCACCTTATATTGTGTAAAGGTTGGGACACTCCCTCTACAATAGAATGTTGGAATTAAGAGATCACACTCTAGAGAATGTGGTAGGGGATCTAAGAAGAGGGATGTCCACTAGAGCTCAATTGAAGAGTTTTGATGAACACCAAGCACACATTTCCATGGTGGAACCAAAGAAAGTATGGGAAGCTCTTGAAGATTTGGATTGGTTGGAAGAAATGCACAAAGAGCTCAACAACTTTGAGAGAAACAAAGTATGGAATCTAGTTTAAAAGCCAAAATATTACCGCAATGTTATATGCACCAAGTGGATATTCAATAACAAGCAAAATGAGCATGGATTGTTGTAAGGAACAAGGCAAGATTGGTTGCACAAGCGTTCTCTCAAATTGAAGGCATTGACTATGGAGAGACATATGCACCCGTGGCTTGCCTTGAGTCCATTCGTATCCTTCTTGCTTATGCGGCACATCATAACTTTAAATTACAACAAATGGATGTAGAAAGTGCATTTATTAATGGTCCATTGCATGAGTTAGTATATGTAAAGCAATGAAGGGTTCGCAGCATAGAAAACAATTTTTTTCCTATGATGGGAACAAAGCACCAAGATCTATCTACTAGATACAAGCAACGGGTGGATATACATCCATAAAATACATACCCTCGAAGACCGTATAGAGTTAACGAGGTTGTACTCATGGATGATGTAGTCGAACGCTTGCCAATCTCAAGATCGTGATGAAGTCCATCTGGTCCAGCCGGTCTAGCATTATCACGTCCAGCACCGCAAAAAAGTGGTGCATCCGTGATCGCACACACGTCCGGGTACCCCTGTCACATCCCAAGATTTTCCAAATCTTGTAATGTGAAAATAAATGAATGAAATAAAACTCTGTTCAAATTTCAGAGCCAGAAGAAACTCTTTGAATTCAAATGGAACTCCAAACCCATTTGAATTAAATAAAACCTAAAGGGATTTAAAAAGATAAACATTTCATTAATGGAAAAATGAAAACATTTGAAAATACCATTTTGAAACAATTAAATGAAAAGATTGTTTTCAAATAAAACAGAAGTATATAAATAAAGAATATTTTATAAAGCCAAATTAAACCTTGGCCAAGCTTTGGGAATTAAAACAATTTATTTAAAATAAAATTAGCAAAGGTTTAGTTAAATAAAATAATAAGGAATTTATATCCAAACTTTACTTAAATAAAAGATTTTACCAATTTAATTGAAACATCAAAACTTATTAAATTATTTAAATAAGTTTTCCTAAATATTTGATATTCACAAATAAAACCTACTAATGTGTTTTGACTTTATTTTAGGTTTTAAAATAAATTTCTTAATAAAACAGATTCTATTTGATTTAATAACTAAGGTCCATTTCATTTAATGGATCCTAAAATAAAGATGTGATTTTGTTTAAACAAGTTTCCAAATATTCCTTACTTCAAATAAAACCTACTGAAATGGTTTTGAAAATATTTGGGTTTTAAATGAAGATTTATTAATTAAAACAAACCCTATTTTATTAAATAAAAGATCCATTTTATTTAACTAAAGGTTAGATCCTAAAAAGAATAAAATCTATATTTTATTTTGGAATGTGATTTATGTTGATAAACAGAACCAAAAACTCATTACAATTGTTTGAATTGTTTGAATTATTTGAAAGCTTGAATAGTTGGATGAAATTCAAATCAGAAAAATAGATTTAGAAATAGAAAAAGATTTAGACAGAAAAAATAGAACAACCCACCATCTGGCCCAACTAACCCAGGCAGCCCAACAAGCCCAGGAAACAGCCCAGCTCCTCACCCCGCGAGAAAAACGATTCGCACCCTGTTCCTGAACCACACTGAGTATGACCGGTGGACCTCCCTCTCTTTTCATTTCCCACTGACTAATGGACCCCACTCCTCCTGTTCTTCTCTCACACCCGCGCGACCGGTTCTCCCCTTCCTCGTCGCCGTTTCCTGCAGTAATCCCGCGGCTTCAATTCGTCATAATGCCGGGCCTTTACCTCGCCTTGACCACGCACCTTAAATCGCTCGCCCCTCCTCTCCGTTTCCCCTCTGTCACCCCGTAGTATCACGCCCCCAGGCCGCCTCAATTCCTCCCCGAGCCTCTCTGTTCCGACGACCTTCCTCGTCGAATTCCGGCCAAGTGTCACTGTTCCTTGCCTTCTCGAGCACCCTAGTAGCTTCCCCACTCCCAGACGTTCTCCCTGCGCCCTTCATTCGACCGCGGGCGCCCCAGAACGTCGGCTACGTCAAGCTTCCAAACGCCACCGCGTCTGTCTTCAATTCCGGCAAGCACTCAGGTAGATTCCGACCGCCCCGTACCTTCTCGTTCATGCACGTAACCTCTCCGTGACCTCCCGCACTTAACCATGCCCCTGTCTTGTCCTAGGACGATCTACAACGTCGCCTTCGACCGTGGACAGAACCACCCGACGCCGTCCTCCACTCCGGCGAGCAATTGCAGTATGTACAGGCGCCCGCCTTTACAAGCACACGTTGAGCATCCCCGTGCCTCGGCGATCACTGTGAGCCACTCCTCCCTCTCTCTCTCTTCCTGTGTTAGCCGGAACTCCACCGCCAGAGCGCCACCGCCGTCTGCCGCTGCGCAACGCCGCCCATCTGTGACTAGGCAGTAGTAGCTGTTAGATCTAGATCGAACGAATCGGATAGATTACTTAAACGCCGAAGGGGTATGTCCTCTGGACCGTGCGATCGATCAGATCCAACGCCCCACAGCCGCGATCCACGCGAAGCGGTACCCGCGAATAGAAACGTGCCGCGTGTCACCTAGCTCGTTTTAAAAGAAATTTGAATCTGATTTAATTGCAAACTTCAAACCCTTATAACTTGAGATCTACACGTCCAAAAATTGCAAATTTTATGTCGTTGGATTCAGGAGAGCAAGCCCTAGCCAACTGTGGCCTTAGTTTAGAAAATAGTATCTGTTAACTTGTTTGAATTTGCAGAAACATTTGTGTACTTGTTTAGAGTAGGAAAATTATTTAAAATTGATTTTAAGATTAAAAATTTTACAAAATGGGTTGTAGTGACCTTACTGAACCTAGGAACCAACCCATGGTTTTGAAAATGAAATTAGAAAAATTTAGAATGGATTAATTGAATTAGCCCATTTCTAGCTAAATAAAGATAATGGTGTTATTATGAAAAAGGATTTTGGAATAAAAACCTTGGGAAAATATTTGGATTCAAAGCTACTGAACCAAAACACCAAGACTTGAGAGTTAGAAACTTTTGGTGAGAAAATTAAAGATTTTGATTTGATAAAACCATTTTCCCACCATATAAAATATTGAATGGAATTTTAAAATAGTTTTTGGGCAAAACCCTCTAACTAATGACTTTTCCATTTTTGGTAAATGACCAATTTGGACCTTACAAAGTTATAAACCTAGTGGAGACCATCCTTGCAATAGAACCATCCTTGGCATACTTATGCATGACTTAGTTTCCTTCTTGTCTTGTGTGTGTGATTTTGTTTGAGTAATGGTGGTTTGGAATGTTAGTTGATTTGGTGTTTGCTTGATTGACTTGTAGTGAAATTAGCAAAGTGTGAGACTAGAAAGATCAAGGAGTGAACCCTCATTCCCTACCAAAAAGGCAAGTTACACTATCATACAAATGCCCTACTATTTTCATTATACTTAGTGGATTATGAAAACATGCATGAAAAAGATTACTTTATACTTATGCTATGCTAAATCCTAATAGGATTCCCTAAACACTCCTTAGTGAAAAATATTGTAGTTGTACATGCTTAGTCATACTTGGTTTTAAAAAGAGATACATGTTGAGATTTTACAAAGGATGAGAAAAGGACTTATGTTTTACATAATAAAACAAGGACTCAATGAACCACCTAGCTGGTGGACACTTTAAGTTTTGGAGAAGGTGGAAACAAAAGGAACCATGTCTATGGGATTCTCTTTGTGTTGTGCTCCAAAAGAAAACCACCTAGGAAACTTAGAGATTGAACATGTTTCTCCAATTGTGGCTTTCGTGTACAACCACATGCTATTATGGCTCTGGCTAGTCAACTACATTAGGAAGACCCATACATTGTCTTTAGTTACCGGACATGGGGATCTGGAATGCTTCATGGGGGCTGAAGACAAGCTAGCAATGATGTATGGGAGGACCTCTTGGAAAGACTTCGTCACACTCTCAGTCTGCCGGTACTCCATCTTGGTGAGCACTAATCCAGTAGTCCACTGGTGGCAACAAGATGGGATTGTGTCATGTGGGTAAAGTGTACTCCTTCTGCAGAAGTTAATAAAATCTAAGTACTTAGCCGTTTCCCCGGTTATGGACAATACTGAGCAACTAAAGTTTGAACTATGGGAGATCTCGACATTCCAACTTCTAATATAAAAACTTGTTGCACTTGGGGTTACCAAGGTGCTCAAGAGCATGAAGTACTTGGGGTTACCAAGGAACTCATGAGTTTTGATAAAACTTGTTGCACTTGGGGTTACCAAGGTGCTCAAGAGCATGATGTACTTGGGGTTACCAAGGAACTCATGAGTTTTGATAAAACTTGTTGCACTTGGGGTTACCAAGTGGCTCAAGATATTTTGACAAGGACTTGAACACTTGAGTTTCTACCAAGGAGTTCAAGGGATTCTTGGAAAGGAGATTTGACAAAGGACTTAAAAACCCTTTTTGAAAATATAGGATAAAGTAATGCTTTATGCAAATAAGCCTTTAACTCTACTTAGCCAAATATGCATATAATGATAGGATCCACTCTTATTATACATAAAAGTGAAGCTTGCCAATACAATTCAAAATGTATTAACCCTTGTGGATGTAACTTGTAATGTTGTAGGTTGATTTTTTTTAAAATGAAGATTGTTTGATTGACTAGGACTACAAAGTCTACAACCAACATCTTCCTGTGGCACATTGAAGATGAAGGACCCATGACTATAGTTATTCCGCTGCAATGTATTGTAATAGCCAAAGGAGCTATGTTTGATGTAATAAACTTATGTTATTCCTGGTTATAAATTTGTATTATGACCTTTGTATCTTGATATTACATCTTAACTGTGGATGCTAGCTAATGATCCAGGGACTAGCATTGTAAAACACAGGAGGAATCTACCTTATTAGGTTGGGACCCCTACAACCCCGACAACCTCTGTGCCCTCGCTCTAGCAAAGCAGCGGAAGCAACAAATCCTTCCATAAAAAGCCACCGGGAACATGTATCTCGCTGATCCGAGACTATGGGGAAATTCTAAAGGGGGGAGAGAGATCCTTCGCGAGGAGGTGTGAGTGACAAGTGAGAGGATGGGGTCCTTTTATAAGGAAGGGGGAATCCCAAGGGGGCATGTCCGCCGGCCAAGGAGGATGCCCCCACCTCTCCCTCATTCATGTGGTGGAAGCTCCACTCACATAAAAACATCTCCACTCACAATTCCACTCACATGCATTAATTTTCCACCAAAATTAATGCAAGCTCTCATTTAAATAAAACACTTTTATTTATTTATTCAGAATTTTGTTAATTACTTTAATTAAAAAACATTCACATAAAACCACTTGCTAGTATTTAATTTCACATGCGTAACCGGGCCAGCAATTTCAACCAAACAGCTTTTGTCTAGTGAAATAAATTCCTGCGCTTTCCTTTTTCTTTCTCTGGCATATTATTTGCTCCAAATGGTGTCGGTATCCCTTAAGTGTGTCACCCTACGGTTCGAGAATAATGTATACATGATCAAGACCCCTCTCCAATCAATAATCAGCAGCGGGACCTAGAGATCCGTACTGACTCCCACATATTCAACGATGACTTCTGTGATCATGTGAACCTTATACGCATGTAACTAAATCCCTTTGTCTCGCGATATATTAAATGTATGAGATTCAATCATCGGTATATCCATACCTAGTTTGATCTCATTACCGACATGTAATCTTTTCTAGTTCCCGTGATATAACATTCTAGTGATCAAATCACTTGCTTGCAAGCTAATTAATGTGATATCACCGAGAGGGCCCAGAGTATATCTCTCCATCATCGGGATGGACAAATTCCACTCTTGATCCAAGAGCCTCAACATAACACTTTCGTAGCACTGAACCCAACTTTATAGTCACCCTGTTATGGTGTGACGTTTGATGTTATCAAGATACTCTTCCGGTGTTAGTGATTGACATGATCTCATGGTCTAAGGACTAAGATTACTTCGTATGATGTTATAGCAATATAAACACAATGACCTTGATTGTAATGCTATGCTTTGGATGAATGTTCATCACATCATTCCAACAATGTTGTGACCTCGTTATTAACAACATACAATGTCCATGACCAGGAAACCTTTGATCATCTTGTTAATCAATGGGCTAGTTTATAAGAGAGGCATAAATAGGAACTTCCTTTTTGTTTATTAAACACACATGTATTAACATTTCTGTATTAATACAATTATAGCATGCAAAATAAACATTTATCATAAACAAGGAATACGATAATAACCACTTTATTATTGCCTCTCGGGCATATTCCCTCCAGTCTCCCACTTGCACTATAGACAATAATCTAGCTTGAACACTTTGCGTATTGAACACCTATGTCTTTTCGGTGTTCCATATACGCGATTGCAAGTGGTTAACATAATCTACGGATCTGATGCTTTCAGGTCCATGTGTATTTGCATGTCTTTGCGTCTTCATGCATCACTCATTCTCCAATGAGATGACATTGTATAAATTTGGTCTTTTGGTGAGACCTTTAGTTCCTTGGGGTTAAATCATGTCGATACTATTGTCGTACAATATATCTTTAGTGTTAGCCCGTTGCGAACCACACATTAGTTTGATAACAAAATACTTGACACAAATTCCCTCCTTTGATGCTACTATAGTAGTCATACACTTAGCCTTTTGTTGTAGTATCCGTCACAATGTCTTAACTTTGGAATTCATCCAAATCCATCATGGAATATCCTTTCCATTACATTGTGCCCCTGATAGTTTAAATTGAGATAAACTTAATTTGTATCTTGTGACAAAACTAGTATCAATGGAACACTTTACAATGAACTATTTGTAATCATTTGTCACCTCTACACAAATATATTTTTAGTTCTTCAAAAAGATCATAAGAATATCCTTACAATCATCAAATGATCATTTTATGATTCATTCTGGTATATGCTCATAACACATAGAGCATAGGACGTATCTGGATGTGTACATATCATGGTATGATTGATCAAAACATCCTTGTAATTTAACTCATCAAGTGTCAAAGCACTTGAATCTTGTTTCACTTATCAAGTGTCGATACACTTGAATCTTGATTCAATTCCTTTCCATGCGACAAGAACCATTTTTTGTCTTTTGTATATTGAACTCCTTCAATTTCTCATATATGTATGTTTGGCACAACCATATTAGCGTCACAGTCTATCCACTATAGACATTCATGCTAAATATTTGGGTTTTGCCTAAGTCTTTCATCAAAATGAAATTATTAACCTTTGTCAATAAAATATACATCATTTCTAATCAACAAGATGTTCTCCACATAATGTATTAGTGTGGCACCCCCGGGATCAGGGCTAAACAAATCCCAGACCTCCGTCTGAAATAAGCTTAACCTTGAGCTCGAGAATATCCAGTGAAGAATCGGTAACACGGCAGTGGCCCTATGCCACAAAAATTTATTACAGCTAGCTCAACTGAGTAGATAACCAAATAATTACAAGTAGAGGTCACTGACCACAAACATCAAACAAAGGAAGGCAAATTATGCTATTAAGTATAGCAAACTTAAATAAATGGCCTAAGAGGCCTGAAGCATAACGATGACGTCCCAGCCCATAGATTCCAGGCTGCCGGCCAGGAACCCCAAGCTACTCGTCGATGTCGATGTAGTACAGAACTCGTATTTAGGGGAACACTTACTCTGCCAAAAGTATCAACAAAGCAAGGCACTACTAGGAAAATGGCTATAGGTAATCAGCACATCCGTGGCTCACATGGTTGAGGTGCCCCACGGCTAAAACAGGCGTGGCTCACCTGTGGGCAGTGCCCTACTAATAACTAGAACAACCGTGGCGCACATGAATATAGTGCGCCACAGATGTGTGTGGGCCAGGGCCCTGTTGGCCACACGCCAAACATCTGTAGCGCACTATAGTCATGTGTGCCACGGTTGTTAGGGTCATCTATGGCGCACCTATTCCTGGTGCGCTACGCCTAAGCGCATGCCCCTCTCGCTCAAACGGCCACTTACATGGCGCATTTCGTCCTAGTGCGCCACAGGGAGTAGGAGCATCTGTGGCACACATGGAATAGTGCGCCACAGATGTTTGTACTCCCTGTGGCGCACTAGGGCCGTGTGCGCCACGGATGTGTCGATTTCTTTAGGACAGCACTTTATGTGCACATGTGTGACCACATCCACCACCCCACATACACTTCACTTTCCCCTTCTTCTTCCTCCTTAGATCTAGTCGGGATCTTCTCCTTCCCACCTCAATTTCTCCACACATTCACCATTTTTAGCATGTAAAACTTGCTTTGGATGTTACATAAGTAATAGAGGAGGTCTCCGGTCTCTCATCTATCCTTCTCCGGTCGACGCGCGCGCCTCTCCTTTCCATCTTTCTCGCGATCGGTCTCTCATCTCGGTAAGTTGTCCATGTAAGGATGTGTTCATGTGTATATGGATGATGTGCTCATATGTATGTAGATGATCGATGCTCATGATGTGTGTATGTGGAGAGGATCGAGGGTCATATGTGTGTGTATATGGAGAGTATCGATGATGCTCATACATGTGTACTATGGAGAGGATAATCATATGTTCATGTGTGTATGGATCGGTCTCTCTCTTGTGTTTGTATGTGAACAAGTTGCCATTTGTTTTGCCAAAATGTTGATTCATTTCCATTTTGGCAAGACTTTGGAATTTCGCAAAGGTCCTAATTTTAGGATAGGTCATGCCGAAATTTTCTATCAACCATTGCATGCATGCATTCATTATGTGGTTCTAATAGACTTCAAAATTGTAGTGTGTACATCGTGCAGGCAAAAATGGTCCGCATAATGAGCGAAGGCATTGTGGCTAGATTTTTGAAATGTGCGACGGCCGACATGATACAAAATAACAAGACAGATATAAGATGTCTGTGTAGAAGATGCAAACTCAACTGGGTGATCGACCCAGATTCCGGGAATCTACAGGCGCACCTGCTCCGCAATGGTTTCATGGATGGATACACTCGTTGGATAAGCGATGACGTAGATGATGGAGACGGTGAAGAAGGTGGCCAACATGACGATGATCATCATCACGGCGAGAACGGGCGAGATGATGAAGAGTCTCCTGGAGATGGTGAAGGTGCGGAAGCAGACCGGGATGATGATGATCTAGATGCCGGAGGAGCAGACAACGATGGAACAACGTCAGGCTGGGTGCGGGACTCTTATGTGCAAGAGCTGCTTCTCAAGCAGACGAGTAACGCCAGGGCTGCCGCTAGAGAGAAAGCCAAGCTTGCGCAACTTGAGAAAGACGCGGTTACTCCATTGTATGAAGGATGCATGCGCGATGATACCCGGTTGAATGTAACGCTCAAGGCTATGGAGATGAAGGCAAAGCACAAATTGAGCGACGCAAGCTTCGATGATATGATGGCATTCTGGCACGATCGTCTCCCGGAGGGGAACACATGTCCAACTAGTATCGAGGATGCCAAGAAAATCGTATGTCCTCTCGATCTACCGCACGTTAGATATCACATATGCATCAACGATTGCATCATTTATCGGGGCGAGGACGCGGAGAAAACCACATGTCCGGTGTGCGGCGTGAGTCGATACAAGAAAGGGAAGAAAGCACCTCGAAAAGTGGTATGGTACTTTCCTATCACTCCACGTCAGCGCTATTTCGCGGACCATAAGGAAGAAGCTCATGCGATGGCATGCGGAAAGGAAGAAGCCGGAGATGATGATGACCCGAAAAGGATGAGTTGCCTGGACGCACCTTCGGATGCTAGCCGGTGGAAAGAATTGGACCTCGAATTCCCAGTCGGTGGAGATTCAAGGAACATCGGGCTTGGTGCGAGCACCGATGGACTCAATCCGTTCGGTAGCGAGCAGCACGCACAACACTTGGCCCGTGTTTGTATGGATGTACAACCTCCTCCATGGTTGTGCATGAAGAAGAAGTACATACAAATGAGTATGCTAATTCAAGGGCGAAACAACCTGGTACCAACATCAATCATATCTCGGGCTGTTGAAAGAGGAGCTAGCCACGTTATGGGAATGGAGCCAATACTTACGACGCCGTCGCACAAGATTATTTCACTATGAGAGCCGCGTTGATCACTACGGTGCAAGACTATCCAGTTGCGGGTATATCTCGGGCAGGTTATCCAAGGATTCTGCGCATGCGTTAGGTGCATGGATAACACAAGCTATCTCCAACTAGAGAAAGATCCAGGTCATCGAAAACCGTGTTCATGGCGCACCGAGGTGGCTCGGCAAGAATGATCCATGGTGAAAACGTGGAGACCTGTTCGATGGCAAATCGAGACCCGAGGAATCCCGGGCGTAGGAGCAGCGAAGAAGTGGAAGAGTTGCTGAAAACTGGAAAGATTGTCCTAAGCCCGAAAGAAGCGAAAGAGGCAGAACAAGACAAGCCATCGATGAAGGTATGGAAAACAAGGTCTGCTTTCGGGAGTTGCCATCTGGAAGTTTCTCCGACGCCTCATAGCCTCGACATCATGCATATCACGAAAAACGCGAAGTAGAGTCCGGTCGCCACCATAATCAACATGCTAGATAGGACGAAAGATGGACCGAAAGCAAGGCACGACGATATGCTTGGGTATCCGGAAGGAGCTTCACGGAGGACGCACTACTCGATGATCGTGAAGATGACGATGATCATGAGTCGGAGACGACACAAGGTCGTCGGAAGGGTAAAAAGTTCAAGAAGAACGAATATTACGCCTCCTTCTTGCTTCACTCTAAGCCGTGATGAGATCAAACAGTTTTTCAAGTGCCTTCTAGGAGTCAAATTTCCTTACGGCCACGCGGGCAAGATAAGCAGATAGACGAGGCGAAGCGAAGTTCGATGGCATGAAGTCTCACGACCGCCGTGCTAATGACGCAGGTACTTCCGGTCGCACTAAGAGGGATAATGGACGAGCACGTCCGTGAAACGTTATTTGGCCTATGCAAGTTTTTCGACGTCATCTCTAGGAAGTCGATTGGCTTGAATCAGCTCGGAAGGCTACATGAGGAGATCGTGGTGATACTATGTGAGCTTGAGGTCTACTTCCCACCCGCATTCTTCGACATTATGGTGCATCTGCTGGTCCATGTCGTGGAGGAAATCGTACAACTCGGGCCGATGTTCCTCCACAGCATGATGGCGTTCGAAAGGATGAACGGACACATCAAAGGATACGTCGCACAGGTCCCGGCCCGGATGGAAGCATAGCCAAGGGCTTTCGGCGAAGAGTGCATCTCTTCTGCACGAATTATCTAGACATCGAGAACCACATCGGTCTTCCGTCAATGACACCTTGGCAAGATCGACGGATCTGGTCACCGAGGGTCGTCACATCGCATGCGCACTTTCGATTTTCGACGCAGACTTTGATCGAGCAAACCTCGCCACGCTACAGCATTTAGAACTGGTCGATCCTTGGCATGTACACAAAAGGTTAATCGAGAAGAAGTACGATGACCGAGGCATACAGAGGACGAGGAGAAATAATCAAAGAGCACAACTCAGATTTCACGCGTTGGTTTAGGCCGACTCCTTGATAATCCCCGCCGCATTCTTCCGACACGGAAAAGATCATATTCACCTTGTCGCAGGACCGATGCAAAACCTGGTGACCTATCGGTATGATATCAACGGCTACACATTCTACATGGAGGAAAAGGACAACAAGTGTGATTATCGAACTCAGCGTAACATCGAATTCTACACGATGACAACGTGAAGGAAAGATTATACGGAAGAATCGAGGAGATCCGGGAGCTCGACTCATGGATAAAAGGTGCCGATGTTCTGTCGGATGGGCAAAGAGCGTTGAAAGAGAAGACCGGTATTTCACAACCATGGTTATACCCGAAGCAGCCAAATCCAAGGCCACCGGTGCAAACGTGGCGAAAAATGAACCATGGGTACTGGCTACCAAAGTGGACCAATGTTTTTTCATTACCGACCCGACAAAGCCTAGCCGTGTTGTCGTGAGGAGAGGAAAAAGAAACATCATCGGAATGGATGGAGTCGCCAACGAGCAAGACTTCGACCAGACGGCGACCAAAGATTGAAGATGACGACTACGATGCAAGAACATACATCACAAGAAGAAAAGGACAACCCTACCCAAAAAGGTAGGCTCGAAAGAAGAAACATTAAAGTGTCGGGGCTAAATTATTCAACCGCGACAAAGAAGGGAAAAAAGATTGTAAAACGCTAGCTCAAAAAATATTGTAAAACGCGTGGTCGAAAAAGATTGTAATATTCATGGACAAATTATTATGAAATTTAGTTATACTTTCAATCATATTTGTAACACTTTTATGACATATATTATCACTTTTGGGCATTTTTGGAATATTTAAAAGTATTTTAAAAACAAAACAAAATTTGTATGGCATGTATCACCACTTTTGGAACATTTTAAAGTATTTTTTGGAACATTTTAAAGTATTATTAAAGTAAAAATAAAAAAGTGGAGCACCAAGATTTGAACCTGGGTGCTCATGGTTTAGAATAGAGCTAAGGGCAGAACCAGTGGGGTAAGAGAGTACTAGTGTTAACTAGTGGGACGGCCGCCCTCTTATCTGATAGTCCAACCCACACACGCGTAGCGCACACTGGCCAAGTGCTCTACGGATAACCGTAGCGCACTTGGTCAGGGTGCGCTATGCGTGTGTGGGTTGGACTAGTCAACTGCGCGCGTGAGCCAGCCCTCCCATCGTCGTCCTCAGACACATCGTCCCCATACCCATCCCCATCCCCGCATCGAGGCGCCGCCGCCGCATCCCAAGAGGAGGAGGCCGCCACGCCAGGAGGAGGAGGCCTCCACGCTAGGAGGAGGAGGAGGCCGCCTTGCCCGCGCGCTCGTTCCGTGGAGGAGGAGGTCGGTGGCGGCGAGGTTCCTGCAGAGTCGGCTCCGCTCCTACGACGGCAAGGCGCTCTACCTCTCCCTCCCCCTCGTTACCTCGTCCGCCAGCCCTCGTCGTCATCATCTCCCCCTCTCTCCTCGAGCAATCTCAGAGGTGAGCTCTGCCCCTCCCCTCTATCCTTCTCCCCCTCTCTCTGCTGCAATTCATTTTCTTCCTGAATCCATTGCATCTGGTTAGGGTTAGGCTATTGTACTTTGGTGTTTGCAGAATGTTAGACAAAAATGTGCTAGTGCTTGCAGAATGTTAGACAAAAATGTAGTTTGGTGCTTGCAGGCTGCCTCGAGAAAGCATCTGTAATTATTGACAAAGATGGCATGTATATCTTTCTATATACATCTTACCGCTAGTGACCGATGAGCGATGCTAGTTAAGTGAAGATGGCATGTATATCTTTGTATGTGTAAGATGAGAAACCAAATGGACCGTTGATGTGCCAATTTGGTCATTTTTTTGCGAGTAATTTGGTCATTTAGTCCATGCACAATGCAAATGCTTAGCAAAACACAATGCAATGCTGAATTGATGCCACCTCTTTTAATCTACATTGCCGCTGCTCTTCTGAACATATAGTATGTGGATTTAGTACTGTTGTGCTTGCAGTTTGCATATATACTATATGTCCACCTTATAAATCCACATACTGTTCAACATACTATAGATCAATCACTCATAGGGTGGCATCACTTGACATTCGTAATCTATAGGGTTGATTCAGATATATGTCACATCTTGATTAATGCCACATATAGTATGTTGATCTATAGGGTTCGTAATCTATAGAATGATTTGATCCTTTTGTTAGGTTTATTCTTGTGATAGTTCATCAAAAAAATATTCACATTATTTTACTTATTTGCATATGGAAGGACTAAAAGCATGTGATGGTCTTGGGCCTCTTAGTGCTCAAGAGTTCATGATCATCGGTTTAGAAGCATATGGTTTAGAAGCCTCTTAGTGCTCAAGACTAAAAGCATATGGTTTAGAAGCCCGAGATCTTAATGATCCCATTTTTCCTTAGCCCAGCTTGGAATATCTAGGTTTAGTATTGCCCTATCTCATAACTTGAGATAGTTGTTGAGTAAGTGATGATGTAAAATATTTTATGCGGCTAATATTATACTACTTGGAAGTATTGTTCGCTTTGGGCCCCTACTCTCACCTTCATGAACTGGAATCATAATAGAGGTATCATGGATAGCAGGGTTGTTCAGGATCACTAATTTAATATGTACTTGCAAGTATTACTTGCTTGTTTAAGGTGTTGCTCGGCTTCACAAATCTGGATTGTTAATAGATTGTTCGGTGATCATTCTTGTGGTTACCATTTATGCTTGATGTACTTGTTTGTGTGTTGGCCATTTATTCTAGTTGTGGTCCATTTTGCATGAAACAGATTTATTGTGTCTGGTTGTGCAGTTGTCTGGCTATCTTGGGCCATTTATGCTTGTGTCTTTGGATATGATGGCCATTTATTGTGTGCTAGCTATGCTGGCCATATATATGCAGTTCTTGTATGAAACGAGTCCCGATTTTGCCGGAATGTTGATTAACTTCCGTTTGGCGTAAATCGGGCACTCTAGTTTAAGAAAATTAGCAAAGGTCATGCCGGATTTTTCCGTGCATTTAACCAATTATTTGTTTTTTATTAGTGCAAAGATGTGTGACAACGACGAGGCTGGATGTTCTAAGCGCATCAGCTGAAGGAGAACTCAGACCTCCGAATAAACAATTGACATTCTGGGAGGCGGCCCAGCGTCTAGAAGACGATGAAGAATACCATCCTTCGGAGAGCGAGGATGATGAGATGGAAGACGCGGAGGAAGAAGCCGAAGGAACGGCGGACGATGAAACCACTGATGGCGGAGAGGGCACAGGGAGTGGTAGCAACCCTCCTAAGAAGAAGAAGAAGCCGAAGGACCGGCGCCCGAACATGGTCGGAACGGTCAGGGAGGAAATTACCGAAGTGACCCTATCAGGGGTTCCTTTGGAGCCCGCCAAAGGGCACGGGAAAGTGGCGGCGATCACCCGGACAACCATCTCGATCAACACCGAGAATCTCCGGCATAAAGATAATGGCCACTTGCGCACACTCCTCTTGAGAAGTCTGACGCAAGATACAAGTTCCCGCTAAGTATCGTAACACAAATTATCATGGGAAGCAAGTAAACAAATCCGCCCTCACAAAGATGAGCACCGCCTGGCCAATGGAGAACCCGGATAAAGAAGAAGATCTATAAAGAAGGCAAAAGTCTCGAGGAGATCCAGAAGATTGACCCAGATCACCAAGATCGCCGGGAGTTCAAGGAGAGGTGTGAATCGAAAGAGCCCGCCGAGTAATCGGGAAAGGTGCTGCAGCGATGAATATAGGTCATCACCATCTCGGATCTGGTGGATACTGAACTGGAGGCCAAATGGAATAAGGAGGACGAAGAGTATATATTCAAGGGATAGAAAACCCTTTGCTAAATTCGAACCGCAGGTTCGAAACTTCATCGAGGCCGTTACCATGTGGACCCAAAACCAAACAACTCACCGCGGATCCTGCGGTGAAGGAATTCGAGAAATTGTGGTAAGTATAATCTAATTACATGGATCAACTAGATTGCAATCTAATCGATGATCTAAATGATTCACCGTACTTCTTCTGCAGAGGAGGAAATTGTTGCTAGTCATGGATCCTGTGGTTCCTCATCCTGTGGGTCGACGGGCCACCGGTGGGATAACCCTTTAACAGGCGAACCGGGCCAAGAAAATAGAGCCGATTCTGAATAAGCCGTCGGCCGGGCCGTCTGGGCCTCGGGGTAAGAATTGGGTGGATCATTTTGGTCCACCGAGGATGCATGTGGCGCCGTCGGAAGCGGTGAGGAGGAAACCGAGAGGTTCAAGAACTTAAGGCACAAGTGGCGCGGATCCCGCAGATCGTCCAAGACAACTGGCAATCACACTTACGCCCTTCCGCCTACCGTGGAGTCAATAGCGAATCGGAGTGCGGGTGGTCGAGTAGGGGCCGTGCGATTCCAAGCATGGTCAGCACCACTCGAACAACGCGCCGACGAATCGTGCAAACTACATGTTCGTGACTCCGCTAGCACCGCTGGGCGCCGCAAGTGTTGGTGACTCCTGCCATCACCGTGGTGCCGGAGTACATGTTGGTGCCCCGCCATCGCCGCGGCACCGGAGCTCAAGCACCCGTTGGTAGGGAGAATACACCGGCGCCGACCGCGCCATCAAGCAGCCCTTCCGTCTCTTGCACGCCTGCCGCGTGCGGTGCGTCGACATTAGCCGATCTCGGCGCCATCACGGTAAACAAATTGCTTTAATTACCGCCTTTCATGCCATCTATATATTACTCTTGTGGCATCTCGCTCGACGACGCCCGTACATGTTTTCTGCGAAGGATGTTCCTTGCACTCTCTTATGCTACGTGAACAACGATGAGGATGTTGCCAAGGGTACCATCGTTCAACCCTTGCGGTAGACGCTCCACTCAAAGCCGATGCGGATAGCGTGCACGTGGTTAAAATTAGTCGGGTGCTAAGGGCTGCGACGACCGAACCTCCCATTCAACCCCGTGAGCGGATGAAGAAGAGCCGTTGTCCTCGAAGTTGCTTCGCTTGTTCTTGCTATGGCCAAAGAGCATTATCCGTTTGGGGACGGCGGGGCCATCACGCCACGAACAACACCGCCGTCGTGCCCGACAAGCGGTGGCAAGGCCCTCACCGCCGTCACCTCCACGCGGTGGGTCGGATGATCATCTTGATGATATGCACATGGCGCAGATCCGCCGAGGACGACGAAGACCGGAATGATCACTTCAAGACTCGGTTTGGCAACGAAGAAGACCTAGCTGGTGGCCCCACAGAGAAAGCTACTATCACCAAGCGTCTGCTTGGTTCTCGAGACGCCTCGACTTGCGCCTTCTGAGCCACCGATACAACCAACCGCCCTTTATTCTAAGCCCGACATAGTACATAATGGGCCGGTGCTCAGATTGCGGTGCCTGCCCGCTCTCCAAAAGGAAAAAAGGGCAAGAAAAGAAAATCCAGTAGCTCGAGCCAGCCGGTGACGTCAACTGCGAATCCGATCAGGTTTCGGGACGGGCCACCAAGACCCGAGGGTATTATGTGGAGGATTCATGTGGCGGGTGAGCCCATGCTACCTAAGAATTTGCGGAGGCTCGCCATTGAATCGCAGAGTGTGCATGACGTCTTGACGATAGAGAAACGCCTTCTATCGGACAAAGATCCTCGCACCCGGTATTCGTGGTTAAGGTGCCACCGGCTTGGGCTTCGTTGACACGCCCATGGATCTGTTCTTCCCGGTTCGAGGACCTCTTCAATATGTTCCACCTATACCCATGCACTATACCATGGTCCGCTCTTTTCTCTCACCTGGCCATGCAGATCATTAGAGAGAACACACCGGCATCGCTATAGTGGACCCCTACTACATGCGGCTGCTTGGGTTCCCCTCCGAACGACGATCGTGGCCTCATACCTAAAAAGAATCCTCGTGGAGAACAAGACAAAGGAATACATTCTCGTGCCTTACTTTCCGAGTAAGTCGTTATTCACCGCCACCGTCGATTGGCTTTATTAGATCATCATCATTCTTTTTCCAACACATTCCATTTGAATTTTTGCAGAGATGAACACGCACTCTCATCTCCTTATCGCCAAGCATTCCCACGCCACGTATTTCGACCGGGAGTCTAGAAAAGAAGAAAACTACGACAAGATCAAGGAAGTTCTGGATGATGCTCTCACTGGCTTTGCCTCGACGGAAGGCACCAGCTTCGTGCGTAAGAAGGTCAAGTTCGGCAGGCACGTCTTCAACCACGTAACGGAGTTCCCCTGCGTGAAGCAGCCAGAAAACAGCAAGAAGGAAGCCTACTACGCACTCCATCACATGAGGGCGTTCCTACTTGACCAGCAGAATTCTACGCCGCCAGATCATCTCAAACAGTGGGCCGAAGCAAAGGCCAAGATCAATGATTCGGATATTAGACAAGATATGTATCGCATCCAGCAGTAGTTTGGGGCAATCATCTTTCGTGATGTCATCACTTCGGGGGGGATCTTCTACGGAGGAAATATCCCGAATAAACGTGACATAGAAGATCGCCTAGAGATGCAGGGTGAGTATAGGAAGTTCATGATGAGACAGGGCGTCCTCCCGTTCCCTAAGCCGAGCCAGAAGGCTTGATGTTGGCCTAGTTGTAGTTACAAACTATAGATGACCTTTGTGTGTGTGTGGACGACAAGTGAACTTATTTTGCTTATTATTTTATCTCGATCAATGCTTGGTTTTTTTGCTTACTCTTTGGTCCTTTGCTCAATTTGGTCCTTCTTTTTTTCCTTACTCTTTTTTCGAGAATAATGCCGATGATTGAAATGTCGTGGCACACTATATATGTGAATGTGCTACGATGGGACTGTGAGCCTTGTGATATGCACAAGTCCAGGTCTTGTGCATCCTACTTGGCTCAGCCCATCGTAGCATATTCCTGTGTCCAACGACCTATGTATATATATGAGGCATTATTTTCGAGTTATTTTTGTCTTTTACGAGAATATGCCGATGATTGAAATGTCGTGGCACAATATATATGTGAATGTTCTATGACGGGATAGTTAGCCTTGTGATATGCACAAGTCCAGGAATTGTGCATCCTACTTGGCTAACTGTTCCGTCATAGCATATTCCTGTGTCCAACGACCTAGCTAGTTATATATGAGGCATTCTTTTCGAGATACTTTGGTATTTTTCGAGAATAATGCCGATGATTGAAATGTCGTAGCACACTATATATGTGAATGTGCTACGATGGGATTGTACGCCTTGTGCTATGCACAAGTCCAGGTGTTGTGCATCCTACTTGGCGTACAGTTCCGTCGTAGCATATTCCTGTGTCCAACGACCTATGTATATATATGAGGCATGATTTTTGAGTTACTTTGGTCTTTTTCGAGAATAATGCTGATGATTGAAATGTCGTGGCACACTATATGTGAATGTGCTGCAATGGGATTATTCGCCTTGTGCTATGCACAGGTCCAGGTGTTGTGCATCCTACTTGGCGAAAAGTTCCATCGTAGCATATTTCTGTGTCGAACAACCTAGTTATATATGAGGCATGCTTTCTGAGTTTGGTCTTTTTGATTTAGGAGTACTTTCTATAAGTGTATCTTCATATGTGACTTTAATTATATATGTTTTTTCAATAGTCGGTTAATTATTATTGTCAACTTATAGATGACGTGGTACGTCGTGTACAAGGGACGGGTTCCCGGAGTCTACGATGATTGGGAAGACTGCCGGAGACAGGTGCACCGTTTCAGCGGCAATAGCTACAAAGGGTACAACACTATGGCGGAGGCGGAAGCTAGATACACGCGCTATCTAGCGGGAGTTAGGACAAGGAACCGGATGAAGACCTACACCTTCGTCGCGGCGGTGATCATGCTTATCTTCTTTGGTTATTTATCCCGCTTGGGTCTAGCTAGTTAGTTTAGATGTCTAGGTGAGCTTCGAGCTCTAACTTGTTCGATCGACACATGTATTAGCATGTCACCAACTACTACTTTGTAACATGATCGAAACAATGTAACTTAGACTATGTATTCATGTATGAGACTTATCTATATGTATTTGTTTCAATCTTGTTTTTCATATTGAGTATTTATATATATAATTGTATATCTTGTATCTGTGTGTATATCTGCTGTAATATTGTATATAATCTGTATTGCATATAATCTGGCTCGGAAATTAAAAAAAAAACAAAAAATACATCTGTGGCGCACATGGTCTACCTTCTGTGGCGCACTACACCTAAAGCGCACCATGGAAGTTTAGTGGCGCACTGGTAGTGCGCCACGAAGATCCTGTGTAGCACCATGCCAAACTTCTGTGGCGCACTAGGAGGTGCGCTACGCCTATCACTGCACAACCGTGGCGCACTAGGCAGTGCGCCACGACTGAGAGATAGCCGTAGCGCAAGGCCCGTGTCTAGTGCGCCACGGATGGGCATTTCTGGTGCGCCACTAACGTCCTGTTTCCTAGTAGTGAGGGTGAGTACAGGGTGTACTCCGCAAGACTTATGGTTGGTGGAGTTGTTTTGCATAAAGCCATCTTTTGTTTGTAAAACAACAGAGAGAGAAGAATCTCGTCTAAACAGAGTATTTTAAAAGGGGATAAGAGAGCGACATCTCCGAAATATTAATCATCATCTTTTGATATCCACCAAATCATCATCATTGAACCTCTACTTGGATCACCCCCTCGTACCCATGAGGAAGAATCCTTAAGCACACGTTGATCTGCCAAGTTTTATGATTAGGTTTAAGTTCTCTACGATCTTAGAATCTGGTCACCAAGCGTTCATAACCGTGAACACGGATTTTCGAAAAGATTTAACCCTGCAGGGGTGTACAACTTTACCCACACGTACCAACTGACTCTTAATGCCAATCTATTAGCCCTCTTCCTTGGAAGGCTGGCAGAGGGTGGTTACCAAGCTATTAGCCCTCTTTCATACTAGATTCTCTGAATCTGATACATCATCTGGATGGACCAGACTCAATAGCTATGCATGGATAAGCATACATGAATAAGAGCTCTAGCAGTGCACACAAGCTAGACCTAGTTATGCTAGGAGCAGTGGATCAGGTAATATAAGCTCAAAAGGGGGTAATGCAATAGATAGGATACTCTATCTATCGATAAAATACCATAGTATAATCGTATGCATCATGGCAAGAATTGAAATGCTTTCAAAATCATAGGATTATATCATGGTGGGGCTATGCTTGCCTTTGCCAGTTGATAACAGATAAGAAGATCTTCGGGAACCTTGTACTTGACTTGGTTACAGTTGGTCAAGTATTGTTCGTCGATCTTTGGTCTTCGATCTTTGATGGTGTTGTCCTCGGGCTTCGATCTCGATCTCGATCTTGATATCGTATTCTACCGAAGAAGAACGAAACACCGGAAATAGAGGGGGAAACAATCAACACACGGTATCGATGCAATGCTCAAGCAAGGATGATGATATGACAAGTTGAATTGTATTGAAAAGTAACCCTAAATAATGCTCGACAATTTAAACGGGGTTCCGAGGGGTGAAAACCCTAACTCGGGGAAAACTCCGGAGTCACCTATTTAGGGTTCCTAGGTTGTTCTAATTAAACTTGCTATGAAAGTTGTTGAACAATGCATGATTACAGCTTAAAGAGATAGTTCTCATTTTTCTGAACATTTTGATATATTATACATATTTTCTGACTTATAAATAATTACTTATTAAATTTATAAGTTTTATCCTTTTTCTGAAATTATTAAAAGCTGGTTAAACTTTTTACACCGCAGGCATACCTAGCCACCGTGACTGACAGAGGGGCCCGGAGCCACCTCAGCAGCCACATAAGCAAATGGGAAACAAGGGCATTTGTCACCGGGGCAGAGGCTACCCACTCCGACTGACGGGTGGGGCCGAGGCCACGTTGGCAAGCCACGCAGGCGCCACGCGGGCCTCGCCGGAGAACGGTCAGACGGCGGCGAAGGATGGTGCTAGGGGGCGACCTGGGAAGCGCGGGTTCTTGCGTTTGAACCAGCGCTTCGCGTTGGACCGAATAGGGGCAATGCCGCTAGCGGGAGGTCGCCGGAGCAGGACGCACGGCAGGCAGCGGCGACGGCGCTTGCAGATCATCGGCGTGGCAGCACTACAGAAAGCAAACGAGCTAGATGAGGGTGCCATAGGCACCAGTGGCTCACCACAGTTGCCGAGGGAGGGTCGGCGAGGCCGGGCGAGGTCGGCCGCAGCCGGATTCGACGACAATGGTGGCGGAGCTTGTCAGAGACAAAGGGGTCGATTGTGTAGATAGGGGGCTCTCCAGCTTGCGCGTGTGGGGGCAATCGACCTAGTCGACGACGATATTCATGACGGTGGCCTCGAACGGGAGAGGGGAGGCCAGGAACGGCAAGGTCCTGGCCGGAGCTAGGGTTCGGGTTTGTCACAAAGAGCGAGCGAGAGAGAAAGAGAGCGCGGAAGAGGATAAGGCCAGGGGTGAGGGAGAGAGGCGTGCGGGGCTCGTCCTTATCCTCGCGAGTGTCGGAGGCGCGCATCACGGCGGCTGGGCAGCATCTGGCGGTCACGGCGGCGACAGGCGGCTGCTTCGTGTCGCCTGTGAAGAGTATGACAGACAGAACATCGAAGGGGTACCGGGCCCTAGCTGGGCTACGGACGAGCCAGGTGGGCTGGCTAAGGGCGCACTGAGCGGAAGAGAGAGAGGAGAGCAAGATGGGCTTGGCCCAGTTAGCTGGTCTGACTCTATTTTTATTTACAAATTGTTTTTTCTTTTTCTGTTTTCAAATTTATGTTTGTATTTTGCAATTCAAAACTGTTTTGAATCATTCAAAACTACCAGAGGGTGTTGTAAAATATGTAAATTACAATGGAACCCTTTTATTCAGTTTGGGATCCAAACATTTTAATAGTTTTTAAAATTATTCAAAACCTTTTGAATGCATTTCAAATAGGGAGGAAAGGATTAGGGTTTAGGTTTTTGTGTATTTCTTGCATGCATTTTTATTAAATGATGATCATGATGCATAATCAAACCTTAAATATTAATTAGCTAAAAGTGGGGTGTTACAGCTCTATCCCCCTTACGAGAATCTCGACCCGAGATTCGAAAGGTAGAAAGAGACAGAGAGAGAGGAACAAGGACAATCTAAAGATAAGAGGGAATACACTAAGAAACACACAGAGTATCTCATGGTCAACTCATGGATGGAGTGTTCAAAAACAACTCTGAGATGACGAACATGAAACACGTCAAGGTAATGGAGGAAACAAGGGAAGACGCTTTCAAGTTGTTAGATAGATGGTCTTCATAAGGATTGAGACCATGGAACTTACGGGAGATTTTGAAGCTTCTGAAAAAGAAAGCTTCCAACAGAAAGGTCACAACACAGACTTCAATAGAGAACCTCTACTATACGACTTAAGTAGAGATTTTAGGTTGCAGAGATAGGGATCAACAAAACCAAGCTGTTGAACTACTTTTTTTTGACATATGGTCATTCTTTCATCCAATGTCAAGGTCAAGATGAAGGTTATTTTTGGGAGAGGACTCGTATGAGTCACAAGGAACATGTAACGAGAGAAACTTCTGATTACCAAAATCATATTCACTCTTAAGACATGGTTGAGAAAACGAAGGAAAATCTTTATTCATCCAGGTATATCAAAATCTTGGCCAAAGATCATGATATCACTTCTGTTAGACCCCTCCTTTATAAAGGAAAGGATCCCTGTGATTGCAATGCTAGTCCCTGGATCAATGCTAGCATCCACAGTTTAAGATGAAGTACACAGATACAAAGGTCGTTTATTACATTCATTCCAGAGATTAAACATAGTATTTTACAACTCAGGGCCATAGGCCTAATACAAGAGTTTATGGAATAAGTAAATAAACACAAGTCTTCATCTTCATGTGCCACAGGCAAGCATGTTGAGTGTAGACTTATGACTCCTATTCATCATCGGAGTAACCTGCAACATCACAAGTTACAGCCACAGAGGGTCAATACTTTGGAATAGTATTGGCAAGTGATACCTTATTATATTTTAAGTGGACTACAATACTATATGCAATTTTGGCTAAGTGTAGCTTGGCTTGCTTTGCTTAAAAATAAGTTTTTCCTATTAGTTGAAATCACTAAGTTTTTCTTTGTCAAAAACATTCCCAAGGAAACCACCAATAGACATTGAGGTCCTTCACCCTTGTTCACCCACAAATTTTTATTTAGAAGTTGGAGTGATGAGATTCTTGTAGCTTCCATGTCTTGATGCTCAAAAGTGTCCATTGCCTTGGACAAGGCTAAGTACTTAGGTTTTCCATCTGCAGAGGTTGTGCACTTTCCCCACCAGACTTGGTTTCCCAAGACAGGACCTTTCAGAAGCCTTTCCTTAGTCAAATGGACGCGTTCCAACCTATCATCCCATCTACCACCAACTGTCCAAATGACTAAGTTCTAGCAACCTATATGATCATGGAAGAGCCCATTTTGCCAAGTGGTTGCACTGTAAGCTTTCTCAACACTTGGCCTCCAAATCCCTTTGTGCCTGGGTGGCATACCACAAGTGAGATACACAACCCAAGTCCATGGCCTTGTGTAACCACTCAACATAACCCAATCTTCCCATTCCACCCAGGAGGTTCATTTGTCTTAGTTGTTTTATTAAGAAAATATAAGTCTCTTGACTTAGAATATTTTTATCATAAACTATACAGATGTTCACCACCCTTGTTTACTATAAGCTAGGCTAAGCAAAGTATGGTAACTTAACTTAGGAAAATTTCCCTAGCAATTCTACTATTTCACTCTACTTAGGATTTCCCATCTTAGTACTAAGCAAAATATCATGCAAATACTTTAGCAAAAAATATCTAATGCTAGTACAAAACTTAGGATAGGAATATTCATGAAAATATCACTTGCCTTGGTAGTGTGGAGAGTAGCACTCTTCACAATCACAATCACTAGCAAAATCTACACAAGAAATCAAAGCATACAATTACACACAATTAAATACAACCAAAAATAATATGAATGCATGCATGCAAGAATTTACCAAGTGTTGAATTTTGAAAATTCTACCAAGTGTGTTCATGACTACAGAAACTTAACATGTCACAAGTTTGCCCAATAAACTTATTTGGCCCCAAAACAATATACAAAAATAAAACTATATAAAAAATAGCCCTAAACTTGTTCCACAAATAAAATCATTTTAACTGTTACTATATTCTAAACAAATTGGATATTCAGAAAGGCCTTGTTTCACTGAATCCAACGGTATAAAGTTTGCAAAAATCTAACGTGGCATTTGAAAGTTATGAGCATTTGAAGTTTGAATCTTAATCAGGTTTTAAATTCTGTTTTTAATTTAAACCCTGCCACACGTCTCAACCTCACTGGCGCGTACCGCTTCGCGCGGATCGAGCGATGCGGACCGCACGATCTAAATGGGATCTGGCGGCTCAGATGCGCGCTTACCCCTTCGTTTACATTCTATCCTAGCCCTACGATCTGGATCCAACGGACACGACCATCAAGCCACAAACTGGCGGCGCTAGCGGCGTTGACCGGCGGCGGCGCGTCTGACTACGGTGGCGCCGGCGTTCTAGGTCGCTCGGGGAGGGAAGGGTGTGCTTACCAGAACCGCAAAGTCGAGGCGAAGCTCAACGTGAAGGTGGCTTGGCAAGGGGCGCACAGGGTCGTCGGGGATTCCTCGCCGGAGTTCGCGAATGCGTCTGATGCGGTTGCTGTCGACGTTGGCGAGGTTCTGCGTCGCGCTAAGTCAAAAAGAGGGCATCATTAGACGCGTAAGACGATGGGGATCCTAATCGTACTAGTCAGAGGGCAAGGGGCGGCTGGTACTTACGGGGAGAGGTCGCCGGAGTTCGTGTAGAGGGCGGCGGCGCTCAGTCGAAGTTGTTGCCGCGGCTACAGATCATGCGAGAACAAACGAGGCGTGTCAGTCGATGCGCAAGAAGTTGCTGAACGTGATTGCATGAATCAGGGACAGAGGGGAACACAGTGCTCACCGGAATTCGTCGGCGCGGTCGTCGGAACAGCGGCGGCGTCGGGCAAGTTGCGAGCAGCCTGGGGGCGTGAAGGGGAAATTGGTTGAGGGGAAATGGTCGCGAGAGAGAGAGGATTATATAGCCAGAGGCTCGACAAGAAACGCCCAGTGATTCAATGCCATTTACCTCGCGGAATCAAAGCAGCAACGGCAGCGGCGGAGTTCGTGCGCGCGATTCTGGGGAAGACGATGCTGGCGTGGACGGGGCCCGCTCGTCAGCGATGAGCGCGAAGTGAGTGTGGGTCGGGCCGCTCAGGTGCCTCGTGGCGTGAGAGTAGAATAAGAAGACCCCGGGTGGGCTTGTTGGGCTTGATTTGCTGCTGGGCCAGATTCTGGCCGCGCGGCCTTTTTCTTTTGTTTAAGTCTTTTTCTTTTCTAATTTTATTTTCTGGAATGATTTTTGATATGAATTCAAATCCTTTTGAATCCAACTGTTTTGGGAATTTTTGCAGGGTTTTATGGATTCAAATAATAGTCATATTAACTAAGTGGTTACTTTGCAAGGCTTGGGTTTCAAAGTAATCAGAGGCTTGATCTAGTTTGCAAATATTTGAAAAAGGATTTTGAAACCATTTCCAAACTTAGATACTTGGGTTAAAAACTTCACCTAATCTATCCATCAATGGAGGCAAGTAAACCAGTTCCTAAACATTCAAATTTCAAAGAGTGATGGCTATTTGAGATAAATTGTTCACATGAAATCATAGCTCAGACATCTGTTTCTAAATAATTTTTGAGAAAACCCTAAATGCAAAAGATGAATGAATGAGTTTTGAAACTATGATTTTTGGGATGTTACAAATCTAACCCCCTTAAGATGAATCTCGCCCTCGAGATTAGGGTTGGCTAGCAAATAGGTGAGGGTGGTCTTTCCGAAGATCATCTTCAGAGTGATGGTTCCATTGCACTTTACAAAACTTGATAGTCTTGGTCCTGGTCACTCTTTCTGCGGTTTCTAGAATCTTGACAGGCTTTTCCTCATAAGTGAGATCACTTTCTAGCTGAACTTCTTCCAAAGGTATGGTATCCTTTAAAGAAGACTCTTCCATTTCTGGGTGGCATTTCTTAAGTTGACTCACATGAAATACGTTATGGACTGCTGACAGAGATTCTGGCAATTCAACTTCGTATGCAACTTCTCCTTTGCGACTTAGAATCTTGAATGGCCCAACATATCTTGGTGCCAACTTTGCTTTGACTCCAAATCTTTTCACTCCTCGGAGTGGTGATACTCTGAGATAAGCTCTATCCCCAACTTCGTAGGTGACTTCTCTACGCTTAGAATCCGTAGCTTTTACATCGAGGCGTGCTATCTTCAATCTGTCCTTAACCAATTTGACCTTTTCTTCGGCGTCTTTGATAAGATCAGGTCCAAATAAGCTTCTTTCTCCCACACCATTCCATAACAATGGGGTGGTAAACTTCCTTCCGTAGAGTAATTCAAATGGTGCCATTCCAATACTAGCTTGATGACTATTGTTGTAAGAGAACTCTGCATAGGGCAAACTTTCATCCCAACTTGCTCCATAATCTAAGGCACATGCCCACAACATGTCTTCAAGAATTTGGTTGGTCCTCTCTGTTTGACCATCTGTTTGAGGATGAAAGGCAGTACTGAATTCCAATCTCGTTCCTAAGGATTCATGAAGCTGTCTCCAAAAGTGAGAAGTGAACTGAGTTCCTCTATCTGACACAATACTCTTTGGCACACCGTGAAGGCATACGATTCTGCTCATGTATATTTTTGCTAACTTGGCACTTGTATAAGTTGTCTTCACGGGTATAAAATGAGCCACTTTAGTTAGGCGATCCACTACTACCCATATGGAATCATACCCTGACCTGGTCCTTGGTAATCCGGTAATGAAATCCATACCAATATTTTCCCACTTCCATTCAGGAATAGGCAGTGGTTGAAGCAAACCTGCTGGTTTTTGGTGCTCCGCTTTGACTCTACTACACACATCACACAAGGCAATATGTTCGACGATGTCCCTTTTGAGATTGTTCCACCAAAATCTTTCTTTCATATCCATGTACATCTTGGTGTTTCCTTGGTGAATAGAATACGGAGAGTTGTGACCTTCTTGTAAGATCAGCTTCCGCAACTCTGGGTCTTGTGGAACACATATACGTTTCCCGTGCCATAAGGTTCCTTGTTCATCAATATGGAAACTCTTAGCCTTTCCTAGACTAATATTTTCCTTGATCTTTTCAATTTCCATATCGGTTTTCTGAGCTTCTTGGATCTTGTCCAATAGAGTGGGTTGAACATCTAATGCCATGAGATGTCCTTCTACAATCTCAATCGAGTTCCTTGAATTGCTTACAGATCTTCGGCAATTCCCTTTGGTAAGACCATTTACAAACGTCTTACGACTTAAAGCATCGGCTACTACATTCGCTTTACCGGGCTGGTATTGCAAACTTAAGTCGTAATCCTTGATAAGTTCTAGCCATCTTCTTTGTCTCATGTTGATCTCCTTCTGGGTAAAGATATACTTCAAGCTCTTATGATCGGTGAACACTTCACACCTCTTACCCAAAGGTAATGTCTCCATGTTTTGAGTGCATGGACGTGAGGCTAACTCAAATCATGAGTAGGATAGTTTACTTCATGAGTTTTGAGTTGTCTCAAGCATAGGCTACGACTTTACCATCTTGCATAAGTACGGCACCCAAACCTTGATGAGAAGCATCACAATACACTTGGAAATCCTTTTCCAAATCATGGAACATAGAGCAGGTCTTTGTCACAAGTCACTTCTTCAACTCTTGGAAGCTGACTTCGCAACCTTCAGTCCAAGCAATTTCTTGTCCTTCTTTAGCAATTCTGTCATTGGCTTAGCAACTTTCGAGAAATTTTCAATGAACCTTCTGTAGTAACCTGCTAAGCCAAGGAAACTATGAACTTCCTTCACATTCTTGGGTGATTCCCAATCTGTCACCGCTGAAACTTTAGCAGGATCGACTGCCACACCATCCTTTGTCATAACATGACCAAGAAATCCAACTTTCTCTAACTAGAACTCACACTTGCTGAATTTGGCGTAAAGTTTATGCTCTCTTAACTTTTCAAGTATCAAGCGCAAGTGTCTTTCATGTTCTTCCTTGCTCTTGGAGTAGACTAGGATATCGTCGATGAAAACGACCACAAATTTGTCAAGGAATTCCATGAATACCTTATTCATCATGTTCATGAAGTATGCTGGAGCGTTGGTTAAACCAAAAGGCATCACAGTGTACTCATACAATCCATACCTTGTGGTGAATGCTGTCTTAGGTATGTCTTGCTCTCTTATCTTGAGTTGAAAATAACCTGACCGGAGATCAATCTTCGAGAATACACATGCTCCTTCTAGCTGATCAAACAAGTCATTGATTCTTGGCAAAGGATATTTGTTCTTGATAGTAACCTCGTTGAGAGATCGGTAGTCAATACATAATCTTTGTGTTCTATCCTTTTTCTCCACAAACAATATTGGGGCTCCCCAAGATGAAGAACTTGGTTGAATAAACCCTTTCTGTAACTGTTCTCCTAGCTGCTTCTTGAGTTCTTTCAGTTCATCAACTGACATTTTGTATGGTCTCTTAGCTATTGGTCCAGAACCTGGTACCAAATCTATCAAAAACTCCACATCTCTATCTGGTGGCATTCTGGTAATTCCTCGAAATACATCCGGATACTCACACACAATTACACTGTCCATGCTAACCCCTTAAGAGAATTCAGCTTACTTCCTTTGGATTCAAAGTTTGACTTAAATTTTATTCTTTTTCCTTCTGGGGTTGTGAGTGTAACTGTACGATTGGCACAATCTAATACTCCTTCATACTTAGCCATCCAATCCATTCCCAATATTACATCCAATCCTTGGGAATTCAGGATTATTAGGTTCACTGTTAACTTATGTTTTCCAAACTCTATGACTAAGTCATGACATCCTGAGTTTACTATCATTTCTCCACCTGGAGAACTTACTCTTATAGGACACCCAATGGTTTCTACCGGTAGTTCATTTCTTTCAACAAATGCTTTTGATATGAATGAATGAGATGCACCAGTATCAAAGAGTACAAATGCTGAAATTGAATTGAGTCTGAACTTACCAGCAACGGCATCAGGTTCCTCATAGACCTCCTCCACATTGATGTGGTTAACCTGTCCTTTCTGGAAAGGATTTGGCTTGTTAGGTCCTTCAACCTTATTTTCAGGGCACTCATTAGAATAATGCCCCAGCTTCTTGCATTTGAAGCACTCAACCTGACTGATGTCCTTTTTAACATGCTGATTTCCACTTCCACTACCATTCCCACTGTGGTGGCTCTTATGTCCACTCTTGTGGTTTTTGTACTTATCATTGTCATGACTACGGTGATGCTTATTGTCATGGCGGTTGTGGTTGTGGTGCTTGTTGAATTTCCCATGTTTATGGGATCCTGAGCTGCCACTGTCATCATAATGAGATCGTTTGTGAGACGATCCCGAGCTGTGTTTGTCGGAGTGTTTCCTCTTCCTACTCTCGACTTGCTTCATTTTACTTTCCAAAATAGCAGCCTTGTCACACAAAGACTGATAAGTTGGAACATATGCCACAGACAACTGTAGGTTCAGCTCATCATTCAAGCCTTCCAAGAACTTTTCCTTTCTCTTGGCATCTGTATCAACCTCATCCGGTGCATAGCGCGCCAGATTGTTGAATTCTTCAATGTATTCTGCCACACTGCGATGGCGCTGTTTCAAGTTGTGGAACTCCTTCTTTTTCAGACTCATTATCCCGGATGAGATATGAGCGGTGAGAAACCCATCCTCAAATATGTCCCATGTCACTTCATCAATGGGAGTGGTGATTTGGAAGTTATCCCACCATGTGGTGGCTGGTCCTTCCAACAGATGTGCTGCGAACCTGACTTTTTCAGCATCAGTGCAGCCCGCTGTCACTAAGTCTTTGTTCACAGAACGCAGCCAGTCATTGGCTGCCATGGGATCAGTTGTTCCCGAAAATTTTGCTGGCCTTAGTCGCAGAAATCTGGTGAGCATATCAAAACCCGGAGGGTTGTTGTTGTTGTTGTTATTGTTGTTATTGTTGTTGTTGTTGTTGGGGTTGTTGTTGTTGTTATTCTGGTTCTGGATGAATGTTGTCATCATTTGCATAAGCTGTGTTTGCGCATTCATCATTTGTTGCATTTCCGGGGTGATGTTGTTGGGGTTGGGGTTTGCGCGACGGGGAGGCATCTGTGGTTTGTTCAAATAGATAAGAATGAGATACCCATAGATGTTTCATGCACAATACATCACAAGCAAACACATAACAAGCAACATAAGAGTAAAAGTTCAACAACCACATGACAAACTCATGAAGTAAAACACACAAGTGCAAGCCATCCACATGTCGGATGGTCCAATAATAAGTTCGCAACAACAAGTATGAATATGAAAGATAAACGAGTAGTCAAGTCTACTCATCAGCATCTATCTCCTCCTCGACGAAGGTAAGACCTGCGTTCTCCATCGCGGTCTTGTTCTCCTCAATCGTAGTAGTCAAAGAATCAACCTTGGTCTTGAGAGCCCTCTTCTGGGAGCGAAGCCTCTCAATAACCATCTGCTGCTGCTCAAGCTCGAAGTCCTTGGACTTCAGTTCCTCGGTCATGTCCCGGATCCTCTTGTTCCTCTCCTGGACGCGTTTCTCCTGACTCTTGAACTTGCGGTCCTGGGCCTCGAACTTGGTCTCCATTTCCTTGATCATCTCATCCCGTTGCGCAAAAAGCTTGTCCTTCTCGCGAAGCTGCACCTGAATCTCATCATTAACTAGCATAACGTTCGTCCTGTCCGTATCTACGTGTCTGAGAAGAGTCTCTAAGTCCTGAAGATAAAGACGTATCGGCTCCGCAGTGCTCCTCAAGTCGTCCTCAAAGTCGATGGAATCTCCATCAATATCACGTCTTCCGAAGACATGAAAGTGAGTACCCTAACCTGTCGGGAGTGACGGCCTAACAGTCGTCCTATCAGGTCCTGCATGACTACCTCCATGCCTCTCTCCCTGTCATCGTGCATCAACTTGAAGACGATGGTCTCTGTAGTAGGCTCAGTCTGGCGTCCTGGCTGGGTCACCTTGAAGCCCCAGAGGTCCTTCCTCTCGAACTTGGTGAGTGGGTACACCGTGATGGTAGGAAGAGGGAGATCAAGCAGAGTGGTAAGCTCAATGATACGGGGACCAAAACGAGTAACCCGAAACTCCTCAATAGTGCTGACGGCAACAGGCATCTATTTATAAGATTGAAAAGTTAGAACATTGCAATTCAAAATAAACAAAGACAAACATTCATACATATCCATGAAACAAAATCGTCACACAAGTCATGCATACATAAGTTCATTTCATTATTCAAGGTCCATACTTATTTAGAATATCTTTTGAAAACATGGTGATAAGTGGTGGTCCAACTAACGAAGTGTCCTTACAATCCAATCTCACGGGATCTATTATTAAACACAATGTTCCTAGAGGCAATCCACCAATCTTGCTCTCTTGACTCTATCACTAAGTCTATAACATCTCCCCTTATTTCTTGGTTGGTATCTTCCAACTCTTGAGTAAGCTCCTTCTCTTTCTCTAAGTCTTTCTGGAGGTTGAGCATTCTGCACTTGACTCTAGCACTTAGTTCCTTGATAGTCCTCCAAGCTGCATCCCTGGCTGACTCAAAGAATGTGGTGTGCATGGTAGTCTTGGTGTACATGCAGAATCCCCTTTCTTTGTGGTTGTCTTCCTTGTTTTTATACAAGTGAAGTTGCACCCACCAATACTCCACTCCTTCATCCATCACTGGAAAGCCTTTGTACACAGCTTCACCATGTGCATCCATTGCCTCCATGAGGTCCTTGAGAATATTGGGAAACTCAGTTTCACATTCCAAGGTCAAGGTCATGAGTGGTCCCTTCTTCACGGCTTCGTTGATGGAGTTCATCTACAAAGGAAGTTGAAAGAGATTAGAAAAGTTTTACGAGAAGAATAGACAAGTGTAGAAGTAGTTGAAAAAATTTTCCTTAGTGGTTTTCCATTCCTAGGGTCATAATCCTACAGGAAACACAGTGCTCTGATACCATCTGTTAGACCCCTCCTTTATAAAGGAAAGGATCCCTGTGATTGCAATGCTAGTCCCTGGATCAATGCTAGCATCCATAGTTTAAGATGAAGTACACAGATACAAAGGTCGTTTATTACATTCATTCCAGAGATTAAACATAGTATTTTACAACTCAGGGCCATAGGCCTAATACAAGAGTTTATGGAATAAGTAAATAAACACAAGTCTTCATCTTCATGTGCCACAGGCAAGCATGTTGAGTGTAGACTTATGACTCCTATTCATCATCGGAGTAACCTGCAACATCACAAGTCTGACCACGGAGGGTCAATACTTTGGAATAGTATTGGCAAGTGATACCTTATTATATTTTAAGTGGACTACAATACTATATGCAATTTTGGCTAAGTGTAGCTTGGCTTGCTTTGCTTAAAATAAGTTTTCCTATTAGTTGAAATCACTAAGTTTTTCTTTGTCAAAACATTCCCAAGGAAACCACCAATAGACATTGAGGTCCTTCACCCTTGTTCACCCACAAATTTTTATTTAGAAGTTGGAGTGATGAGATTCTTGTAGCTTCCATGTCTTGATGCTCAAAGTGTCCATTGCCTTGGACAAGGCTAAGTACTTAGGTTTTCCATCTGCAGAGGTTGTGCACTTTCCCCACTGACTTGGTTTCCCAAGACAGACCTTTCGAAGCCTTTCCTTAGTCAAATGGGACGTTCCAACCTATCATCCCATCTACCACCAACTGTCCAAATGACTAAGTTCTAGCAACCTATATGATCATGGAAGAGCCCATTTTGCCAAGTGGTTGCACTGTAAGCTTTCTCAACACTTGGCCTCCAAATCCCTTTGTGCCTGGGTGGCATACCACAAGTGAGATACACAACCCAAGTCCATGGCCTTGTGTAACCACTCAACATAACCCAATCTTCCCATTCCACCCAGGAGGTTCATTTGTCTTAGTTGTTTTATTAAGAAAATATAAGTCTCTTGACTTAGAATATTTTTATCATAAACTATACAGATGTTCACCACCCTTGTTTACTATAAGCTAGGCTAAGCAAAGTATGGTAACTTAACTTAGGAAAATTTCCCTAGCAATTCTACTATTTCACTCTACTTAGGATTTCCCATCTTAGTACTAAGCAAAATATCATGCAAATACTTTAGCAAAAAATATCTAATGCTAGTACAAAACTTAGGATAGGAATATTCATGAAAATATCACTTGCCTTGGTAGTGTGGAGAGTAGCACTCTTCACAATCACAATCACTAGCAAAATCTACACAAGAAATCAAAGCATACAATTACACACAATTAAATACAACCAAAAATAATATGAATGCATGCATGCAAGAATTTACCAAGTGTTGAATTTTGAAAATTCTACCAAGTGTGTTCATGACTACAGAAACTTAACATGTCACAAGTTTGCCCAATAAACTTATTTGGCCCCAAAACAATATACAAAAATAAAACTATATAAAAAATAGCCCTAAACTTGTTCCACAAATAAAATCATTTTAACTGTTACTATATTCTAAACAAATTGGATATTCAGAAAGGCCTTGTTTCACTGAATCCAACGGTATAAAGTTTGCAAAAATCTAACGTGGCATTTGAAAGTTATGAGAATTTGAAGTTTGAATCTTAATCAGGTTTTAAATTCTGTTTTTAATTTAAACCCTGCCACACGTCTCAACCTCACTGGCGCGTACCGCTTCGCGCGGATCGAGCGATGCGGACCGCACGATCTAAATGGGATCTGGCGGCTCAGATGCGCGCTTACCCCTTCGTTTACATTCTATCCTAGCCCTACGATCTGGATCCACGGACACGACCATCAAGCCTGGCGGCGCTAGCGGGCGACGGCGGCGGCGTCTCGACTACGGTGGCGCCAGCGTTCTAGGTTGCTCGGGAGGAAGGGTGCTTACCGAACCGCAAAGTCGAGGCGAAGCTCAACGTGAAGGTGGCTTGGCAAGGCGCACGGGTCGTCGGGGATTCTCGCGGAGTTCGCGAATCGCGTCACGGCGGCTTTGTCGACGTTGGCGAGGTTCTGCGTCGCGCTAAGTCAAAAAGAGGGCATCATTAGACGGGTAAGACGATGGGGATCCTAATCATACTAGTCAGAGGGCAAGGGGCGGCTGGTACTTACGGGGAGAGGTCGCCGGAGTTCGTGTAGAGGGCGGCGCTCGGTCAGTTGTTGCGCGGCTACGGATCATGCGAGAACAAACGAGGCGTGTCGATGCGCAAGAAGTTCTTGAGAACGTGATTGCATGAATCAGGGATAGAGAACACAAAGGTGCTCACCGAATTCGTCGGCGATGAACGGCGGCGTCGAACAGCGAGCAGACTGGGGCGTGAAGGGAAATTGGTTGAGGAAATGGTCGCGAGAGAGAGGATTATATAGCGAGTCTCGACAAAACGCCCGTGATTCAATGCCATTTACCTCGCGGAATCAAAGCAAGAACGGCATGGCGGAGTTCGTCGCTGCGATTCGGGAAGACGATCTTTGGCGTGGGCGGCCGCTCGTCAGCGATGAGCGCGAAGTGAGTGTGGGTCTGGCTGTCAGCGGCTCAGTGGGTGCGCTCGCGCGTGAGAGTAGAATAAGAAGACCCCGGGTGGGCTTGTTGGGCTTGATTGTCATTGGGCGGATTCTGGCAAGGCCTTTTTCTTTTGTTTAAGTCTTTTTCTTTTCTAATTTTATTTTCTGGAATGATTTTTGATATGAATTCAAATCCTTTTGAATCCAACTGTTTTGGGAATTTTTGTAGGGTTTTGTGGATTCAAATAACAGTCATATTAACTAAGTGGTTACTTTGCAAGGCTTGGGTTTCAAAGTAATCAGAGGCTTGATCTAGTTTGCAAATATTTGAAAAAGGATTTTGAAACCATTTCCAAACTTGGATACTTGGGTTAAAAACTTCACCTAATCTATCCATCAATGGAGGCAAGTAAACCAGTTCCTAAACATTCAAATTTCAAAGAGTGATGGCTATTTGAGATAAATTGTTCACATGAAATCATAGCTCAGACATCTGTTTCTAAATAATTTTTGAGAAAACCCTAAATGCAAAAGATGAATGAATGAGTTTTGAAACTATGATTTTTGGGATGTTACAACTTCACACCAATAAGATGAATGGTTAATAAGATTCCTGATGACACGAGAAGAAAGAAACTTCATTCTCAGACTTCAATTACTTGGCACAACAAAATGGTTGCCAACATAAAAGGTCTGGAGGATCGACTGAGAGACATTTAGCAACACTACTTTAAATGTTCTCCTTGATGGTCGAGAAATCGGACACAGAGTAAAAGGTCGAACTTCGGATACAAAGGAAACCATGAGAACAACTCCTATACTAAATTATAGAAGAAGCCTCATGAAGACTGGTTGTTATTGCTGAATCAATGGAATATGACAAGAGATCTTTCCGGCTAAGTGTGTAAACCACTACGTTAATCTTGTCAGAATTACAAAGAGACCTATGTCAAAACCTTGAGTAGCACCAACCATCATTGCTGCTTGAGATTCAGCTTTGGTTATGTGAAATGATACTTCAGACTCAGCATGTCCGAATAGAAAGTTCGCAACATTTACCGCAAAGGTAAATCATCCTTAAGCACACATTGATCTGCCAAGTTTTACGATTAGGTTTAAGTTCTCTATGATCTTAGAATCTGGTCACCAAGCGTTCATAACCGTGAACACGACTTTTCGAAAAGATTTAACCCTGCAGGGGTGTACAACTTTACCCACACATACCAACTGACTCTTAATGCCAAGCTATTAGCCCTCTTCCTTGGAAGGCTGGCAGAGGGTGGTTGGCCACGACCTTTACCTTGCTTTTGCCGAGACCATGAGTCACGCAATAAGTATGGTTCCTCCATAACGGGTCAAATCCCGAAGCCAGTACTTAAAGATGTGAGGCGAGGTTGGTTTACCAGGGGCGCTATCAACCCCAAGCAACCCAGTCCACGCTTCCCTACCTGTTATGAATGCACCTCTTTCACCCGAGAAATCTTTCAAAAGGTTTTTATGAATATGTCAAATGGAACGCCTGAACTATGTGACTCATGGAATCTACTAGGCAAGTTAATCAGGCGAGGGGTTCCCAAGACCCGTGTGGTTGTATGCTCATCTCGGTTCCAAAGGCAAGAACTCGGTTCCTAGTGGTGGCGAGCATGGGACTAGAAAAAACACATCCCACCGTGGCCTCCCATACAGGCCTTAGCATGTTTAATCTCATATCACTGATCTCATCTCATCCTGTTCTCCTTTCATACTAGATTCTCTGCATCTGATACATCATCTGGATGGACCAGACTCAATAGCTATGCATGGCTAAGAAGACACGAATAAGAGCTCTAGCAGTGCACACAAGCCAGACCTAGTTATGCTAGGAGTAGTGGATCAGGTAATATAAGCTCAAAAGGGAGTAATGCAATAGATAGGATACTCTATCTATCGATAAAAGACCATAATAGAATCGTATGCATCATGGCAAGAATTGAAATGCTTTAGAAATCATAGGATTATATCATGGTGGGGCTATGCTTGCCTTTGCCAGTTGATAATAGATAAGCAGATCTTCGGGAACCTTGTACTTGACTGGGTTACCGTTGGTCAAGTATTGTTCGTAGATCTTTGGTCTTTGATCTTTGATGGTGTTGTCCTCGGGCCTCGATCTCGATCTTGATCTCGATCTTGATATCGTATTCTACCGAAGAAGAACGAAACACCGGAAAGAGAGGGGAAAACAATCAACACACGTCATCGATGCAATGCTCAAGCAAGGATGATGATATGACAAGTTTAATTGTATTGAAAAGTAACCCTAAAACATGCTCGACAATTTAAACGGGGTTCCGAGGGGTGAAAACCCTAACTCGGGGAAAACTCCGGAGTCACCTATTTAGGGTTACTAGGTTGTTCTACTTAAACTTGCTATGAAAGTTGTTTAACAATGCATGATTACATCTTAAAGAGATAGTTCTCATTTTCTGAACATTTTGATATATTATACATATTTTCTTGACTTATAAATAATTACTTATTAAATTTATAAGTTTTATCCTTTTTCTGAAATTATTAAAAGCTGGTTAAACTTTTTACACCGCAGGCATACGTAGCCACCGTGACTGACAGAGGGGCCCGGAGCCACCTCAGCAGCCACACAAGCAAAGGGGAAACAAGGGCATTTGTCACCGGGGCAGAGGCTACCCACTCCGACTAACGGGTGGGGCCGAGGCCACGTTGGCAAGCCACGCAGGCGCCATACGACGGGCTCAGTCAGGCATCGGCGAAGGACGGTGCTAGGGGGCGAATTTGGGAAGCGCGGGTGCTTGCGTTTGAACCAGCGCTTCGCGCTGGACCGAATAGGGGCGACGCCACTAGCGGGAGGTCGCCGGAGAAGGACACACGGCAGGCAGCGGCGGCGGCGCTTGCAGATCATCGGCGCGGCAGCACTACAACAAGCAAACGAGCTAGAGGAGGGTTCCATAGGCACCAGTGGCTCACCACAGTTGCCGAGGGAGGGTCGGTGAGGCCGGGCGAGGTCGGCCGCGGCCGGATTCGACGACAACAATGGCGGAGCTTGTCGGAGACAAAGGGGTCGATTGCGCCGATAGGGGCTCTCCGCTTGCGCGTGTGGGAGCAATCGACCTAGTCGACGGTGATAGTCACGACGGTGGCCTCGAACGGGAGAGGGGAGGCCAGGAACAATGGGAACGGCGAGGTCCTGGCCAGAGCTAGGGTTTGGGTTCATCACAAAGAGCGAGAGAGAGGGCGCAAAAAAGGATAAGGCCAGGGGTGAGGGAGAGAGGCGAGCGGGGCTCGTTCTTATCCTCGCGAGTGTCGGCGGCGCGCATCACGGCGTTGGGGCAGCATCGGGCAGTCACAGCGGCGACAGGCAGCTGCTTCGCGTCGCCTTCGAAGACGATGACAAACAGAACGTCAAAGGGGTACCGGGCCCTAGCTGGGCTGCGGACGGGCCAGGTGGGCTGGCTGCGGGCGCACTGAGCGGAAGAGAGAGAGGAGAGCAAGATGGGCTCGACCCAGTTAGCTGGTCTGACTCTGTTTTTATTTACAAATTGTTTTTTCTTTTTCTGTTTTCAAATTTCCGTTTGTATTTTGCAATTCAAAACTGTTTTAAATCATTCAAAAATACCAGAGGGTATTGTAAAATATAAATTACAATGGAACCCTTTTATTCAGTTTGGGATCCAAACATTTTAATAGTTTTTCAAATTATTCAAAACATTTTGAATGCATTTCAAATAGGGAGGAAAGGATTAGGGTTTAGGTTTTTGTGTATTTCTTGCATGCATTTTTATTAAATGATGATCATGATGCACAATCAAACCTTAAATATTAATTAGCTAAAAGAGGGGTGTTACAGCTCTATCCCCCTTACGAGAATCTCGACCGGAGATTCCAAAGGTAGAAAGAGACAGAGAGAGAGTAACAAGGCCAATCTAAAGATAAGAGGGAATACACTAAGCAACACACAGAGTATCTCATGGTCAACTCATGGATGGAGTGTTCAAAAACAACTCTGAGATGACGAACATCAAACACATCAAGGTAATGGAGGAAACAAGGGAAGACGGTTTCAAGTTGTTAGATAGATGGTCTTCATAAGGATTGAGACCATGGAACTTACGGGAGATTTTGAAGCTTCTGAAAAAGAAAGCTTCCAATAGAAAGGTCACAACACAGACTTCAATAGAGAACCTCTACTATACGACTTAAGTAGAGATTTTAGGTTGCAGAGATAGGGATCAACAAAATGTCACATCCCAAGATTTTCCAAATCTTGTAATGTGAAAAATAAATGAATAAAATAAAAACTTTGTTGATTTTCCGAGTGAGAAGAAACTTTTTGAATCCAATTGGGAACTTTCAAAACCTATTTGGATCAAATAAAATCCTAAAGGGATTTAAAAAGTTAAATAAACAATAAACTTAGAAATATTTAAAATTACTATTTTGGATCTTTTAATAAAAAGGATTTGGTTTTCAAAAGAAAAATAGGATTTATAAATAAAGATTATTTTATAGAGCCAAATTAAACCTTGGCCAAGTTTTTGAAATAAAACATTTTGTTTTGATTAAAAGAACAAAGTTTTATTTAAAGAAAATACTAGGGAATTATTATTACCCAATTTTGTTAAAGTAAAGACTTTCCCTTTTTAAGTAAAACATTAAAACTTATTATTTTATTTTTAAATAAGTTTTCCAAGTATTTTATATTCTCAAATAAAACCTACTGAAGTGTTTTGGTTTTATTTTAGATATTTCAAAATAAAGATTTTAATAAAACAAATCCTATTTGAATTAAATGAATAAGGTCTATTCATTTAATTATTATTGGACCCTAAAATAAAAATGTTATTTTATTTTAAACAAGATTTCCAAGTATCTTCTATTATAAAACCTACTGATTTGGTTTTGAAGATATTTAGATTTCAAATGGAGTTTTTAAATAAATTAAAACCCTTTTGATTTATTAACTAGTGTCCATTTTATTTAATTATAAATGAACTCTAAAATAAAAATATTATTTTATTTTGGGAATTGGTTTATGTTGAACATAACCAAATTCAATTGCAAGGTGTGTTGAATGATTGAATTGTTTGAATGTTTGAATTGTTGATTGAAATTCAAAACAGAAATAGAATTGGAAAAAGGAAAAGGTTTCAGACAGAAAAAAAATAGGAATCTGGTCGACCCAACCCAGCAGCCCAGTCTAGGCCCAGCAGCCCATTTCCCTCTCTCCCCCGAAGCATCCTTCTCTCACTCACCAGACGACCCGCTAAGCAGCTGACTGGTGGACCCAACTCCCTCTCTCACTCCACTGACGAAACGGCCCCACATCGCCAGCCATCGTCTTCACTGCGACCAGCTTTCCCCATTCATCGCTGTCGTTCCCAGTCGTTGAATTCCAGCGATAAATTCGTGTAAATGACAACGTTAAACTCGCCAGCGATCAAACGTACTTAATCGTCCCTGACCCCTCTACCTTTCTCCCAAATGCCAGCTTCTCTCTGCCACCAGGCTGCGCGAATCGCGAGCTCAAATACCACTGTCTCCGACGTGTTCCCCGACCAATTCCGGCGCCGACCAACCGCCCCTCGCCTCCCACTGCACATAGGCTTGCTCCCCGTCTCCTGGTGCATCTTCCAGCATCAACCGCTTGGCCGCGCCCGCTCTACAACGTCGGCAACAAACTCACCTGAACGTCGCCGTCGTCTGCCATTGCTCCGGCGAGTACCCCCGATGAGTACGGACTGCCCCAACACCTTCCAATGATGCTCCTGTGATCCCCAGTACCGTACGCAGCTAACAGTAGGGTCTGCTTGCCTTAGCGCTCCCTCAAACCTCGCCCTCGACGACGACCAGAGCGTGCCCAACGGAAACAAGAACTCCGGTGAGCGATTGACAGCAGCTCTGTGTGCCCCTTCAGCAACGACAACCGCGTTGAGCTTCTCTGCACCCTTGTGAACCCTGTGAGCATATCCTCTCCCTCCCTTCCTTCCTGCTTCTCTAGAACCACCGCGAGCAGAGCCATGCCGCCAGTCGCCACCGCGCAGCGCCGCCAGCCTTTGGCCAAGCGACTGAGACCTTAGATGAGAATCGTGTGACTGTGAAAGAACGTAGTCGAAGGGATATCGAGCGATATGTGCCGTGCGATCAAGTTGGATCCTGCGGTCTGTGTCTGTCGATCTGAGCGAAGCGGTATAGACGAATCAGGAACAGCCACGTGGCTTCTGTTTGATTTAGAAGACAGAAAACTTTCTATTAGATTTCCAATTTTGTAAATTGCACAACTTTTGATCCACACGTCCAAAAATTGCAAACTTTATATCAATGGAATCAGTAGAACAAGGCCTAGCCAACCATGCCATTTGTTTAGCAAAAAGCTTCTGTTAAAATGTTTGATTTTGCAGAAACATTTGTATGCTTGTTTAGATTATAAAAATTGTTCAAAAATGATTTTGGGGATAAAATCTTTGGCAGATGGTGAGATTTGAACCTACTAACATTAGGAAACACTTTGTGGTTTCAAAAATGTATTTGGTGATGCAAAAGAATGATTCTTTGATTTAAAACTATTTCTAGACAAATAGAAATGTGGTTTATTTATTAAAAATGGTTTTGGAAGAAAACCTTTGGAAAATGTTTTGTTTTAAACTCTCTGACTCCAAACACCAATTTTTATGGTTTAAAAACATAAAACATATTTGGTGAACCCTATAGATTAATGCCTTAGTAAAAAAATATTTCTACACCACATAAAATGATACTTTGTTTTGAAAATGGTTTAGGAAAAGAAATCCTTTGCAAATGACTTTGCCCCTTTATAAAATGACCATTAGGTGTTTTCAAATAAAACAAAGCTTGGCATGTTTGCATGCATTACCTTGACTTTGTGATTTTATGTGTTGTTTTGCTTGATTGGTAGATTGAGTTTGTGCCTTGCTTGATTGAATTGTAGTGACTTGAAGAGTGTGATTGTTGCAAGGAAAGGAGTTAACTTATACCCTCTACCAAAAAGGCAAGTGATGCTTCATACTTTTGTCCCATTACTTTCACTATGCATTAGTGATTTTCTCTATGTAAAACTTGCATGGAAATTTTGCTAAGTATAAACCTTGCTATAGGAAAACCTAATAGATGAAACCTTAGTAGAAATTTTCCTAAGTTAAGATTCCTACTACTATCAAGCTTAGCTTAGATAATAGAAAACAAGGGTGGAAATATATTCACACTATGGAAAATTTCTAAGTCTGAGGACTTGTGTTTTTGTTTAATAAAACAACTAAGTTAATGAATCACCTGGGTGGAATGGTAATTGCTTGGTGGATTTTGGTTGAGTGGTTCACAAGGCCCATGTCTATGGTTTACCTTGTGTATCTCACTTGTGGATGGCCACCCAGGAACAAAGAGATTTGAGATGTCAAATGTTGAGAAGCTTCAAGTGCAACCACTTGGCATTATGGGCTCTGCCTGGATCATATAGGTTGCAAGAACTTAGCCATATGGACAGTTGGTGGTAGAGTTTGATAGGTTGGAACGCGTCCATTTTGGTCTAAGGAAAGGCTTCTGAAAGGTCCTGTCTTGGGAAACCAAGTCTGGTGGGGAAAGTGCACCACCTCTGCAGAGTGTAAAATCTAAGTACTTAGCCATGTCCCTGGTAAAGGACAATTTGAGCATCAAGACATGGAAGCAATCAAGAATCTCATCATTCAAATTTCTAAGTTAAAAACTTGTGGTTTGAACAAGGGTTAAAGGATCTTCAATCTTTGATTGGTAGATGCCTTGCAAAAAGATGATTTTGTCAAGCAAAACTTAGTGTTTTCAAATGTTAAGGAAAAATCTATTTTGAGCAATGCAAGCCTCAACTCCACTTAGCCAAATGCATATAGATGATAGACTCCACCATACTACCATAGTATCACTTGCCAATACAATTCAAATGTATTGACCCTTTGTGGCTGTAACTTGTATGTTGCAGGTTTGATTGATTTAGTGAAGTGTGTTGATTAGGATTACAAAGTCTACAACCAACATGTCTGCCTGTGGCACTTTGAAGATGAAGGACCCCATGCTTATAGAAATTCTGCTGCAATGTATTGTAATAGCCAAATGAGCTATGAAAGATGTAATAGATTATTTTATTCCTGGTTATAAAGTTGTATTATGACCTTTGTTTCTTGATATTACATCTTAACTGTGGATGCTAGCTATTGATCCAGGGACTAGCATTGTAAACACAGGGGACTCTACCTTATTTAAGGTTGGGACCCTTACAGATGGTATCAGAGTATTGTGTTGCCTGTAGGATTTGTAAACCTAGGATTGGACAAAAACCCTTAGAAAAATAGGAGTTGTATTTGTTCCAAAACTTATTTACAAACAATCTTGTAAACTCTTTCCTCAACCATTTTGATTTCAACTCTACATCTCTTCTATTTTCAACTTGATGGAAAAACCTACCCATGGCCAAAGACTACACCATGTGCAAAGGACTCCTTCAACCTCTTCAATTCTAATGACTTCAACTTCTTCAACTCTAATGACTTCAACTTCTTCAACTCTAATGACTTCAACATCTTCAGCATATTCACCAAGGACTTCCAACTTGGATACCACTAAGGACTACAAGTGAGACAAGGGAATCTTGCTCAAGCTGTGGAGACTAAGGAAATGCAAAATAAGAAGGAACCATCATCACCTTTGAAGCTATTGTAACCAAGAGTTTTTCTCAAGGAAACCATGATCTCATGCAAGAAGAATCAACCAAGAAGAATGGAAAGATCACAAGTGAACCATATAGATGGACCACCATATTTTAGCTAAGACAAACCCACCAACTTATATGGTGTAACAAAAATATTTTTGGTTGCCTAAGTATGTGCTTGAACTTTGTTGTTTGAGTGAAATGTTTGTTTGTGATTGCTTGCACATTGCTTGTGTGAATTGTGATGTGTGTGATTAGAACCCTTACTTAGAAATCTTTTGCCTATTCTAATCCCTACCCAACCCAAACAGATGACTTCTCCAAGAGACTCCATCATCAAGGTTGATGACACCAACAACAACCAAGAGGACAACATGAGCGAACTTATAGCAACCCAAAACCAGTTGAGCCAAGAGACAACTCAGCTTTTAGCCAACAACAATGGACTAGACCCAGCCATACAAAGGATTTTGAAACTTCAATCCCACTTGTTGCAAGGTTTGGTTACTCAAATGATCAACATGGGAGAAAACTTTTCCCAAAGAGCTAATGACAACAAGGATGACAAAGATGTTAATCTAGAAGGAACCCAAGCTAGCAATATTTTTAGAGACAAGGATCATGTATCCAAGGAACATGAAGATCAATGCCCCAAGAAGAGAGAAAGATTTTCCACCTATGAAGAACATGAACTAGAAGAACTCCTAGCTTTGGAGACACCCAAGAAGAAGAAGAAATGCCCCAACCCTAACAAGAAGGATATTACTCAAGTGCAATGTTACAATTGCAAAGAGATGGGACACTATGCCAATGAATGCCCAGAAAAGAAGAAGAATCAAAGAAACAAACAAGAGGCAATGATACCAAAGGAAAAGAAAGATATCAGCCAAGTGATGTGTTTCAAATGCAAGGAACTAGGCCACTATGTAAACTCCTGTCCAGGAAAGAGGAAGCACAAGATAAACCAACCTATAAAAGATCTCAGCCTTGTCACATGTTTCAAGTGTGAAAACAAAGGACACTATGCAGATGTTTGCCTAGAGAAATTTCCCCAGGATCCCAAGAAGGCCAATATGTAATTTAGTTGGAAAATATTTTAAGGGTGGTAGTACCCTAGCTGTTTGAGCCTACTTATAACCCTAGCCTCCCCAAATCTCGGGACGAGATTTATTTTAAGGGTGGTAGCCTATCACATCCCAAGATTTTCCAAATCTTGTAATGTGAAAAATAAATGAATAAAATAAAAACTTTGTTGATTTTCCGAGTGAGAAGAAACTTTTTGAATCCAATTGGGAACTTTCAAAACCTATTTGGATCAAATAAAATCCTAAAGGGATTTAAAAAGTTAAATAAACAATAAACTTAGAAATATTTAAAATTACTATTTTGGATCTTTTAATAAAAAGGATTTGGTTTTCAAAAGAAAAAGAGGATTTATAAATAAAGATTATTTTATAGAGACAAATTAAACCTTGGCCAAGTTTTTGAAATAAAACATTTTGTTTTTATTAAAAGAACAAAGTTTTATTTAAAGAAAATACTAGGGAATTATTATTACCCAATTTTGTTAAAGTAAAGACTTTCCCTTTTTAAATAAAACATTAAAACTTATTATTTTATTTTTAAATAAGTTTTCCAAGTATTTTATATTCTCAAATAAAACCTACTGAAGTGTTTTGGTTTTATTTTAGATATTTCAAAATAAAGATTTTAATAAAACAAATCCTATTTGAATTAAATGAATAAGGTCTATTCATTTAATTATTATTGGACCCTAAAATAAAAATGTTATTTTATTTTAAACAAGATTTCCAAGTATCTTCTATTATAAAACCTACTGATTTGGTTTTGAAGATATTTAGATTTCAAATGGAGTTTTTAAATAAATTAAAACCCTTTTGATTTATTAACTAGTGTCCATTTTATTTAATTATAAATGAACTCTAAAATAAAAATATTATTTTATTTTGGGAATTGGTTTATGTTGTTAAATAGAACCAAATTCAATTGCAAGGTGTGTTGAATGATTGAATTGTTTGAATGTTTGAATTGTTGATTGAAATTCAAAACAGAAATAGAATTGGAAAAAGGAAAAGGTTTCAGACAGAAAAAAAATAGGAATCTGGTCGACCCAACCCAGCAGCCCAGTCTAGGCCCAGCAACCCATTTCCCTCTCTCCCCCGAAGCATCCTTCTCTCACTCACCAGACGACCCGCTAAGCGGTGGTGGTGGACCCAACTCCTCTCTCACTCCATCGACGAACGGCCCCATCGCCATACCATCGTCTTCATCATGACCAGCTTTTCCCCATTCATCGCTGCCGTTATCAGTCGTTGAATTCCAGCGATAAATTCGTGTAAATGACAACGTTAAACTCGCTGGCGATGAAACGTACTTAATCGTCCCTGTCCCCTCTACCTTTCTCCCAAATGCCAGCTCCTCTCTGCCACCAGGCTGCGCGAATCGCGAGCTCAAACACCACTGTCTCCGACGTGTTCCCCGACCAATTCCGGCGCCGACCAGCCGCCCCTCGCCTCCCACTGCACACAGGCTTGCTCCCCGTCTCCTGGTGCATCTTCCAGTACCAACCGCTTGGCCGCGCCCGCTCTACAACGTCGGCAACAAACTCACCTGAACGTCGCCGTCGTCTGCCATTGCTCCGGCGAGTTCCCCCGGTGAGTACAGACTGCCCCAACACCTTCCAATGATGCTCCTGTGATCCCCAGTACCGTACGCAGCTAACAGTAGGGTCTGTTTGCCTTAGCGCGCCCTCAAACCTCGCCCTCGACGACGACCAGAGCGTGCCCGACGGAAACAGGAACTCCGGTGAGCGATTGACAGCAGCTCCGTGCGCCCCTTCAGCAACGACAACCGCGTTGAGCTTCTCTGCACCCTTGCGAACCCTGTGAGCATATCCTCTCCCTCCCTTCCTTCCTGCTTCGCCAGAACCACCGCGAGCAGAGCCGCGCCGCCAGTCGCCGCCGCGCAGCGCCGCCAGCCTTTGGCCAAGCGACTGAGACCGTTAGATGAGAATCGTGTGACTGTGAAAGAACCTAGTCGAAGGGGTATCGAGCGATATGTGCCGTGCGATCAAGTTGGATCTCATGATGCGGTCTGCATCGATCGGCGAAGCGGTATAGACGAATCAGGAACAGCCACGTGGCTTCTGTTTGATTTAGAAGACAGAAAACTTTCTATTAGATTTCCAATTTTGTAAATTGCCCAACTTTTGATCCACACGTCCAAAAATTGCAAACTTTATATCAATGGAATCAGTGGAACAAGCCCTAGCCAACCATGCCATTTGTTTATCAAAAAGCTTCTGGTAAAATGTCTGATTTTGCAGAAACATTTGTATGCTTGTTTAGATTATAAAAATTGTTCAAAAATTATTTTGGGGATAAAATCTTTGGCAGATGGTGAGATTTGAACCTACTAACATTAGGAAACACTTTGTGGTTTCAAAAATGTATTTGGTGATGCAAAAGAATGATTCTTTGATTTAAAACCATTTCTAGACAAATAGAAATGTGGTTTATTTATTAAAAATGGTTTTGGAAGAAAACCTTTGGAAAATGTTTTGTTTTAAACTCTCTGACTCCAAACACCAATTTTTATGGTTTAAAAACATATTTGGTGAACCCTATAGATTAATGCCTTAGTAAAAAAATATTTCTACACCACATAAAATTATACTTTGTTTTGAAAATGGTTTAGGAAAAGAAATCCTTTGCAAATGACTTTGCCCCTTTATAAAATGACCATTAGGTGTTTTCAAATGTTTGTGACCCATTAGGAATCACATTTTCAAATAAAACAAAGCTTGGCATGTTTGCATGCATTACCTTGACTTTGTGATTTTATGTGTTGTTTTGCTTGATTGGTAGATTGAGTTTGTGCCTTGCTTGATTGAATTGTAGTGACTTGAAGAGTGTGATTGTTGCAAGGACAAGGAGTGAACTTATACCCTCTACCAAAAAGGCAAGTGATGCATCATACTTTTGTCCCATTACTTTCACTATGCATTAGTGATTTTCTCTAAGTAAAACTTGCATGGAAATTTTGCTAAGTATAAACCTTGCTATAGGAAAACCTAATAGATGAAACCTTAGTAGAAATTTTCCTAAGTTAAGATTCCTACTACTATCAAGCTTAGCTTAGCTAATAGAAAACAAGGGTGGAAATATATTCACACTATGGAAAATTTCTAAGTCTGAGGACTTGTGTTTTTGTTTAATAAAACAACTAAGTTAATGAATCACCTGGGTGGAATGGTAATTGCTTGGTGGATTTTGGTTGAGTGGTTCACAAGGCCCATGTCTATGGTTTACCTTGTGTATCTCACTTGTGGATGGCCACCCAGGAACAAAGAGATTTGAGATGTCAAATGTTGAGAAGCTTCAAGTGCAACCACTTGGCATTATGGGCTCTGCCTGGATCATATAGGTTGCAAGAACTTAGCCATATGGACAGTTGGTGGTAGAGTTTGATAGGTTGGAACGCATCCATTTTGGTCTAAGGGAAGGCTTCTGAAAGGTCCTGTCTTGGGAAACCAAGTCTGGTGGGGAAAGTGCACCACCTCTGCAGAGTGTAAAATCTAAGTACTTAGCCATGTCCCTGGTAAAGGACAATTTGAGAATCAAGACATGGAAGCAATCAAGAATATCATCATTCAAATTTCTAAGTTAAAAACTTGTGGTTTGAACAAGGGTTAAAGGATCTTCAATCTATGATTGGTAGATGCCTTGCAAAAAGATGATTTTGTCAAGCAAAACTTAGTGTTTTCAAATGTTAAGGAAAAATCTATTTTGAGCAATGCAAGCCTCAACTCCACTTAGCCAAATGCATATAGATGATAGACTCCACCATACTACCATAGTATCACTTGCCAATACAATTCAAATGTATTGACCCTTTGTGGCTGTAACTTGTATGTTGCAGGTTTGATTGATTTAGTGAAGTGTGTTGATTAGGATTACAAAGTCTACAACCAACATGTCTGCCTGTGGCACTTTGAAGATGAAGGACCCCATGCTTATAGAAATTCTGCTGCAATGTATTGTAATAGCCAAATGAGCTATGAAAGATGTAATAGATTATTTTATTCCTAGTTATAAAGTTGTATTATGACCTTTGTTTCTTGATATTACATCTTAACTGTGGATGCTAGCTATTGATCCAGGGACTAGCATTGTAAACACAGGGGACTCTACCTGATTTAAGGTTGGGACCCTTACACAAAACCAAGCCGTTGAACTACTTTTGACACAGAAGGGTCACTCTTTCATCCAACAGAAGGTCAAGACAGAAAGGTATTTTGGTGAAGAGGACTCGTATGAGTCACAAGGAACATGTAACAAGAGAAACTTCTGATTACCAAAATCATATTCACTCTTAAGACATGGTTGAGAAAATGAAGGAAACTCTTTATTCATCCAGGTATATCAAAATATTTTCCAAAGACCATGATATCACTTCACACCAATAAGATGAATGGTTAAGAAGATTCCTGATGACACGAGAAGAAAGAAACTTCATTCTCAGACTTCAATTACTTGGCACAACAAAATGGTTGCCAACATAAAAGGTCTGGAGGATCGACTGAGAGACATTTAGCAACACTACTTTAAATGTTCTCCTTGATGTTCGAGAAATCGGACACCAAGTAAAAGGTCTAACTTCGGATACAAAGGAAACCATGAGAACAACTCCTATACTAAATTATAGAAGAAGCCTCATGAAGACTGGTTGTTATTGCTGAATCAATGGAATATGACAAGAGATCTTTCTGGCTAACTGTGGCAACCACTATGTTAATCTTGCCAGAATTACAAAGAGACCAATGTCAAAACCTTGAGTAACACCAACCATCATTGCTGCTTGAGATTCAGCTTTGGTTATGTGAAATGATACTTCAGACTCAGCATGTACGAATAGAAAGTTCGCAACATTTACCGCAAAGGTAAAGCATCCTTAAGCACACGTTGATCTGCCAAGTTTTACGATTAGGCTTAAGTTCTCTATGATCTTAGAATCTGGTCACCAAGCATTCATAATCGTGAACACGACTTTTCGAAAAGATTTAACCCTACAGGGGTGTACAACTTTACCCACGTGTACCAACTGACTCTTAATGCCAATCTATTAGCCCTCTTCCTTGGAAGGCTGGCAGAGGATGGTTGGCCATGACCTTTACCTTGCTTTCGCCGAGACCATGAGTCATGCAATAAGTATGGTTCCGCCGTAACGGGTCAAATCCGGAAGACGATACTTAAAGATGTGAGGCGAGGTTGGTTTACCAGGAGCGCTATCAACCCCAAGCAACCCGGTCCACGCTTCCCTACCTGTTATGAATGCACCTCTTTCACCCGGCAAATCTTTCAAAAGGTTTTTATGCATATGTCAAATGGAACGGCTGAACTATGTGACACATGGAATCTACTAGGCAAGTTAATCAGGCGAGGGGTTCCCAATCCCCGTGTGGTTGTACGCTCATCTCGGTTCCAAAGGCAAGAACTCGGTTCCTAGTGGTGGCGAGCATGGGACTAGAAAAACACATCCCACCGTGGCCTCCCATACAGGCCTTAGCATGTTTAATCTCATATCACTGATCTCATCTCATCCTGTTCTCCTTTCATACTAGATTCTCTGCATCTGATACATCATCTGGATGGACCAGACTCAATAGCTATGCATGGCTAAGCAGACACGAATAAGAGCTTTAGCAGTGCACACAAGCCAGACCTAGTTATGCTAGGAGTAGTGGATCAGGTAATATAAGCTCAAAAGGGAGTAATGCAATAGATAGGATACTCTATCTATCGATAAAAGACCATAATAGAATCATATGCATCATGGGAAGAATTGAAATGCTTTCGAAATCATAGGATTATATCATGGTGGGGCTATGCTTGCCTTTGCCAGCTGATAACATATAAACAGATCTTCGGGAACCTTGTACTTGACTTGGTTACAGTTGGTCAAGTATTGTTCGTCTATCTTTGGTCTTCGATCTTTGATGGTGTTATCCTCGGGCCTCGATCTCGATCTCGATATTGATATCGTATTTAACCGAAGAAGAACGAAACACCGGAAAGAGAGGGGGAAACAATCAACACATGTCATCGATGCAATGCTCAAGCAAGGATGATGATATGACAAGTTTAATTGTATTGAAAAGTAACCCTAAAACATGATCGACAATTTAAACGGGGTTCCGAGGGGTGAAAACCCTAACTCGGGGAAAACTCCGGAGTCACCTATTTAGGGTTACTAGGTTGTTCTAATTAAACTTGCTATGAAAGTTGTTTAACAATGCATGATTACAGCTTAAAGAGATAGTTCTCATTTTTCTGAACATTTTGATATATTATACATATTTTCCTGACTTATAAATAATTACTTAATAAATTTATAAGTTTTATCCTTTTTCTGAAATTATTAAAAGCTGGTTAAACCTTTTACACCGCAGGCATACCTAGCCACAGTGACTGACAAAGGGGACCGGAGCCACCTCAGCAACCACACAAGCAAAGGGGAAACAAGGGAATTTGTCACCGGGGCAGAGGCTACCCACTCCGACTAACGGGTGGGGCCGAGGCCACGTTGGCAAGCCACGCAGGCGCCATACGGGCCTCGCCGGAGAACGGTCAGACATCGGCGAAGGACGGTGCTAGGGGGCGAATTTGGGAAGCGCGGGTGCTTGCGTTCGAACCAGCGCTCCGCGCTGGACCGAATAGGGGCGACGCCGCTAGCGGGAGGTCGCCGGAGCAGGACACACGGTAGGCAGCGGCGGCGACGCTTGCAGATCATCAGCGCGGCAGCACTACAACAAGCAAACGAGCTAGAGGAGGGTGCCATAGGCACCAGTGGCTCACCACAGTTGCTGAGGGAGGGTCGGCGAGGCCGGGCGAGGTCGGCCGTGGCCGGATTCGACGACAACGATGGCGGAGCTTGTCGGAGACAAAGGGGTCGATTGCGCCGATAGGGGGTTCTCCGGCTTGCGCGTGTGGGGGCAATCGACCTAGTCGACGGTGATAGTCACGACGGTGGCCTCGAACGGGAGAGGAGAGGCCAGGAACGATGGGAACGGCGAGGTCCTGGCCGGAGCTAGGGTTCGGGTTCGTCACAAAGAGCGAGAGAGAGAGAGAGAGGGCACGGAAGAGGATAAGGCCAGGGGTGAGGGAGAGAGGCATGCGGGGCTCGTTCTTATCCTCGCGAGTGTCGTGAACGCATCACGGGCGTTAGGCAGCATCGGCGATCCACGGCGGCGACAGTACGCCGCTGCAAGACGATGACAGAATGTCAAAGGGGTACTAGGCCCTAGCTGGGCAGACGGGCAGTGGGCTGGCTGCCAAGCGAGAAAGAAGAGAGAGGAGAGCAAGATGGGCTCGACCCAGTTAGCTGGTCTGACTCTGTTTTTATTTACAAATTGTTTTTTTCTTTTTTCTGTTTTCAAATTTCCGATTGTATTTTGCAATTCAAAACTGTTTTGAATCATTCAATACTACCAGAGGGTGTTGGAAAATATGTAAATTACAATGGAACCCTTTTATTCAGTTTGAGCTCCAAAAATTTTAATAGTTTTTCAAATTATTCAAAACCTTTTGAATGCATTTCAAATAGGGAGGGAAGGATTAGGGTTTAGGGTTTTGTGTATTTCTTGCATGCATTTTTATTTAATGATGATCATGATGTACAATCAAACCTTAAACATTAATTAGCTAAAAGTGGGGTGTTATAGCTCTATCCCCCTTACGAGAATCTCGACCCGAGATTCCAAAGGTATAAAGAGACAAAGAGAGAGAGAGGAACAAGGCCAATCTAAAGATAAGAGGGAATACACTATGCAACACATAGAGTATCTCATGGTCAACTCATGGATGGAGTGTTCAAAAACAACTCTGAGATGACAAACATGAAACACATCAAGGTAATGGAGGAAACAAGGGAAGACAGTTTCAAGTTGTTATATATATGGTCTTCATAAGGATTGAGACCATGGAACTTACAGGAGATTTTGAAGCTTCTGAAAAAGAAAGCTTCCAACAGAAAGGTCACAACACTGACCTCAATAGATAACCTCTACTATACGACTTAAGTAGACATTTTAGGTTGTAGAGATAAGGATCAACATAACCAAGCTGTTGAACTACTTTTGGCACAGAAGGGTCACTCTTTCATCCAACAGAAGGTCAAGACAGAAAGGTATTTTGGTGGAGATGACTCGTATGAGTCAGAAGGAACATGTAACAAGAGAAACTTCTGATTACCAAAATCATATTCACTCTTAAGACATGGTTGAGAAAACAAAGGAAACTCTTTATTCATCCAGGTATATCAAAATCTTTTCCAAAGATCATGATATCACTTCACACCAAAACGATGAATGGTTAAGAAGATTCCTGATGACACGAGAAGAAAGAAACTTCATTCTCAGACTTCAATTACTTGGCACAACAAAATGGTTGCCAACATAAAAGGTCTGGATGATCGACCGATAGACATTTAGCAACACTACTTTAAATGTTCTCCTTGATGTTCAAGAAATCGGACACCAAGTAAAAGGTCGAACTTCGGATACAAAGGAAACCATGAAAACAACTCCTATACTAAATTATAGAAGAATCCTCATGAAGACTGGTTGTTATTGCTGAATCAATGGAATATGACAAGAGATATTTCCGGCTAAGTGTAGCAACCACTACGTTAATCTTGCCAGAATTACAAAGAGACCTATGTCAAAACCTTGAGTAACACCAACCATCATTGCTGCTTGAGATTCAGCTTTGGTTATGTGAAATGATACTTCAGACTCAGCATGTACGAATAGAAAGTTCTCAACATTTACCACAATGGTAAATTTACTAGATTCTCAAGATATGGACTACACTGTCAAGCTCCAAAAGATGAGCTAGATTGATGGTCCCATCTATTAGCACATTATCGAAAGACAACTGCATACACATAAAGTACTAGCAATAAAACACACATGTATCCTTAAGTAAAGATAGACAACTCTTTTCGAATCCACAGCGACATCTTTCAACATTTGCATATGAACCAGAGAAGGTTACTTCTAACATCCAGAACACATACTTCGAAATGACTTGAAGACAGTTCTTGAATTTTTCCAATATTGATGCCAATTGTTCCAGATGAATATAATCTAGCTTGGAGGGAATAAGGATGTCATCGATGGGATCAACAACAAACTTATCGAGACACTCCAAGAAGATGGGCTCATATGTTGTGTGAACAAGACAAAAATACTGGTCAGACCGAAGAACATGAAGATGCACTCAAGTGAAACATCACAAGTAGAAACACCATCAAGATAGTCCTTGGATCTGAGTTTGGTTTAATGATAACCCAAATCAAATCAAAGGTTGGGAAGATAACATATCCACAAAGTAAATACTATCTTTCTTCAGCACAAACAGAACTAGATATCCCTTTAAGGAGGAACAAAGTTGGATAAAACTTTTGTCTTACAACTCTCCAAGTTGTTGTTTAAACTCATCCAACTAGTTCAAGGGTATCAGTTATGGATCCTTGGAGAAAGAGAAGTTCAGAGGACTTGCTTGATCAAGAACTTGACATCACGGTCATGTGGCAACATGGTGATACTTCTAGTAGACATCTAGAATATCACGAACCATCGATATGTCACTTAGTTTGAGAGGAAACTTGCTTTGTAAGGCAAGCAAACATAGTCTCAGAGCTTCGGCATAAGCCTAACTCTTTGACCGAGAAGAGAGTGCACAAGAATAACAGACGTGGTAGCACCATCATTCTTTGCTTAGTGATAGGATTAACCAATCATGCTAAGAATGATACAAATGTCCTTAGAGTTCAAAACAATAATAATTGCTAAGAATCTTAGATGACCACATTTATTACGCACACGCATCACTCACGAGCGTGAAAGCTCGAGGAAGGGTGGGTAAAGATGTGTAAGAGTATCACTTTGTTAAGGGTTCATGAAACTTAGCATGACCTCTTAGTATAAAAGAGTGTGATACTTCAAGATAGAACAGAAAGAAGCTAATCAATGCCTCTTGATATATGGATTACAACACTTTGACCTGGTCCTAGATATGACGAGGTACCGGAGTTTGTTTCTCTTGACATCCCAAAATGGTTTGTCATGATGGACCATAAGAGTATCTTGCATCGGAAGACACCAATGCACATGTAATACTTGGCTACCAACTGGTAGACAAAGGTCGAAAAACAACAAGGGAGAAGGAACATGCTCAGGATAGAATCCCGAGATGTGGATGCATAAGTCAACAATCTTCCGAAAACCAATGCAGAGAAGGGTAAGGTGTGGAAGAGTCACGAATATATATGCGAGACTCTCTAGAAGTACTCTTGTCGTGATCTATTTGGTTCCATGAAAGAACATCTGCCATAGCTAGTGGTAAGGGAAGTCCTTAGTTGTCACAATTCAATCGCAACAAAAACCACAAGCTTGAAGGCTAGAATTATAGTACAAGTCATCCTGAGGTAATGTGTGAAAATTAACGGCAGGGGTCAAAGGAATGGATCTTAGGTTAAAGGTCAGCTTCATGTACAAGATTCACAACACCAGAATCCGGCACAATCGGGGATCTTCGGCTCAAGTCCATGGGTTAAAACCCAAAGAAAGGAGTAACTACTACTTGAGTGACATAGCGTACACTGCAAGGTAGTAATCACGAGGTAGCTTCCAAGAGAAGAAACAACTTTTGAAGTACCCAACAAACATGTAAAAAGGAGGCACACGAGGCGGAAGGAAACTTCGAAGCCTAGAATAGAATATTGTGGAACCATCAACATGATGTTGTGTCCCATAAGATAGAGAGATCATGATAGAAAGGAATCTCTCAGATGAAAAAGAGCAAGGAGAACAAGGGATACACAACACACACAATTCTAGAGAACTCAACACTAGGTCAACTGGCTTAAAAACAGCATGCCAAGAAGGCACCTAAGCTTTGAAAGACTAGAGAGATATCAAATTTTTTCCAAAGTCAACACAAGATAAGATGACCCAGAGTTAGAGAGAAATTGGATAAGGAGTAAAAGAAGCATACTAGAGTTTTCAAAAATAATTTTCATCTTTAAAATAGTTTTCATAAGCACTAGACTCAACATTGACCAATAGCAAGATTTTCCTACGGTCGGTACTGCTTTGATACCAAGACCTGTGGCACGTGCGGGATCAGGGCTAAACAAATCCCAGACCTCCGTCTGAAATAAGCTTAACCTTGAGCTTGAGAATATCTAGTGAAGAATCGGTAACACGGCAGTGACCCTATGACACAAAAATTTATTACAGCAAGCTCATAACTGAGCAGAGAACCAAATAATTACAAGCAGAGGTCACTGACCACAAACATCAAACAACGGTAGGCAAATTATGCTATTAAGTATAGCAAACTTAACAAATGGCCTAAGAGGCCTGAAGCATAACGATGACGTCCCAGCCCATAGATTCCAGGCTGCCGGCTGGGAACCCCAAGCTACTCGTCGATGTCGATGTAGTACGGAACTCGTCATCAGGGGAACACCTACTCTGCCAAAAGTATCAACAAAGAAAGGGTGAGTACAGGGTGTACTCTGCAAGACTTATGGCTAGTGGAGTTGTTTTGCATAAAGCCATCTTTTGTTTGTAAAACAAGAGAGAGAGAAGAATCTCGTTTAAACAGAGTATTTTAAAAGGGGATAAGAGAGCGACATCTCCAAAATATTAATCATCATCTTTTGATATCCACCAAATCATCATCATTGAGCCTCTACTTGGATCACCCCCTCGTACCCATGAGGGAGCATCCTTAAGCACTGGAAAGAGAGGGGCAAACAATCAACACACGGCATCGATGCAATGCTCAAGCAAGGATGATGATATGACAAGTTGAATTGTATTGAAAATTAACCCTAAAACATGCTCGACAATTTAAACGGGGTTCCGAGGGGGTGAAAACCCTAACTCGGGGAAAACTCCGGAGTCACCTATTTAGGGTTACTAAGTTGTTCTAATTAAACTTGCTATGAAAGTTGTTGAACAATGCATGATTACAGCTTAAAGAGATAGTTCTCATTTTTATGAACATTTTTATATATTATACATATTTTTCTGACTTATAAATAATTACTTATTCAATTTATAAGTTTTATCCTTTTTCTGAAATTATTAAAAGCTGGTTAAATTTTATACACCGCAGGCATACCTAGCCATAGTGACTGACAGAGGGGCCCGGAGCCACCTCAGCAGCCACACAAGCAAAGGGGAAACAAGGGCATTTGTCACCGGGGCTGAGGCTACCCACTCCGACTGACGGGTGGGGCCGAGGCCACGTTGGTAAGCCACGCAGGCGCCACGTGGGCCTCGCTGGAGAACGGTCCGACGACGGCGGAGGATGGTGCTAGGGGGCGACCTGGGAAGCGCGGGTGCTTGCGTTCGAACCAGCGCTTCGCGCTGGACAGAATAGGGGCGGCGCCGCTAGCGGGAGGTCGCCGGAGCAGGACGCACGGCAGGCAGCGGCGGCGGCGCTTGCAGATCATAGGCGCGGCAACACTACAACAAGCAAACGAGCTAGAGGAGGGTGCCATAGGCACCAGTGGCTCACCACAGTTGCTGAGGGAGGGTCAGCGAGGCCGGGCAAGGTCGGACGCGCCTGGATTCGACGACGACGGTGGCGGAGCTTGTCGGAGAAAAAGGGGTCGATTGCGCCGATAGGGGGCTCTCCGGCTTGCGCGTGTGGGAGAAATCGACCTAGTCGACAATGACAGTCAGGACGATGGCCTTGAACGGGAGAGAGGAGGCCAGGAACGACGGGAACGGCGAGGTCCTGGCCGGAGCTAGGGTTCGGGTTCGTCACAAAGAGCGAGAGAGAGGGGGCAGAAGAGGATAAGGCCAGGGGTGAGGGAGAGAGGCGTGCGGGGCTCGTTCTTATCCTCACGAGCATCGGCGGTGCGTATCACGGCGGCGGGGCAGCATCGGGCGGTCACGGCGGCGACAGAAGTCGCTGCTGCCGCCAAGGACGACGAGCGTCGAAGGTTACCGAGCCCTAGCCGGGGCGGAACGCTGTGGGCTGGTCTTGCGCGACCGAAGAGAGAGAGAGGAGAGCAAGATGGGCTCGACCCAGTTAGCTGGTCTGATTCTGTTTTTATTTACAAATTGTTTTTTCTTTTTCTATTTTCAAATTAATGTTTGTATTTAGCAATTTAAAACTGTTTTGAATCATTCAAAACTACCAGAGGGTGTTGTAAAATATGTAAATTACAATGGAACCCTTTTATTCAGTTTGGGCTCCAAACATTTTAATAGTATTTCAAATTATTCAAAACCTTTTGAATGCATTTCAAATAGGGAGGGAAGGATTAGGGTTTAGGGTTTTGTGTATTTCTTGCATGCATTTTTATTAAATGATGATCATGATGCACAATCAAACCTTAAATATTAATTAGCTAAAAGTGGGGTGTTACAATTAGAAATATGTCTCAGCGCTCGCACTTAATTTCTTGCAAATGCAAGCATCTTCATCGTCTTCTGATAAAATTAAACTTTTTAGCAGTTTCATCATGGTGAAGATTCCAACTCCGCGATGTTTACTTCAACTATTGAAGTTTGCATGCCTTTTTAGCATCCTTTGAATTAAAAAAACCCTTTGGACCGTGTCATGCACACGTCCTAGGTAACCATTCTATTAGAGGAACTTTGTTTTGTTTATTCATCCACCATATACCAAATTATATGTAGTGGTTTCTACATTAATCTGTCCAGACTAAATATCACTATGAAAGATCCCATCTTGTCATAGTCAACTCCTTGAACATTGTCATAAAATACTTTATGACATTTTGACTATTTGATAGATGTGAAACATCCATGTCTATTTCTTTATAGATCCAAATATGACCAATAGGTTTTTACACCTTTCCGTAGGTTCTTCCAAGTTCAAAACTTGATTTCTCGTGTATGGAACTATCACGGATTTTATAGCTTCAAGACATTTGACGGAGTCAGGGCCCATCATCGCTTCTTTGTATGTAGTCGGTTCATCATTGTCAAACAACAATGATTTACTCTCAAATCTTAGCATTTGATTGTTTAACCGACCTACTTGGTTCAATAGGAACTTTGACCTCCGTGACCGCAACCTTTAAGGCACATGAGCCATGAGCATTGTGGCTGCCCCCGAAACGTTTTCCGGCACTGTACAGCTTAGCACATATAGCTAAGGTTTGTTAACCTTATCAAAGTTCTATTGTCCTCCCACTTAACTTATTGTGAAAAATTTCTTTTTCAAGAAACTTCACATTTCAAGCGACAAACCCTTTTGTCCTAGGTGTTATGGAGGAATACCCAGTGGTTATTCAAAATAACCTACAAAGACATGCTCATCCTACTTTGGTTGTAAACATCTTACTTATGCTTAGCATACCAAAATTTAAGAAATGACAATTTGGGTTTTACCCCAAACCATAACTTCCATGGTGTCATTTCAACGGATCAAGATGGAGCTCTTTTCAGTGGAAAAGCGGTAGTCTCTAAAGCTTTAATCTTTTAAAACATAATGACAGTTTTATAAATAACACCTTTGATCCAACCATGTCAAATAAGGTTTCATTACAAATCTCAAACATTCCATATTCCTATGGCGTTTCGGGAGATGTAAATCTAGGTGATTTGCTAAACTTGCAACTCAAATAAATCAATTTATGATGAAATCATAAATCATTTATTCTCTTGTTACACTTGCAACTCAAATAAATCCCTTTATGATAAAATCATAAATCATTTATTTTCTTGTTACAATGATTTTCCACTTCATCTTGAAAGTGTTTGAACGTTTTCAAATATTTCATACTTCTTTCTCATTAAGTGAATATTCACTCAAATTTGCGGAGAAAGTATGTGAAGTTGAAATCCATCGCTTACGAACACACATAATGGAATACATACATCGACATGTATAAATTCCAATATTTTAGTCGTTCGTTCTTTTTTGGCCTTTGAACGAAGTTTTAATTATCCCGAGAAAAGTCTCACAAGCGTCACTTGATCAAATCAAAGACTCCAAAAATCCATGAATATGGAGATTCTTCATGTTTTCTTTCCAATATAATTTAAACAGCGATGTTACTTCGTAAGTGAATTTCCACTCATTTGTCTTGCGACATTTTAGCATCAGTTTTTGTGGATGTGATTTCTCTAACTAGATTTGTAAATCATCCATCTTATATGAAATACAGTAATTATTTGAACAATCTTTGTTCTCATAATACCTTATTTAAATAACTATTATTAAAACAAATCTTGAAGGCAAGCTTTGATGTCAACGAGAAATACAAACAACAGTTTTTTTTAGCTAAATACACCACTAGTGCCAATAGTTGTTCATTACGTGTATTTTAGTCCCACTAGTTGCAAATTAGGATGGAGTAGTCACAATAGTTGTCAATTAGGTGAAAACTTAGTCCCAGTCTCTAAAAGTGTGACATGTGGCTGCCATGTTGGCTCCTGGCTGGGCCGGTTAATACGTAGAAAACACCCTAAACTTAGCCTCTCCAGCAAAAAAACAGAGGAGAGGAAATAAATCCCCAATTCGCTAGCTATGGCAACAGAGCGGCCTGCGGCTAGGTTCCCAGTCCGGCGATGGTACGGTCAAGTTCTCAATCCCGCGGCGGCACGGTCGTATCAAGCGCTGCCGCAGACTGCTCCATCAGTCGATGACCGTGGCGAGTCCTCCACGACGGACATGTTCTTCTCCACCGGTGCTACGAGGGCAAGAGGGAAAATGAAGGTCTGCGCACAGGATGTTCTACGAGACGAGAATGACCGAGGCTGAAGAGATGAGGCGGCGCACGTACCAACAGTGTGTAGCGCTCTTCGGAGGCATCAGGCTCGACAACATAGATACGGCAGCATCGTCCATGACTCAACACCTGGTCAGTACTCAATGCCACACCATCCTCATGCCACTCCATCCTCAGGAAGAAAGCTTATTGTGCTTATTGTGTCACGCTGGGATCAATTGGGACTAAGTTTGCACCTAATAGACAAATATTGGGATTACTCCACCCCAATTTGCAATTATGGGACTAAAATGCACGTAATGAACAACTATTAGAACTATTGGTGTATTTAGCTATTTTTTTATGAACATCATCACATATTTTCTTGCTAGTTACTTAGGCCATTATAGTTCATGAATTGCGTCGTTCTGTATGAAATTACATACCAACCAATTCGATATCCAATACCCAAGAACCACATTGTTTAACAAGCAAAGAATACAACCATAACATGTATATCATCTATATACCTAAACTGGATATTTCCAGTCTTTTCTTTTCTGCCAAATATATTTTATAGTTTCTCTTTCAGCATTTCCTTTTCCTTTTTAAAATAATCTATCAACATCAACAGTGGCACTACTTGACACATAGTCCAAAGCGTGTATATTCAAATACTAATACATTTGGACTTGCACTTTGAAGTAGATCACCATCATCAAATGATCGGCATTCTTTCAAAATCCATTCTTTAGTAATCTTTTTAGTGTAGTAAACACTTTACATACATCTTCTATTCATCCTTATCATGACGACTTTCATGATCAAGCTAATGTAGCTTATAAAGACGAATCGTGAGTATAACGTTACTTTCCAAAACCCTTTTGGATGATTAGGATGTCTAGCATCTCCAACCTTTGCAAATTCTCATCCAATATGAGAACATACATTATACTCTATCATATTGCAACCAAAACATTGTTTCAGATATCGTTATATCTATCACACATGATGGTTTCTGAAACAATTCTTTCAGCTCCTAGATAAACTTGATATTAAAACAATCAAGAATCATGGAGGCAAACATGATACTTAAGATACTAACACTGAAATTGTTACTCTCGATTTAATACTAATTATTAAATTTCACGGAGTAAACAGAGTTTGCTGAAAGTTTGCAATAAGACTTTAAACTTTAGATTGGCACTCAACACAATACGATACCATTTCGTAAAGTAAATATCCAGAATTCTATAGTTCTATTATCTCAATTACAACTAAGCATAAAGTGGTGAACGAATGCCAATGACTATAACAAATTATGCAAATTCACTTTGATTTAATTTATGATAAATTGAGTTCTACTAATCCAAATTAGAAATAAACTCACACTCAAAAATGACATCCCTCGTGTCTTTTTGGTGATTACATGAACCAAATCCACTACACCAAGTCCGATCATCACGTGAGTCGGTGTAGCTTCAAAGGCGAGCATCAAATGGGCATCATATATTTCGTATGACTGATGCTTAACCTTTCGGTCCGTGTTCCGAGGCCATGTCTGTACATGCTAGGCTCGCCAAGTAAGAACCTTAGTATTCGCGTGTGTAACTGTCTTACACCCAAAATATGATCATGGATCCAAGAACACCCGATCATCACGTGATGTCTTGGAGCGACGAAACATAATCAGTGCATACTTAAGGAATAACACATTTTTATCTTGATATTTAAATGAGGGATCATCTTATTATGCTAATAAAACGCCAAATTAGCAATATAAGATGCAACAAACATCACATGTTAAAAAGTGAAATGATATGGTTCTTTCACTTGATCTCCATCATGTGCATCATGGTATGATCGCCATCATACCTCTATGTGTAAGGCCAAGGTCTATGGAACTTACACGTTATTTATGTTGTAGGAGTATCGACTTATACTTCTACTTACAACATCAACATATCATGACACTAGGCCAACAACAATCTAAACTAGACACCTCTAATTTATCCATTGCAAGTTTTACGTGGCTTAGGGATTTCGAAGATAGAACCATTCTTACCTACGAACATGAACCACAACGAGTATAACCAAATTGTTGCAACTAGTTGCAAATTAGATATTGACTATAGTAGGAGAGACAGACACCCGCTAGCCACTTATGCGAAACTAGTTGCATGTCAAGCGTGAAACATGTCTCATGTGCGAGGACATGTAAAGTTTGTCCGGTCCGCTTCATCCCACTATGCCCCCAATATCCAAAGTAAAACTAAGAAGCAATAAAATGATCATCATCGTCCACATACTCATATATGTACTACCCGTGCAAAGAATCTACGCATAGATCCGGCTTTGATACCACTGAAGGGTTCGCAGCATAGAAAATAAAAAATTTCCTACGATGGGAACAAAACACCAAGATCTATCTACTAGATACAAGCAACAGGTGGATATACATCCATAGAATACATACCCTCGAAGACCGTATAGCGTTAACGAGTTTGTAATCGTGGATGATGTAGTCGAACGCTTGCCGATCTCAAGATCGTGATGAAGTCCAGCCGGTCCAGCACCATCACGTCCAGTACCGCAAAGCAGTGGTGCATCCGTGATCGCACACACATCCGGGTACCCCGACAACCTCCGCTCCCTCGCTCCAGCGTAGCAGCGGAAGCAACAAATCCTTCCATAAAAAGCCACCGGGAACATGTATCTTGCTGATCCGAGACCATGGGGAAATTCTAAAGGGGGGGAGAGAGATCCTTCGCGAGGAGGTGTGAGTGACAAGTAAGAGGAGGGGGTCCTTTTATAGGGGAGGGGGGCAGCCCAAGGGGGAATGGCCGCCGGCCAAGGAGGGTGCCCCCACCCCTCCCTCATTCATGTGGTGGAAGCTCCAATCAAATAAAAACATCTCCACTCACAATTCCACTCACATGCATTAATTTTCCACCAAAATTAATGAAAGCTCTCATTTAAATAAAACTCTTTTATTTATTTATTCAGAATTTTGTTAATTACTTTAATTAACAAACATTCACATAAAACCCCTTGCTAGTATTCAATTTCACATGCAGAACCACTTTCAACAGTTTCAACTGAAACAGTTTCGGTGTCTAGTGAAATAAATTCCTGCGCTTTCCCTTTTATTTTTCTGGCATATTATTTGCTCCAAATGGTGTCAGTATCCCTTAAGTGTGTTAACCTATGGTTCGCGAATAATGTAGACATGATCGAGACGCCTCTCCGATCAATAATCAGCAGCGGGACCTGGAGATCCGTACTGACTCCCACATATTCAACTATGACTTCTGTGATCGTGTGAACCTTATACGCATGTAACTCAATCCCTTTGTCTCGCGATATATTACATGTCCGAGATTCGATCATCGGTATCTCCATACCTAGTTTGATATCGTTACTGACATGTACTCTTTTATCATTCCCGTGATATAACATTCTAGTGATCAAATCACTTGCTTGCAAGCTAATTAATGTGATATCACTAAGAGGGCCAGAGTATATCTCTCCGTCATTAGGATGGACAAATTCCACTATTGATCCATGAGCCTCAACATAACACTTGTGTAGCACTGAACCCATCTTTATACTCACCCTCTTATGGTGTGACGTTTGATGTTATCAAGATACTCTTTCGGTGTTAGTGATTGACATGATCTCATGGTCTAAGGACTAAGATTACTTCGTATGATGTTATAGGAATATAAACACAATGACCTTGATCGTAATGCTATACTTCAGATGAATGTTCATCACATCATTCCAACAATGTTTTGACCTTGTTATTAACAACATCCAATGTCCATGATCTGGAAAACTTTGATCATCTTGTTAATCAACGAGCTAGTTTATAAGAGAGGCATAACTAGGAAATTCCTTTTTTGTTATTAAACACACATGCATTAACATTTCTGTATTAATACAATTATAGAGAGCAAAATAAACATTTATCATAAACAAGGAATACGATAATAACCACTTTATTATTGTCTCTCGGGCATATTCCCTTCAAGCAACCCCTGGCATTCGAGGATACCAACTTCCCAAACCATGTCTACAAACTTGATAAGGCGCTCTATGATATGCCGAATTTGCCTGACCATTCTATATCATAATTTACCTCTATTCATTGATATTTGTCTTATTATGAGGTATTAGTTATGTCTTTTTCATCTGTTTATACATGTTGGATGATTCTTGGAGGATGAACTACCGGAGTTTGGATTATAATGGAAAAGAAGGCGTTTTGATGCAATTTCACAAAGATCAGAAAAATACCAGAAAAATATGGGAAATATTATTGTTTAGAAGATTGAGGAAGCTAGAAGGAGGAGCGAAGAAGGGCCGCAGGGGGCCCACACCCCCTAGCTGCGGGCCTACCCTAGGCCACGCCTAGGGCAGGTGTGGCCCACATTCCCGCATCCCGACTCTGCCCCTTCGCCTATATCATCCCTATCACTACTAGGAAAATGGTCGTCTGTGGCGCACCTAAAAGGCCCATCCGTGGCGCACCTGTAGTGCGCCACGGGCCTTGCGCTACGGCTATCTCTCAGCCGTGGCGCACTGCCTAGTGCGCCACGGTTGTGTAGAGATAGGCGTAGCGCACCTCCTAGTGCGCCACAGAAGTTTGGCGTGGTGCGCTACCCCTTGGATCTTCTGTGGCGCACTACCTAGTGCGCCACTAAACATCCATGGTGCGCTTTAGGTGTAGTGCGCCACAGAAGGTAGACCATGTGCGCCACAGATGTATTTTTTGTTTTTTTTTAATTTCCAAGCCAGATTATATGCAATACAGATTATATACAATATTACAGCAGATATACACACACAGATACAAGATATACAATTATATATATAAATACTCAATATGAAAAACAAGATTAAAACAAATACATATAGATAAGTCTCATACATGAATACATAGTCCAAGTTACATTGTTTTGATCATGTTACAAAGTAGTAGTTGGTGACATGCGAATACATGTGTCGATCGAACAAGTTAGAGCTCTAAGCTCGCTAGACATCTAAACTAGCTAGCTAGACACAAACGCGGATAAATAACCAAAGAAGATAAGCATGATCACCGCCAGACGAAGGTGTAGGTCTTCATCCTTCCTTGTCCTAACTCCGCTAGATAAGCGCGTGTATCTATCTTCCGCCTCCGCCATAGTGTTGTACCTTTGTAGCTATTGCCGCTGAAACGGTGCACTGTCTCGGCAGTCTTCCCAATCATCGTAGACTCAGGAACCCGTCCATGTACACGACGTACCACGTCATCTACAAGTTGACAATAATAACTAACCGGTGATTGAAAAACATGTATAATTAAAGTCGCATATGAAGATACACTTATAGAAAGTACTCTTAAATCAAAAGAGCAAACTCGAAAAGAATGCCTCATATATAACTAGCTTAACTAGCTAGGTCGTTGGACACAGATTGCTTATGACGGAATGTTAGCCAAGTAGGATGCACAATTCACGGACTTGTGCATATCACAAGGCTAACAATCCCGTCATAGCACATTCACATATATATTGTGCCAACATTTCAATCATCGGCATATTCTCGAAAAGACAAAAATAACTCGAAAAGCATGCCTCATATATAACTAGCTAGGTCGTTGGACAGATTGCTTATGACGGACTAGCCAAGTAGGATGCACAATTCTGGACTTGTGCATATCACAAGGCTAACAATCCCGTCATAGCACATTCACATATATATTGTGCCACGACATTTCAATCATCGGCATATTCTCGAAAAGACAAAAATAACTCGAAAAGCATGCCTCATATATAACTAGCTAGGTCGTTGGACACGGGAATTGCTTATGACGGACTGCTAGCCAAGTAGGATGCACAATTCACGGACTTGTGCATATCACAAGGCTAACAATCCCGTCATAGCACATTCACATATATATTGTGCCACGACATTTCAATCATCGGCATATTCTCGAAAAGACAAAATAACTCAAAAGCATGCCTCATATATAACTAGCTAGGTCGTTGGACACGGAATTGCTTATGATCGACCGTTAGCCAAGTAGGATGCACAATTCACGGACTTGTGCATATCACAAGGCTAACAATCCCGTCATAGCACATTCACATATATATTGTGCCACGACATTTCAATCATCGGCATATTCTCGAAAAGACAAAAATAACTCGAAAAGCATGCCTCATATATAACTAGCTAGGTCGTTGGACAGGAATTGCTTATGACGGGACCGTTAGCCAAGTAGGATGCACAATTCTGGACTTGTGCATATCACAAAGAAACAACCTCGTCATATACATTTCACATATATATTGTGCCACGACAATTTCAATTTCATATCACAAGGCTAACAATCCCGTCATAGCACATTCACATATATATTGTGCCACGACATTTCAATCATCGGCATATTCTCGAAAAAGACAAAAATAACTCACACTTGTCGTCCGAGAACCAAAGAGTAAACAAAAAAACCAAAGAGTAAGCAAAAAAACCAAGCATTGATTGATATATAATAATAATAAGCAAAATAAGTAAGCGGTGATTCATAAACCTAATAAGATAAGTACACTTGTCGTCCACACACACACAAAGGTCATCTATAGTTTGCAACTACAACTAGGCCAACATCAAGCCTTCTGGCTCGGCTTAGGGAACGGGAGGACGCCCTGCCTCGTCATGAACTTCCTATAGTCACCTGCATCTCTAGGCGATCTTCTATGTCACGGTTATTCGGGATATTTCCTCCGTAGAAGATCCCCCCCGAAGTCATGACATCACGAAAGATGATTGCCCCAAACTGCTGCTGGATGCGATACATCTCTTGTCTAATATCCAAATCATTGATCTTGGACTTTGCTTCGCCCATGTTGAGATGATCCGCGTAGAATTCACTGGTCAAGTAGGAACGCCCTCATGTGATGGAGTGCGTAGGCTTCCTTCTTCTTGTTTTCCGCTGCTTCACAGGGAACTCATTACGTGGTTGAAGACGTGCCTGCCGAACTTGACCTTCTTACGCACGAAGCTGGTGCCTTCCGTCGAGGCAAAGCCAGTGAGAGCATCATCCAGAACTTCCTTGATCTTGTCGTAGTTTTTCTTCTTTTCTAGACTCCCCGAGTCGAAATACGTGGCGTGGGAATGCTTCGGCGATAAGGAGATGAGCGTGCAGTGTTCATCTCTGCGCAAAAAATTCAAATGGAATGTGTTGAAAAAAGAATGATGATGATCTAATAAAGCCAATCGACGGTGGCAACTGAATAACGACTTACTCGGGAAAGTAAGGCACGAGAATCAGTGGTTTCATCCCCCTGTGTTCGGGCGCCGGTCCTTCGGCTTCTTCTTCTTAGGAGGGTTGCTACCACTCCCTGTGCCCTCGCCTCCATCAGTGGTTTCATCGTCCGCCGTTCCTTCGGCTTCTTCCTCCGCGTCTTCCATCTCATCATCCTCGCTCTCCGAAGGATGGTATTCTTCATCGTCTTCTAGATGCTGGGCCGCCTCCCAGAATGTCAATTGTTTATTCGGAGGTCTGAGTTCTCCTTCAGCGCTGATGCGCTTAGAACATCCAGCCTCGTCGTTGTCACACATCTTTGCACTAATAAAAAACAAATAATTGGTTAAATGCACGGAAAAATCCGGCATGACCTTTGCTAATTTTCTTAAACTAGAGTTCGATTTACGCAAAGCGGAAGTTAATCAACATTCCGCAAAATCGGGAATCATTTCATACAAGAACACGCATTCAAAAAACAAGTTCCATTCCTGTGTGTCCATAAGGACCAAACCACATAAGCAACACCTACTGCTACCAAACTAAAAGGCACACTTGTTGGGCAATGACTGTAGATTATGAATAAAAGGAAACATAAAAGCAAAAGGTCCTTAAATTTGGCATTCCATCCTCGGATCCATCTATCTATTCCTTGGCCACTCAAATAATGCAAAATGTAAAGCGATATTTCTAACTTGCTAATAGATTTTTAAGTCCAAAGAAAGAAGTTACCATCTGAACCAAAAGGTACTCAAACAACATTAGTGCCTAAACTGCTGGCATTCATATATAAAATTTTCAGTTTCATAAACCAAGGAAATTAAGTTCAGAACATAAACAGGCGAGTGCCTTCAAATCAGGTAAGTAACCAATGTTCTATGAATTGTTTAATTTATTTCATCAGAAAAAGAGAAGTGGCACTGACAAAAAAAGGATAGATGGAGGTGCTTGAGTACCACTCCCCAACAGAACCTTAGGTACGAGAATAGATCTCCTTGCAAAAAAAAGAAAATCAAATTGTTTAGCCAAGCGGCCCTCCTTGTACTACAGCTATGGCCTCACGAGAAGTGTGAAGGCAGGATGGAAGATAGGCCTGCTCTTGAACATGAAGCCGTCTCAATTTTTTCTGTGAAAACCAGTTGTTAAATTTGATGTAGATCTTTGCATTATGTCTTGAAACTAACGAGGATGGTACAAACTTTGAGGTCCTATTTCTGTCCAAAATGTGTACGATGTGTCACAGTTTAAAGCACCATCTTGAAAACTTACATGACAAATATGACAAACCTTATCTTCAATTCTCAATTTTTCAAGATAACCCATATGGCCATTTGCTAGTTTTCTTGATAACCTTTATAGTTTAGATTTTCTTTTGCCATGTGAATAATTCAATGAGCGGTAGCTAGGCAAAATGTAGCAGTGAAATGTTAAACTAAAGAGTTAGAGCAATTTTCCCAAATTAGAGAACTCCTACCCATGTACCCACACATTAATATTTCTATCAAATAAAATCAAGGAAAATGACTCCTAAAGTAATGCCTAAGTCTTGGTCTAATTAGATTCGCGGTTCTGCATCTTCTTCAAGAAAATTATGTCTTGAACCCTAACCATGGCCTGCAGAGAGAGGGGAGAGAGGGAGAGAGAGGGAGAGAGGGGAGGGGCGACGCTCACCTCTGACGGGCGGACGACGACGACGAGCGGAGTGCGACGACGGCGGCCTCCACCTCCGAGATCCAGGGCTGCCCTCCTCGGACACGGGCCTCCTCCGAGACGCGGGCCTCCTCACGAGGCTGGGAGCCCTCCTCCTCCTCGAGCCATGGCGGATCGAGAGCGGCAGATCGTGCTCGATTGAGAGATGGAGAGATGGGGATTAGAGAGGGGTCGAGCGCGTGTGTATAAATCCACTTAGGCGTAGAAGTGAGGGACGGAAGAAGAAGAGGAGGCACGCTTGTTATAAAGGGCCTTTAGTCGGTTCGTGGCTCCAACCGACTAAAGGTTCATACGTCATTGGAGCCACCAACCGACCTATAGTCCAATTTTCAGCAGGTGAAGGCGCATGCGAGGCTCTTCGTCCCGTTGGTGGCTCCAACCGGACGTATTCCCTTTTCAAATTTTTCAGTTATTTTCTCTGTTCCCGCCTTATTTTTTATTTTGGGGTTTAAATTTGTAATGTTTTTTAAATGATAATTACTTTGGAATTTAGAAAAACTTTAAACATAAAAAGTGTTTGGATTGGAATAACTAATTCGAAACCATTTTTTGTTTTGAAAAATAATTAATGTAACCATTTAAACTACGAACCATTTAAAATTAATAATGAAATAACTTATATTTTTTAAATATTAATTTGGAATTTAGAAAAACTTTAAACATAAGAAGTGTATGGATTTGAATAAATAATCCAAAAACAATTTATATTTTTAAAAAATAATTAATGTAACCATTTAAAATTAATTAACTTATATTTTTGCATATTAATTTGGAATTTAGAAAAACTTTAAACATAAAAAGTGTTTGGATTTGAATAAATAATTCAAAACCATTTTGTGAAGGTTTTTCAAACATGATCAATATACCAATTTTTGTTTTGATTTTAAAACACTTTTAAATATTCCAAAAAATGCCCAAAAGTGGTGATATATGCCATAGAAGTTTTATTTTGATTTTAAAATACTTTTAAATATTCCAAAAATGCCCAAAAGTAATAATATTCCAAAAATGCCCAAAATATGATTTAAAGTATAACTAAATTTCATAATACTTTGTTCATGAATATTACAATCTTTTTTGACCACGCGTTTACAATATTTTTTGAGCTAGCGTTTTACAATCTTTTTTCCCTTCTTTGTCGCGGTTGAATAATTTAGCCCCGGCACTTTAATGTTTCTTCTTCGAGCGGGCTACCTTTTTGGGTAGGGTTGTCCTTTTTCTTCTTGTGATGTATGTTCTTTGCATCGTCGTCATCTTCAATCTTTGGATCGCCTTGGTCTTTGTGAAGTCTTGCTCGTTGGCGACTCCATCCATTCCGATGATGTTTCTTTTCCTCTCCTCACGACAACACGGCTAGGCTTTGTCGGTAATGAAAAACATTGGTCCACTTTGGTAGCCAGACCCACGGTTCATTTTTCATGCCACGCTTGCACCGGCCTTGGATTTGGCTGCCGGGTATAACCATGGTTGTGAAATACCGGTCTTCTCTTCGACGCTCTTTGCCCATCGACACGGAACATCGGCACCTTTTCTCCACAGTGAGTCGAGCTCCCGGATCTCGTAGAATCTTTCCTTCACGTTGTCATCGGTGTAGAATTCGACGTTACGCTGAGTTCGATAATCACACTTGTTGTCCTTTTCCTCCGTGTAGAATGTGTAGCCGTTGATATCATACGCCGATAGGTCACCAGGTTTTGCATCGGTCCTGCGACAAGGTGAATATGATCTTTTCCGTGTCGGAAGAATGCGAGCTGGGATTATCAAGGCGTCCGCCTAAACCAACGCAGCGTGAAATCTGAGTTGTGCTCTTTGATTATTTCTCCTGCGTCCTCTGTATGCCCCGGTCCCGTACTTCTTCTCGATTAACCTTTTGTGCTGTACTCAAGGATCGACCAGTTCTAAATGCTGTAAGCGCGGACGAGGTTTGCTCGATCAAAGTCTGCAGCGTCGAAAATCGAAGTCATGCAAATGCGACGACCCTCTCGGTGACCAGATCCGCGAGCTTGCAAGGTGTCTGCGGTGACGGGAAGACCGATGTGGTTCTCGATGTCTCGATAATTCGTGCAGAAAGAGATGCACTCTTCGGACAGAAAGCCCTTGGCTATGCTTCCATCTGGACGGGACCTGTTGCGAACGTATCCTTTGATGTGTCCGTTCATCCTTTTGAACGCCATCATGCTGCGGAGAAACATCGGCCCGAGAGTTATGCGATGTCCTCCACGACATGGACCAGCAGATGCACCATAATGTCGAAGAATGCGGGTGGGAAGTAGACCTCAAGCTCACATAGTATCACCACGATCTCCTCCTGTAGCCTTCCGAGCTGATTCAAGCCAATCGACTTCCTAGAGATGACGTCGAAAAACTTGCATAGGCCAAATAACGTTTCACGGACGTGCTCGTCCATTATCCCTCTTAGTGCGACCGGAAGTACCTGCGTCATTAGCACGGCATACCGTGAGACTTCATGCCATCGAACCTCTCGCCTCGCCTAGGTATCTCGCTTATCTTGCCAGAGTCGTAAGGAAAGTTGACTCCGATAAGGCACTTGAAAAACTGTTTGATCTCATCCTGGCTTAGAGTGAAGCAAGAAGGAGGGCAGTAATATTCGTTCTTCTTGAACTTTTACCCTTCCGACGACCTTGTGTCGCCTCCGACTCATGATCATCGTCATCTTCCCGATCATCGAGAGTAGTCGCCCTCCGTGAAGCTCCTTCCGGATACCCAAGCATATCGGTCGTGCCTTGCTTTGGACCATCTTTCGTCCTATCCGGCATGTTGATTATGGTGGCGACTGACTCGCACACGCTTTTCGTGATATGCATGATGTTGAGGCTATGAGGCGTGCGGAGAAACTTCCAAGATGGCAACTCCCGAAAATGACCTTGTTTTCCATACCTTCATCGGGCTTGTCTTGTTGCTGCCTCTTTCGCTTCTTTCCGTGCTTAGGACAATCTTTCCGCTTTTCATCAACTCTTCCACTTCTTCGCTGCTCCTACGCCCGGGATTCCTCGGGTCTCTCGATTTGCCATCGAACAGGTCTCCACGCTTTTCTCCATGGATCATTCTTGCCGAGCCACCTCTGGTGCGCCATGAACACGGTTTTCGATGACCCTGGATCTTTCTCTAGTTGGAGATAGCTTGTGTTATCCATGCACCTAACACATGCGTAGAATCCTTGGATAACCTGCCCCGAGATATACCCGCAACCTGGATAGTCTTGCACCGTAGTGACCAATGCGGCTCTCATAGTGAAATAATCTTGTGCGACGGCGTCGTAAGTATTGGCTCCAGATTCCCATAACGTGGCTAGCTCCTCTTTCAACAGCCCGAGATACAGATTGATGTTGGTACCAGGTTGTTTCGGCCCTTGAATTAGCATACTCATTTGTATGTACTTCTTCTTCATGCACAACCATGGAGGGAGGTTTACATCCATACAAGCACAGGCCAAGTCTTTGTCGTGCGTACGCTCGCTACCGAACGGATTGAGTCCATCGGTGCTCGCACCAAGCCCGATGTTCCTCGAATCTCCACCGAATTGGGAATTCGAGGTCCAATGCTTTCCAGCAGCTAGCATCCGAAGGGTGCGTCGCCAGCTCATCCTTTTCGGGTCATCATCATCTCCGGCTTCTTCCTTTCCGCATGCCATCGCATGAGCTTCGCTCCTTAGGGTCCGCAAAATAGCGCAGACGAGGGGTGATAGGAAAGTACCATACCACTTTTCGAGGTGCTTTCTTCCCTTTCTTGTATCGACTCACGCCGCACACCGACATGTGGTTTTCTCGCCCTCGCCCGATAAATGATGCAATCGTTGATGCATACGTGATATCTAACGTGCGGTAGATCGAGAGGATGACGATTTTCTTGGCATCCTCGATACTAGTTGGACATGTGTTCCCTCCGAAGACGATCGTGCTGTAATGCCATCATATCGTCGAAGCTTGCGTCGCTCAATTTGTGCTTTGCCTTCATCTCCATAGCCTTGAGCGTTACATTCAACCGGGTATCATCGGGCCTGCATCCTTCATACAATGGAGTAACCGCGTCTTTCTCAAGTTGCGCAAGCTTGGCTTTCTCTCTAGCGGCAGCCTGGCGTTACTAACCCCGCTTGAGAAGCAGCTCTTGCACATAAGGGTCCCGCACCAGCTGACGTTGTTCCATCGCCGCCCGCTCCTCCGCATCTAGATCATCATCATCCCGGTGCCGCTCGCACCTTCACCATCTCAGAGACTCTTCATCATCTCGCCTTCTCGCCGTGATGATGATCATCGCCATGTTGGCCACCTTCTTCACCGTCTCCATCATCTACGCCATCGCTTATCCAACGAGTGTATCCATCCATGAAACCATGGCGGAGCAGTGCGCCTCAAGATTCCGGAACTGGGTCGATCACCCAGATTGAGTTTGCATCTTCGCACGGACATCTTATATCTCTTGTTATTTCGTATCATGTCGGCCGTCGCACATTTCAAAAATCTAGCCACAATGCCTTCGCTCATTATGCGGACCATTTTTGCCTGCACGATGTACACGGTACAATTTTGAAGTCTATTAGAACCACATAATGAATGCATGCATGCAATGGTCGATAGAAAATTTCGGCATGACCTATCCTAAAATTAGGACCTTTGCGAAATGCCAAAGTCTTGCCAAAATAGAAATGAATCAACATTTTGGCAAAACAAATGGCAACTTGTTCACATACAAACACAAGAGAGAGAGAGACCAATCCATACACACATGAACATATCATTATCCTCTCCATACACACATGCATGAGCATCATCGATACTCTCCATATACACACACATATGACCATCGATCCTCTCCACACATACACACATCATGAGCATCGATCATCTACATACATATGAGCACATGCATCATCCATATACACATGAACACATCCTTACATGGACAACTTACCGAGATGAGAGACCGATCGCGAGAAAGATGGAAAGGAGAGGTGCGCGCGTCGACCGGAGACGGATAGATGAGAGACCGGAGACCTCCTCTATTACTTATGTAACATCCAAAGCAAGTTTTACATGCTAAAAATGGTGAATGTATGGAGAAATTGAGGTGGAAAGGAGAAGATCCCGACTAGATCTAAGGAGGAAGAAGAAGGGGAAAGTGAAGTGTGGGTGGTGGATGTGTGGGCACACATGTGCACATAAAGTGTTGTCCTAAAAGAATCGACACATCCGTGGCGCACGGCCAAAGGCGCCACGTGGAGTACAAACTGTGGCGCAGGCCGAGTGCGCCACAGATGTTTCTAGTCCATGTGGCGCACTAGGCGAGTGCGCCACGTAAGTGGCCGTTTGCAGCGAGATGGGGGCATGCGCTTAGGCGTAGCGCACTAGGCACACGTGCGCCACAGATGACCCTAACAACCGTGGCGCACATGACTATAGTGCACTACAGATGTTTGGCGTGTGGCCAACAGGGCCCTGGCCCACACACATCTGTGGCGCACTATAGTCATGTGCGCCACGGTTGTTCTAGTTATTAGTAGGGCACTGCCCACAGGTGAGCCACGCCTGTTTTAGCCGTGGGGCACTTCAACCATGTGAGCCACGGATGTGCTGATTACCTATAGCCGTTTTCCTAGTAGTGTATGGAACCCTAATACTAGGAGAGCGACCACAGATAGATTTCCGCCGCCTCTGCGGGGAAGAAAACACCGAGAGAGAAAGATCTCTCCGGCAGACAGATTTCTGCCGGGGGAATTCCTTCCCGGAGAGGGGATATCATCGCCATCAACATCATCATCAAGCTAGGCTTCATCGGGATCATCATCATCATCCACGCCATCATCTTCACCAACACCATCATCACCACTCCGTCCCGCTGTAACAATTGTGTTGGATATTGCTTTAGTTTTTAGGGGAAACTTTCCTGGTGTTAATTACTATTGTAGTTGATGCTTGTGAGTGGAACCATTGGATTATTGTTTATGTTCAGATTGTTATCCATTATCATATCATCTTTGATCTTGATTCATATGATGTCTTGTGAGTAGTTCATCTAGTTATTGAGGACATGGGAGAAGTCATGTTGTTAGTAGTGGATTTGTGTTAAGTTATTATTAAATGGTTTAGTATTTAAGTTGTGGTGTGTAACATCCCAAAAATACTAAGCTTGGATCATCAAATTCTAATCATCAAAATTAGGGTTAACAAAAACTTTTCTAAATGAAATCATGAATGCATGCATATGTGTATGCATGGATTTTGAAATCCTTTAAAACCACCTTGTTTGTTTGTTTCATTGCTTCTAAAATGTTTCTTAGGTGAAATAAACATCATCTAAAACATTTCCCACACTTTTCCTAAAGACAAGTAAATCAAAACACATATATAAAATGAATGGTCATTTTGGCCAATTTAACTCCCATGCCTACTTTGGCTGTCTCAAACTTTCAGAACCTAACAGATACTTTTCTGGATCTTTGCACCCCTTGAATGTACTCATAACAAAGTATCAAGGACCACTTTTTGATCATCCAGAAACTTTCAAATGCATAGTTTAAATGACAATTCAAAATTGAATCTTTATCATATGGGAAGATCCCACTTTTTCAAAAACCACTCAAACAAACTCAACTTTCAAAACCCAAGCATCTGCAGACTCACTAGCACCAATCTAGCAAACCCACCAAAAATCATTTCAAAATTCAAAACTTGATTTCATGCGTCCATTTCATCAAACAGGTTGCAGACACAAATCAAACAAACATCAAACACTATTGTGAGCAGTGATATTGGCCTAACTTGTTCCCTAGTTAGCTCACACACAGCTCAGTAGATCAGCTAGGAAGTTTAACTAAGCACTAGCACCCCTGTGAGCTTGCCATTGCCATCAATGGTGAACAGCCGAGCACCCCCTTGTCACCCCATTGTGGACAGCAGGATAGAGGTAGAACTAGCCTTGCCAACCTTGTCTGGGAGGCAGCCCACCGTCCACCGCCACTACCTGTCCCAGCCGTGAGCGTTGCCAAGCCCTGGACCACGCGCACAAGCCGCGCCCAGACCGCCAGAGACCATGACGAGCATGCGCCAGAGCACGACCCTCGACCGAAGCCCCGCACCACGCCGCCGCCATGCATACACAATCCCCACCGACCCAGGAGACCGCCAGACATCCCCGTTTGCCGCCCCGTGCCACACAGCCACCGCCCACCGTCGAAGACTCCGCCTCTGCCGTGCAGAGCACCGTCCGTTCCAGACCAAACCACACTGCCCCATGCCTCGAGACCATGTCGTTGAGCATCGCCAGGAGACACCGCACCGTCCCCTACCCTTGCCCATGCCAGTAGCCGCCTGTAACATCGCCCTCGACGAGCTCACCGTGCGCCCCGACGGTCCCCTCGCTCGACTATAAATAAAGGCCACCCCCGCACGATTTCTTCACACCATCTCACTCCCCTCTCCTCACTGATCGTGCCACACTGTTCTCAGAGCAAGGCAAGCACCACCCGCCGGAATTTCACCGGAGCCCGTCGCCTCTAGAGAAGAAGGGAGCCAGCGATTCGAGCCGCCCCAAGAGAAGCCACCGGTACCAGGAGATTCGCCGTCATCGACTTCGTCATTCGCCCACCTCGCCGACCCTCGCCAGTACCCCGGTGAGCCCCCAGCAACCCTCACTGGCTGCACTAGGTTTCGTTCTCGCCGGAGTTGTCTCGTGTCAATGATGACTCCCAACCGTTAGATTAGAACTAGATCGAACGATCCACGTCGCCCCATACCGCTTCGCCCAGCCCCGTGTCACTGACGAGTGGGGACACCCACTTAAGCAGCCCGCGGGAGCACTGCGCTTAGCAGGCCGGCCCAGTAACTTTTCCCGCGCAGCCCAGTTATTCGAATTAAAACTTTTTCTATTTCAATTCAGACACACTTCTGTACCCAACTTCAAAAATCAACCCAGATCGATTCAGTACACCAAATTGAATGAAACCAATTTTGTTGGAAAGGCCTATGAATGCTGAATCCAAGCCCGTTGGATTCAAGTCATTTGGATCTATAGATCACCCATGGTAAAAATAACAATGCAGAAGCTTTTCTACATTCAAACATTTTTCAAATTTAAACCATAATAGCTTTTGAGTTGTTTCCAACTCTCAAAAATCACATTTAACCATACCTTTCAGAATATATAAACATATATAGTTTTACTTGCAGAAATAATGCTCAAGTAATAAAAGAATGCTACATAAGCATTTCTAGCCACTTTAATTAATTAAAATAAAAGGGTAAAACCTTATTAAATTGTGACACCACTTTAAATCACATTCCCATGGACTACAATATGTGGTGATGACATGTGTCAACATGATCCCATGTTGGGTTTGGAGAATATTAAATCTTAAGTAGTTTTTCAATGAGTAGAAATTACTTTTCTAAAAATAAAAGGAATTAAATCAAGCCTTAACCTTGTAATGTTAGAGATGATGCTAGATCATCCATAGGACCCTTGTGTGTGATGATTGCAAGTAGTTAAGTATTGTTTGGTGATTGTGTACCTCGTATTTATTCATAGACGCTAGTACCGACCAAGGATACGAGGAGGAAGGAGGATACTACGAAGAAGAAGCCGAGGAGAACTTCAACCACTGCTCTGCACAAGGCAAGCTTATACTGATATTGATGCAAGCTGATACTATACCTATGCAAGCCTTACTAATAAAGTTGACCTATGCAAGCTAGTAACTATGCAAGCCTAATATTACTAGTGATTATGCAAGCTAACCCTTGCAAGATACCCTACTGATGCAACAAACCCATACTTGTTCTAGGACTACTATATGCCTTAAGCATATGTTATCATACCCACTTGATAAACCAATCCTAGTTTTATGTGCAAGCTTCTTACTCTATTTCTTTATCAAAGCTTACTTAGAGTTTACTTAAGTGACTGGTAGATATTGGAAAGATGCCGAAGGTTGCATAAAGAGCATAAAATTTGGCCTAAGTTATAAACCTTGACATCAGCCTGAGACATGAGGTTGTACTTAGTTGAAACTCCACTAGTTAACACCCCTCATTAGTACTACCCCCACCTGTAGATGCTAGTGCTAAGCATAAAACTTGATCAACTTTTAGATGGGATTACTTGGTGGAAAAATGGTTATGAAAACCTTGGAATGATGGATCATTCTATTGAAATGTTTTGGACATGTGTTTCCAAACACTTGACAATTTTGGTGATAAATATGTTGAGGCATGAGCCTTAGCCCTTTATAAAACTGATGGTTGTCTGGATGCGATACCATTCCAATTTTATCGTACAACCACAATACCCAAATATTGTGTAGGGCTTGACTAGAAACTTATATTCCTTAGTATTAGTTCCCTCACGGCCAAGGTCTGAGTTGAGGCTACCTTGTGAAGATTGTCCACCTGTGCAGTACCCAAGATGACAGTTGGTCATTGTTGGGAGGCCAAACTCACAGGAGAGGTGCTTATACTAGGGCGTGTAATTGAAAGGTTAGGATTGATTATTCGCATACCGAGTATGGTGAATTCAGGATTTGTTCCTGACGGATGTATCGAATGTTGTGGTGAAAGTGTACAATCTCTGCAGAGTGTCAAAATATTCGAATAGCCGCTTCCGCGGTTATGGACAGTTGGAGTGGCCATACTGTTCCCCCGTCAGACTTTTCAAAATGACCTGTGAAATGAATTGAGACTTTGACTTGACCACAACAGAGTTGTGATATGAAATACATGTTCCCAGTTAGGAGTTATAAAATTGTGACTAGCTTTAGAACTTAGTAGAGATAAATCTGGCTTTTGCAAAACAACCCTAGAGCCTAGTGTCCTATTATCCAAAAACCCCCTTTACCTATTAGTATTAGTTTGCGAGTACTTAAAGAGTACTCATGGCTTTGTCCCTAGCTATTCCCATGGCCAGACTATGAAGAGGAGTACCTGGAAGATGGACCCCGTGATTACGACAACTAGGATCATCTCCCATCGTCGGCATTGTGCGTGACCTCAAGATGGAGCTTCGCCGACACTACCGTTATTATTACGTATTCCGCTGCTTGATGTTGTATTAAGAACTGGATCATGAGATCCCTATTTGTGTAAGAACTTATGTATCGTTTGTAATGGATGATGTACTATGGTATCCAATTCTGTCATGTCTTGTAAAAATGGTAATCCTGGGATTGCGATGTATGGCATAACAGGCATCTAGGATTGAAAAATCCGGGTGTTGACATGGTGCTATTCTTCTAGTGGTGTCATGTGAACGTCGACTACATGATACTTCACCATTTATGGGACTAGGGGAATGCATTGTGTATTTGGCTACTAATTGTGGGGTTGCCGGAGTGACAGAAACCTGAACCCCCGTTAGGACACCTTTGCACAAGGGAGTGTAGGATCTCAGAGTTGAAGGCTGTGGTTAGATTTATATCTTAATTACTTTCCTGTAGTTACAGATGTTTGCAGGGGGTTTAATCACAAGTATGTATTAGTCCAAGTAAGGTCGGTATGTTACCACAAGTTCACCCACATAACACTTACAACACCAAAGAAGAGTACTCAGCTATTTGAAGCGGGAGCACTTGCAGAATTCCCATTTGTCCTCGAGAACGTTTGGTCCTTATAAGTATTTCTACCGGCTTGTCCTTTGCTAAGAAAGGATTGGGACACTTGCTGCGTTTGTTCTTTGTTACTTGCACTGTCGTGGTGGTGGCACGGCAGATGTCATGGGTAGGCAAAAGTATGGGGCCAATGGATGCTAGAGGGATCCGGGGAGGGAAGATGTAGTTATTTCTACACTCGAATGGCTAACATGCAGATCTTTATTTCTCTTCTTCTTGGACAAAAAGTGCTCCTCGAGCTGTATGTAGGAAAAGGAGAGCTAATACACGAGCCTTACGGCCTTGAATGAATCGATCCCCTCTTAGGATCCCGCGTCTCCCCTTATAAAGGGGTGCCTTGGCTCCTCTAGGGCTGACGTGGCAAGCATATTCGAGGAATATGCTTGTCCCAATATGGTAACTCGACGACCTCCTTTCCGTGTCCCCCTTCTAACGACGACAATGTTCCAGAGAACCCCACCTGCGCGCCTCGGGCTCCATGACTGTCACCTCCGTGACCTCCTTCTGCCCTTCTGCCGCTCTACTCCTTGTCCTTTGTGCTTGGCTTTGTTCAGATTCTTCCTAGCCCGTGACTTGTATTTGACTATAGGCACCTCCTTCTCCCGCAAGCTTCGTGTTATTCGGCCCTGTCTCGCATAACTCGGCTCGGCCTTCACCTGCATTCAAGTTATTCAGGCTTACTCGGCCGACTTAACTCTTATGTCGGCCGGATAAGGTATTGCTCCTTCCGTAGGTGCCATGGCCATGCTTATCTCGGCCGACTTTTATATGACTCGGCCGAAATAAACAGTAACTCGGCATATGACAAGGAAGACTCCTTTTGTCTTCCCCTATCTTGACCCTATCCGGGGTCACCTCCCCAACATTAGTCCCCGAAGTTGGTGTGGCCCTGCTCGTAACCTCGGCCGGGCCACATCAGTTTCCCAACATTCATTTCTCCTTAGTTCCGAGTTAATTTTTTCTGTTCGAGGTATCTGTGCAGCTTCTTGTGCACGCCTCGTCCTACCGGTACCACTCATCATTATTCCTCTAGTTTTTTGTTCCTCTACAGTGCCCACTAACAAGCTACAGTGATTACTGCTCCTGTCGCGTCTGCGCTGTGACACCTCGTGTACCGCATCGGTCAGGGGGCCTGATCCTCTCCTGCGTCGTGTGGTCTTCGGTGTGGCTCCACTCAGCCGCGAGCGGTTCTGCCGCATGCACGATTTACACGATTAGCGCTCGTACGCACGATCCCACTACTGCCAGGGCTGCGCAGTTATAAAGAGGGGTACGGGGCTAGAGGATTCACTTTCCCCCTTCGCTCACCGTTCCTCTTCTTCCTCCTCGCGCCCGTGCGTCTGTTCGTGCGCCTGTGGTTGCGCCATTGTTGATATCCTTGACGGTGAGGCCGCAATCCCTCCGCTCCGTCGACCTCATCACCGTGCGCTTGCTCCGGCGCCATCGCCGTGAGTTTTTCTACGGTCTCATCGCTAGGCTCCTTCCCTAGGCGCATCTGTGGTTTCTCTAGATTTCCTGCGACGGTTCTTTTCCGCTCCGCCGCCGTGCTCGCTTAGAACCACGACGGGGCCCTGCGCCTCTAAGCCTCTCTCTGCCGTTAGTTCTTCTTACGTTGATTCCTCCGGCGACCTTATGTCTAGTTCTGTTAGAGGTGCGCTCGTCAAAGACGACGACGTAGCGTCTGGTCTAGAGCGGGGCTCTTGGCAGGGCTCCTCTGTCACTCGTCGTGAGATTGAGTGGCTAATTAGGACTCGCCAGATTCCTGCCGAGGTAAGCTGTCGCTTACCCGGCAGTGAATCCTCTCCTGTACTCAACGAAGGCGAGTACGTTGTTTTCATGTCCCACTTTGCTCGTGGGTTCGGCCTTCCCCTTAGCGATTTTGCTAGGGAATTCCTCGATTACTTCGGCCTTCAGCCGCATCACCTTCCGGCTAATGCCATCGCCTCCCTATTCGCTTATATCTCGGCCTCAGAGGGATACTTCGGCCTCTGGCCCTCTGTGTCCGTTTGGTCCAAATTTTTCCAGATCCGATCTAACGTCGTTCCAGACAAATCCCTTCACCCCTCTGAGAAATCGCTTACCCAGTGTGGGGTCGCGTCCATCATACCTCGGAGAAAATCCGAGTTTCCTCGTGTCGCTGGCCTCGAGTCTTGCAAGAAGTGGCATAGATCATTTTTCTATGTCAAAAACGCTAGAAATGAAGACAAGATTCGGCTCCCTGCCTTTTCTATCGGCCCCCCCTTCCAAGAAGAACTGGAACTACAACCCCAGGAAGAGCCATGCTTTGGCCGAGGCATTCGAGATTCGGCTGAAGGAGTTGATCCGCGCCAGGCTCCGTGGTGAGGATCTGATGACCACATTCGTCAGCAGCCAAATCTGCCCTTTTCAGCTTCGCTCGCACAAGCTCTGTTATATGAGCGGTCCTCTCGATCCCAACCGAGTTTCGACGGTTGACCTCAACGACTATCTTATTTACAAGCGTGTCCGAGCTATCTTCAAGACCGATACGCCGGAGGACTGGACATGGGGGCTGAAGCCGTTCACTCGCAGGAATCCCCCTCCCGAGGTAAACTCACGTATTTGTGTTTGTTTTCTAATTGCGTTTGTGACTTATTTTGCTAACTCCATTTTGTTTCTTTTCTTGCAGAGGTTTGCAGAGCAAAAGATCAAGGATGCCGAGGTTCTGGCCCTTTCGTGGACCGCAGATCGGAACACCCCGGACAACGGGGAACCTGACTCGGAGGAGTTTGTTCCCAAGTCGGACGTCGCTCCAGCTCGCGCCCGTGGCAAGACCTCGGCCCACGGGGAGGAAGGTGACTCAGACGACGTCCAAATTCTTGAGGTAGTCGTCGTGATGCCTATCTCTTATGCATTTTCGGCTTCTACTTTCCCAGCTAATCAGGCCGGTCAGGTGCACGACGCCGAGCCTCTCGCCTCTTAAGCTCCTGCTACCTCGAGGAAGCGCACTGCTCCGGCAGGTCCCTCCGAAGTTGCTCCCAAGAAGCGAACCAAGAAATCAGCCTAGGACCTTCCGAAGCGTAAAACCATGCCCGGAGTTACTGGGTGAGTTAATTTTCATTTGTATTTCTTGCTTCTCTCTTTCTATCTTTTGATTCGACTTTTTGTGCTTTTGTAGCGCTCCTCTCTCTGCCAAGCCAAGCGGTCCGAGTATGATGATTCATACAACTCGGCTGCCTTCTCCTCCGCCCCCTGAAGATACTCGGGCTCCTAGTCCCTCTCGCGTTGACTCTCCTCCTGCGCCGACTCAGACATCGCATCGGCGAGATGTACCCTCAGCTTCCATTGCTGATGCCGACATAACTCCGCCAGCAGATCCTCCTATTGAACCTATCGCCCCTCTTATGACCATCGAAGTTTCCCCCGAAATTCCTTTGACCCCCACAATTCCAGCTGCAACTCTAGCTCCAGCCAAGGATGCCACTATTTCGGCCCCCTTGGAAACCATAGTTCCTCCTTCCTCCAAGGATGCCACTCCTAGTGCCGAGGTCGCTGCCCCTGCCGACACCTCTTCTAAGGCTAAGAAGGTTGTTGTCACTAAGCCTCCAGCATCTCATAAGGGACCGGCTAGTTCTTCTCAACCCACCATAGCCGATGTACTCCGCAAAGGGGCTTCCTCTACTAAGCTTGTTGTCACCTCGGCCGCTGTTAGTTAGCTTACTCTCCACAAGAGTCCCGCGACGGCGGTGGTTACCCAACAGGTCCGAGGTAAAGTGCTGACCCATACTGAGAGTGGGAACAGCCTCGGCTCTTTGGTGGAATATTCCAACAATTGGAACGCCGCCGATCAGCTTGAGGGCAATCCGAGTAATCAGCCATTTCAGCTTTCCGATATGAGTAGTCGTTTGCACATGGCTGCTAAGATTGTTCTTGAGAGTGACAAGATGAACGAGGTAAACGCTTCTGTTGATATTTGATATGTTATTCAAATGATAGTATACATATACTAGTCCCTGAAGCTTGCAACCGAATAACTTGTTCGTTTGGAAGCTTTGTTACACTTCAAATGCATTATTTGCTAAGTAAATTTTTTGTATGACTTGGATTGATCATGGTTCATTCGTACTCCATATTAAGCGTTGCTGAATCCAGACCTATTTTGGCTTCGATTATCCATTCACCTAGATCCGAGTAAAGTTTTGCTTGATTCGGATCTGTCTTAGCTTCGAATATCCGGCCACCTAGATCCGAGTTAAGTTTTTCTTGATTCGGACCTGTCTTAGCTTATAATATCCAGCCACCTAGATCCGAGTTAAGTTTTGCTTGATTCGGATCTGTTTTATCTTTGGATATCCAGCCACCTAGATCCGAGTTAAGTTTTGCTTGATTCGGATCTGTCTTAGCTTTGGATATCCAGTCACCTAGATCTGAGTTAAGTTCTGCTTGATTTAGATCTGTTTTAGCTTCGAATATTCAGCTATGTAATTCATTTTGGTACTTAGGTTGCGCATGATCGGCGGACAGCCGAATTCCAAAGGTTGCTCTTTGCACACAAGAAACTGGAAGAGAAATATGAGAAAGTTCTCCCCATGGTGAAGAAAGCTGGTAACTTAACAAATCTTTGTACTGTTCCTTCAGTTCTTAATATTTTTCGACTTGAGGTGCTAACCCATTTTTGCTGGTAAGCAGGTAATATTAATAATCTTAATATCCGCCTTGACAAGAAGGTCAAAGATCTGGAAGGTTAGTTATTCTTCTCCTCTATTGATTTTCGTTCGAGACTTATCCTGGGTTTCTTACAACCTTCTGGCTTTGGTATAGCCGAGTTACAAACATTTGCAGCGTCGCATCAAGAATGCATATCCATGCCTGATATGATGCTGCATTTTTTAGAACAAGCCGCCACTCATTCGACACAGCTTAAGGAAAGGGATGACGAAATAACCCGGTTACATGCCGAGGTTGAGTCTCTCAAACTCTCGCAGAAATCCGAATTGGAAAAGGTTGATCAGGAGTTCTCTGAAGAGAAGAATCGCCTAAGCCTGCAACTGCAGAAAGACAAAGAGCTCCTCGATGCTTCCGAGCTTAAGAGTCGGATGATGAGCGAGGAAACCACTCGCTTTGAGAAAAATAAGGCCGACTGGACCCAAGATCTCTAGAAAATGCTGAGTTATATTCATCGTAAGTTTTAGACTATGGCCGAGTTATCTTCTTCTCTTTCTTACTTTTAACTGATATATTTTTATTTCACGTTGATCATTTTCCGGAAGCTAGACCCGTGAGCTCTAAAGCAGTGATTTCCGCTCGTCAGCGCCGAGGTGTCCCCGCAAATTCCAGTCCAGAATATTCAATGGAAGACTTCTTGATTTCCGTTGGCGCTGCTATTGGGCCAATGAAGATTATGGGGAGGGATTTGGTGCAAGCAACCATTCTGGCCTACCATGTTCTCTGGCCGAATACTTCTGGAACTCCTGATATTGATTCCTAATCCGGTGGATGACGTCGAGATTGAGGATGCCTATGATGATGATTCGGCCAGCCAGGTTGAGGCGGAGGGTGACTCGGACAACTCCCGTGATTCCAATGTGAGCTCGGATGGGGACGATGGTGCACGATCATCTTCCAGAGGGACTGTGCACTCTCAAGCTCAACCTAATGTTTCTCAGCAGCCCAGGATTTCCCCCGAGGCTACTATCGCTTCTGTTGAAGGCAAAGTAACTTTGGCCAAGGCGCCGTCTACCTCGGAGCGCCCAGTTCCTGAAAATTCCCCTGCACAGGAGACCGAGGTCGCGCCGCCATCATCCGAGATAGCCGCTCCTGATGCCCCTGATCATGCTGCTGCCCCTTAAGGGTGCTCTGGCCCTTTTCGCTGTTTATGTTCAAAAAAGCTCTTAAGTTATTCCCAGTCCCTGGTATGCCAGGCGTATGATGTCTATGGAACAATTGTCTGGTTGTGATGCGAACCTTTTTTTCCTTTTGCCGCTAAGGCATGGATGATGGTAATCATTATTACTTTGCATTATCCTTAGATATCTTTATTTGTTGAGCTATGGAACTTTTATGTGTCTGGCGACAAATAGTCGATTATACCAATTAGTCCCCGAGTTATCACTTGGGTTATCGAGTTCTTGCGTGTGCTCAAAGAATTACCTTGGACCATGTGGCAGTCCCCGAGTTACAAACCGAGTTGCCGGAATATATTTCATGGGTTAATGCAGAGAATACTACGGGGTAGTCCCCGAGTCATCGCTCAAGGTGCCGGAGTTTAATACATGTGCTTAGAACAAGAGATAATCACGAGGCAGTCCCCGAGTCAGTGCTCAAGGTATCGAGGTTTTAATGCATGATCCGAGATAATGGATAATACGGCGCAGTCCCCGAGTCCCTGCTCGAGGTCTTGAAACTTAACACATAATTCAGGAATAAGAAATAACACGGTACAGTCCCCGAGTCACTGCTCGAGGTGCCGAGGTTTAACACATAACTCAGAATAAGAAATAACATAGGGCAGTCCCTGAGTCACTGCTCTAGGTGCCGAGGTTTACTACATAGTCCTAAAAAATAAAGACAACATTGTGCAATCCACGAGTCGTTTCTCGAGGTGCCGAGGTTCAATACACGCTTGATACTCCGACTTGAAGCGTCATATTACAACGTACCATATATGGCTCCTAAGAGTAGAATGGGCGAAGTAAAGCTATGTTCCATGGTCTTTTCGATTCGTCGCCGGCTTTGTTTGCCTTGTTCTTTTCTGGTGACTGAGCATCGATTAGGTAATATGCATCATTGTGCAATGCTTTACTAACGATGAATGGTCCTTCCCATGGGGGTGATAGTTTGTGCATGCCGGCTGAGCGCTGCACTAGTCGAAGAACCAAATCTCCTTCTTTAAAGACTCTTGGATTGACTTTCTTGCTGTGATATCATCGTAGGTCTTGCTGATAAATAGCTGATCTTGATAGTGCCAATTCCCTTGCCTCCTCTAGTAAATCGACGTCGTCTTGCCGAGCTACCTCATTTACCTCGGCAGTCGTGTACTGGGTCACTCGTGGCGAATCATGCATTATGTCGGCTGGAAGCACAGCTTCTGCCCCATAGACCAGAAAAATGGGGTATACCCTGTCGACCTGTTCGGTGTAGTCCTGAGGCCCCACAGTACTGCTGGCAGTTCCTCGATCCAACATCCTGCCGACCTTTGCAAAGGTTCAACGAGCCGGGGTTTTATTCCGGACAATACCAGTCCATTTGATCTTTCTACTTGCCCGTTTGATGCCGGGTGAGCCACCGAGGCAACATCTAGTATTATGTGCTTCTCTTGGCAGAACCTATCAAAGGCTCCTTCAGCAAAATTTTATCTGTAATAACACTGTGTGGATAACCATATCTCAAGATAATATCTTTGAGGAATTTCACTGCTGTTTGTCCATCACATTTTTTATAGGTTTTACCTCGATCCATTTTGTGAATTTATCCACCATGACTAGAATGTGAGTCATTCCTCCTCGGGCTGACTTGAACGGGCCTACCATATCCAAGCACCATACAGAGAATGGCCAAGTGATTGGTATTGTCTTTAATTCGGATGATGGCATATGTATCTTGCTAGCGTATCTCTAGCAACCGATACATTTTTCTACTAGCTCTTTTGCCTCCTTTAATGCCATCGGCCAATAAAATCCATGCCTGAATGCCTTGGGTACTAATGCTCTGGACGATGCGTGATGCCCGCATTCTCCCTGATGTATATCCAGGAGTATTTCCTGGCCTTTTGCCGAGTCAACACATCTCTGCAGCACGCTTGTGACGCTTCGCTTGTACAACTCATTGTTTATGATTGTGTAAGCTTTTTCTCTTCTTATTGTCTGGCTAGCCAGTACCTAATTACTCGGCAAGATTGCATCCTTGAGTAAGGAGAATATGGGCTGCGCCCATGTCAGCGTGCTTTTCTCTGGGACAATTTCACTGTCGATTTCCATGTTTTCTGCCGACATAACGGCTTTGAACCCTTCTGTATTTATGCGTGCGGCGGCTAGGTTCGCTTTCAGAGAGCCTGGGTTGCACTCCTAGTTGATCCAAGTTTTGACAATGTGTCCGTAGCATCATTTTCCGCCCGAGGTATATGATGAAACTCGCATCCATCGAAGTATCCACTGATTTTTTGCACATGGAACCTATATAGGGCCATATTCGCATCTAGTGCGTCCCAATTGCCTGATACTTGCTGTACTACCAAATCGGAGTCCCCGTAGCATAGAATCCGACGTATACCAATTTACTTTGCCACCTTTAATCCATGGACGAGTGCTTCATATTCGGCTACATTGTTTGATGCGGCGAAATGTATTTGCAGCACATACTTCAGCTGATCTTTTTTCGGTGAGGTCAACGCTATGCTTGCTCCATCGAAATGCATTATCCAATAATTCGGATCTGGTAACGGTGGTTCATATTGTACCTCGGCCCAATCCACAAAGAAGTCGGCCACTGCCTGAGATTTTATTGCATTTCGCCTATCGAATTGCGGAGCATAAGGTGATAATTCGATTGCCCATTTCGCTATTTAGCCACTTGCATATTTGTTGCTCAATATCTCGGCCATGGGCGCTTCACAGATCACTTTGATCGGATGTTCTTCGAAGTAATGTTTAAGTTTTTTCGCCGACATGTATACTCCACAGGCCATTTTCTGGTAGTGTGGGTAGTTTTGTTTGGAGGCCGATAGTACCTCGCTTAGGTAATATACCGGCCTTTGTATTGATTTATCATCTTCATTCCGTTCCACAACAATCACCGCACTTACCACTTTGTTTGTGGCAGCTACATAAAGTAACATAGGCTCTTTTGACAATGGAGAGGCCAGGATTGGTGCTGTGACCAACATCTTTTTCAGTTCATTAAACGCATTATATGCTTGCGGTGTCCAAATGAACTTATCAGACTTTTTCATCAGTTGATACAGAGGTAATGCCTTCTCTCCTAGCCGACATACAAATCGACTAAGCGAAGCCAGGCAGCCCGTGAATTTCTGTATATCATTTAGACACCTAGGAAATTCCATTCTTTCTACCGCTCGTATTTTAGTTGGATTTGCCTCTATACCTCGTCTGGATACGAGAAAACCGAGTAATTTCCCAGCTAGTACGCTGAAGGTGCATTTTTCCGGGTTAAGCTTCATTCGGAACCTTCTCAGGTTTGCGAATGTCTGCAGAATATCATCCAGGAGTGTTTTGCTCTCTTTGGTTTTTATAACCACATCGTCTACATATACTTCTACATTTTTTCCTATCTGGTCATGTAGACACTTTTGCATGCATCTCTGGTACGTTGCTCCTGCGTTACGCAGGCCGAATGGCATGGTGCGATAGCAATAAGACCCGTACGGGGTAATAAACGCACTCTTTATTTGATCGGCCAGATTTAACGATATCTGGTGGAAACCAGAATACGCGTCTACAAATGACACCAACTCACAACCAGCGGTCGAATCAATGACTTGGTCTATCCTAGGTAAAGGAAAAGGATCTTTGGGACACGCCTTGTTTAGGTTCATGTAATCAATGCACATTCGCCATACGACGGCTACATTCGGGTCATCCTTTTTCTTTTCTTCTAATATAGGATTTGATAGCCAATCCGGATGAAGCACTTCCATGATGAACCCGACAGCAAGGAGCCGAGCTATCTCATCCCCTATTATTTTTCTCCTGTCTTCGGCGAAGCGGCGGAGAGGTTGCTTCACTGGCCTTGCTCCTGGCCTTACATGCAAAGAGTGCTCAGCCAACTCCCTCGGCACACCTTGCAGGTCTTGAGTTGACCAGGCAAAGATGTCCCGATTCTCACGGAGGAAGTTGGTGAGCTTGACTTCCTATTTGGCATCTAGGCCGGCACCAATCGTGATGGTGCGCTCTGGGAACTGCTCATCTTTCTGGACCTTTTTTGTCTCCTTAGTCGGCTGGAAAGAAACACTTCCATGTGGGTTGGCTAATGCTGGCATATTCAGCTGTGCCGACTGAGCTAGAGCCGCTACCTCCTGAATCCTTCTTTTTTCTCTTGCGATCACCAATGACTCGCCAGGTTTGATCCGGCTGAAGCACATTCCATCGACTTCCTATAATCTCCTGCTACTGTTATCACCCCTTGTGGTCCGGGTAACTTCATTTTCAAGTAAGTGATGTGGCAGCTGCTCATGAATTTGACCAATGCCGGCTGTCCGAGTAAGGCGTGATAGCAACTTTATAGGTCCACCACTTCAAACTCCAAATTTTCCGCTCTGCAATTCTCCCTTGTGCCGAATAATACATCTACTCGGACCTTCCCAATGGGTTCGCATGAAAGTCCTGGCACTATTCCATGGAATGTGGTTCTTGTGGATTGCAGCATATTCTGCGCTATTCCGAGTTTATGCATCGTATCTTTGTACATGATATTGATACTGCTCCCATTGTCAATGAGTACTTTTGAAAAATTCACATTAATGTTGGGCCCGACAAAAGTCGGATCTAGTACGAGTGCGTACGAGCCTGGATTCGGCATTATTTTCGGGTGATCCTTTATGCTCCAAGTTATTTCTTGATGTGACCAAGTTACATATCTTGGTACCACTGGCATAACTGCATTCACTTCCATATGTCAGCGCTATACACTTTGCCTGTCTTGCTGTTCTGTTGTGAACATGCAGTATGATTGATGATGCTCCCTGTGATCATTACATCCATTATTTTCGGGGTTTGTCCTTCCATCCTGACCTTGATTTATCACTTGATGCACTGCATCTCTCCGGTCCGAGTTATCATACCTCGGAGGAGGAGGGGGTAACATTAACTGTTGTGCATTCGCCCTATTCAACTGCGGCTGTTGTTGCTGATGTGCTTGATGAGAAGACGCTTGCATGCCCGCCGGGTTCCCCATTGCATTTTTCATCCAGGCGCATTGTCGAGTTGTATGATTAGCCGGCTTGGCCGGGTTTGGAGTGTGAAACTTACACGGTTGATCCAACATGGATTCAAACGTGTACTTCGGCCTTTCCTTCCACTGCTTCTTCTGTTCTGGTGTCCACTGTCTCTTCCCTTCATTCCTTGGTGTCCATTGCTGAGGACCATTTTTCTGCCGCTGACTGTTTCCGTGACTCGGCTGTTCTTGCACTACCGCTGCCACCTGATTGGAGGCATATCTGTAATCCGGTCTTTCCTCTCTTCTTCTACCTCTGAACTCGTTGCGCCTGGATGATTCGGCTGCATCTCTTGCATATTGATCTTGATGCTCTCGATGCTCCGCCGACATTAGTTCTGGTTGTGTCGGATCGCCCAATGCATACGAATCCGCTATCCTGATGGTTTCTGCCAAAGTGGTTGGCATATCTCTTTGCAGTCTTTGCCAAAATACACTGGTGTATCATCATCCTTGAGCAAACCAAGCTATCGCTTGACTTTCTATAACTCCCTCGCATGAGTTCCTAAGGTTACACCACCGAGTCAAGGATTCTCTATCTGTCTCATTCGGCCTCTGCTTGCACATAGCAAGCTGCTGTGGCCTGTTTGGTGTTTCGTAAGTACTGGTGAAGTTGTTGACAAACATCTCTTCAAAATCTAGCCAATAGTTGATACTGCCCGCTGGCAGATTATTTAGCCATACTCTGGCCGGTCCTTCCAACATTTGTGGGACATATCTTACCGCCCATCGCAAGTTTCCGCTAGCTATTTTTACTGCAGTGGCATAGTCAATCAAACAATCCTGTGGTTTGGTGCTCCCATTGTTTGTTTTCGTGCCCCTTGCCAGCTGAAAGTTCGGCACTGGCGGCTCACCCATGATCCGAGGTCCGAAACATGTCAGACCGGGCGGACCCTGTTCCAGTAACAACTCGGATCGGTACAACCGGTCCAGTTTTAATCTTGCATCATTTGATGGCAAGTTTCTATACATGATTCTCTCCAGCATTCCATAATGGTTATTTCCACCATGCCCTGCATACTCCATACCTGAGTAACCATCATTGTACCTCTCGTTTTCCTGATTATGGTGAGCTGGTCTCACTTCTCGCTCTTGCCGAGGTTCATACCTCGGCTGAGGATCGGGCGGTGGGTCCCTCCTTCCTTCCGCCGGGCTGTTATTCTCATGATTCCCTCTTCCGAGGTCTCCATTACCTCGGCTTCCATTGCCTTTTTTGGCACGGCCAGGGTTTCTTTCACCACTGTTACCTCGGCTTCCATTGCCTCTGTTCTCATTGACCTTTCCGGCTACTGCTGGATCATACGGAACAATTTGCTTATTTCTTTTTCCTGAAGTTACTGCTCTATCTTTTTGCGCATTGTTTCCGGGTGAGGATGCTGCTACCACTGATAGTGCGGGCGCTGCTCCATCCGAATGAACCATACGTGAGGCTCCCGGTCTTGCCGAGTCTGCCCTAAGCATTTCTTCATTCTGCTGGTTCGCAATGCGTACCAGCTCATTCACTCTTTCTTGTTGTTTCTGCCGAGCTTCGTCGGTCAATCCTTCCAATTCCAATGCTGTGGCATTTGTCACCCTTAGGTTCTTTGCCGGGGTGCTATACCTCGGCAAGCCTAGATCAACTGACTCTGCCTTTTGAGTCTCATGCTCTTTGTTGATATCATTCATGAGGTTCTTTCTTCTCAACCTTAATTCATCTACCCGCTCAGGGGCAACATCTTGTTTATTTGCTTTTGCATACTCTCGCAGGGTCCTGTTCACGGATTCCCGCAGGGCCGACACCTTTTTTGCCTCTACCAGTACTTTTCGCCTAGTCTCTTCCAACTCTGCCTGAGCATTATCCGGATCAAGTATCGGCGCCACAGGTGTGGTTAGATTATCTATAGTTGCCTGGAGAATATTCTCTGGTCTTTCCAGAGGTGGCCATCTTACCCTTGCTGCCTTTGGGGTTGTATCCTGCACCTCGGCCGATCCAGCTGCTGACGGATCTACCTCGGCGGGCTGCGGAGCTGCTTGCTTCGTGGTCACCTGTCCTCTAGCCGTCGGTTCCTTGCTTGACCCGGTGCCTGCTGCTACCGTCTGTGCTCCGACTGCGACCATCACCTCAACACTGTCGACAGGGTGTGCTCCACGCGGACCGTTTGCGGCGCTAGGGGAGGCTCTTCTGCATCAATAAGTTGGTGAGGATAAACGCAGGAGGTGTCGACGCCGACGTAGATCTAGTGCGTGCCCAAATTGATGAAGACGCTGTTGCGCGGAGGAGCTTTCCTCCTGAAGCTGCCTGCGTTATCGCTGACATAGTCACAGAGATCAAATCTCTGGACTAAGCCAGAGACAACGCGCTCGCCGGTGTGGATGAAGTTTCCCGTCCGTATCCTAACTCCAGCTAGCACCGCTGCTGGCCCCACGGTGGGCACCAACTGTCGTGGTGGTGGCACGGCAGATGCCATGGGTAGGCAAAAGTATGGGTGTAAGGTTCCCAACCTTTAATAAGGTAGAGATCCCTGTGTTTACAATGCTAGTCCCTGGATCAATAGCTAGCATCCACAGTTAAGATGTAATATCAAGAAACAAAGGTCATAATACAACTTTATAACCAGGAATAAAATAATTTATTACATCTTACATAGCTCATTTGGCTATCTCATTACAATGCAGAAGAATATAACAATAGCATGGGGCCCTTCATCTTCAAAGTGCCACAGGAAGACATGTTGGTTGTAGACTTGTAATCCTAAATCAATAACTTCTCTAACACCAAACAAACCTGCAACATAATAAGTTACAGCCACAAGGGTCAATACATTTGAATTGTATTGGCAAGTGATACTATGGTAGTATAGTGGAGTCTATCATCTATATGCATTTGGCTAAGTGGAGCTTAGGATTGCTTTGCTCAAAATAGTTTTTCCTTATCATTTGAAAACACTAAGTTTTTGCTTGACAAAATCTTTCTCAAGGCATCTCCCAATAGAAATTGGTGATCCTTCAATCCCTTGTTCACCCACAAGATTTTAACTTAGAAATTGGGATGAGGAGATTCTTGATAGCTTCCATGTCTTGATGCTCAAATTGTCCTTTGCCAGGGACATGGCTAAGTACTTAGATTTTACACTGTGCAGAGGTGGTGCACTTTCCCCACAAGACTTGGTTTCACCAAGACAAGATCTTTCAGAAGCCTTCCCTTAGACCAGAATGGACGCGCTCCAACTTATCAATCCCATACCACCAACTGTCCATTTGGCTAAGTTATTGCAACCTATATGATCCAGGCAGAGCCCATAATGCCAAGTGGCTCCACTTGAAGCTTCTCAACATTTGACATCTCAAATCTCTTTGTTCCTGGGTGGCCATCCACAAGTGAGACACCAAGTTTTCCCCAGCATACTGGACTTGGTGATGCCCAAGTTTTCCCCAGCATACTGGACTTGCATGACCACTCAACACAAACAATTCTTTCCATTCAACCCAGGTGATTCATTCACTTAGTTGATTTATTAAACAAAATACAAGTCCACAGACTTAGAAATATTTCATAGCATGAATATATATTTCACCCTTGTTTCCTACTAGCTAAGCTAAGCATGATAGTAGTAGGAATTTTAACTTAGGAAATTTCTACTAAGGTTTCATCTACTAGGATTTCCCATGGCATAGTTTATACTTAGCAAAAATTCCATGCAAGTCCTACTTAAAATATCACTAATGCATAGTGAAAATAATGGGACAAAAGTATGAAGCATCACTTGCCTTTTTGGTAGAGAATATAAGTTCACTCCTTTTCTTTGCAATGATCACACTCTTCAAATCACTACAATTCAATCAAGCAAGGCACAATTTCAATCTTCCATTCAAGCAACATCACATGAAATAATAGGAACAACACAATGCATGCAAACATGCAAAAGATTGTTTTATTTGTATAAGTGGTTTCTAATAGGTTATAAACAATTGAAAACACCTAATGATCATTTTATAAAGTGGCAAAATCATTTGCAAAAGATTTCACTTCATAAACCATTTTTAAACCAAGTCATTATTTTATGTGGTTGAAAATGCCTTTAGCAAAAGTAACAATTTTTATCTGGTTCACCAAATACATTTTTAAATCATAAAACTTGGTGCTTGGGGTCAGAGAGTTTATTCCAAAACATTTCCCAAAGATTTTCTCCCAAAAGCATTTTTAATAAATAAACATTATTTTTATTTGACTAGAAATGGTTTAAATCAAAAGTTTATTCTTTTGCTTCACCAAATATGTTTTTGAAACTACAATTTGATTTCTATGGTCAGTAGGTTCAAAACAAAAAATTTGCCAAAGATTTCATCTCAAAATTCATTTTAGAATATTTTTTATATCCTAAACATGCATACACAAGTTTCTGCAAAAACAATCAATTTAACAGAAGCATTTTACTAAAAAAAAGAGCATGGTCAGAAAGTATTTGTTTTTCTGAATCCATTGATATAAAGTTTGCAAAATTTGGATGTGTGGTTTGAAAGTTATGGATTTTTCAAATTGGAACATCAAATAGAACACAATTTCTGTTTTAAAACATCTCTGGCCACGTGTTTGTCTCCTACTGGCTCATAACGGTTCGGTAGGACCGCGTGATGTAGACCGCAGGATTTAAGTGGGATTGTGCGGTGCAGATCAAGCGTAACGGTTCAGTTTAAGTGATCTATCATATCCCTACGATTTCCATCTAACGGCTATCAACACTCTGACCATGTTCTGGCGGTGCTTGAGGGCAGCGCGCGGCGACGCTCAGCTAGCGGCGGATCCGACGAAATAGGAAGCAAGGGAACAAGAGGAATGGCTCACCAGAATCGCCTTGACGCACTGATGCTCAACGTGGTCCTTGCCGGTGAAGGGGCGCACAAGTGTCGTCGGAATTCCTCGCCAGAGATGTGCTGCGCCTCGGGCTCGTCTGCTCGTCGACGGGGGCGAGCCTACGGTTCAATCCAACCCAAACAGACAACGCCATTTGGTTAGCAAGAGAGAGGCGAGTACCGTAGTATCATCCAGAGGGAATGAGGCAGCCAGGGATTACCAGGAGGTTTCGCCGGAGAGGTAGCAGACGACGGCGGCGGGCAGTGATTGTCCTTGCCGACGCTCTGGGGCATGCGTGGCCGAGCCGAGGTCACTGGGAGGTGCGCCAGGAGGTGGGGATCATGTGAGCATGGTCGAGGAGGCAAGGGGCGGAGGAGGCTGGCCGGAATCGACACCAGAACTTGTCGAGGCAGTGGAGTTTCGAAGAGAAATTAGGACGGCCTGGGGGCGTAGAGGTTCTGGCGAGTGAGGGGAATGAGAGAGGGGGAGCAGGAGAATTAGTATGCGTGATCGCGGGGCTGATTAATCGCGGCGTTACTGCGTATTACGCCGGCATTGATTTGGCAGCAATGGCCGGCGAGGTCAGCGGGAGGGTGAGTAAGAAGGGAGCTGGCGGTGGGGTCGTCTCGTCAGCGAAAGAGAGAAAAGGAATGTGGGGTCCATCAGTCAGTGTCCTCGCGGGTGTGTGTCTGAGTGAGAAAACGTTTCGGGGGGGAGAGGGGTGAGGTGGGCTGCAAGTTGGGCTTAGTGGGCTAGCTGGCTGGGCTGCTCCTTTTCACAATTTTTTTGTTCAGATTGTTTTTCTTTTTCCTTTTCTAATATTCTGTTTTGATTTTGTTTATTTAATTCAAATACTCATTTGAATTCAAACCTTTGCCAAAATTTGTGTAGGTTTAAATACTGATTAGTAACACATTCTGAAGTCAAGTTTTGAATAAATCTTTTATTCTTTTTGGGGTTTTTAATTATTTAATTAGGCCCTTGTTTTAAATCAATTAAGATTTAATAAGATTTTCAAACACCATATAAATTCTTTAAACCTTCCAAATATTTTCAGTAGGTTTTTATTTGTTTAATAGGGTGTCAAATAATTCATCTTGAATTATTTGGAAAGTATTTGATATGATTCATAAATCATTTGAATTGGGTATTTGTTTTAATTCCAATGGAATTTAATATAGTTTTGATTCCTTAAATTTTATTTGGAAGATTTGTTTTATTTAAATTATTTAAACAACTTTTATTCCACTTGGGTAAATTCCAAAATACTATTTTCTCATGAATTATATAATTATTCTTATTAGAGATTTGTCTTTATTAAAATAGGGATAGAATGGTTAATGCCATTTTATTTTATCTTGGAAATTCTTTATCCTTTTATTTCATTTTGTTTTGGATTATATTCATTCCATTTGTTTAATGGATTAGGCCATGATTTAATTTGGTCTTTAAATATTCTTTATTTAATATTTCTTCTTCATCTTATAAAATTCATATCTTTTTATTTATAGGTCCAAACTTGGTGATTCCAATTTGTAAAATCTTATTTAATATTTGTTTATCCTTTTAAATATATTTAGGATTATTTGCTCACCATTTGGTATGGATTTATTGATAGATGCTTTATTAACTTTGGAAATTTAATTTCTTTATCTTATTAAATTTATAAGATTTTATCTATGGCTCCAAATTAAGTGAAACCAATTTCTATGGCTTTATAATATTTCTATTTGTCTTGTAAATGTTTGTTGACAAATTTTTATATGGATCAAATCCATAGGCTTGGAGATAACTTGGAAATGATTTTTATTCCATTAGGGTTTAGGGTTTGGATTTATTTTCCAGGTTTTTAAATTTCAAAATACATTCATTGAGGAATGCATTTCTCTTGATTTGGATTTTTTGTTGGATTCAAACTTTTACAAAAGTTTGTTCAAGATGGGATTTTAAGTTTCCATTTAGAAACAAAAGTTTCTTTTCACCCTAAAATTCAACAATAATTTATTTTGTTTATTTATTTTTCACATTACAAGATTTGGAAAATCTTGGGATGTGACAATGGGGCCAATGGATGCTAGAGGGATCCGGGAGGGAAGATGTAGTTATTTCTACACTCGAATGGCTAACATGCAGATCTTTATTTCTCTTCTTCTTGGACTACAAGTGCTCCTCGAGCTATATGCAGGAAAAGGAGAGCTAATACACGATCCTTACGGCCTTGAATGAATCGATCCCCTCTCAGGATCCCACGTCTCCCCTTATAAAGGGGTTCCTTGGCTCCTCTAGGGCTGACGTGGCAAGCATATTCGAGGAATATGCTTGTACCAATATGGTAACTCAGCGACCTCCTTTCCGTGTCCCCCTTCTAACGACGGCAATGTTCCAGAGAACCCCACCTGCGCGCCTCGGTCTCCATGACTGTCACCTCCGTGACCTCCTTCTGCCACTCTACTCCTTGTCCTTTGTGCTTGGCTCTGTTCAGATTCTTCCTATCCTGTGACTTGGGTTTGACTATAGGAACCTCCTTCTCCTGCAAGCTTCGTGTTATTCGGCCCTGTCTAGCATAACTCGGCTCGGCCTTCACCTGCATTCAAGTTATTCAGGCTTACTGGGCCGACTTAACTCTTATGTCGACCGGATAAGGTATTTCTCCCTCCGTAGGTGCCATGGCCGTGCTTATCTCGGCCGACTTTTATATGACTCGGCCGATATAAACAGTAACTCGGCATATGACAAGGGAGACTCATTTTGTCTTCCCCTATCTTGACCCTATCCGGGGTCACCTCCCCAACATGCACTTTGTTTTGTTGCTTTATCAGAAAACCACTAAAAATCCGTTTGCTAAGTATTTACAGAGATTTCCTGCTCCATACCACTAGTCAACACCTTCTGCTCCTCGTTGGGATCGACACTCCTATTTATCGAAAGTACTACGATACACCCCCTATACTTGTGGGTCATCAAGACTATTTTCTGGCGCCAGTGCCGGGGAGTGAAGCGCTATTGAAGAGTGGAATTGGTAAAGAAAACTTCTACTATGAGTATTGCTTTTTGTTATTGCTTGTTACTCTGTTTCCATTATGGATAACCCACTTTGTTTCCTGTTTGGGAAAACTACTACCACTTCTAGGGTAGTAGATGAACCACCACCTGTTGAGATAGATCCTTTTAAGATACATACAAGTATTGTTGATCGTGTTATGGATAATTATTATTTTGGGGATGGAACTATCCATCCTGGTGATCATTTGCTTTTTATCCATGAATTATGCGGGTTGTTTAAGTGTGCAGGTATCAAAACTGAACATGTGAAGAAGAAGTTACTCTCCATATCCTTGAAAGGGAAAGCTGAAGAATGGTATAAGCTGCTGAAGACTGGACAATCCATGGAATGGGAGGAGATGGCATATCTCTTTTATTCTAAATTCTATCCTCTCAGTGAGATTCATAAGGATAGAAATCGGATATATAACTTTTGGCCTCGTGATGGAGAGAGTACAACTCAAGCTTGGGGGAGATTGAACTTACTAATGCTTAAATGTCCTATTCATGAACTCCCTAACAATATTATTATCAATAACTTTTATGCTAGGCTTTCTCTTCATGATAAAGATCTACTAGATGCTTCTTGTGCTGGATCATTCACACGTATGAAGGAAGAAGCTAAAAGGGATCTCCTAGACCGTATTCAAGAAAACGCTGACGCTTGGGAGAATGACAAAGGAAGAAAAGTCAGGTATAAACTATGATTATGAATGCATTAAATCTTTTATGGGAACTGATGACTTCTGTGATATTAGCAATGAGTTTGGTCTTGATCCTCAAGTCCTTGCAAAATGTTTTAATGCCTTTGCCTCTTATATTGAAATTCCCAAGAAAGAATGGGACAAGTACCATGCTCCTTATAAAGACATTGTCATCCATGTTCCTGCTATCATAGAGGTTTATACCGTTGATCCTATTTTGCCTGAACCTTATGTGGAGAAAATCCCTTTTCCTGCTAAGGTAAGGGAACATTCCATTATAGCTAATGTGGTTAGCAAAAGTGCAAAGAAAACTGTGGATCCTGATGAGCTCATTGATATTGATCCTGTGGTAGCTATTGTGAAAGATCTTGTCACTAGAAATATAGAGGATGAGCATATTGTCTTGTGTGAAGATGCTACTAATATTGTTACTCATCCTAAAAAGGTTAGAAAATCTAGTGTCCCTGTGCTTTCTTTTAGAACTGGTAATCATAGCTATTATTGTTTATGTGATATTGGTGCTAGTTCTAGTGCTATTCCTTATGAGCTTTACAGGGAAATTATGCATGAAATTGGTCCTTTTGAGCTTGAGGACATTGATGTGGTTATTCACCTTTCCAATAGAGAGCAAGTTTGCCCCATTGGCATTGTAAGAGATGTGTAGGTCCTTTGTGGTAAGATTAAATATCCTGCTGATTTTCTAGTACTTGGTAAAGAAGCTAGTAAAACCTATCCTATTATCTTTGGTAGACCCTTCGTAAATACTTGTAGGGCTATTATAGATTGTAGGAAGGAAATTTTTTTGACTAAGTTTGATGGAAAGTCTTATGAGTTTATTTTTTCCAAATTTGCAAAAACTCCTTATGAAAATGAACTTCCTAATGATGATTCCAGGGTTGAACAACTTTCTGCTATTTCTCTTGCTCCTAACAATGCCTTGCAACAGTTTATGGAAGATCATGAAAGCGATGTCTTCATGAAGGAAAGAAATAAGATTGACGAGGTTTTCCTTCGTCAGCCTGAGTTACTTAAGCATAATCTACCTGTGGAAGATTTGGGTACCACACTACCACCTAAAGAGGACCCTGTTTTCGAATTAAAACCTTTACCTAATGATCTTAAATATGCTTATCTTGACAATAATAAAGTGTATCCTATTATTATTAGTTCTAAACTTTTAGGAAAGGAAGAAGAAAGTTTATTGGAAATATTGAAGAAACACCGAGGAGCTATGGGTTATACCCTTGATGATTTAAAAGGAATTTCTCCTACTATATGTCAGCATGCTATTAATATTGAGCCTGATGCAAAACCAGTTGTTGAGCACCAACGCCGTCTAAATCCTAAGATGAAGGATGTGGTAAGAAATGAGGTATTAAAACTCCTTGATGCTGGTATTATTTATCCTATTGCTGACAGTCAATGGGTTAGCCCTGTTCATTGTGTTCCCAAGAAAGGGGGAATAACTGTTGTGCCTAATGAAGATAATGAGCTTATACCTCAAAGAGTAGTGGTTGGGTATAGAATGTGCATTGATTTTAGAAAGATTAATAAATTTACTAAGAAAGATCATTATCCTTTGCCCTTTATTGATCAAATGCTTGAAACGTTGTCCAAAAAGACTCACTTTTTCTTTCATGATGGTTATTCTAGGTTTTCTCAAATTGCTATGAAAGCGCAAGACCAAGAGAAAACTACTTTCACTTGTCCTTATGGTACTTATGCTTATAGGCGTATGCCTTTTGGTTTATCTAATGCTCCTGCTACCTTTCAGAGATGTATGTCTGCTATCTTTCATGGTTTTTGTGAAGAAATTGTGGAGGTTTTCATGAACGATTTTTCCGTCTATGGAACTTCTTTTGATAACTGTTTGCACAACCTTGATAAATTTTTGCAGAGATGTGAAGAAACCAACGTTGTTCTTAATTGAGATAAATGCCATTTCATGGTTAATGAAGGGATTGTTCTTGGACACAAGATCTCTTAAAGAGGCATTGAAGTTGACATAGCCAAAATTGAAGCAATTGAGAAGATGCCTTGTCCTAGAGATATCAAAGTTATTCGTAGTATCCTTGGTCATGTTGGTTTCTATAGGAGGTTTATTAAAGATTTCTCCAAATTTTCAAAGCCCCTTACTAATCTTCTTCAAAAAGATATACCTTTTGTTTTTGATGATGATTGTAAGGAAGCTTTTGAAACTTTGAACAAAGCTTTGACAACTGCTCCAATTGTTCAACCACCTGATTGGAGTTTACCTTTTGAAATTATGTGTGATGCTAGTGATTTTGCTATGGGTGCTGTCCTTGGGCAATGTGTTGACAAGAAGTTGAATGTTATTCATTATGCTAGCAAGACTCTAGATGCTGCTCAAAATAATTATGCTACTACTGAAAAAGAGTTCTTAGCTGTAATCTTTGCATGTGATAAGTTTAGACCTTATATTGTTGATTCAAATGTTACTATTCATACTAATCATGCTGCTATCAAGTACCTTATGACAAAGAAGGACGCTAAGCCTAGACTTATCAGGTAGGTTTTTCTTTTACAAGAGTTTGATCTGCATATTGTAGATAGGAAAGGTGCTAAAAATCCTTTTGCTGACAATTTATCTCGTTTGGAAAACATTTCCTTTGACCCATTGCCTGTTAATGATAGTTTTTCAAATGAGCAGTTGGCTACAATAAGGGTAAGTCCGCATGAGAGTCCTTGGTATGCTGATTATGCTAACTTTATTGTTTCCAAGTATTTTCCTCCAACCTTTACATCTTAGTAGAGAAGGAAATTCTTTTATGATCTAAGGCATTACTTTTGGGATGACCCACACTTATATAAAGGAGTAGATGGCATTATGCGAAGATGTGTTCTAGAATTTGAACAACAAGAGATATTGAGAAAATTTCATGGCAGTGCTTATGGAGGACATCATGCAGGGGATAGGACTACACAAAAGGTTTTACAATCTGGATTTTATTGGCCTACCCTTTTCAAATATGCAAGGAAGTTTGTCTTATCATGTGATGAATGTCAACGAGTAGGTAACATTTCTAGACGCAATGAAATGCCTATGAATTATTCTCTTGTTATTGAACCTTTTAATTGTTGGGGATTTGACTTTATGGGGCCTTTCCCCCCTTCAAAAGGGTACACTCATATTCTTGTTGATGTCGACTATGTTACAAATGAAGGGAATATACCCTGAGAGGCAATAATAAAGTGTTTATTATGTGTATTCCAAGTATATGATAGATGTTTATTTTGCATGCTATAATTGTATTAATACGGAAACATTAATACATGTGTGTTTAATAAACAAACAGAAAGTTCCTAGTTATGCCTCTCTCATAAACTAGCTCGTTGATTAACAAGATGATCAAGGTTTCCTGATCATGGACATTGGATGTTGTTAATAACGGGATCACAACATTAGTGTAATGGTGTGATGAACATTCATCCGAAGTATAGCATTACGATCAAAGTCATTGAGTTTATATTGCTATAACAACTTTCGAAGTGATCCTAATCCTTATACCATGAGATCATGTCAATCACTAACACCGGAAGAGTTTCTTGATAACATCAAACGTCACACCGTAACAGGTGATTATAAAGATGGATTCAAAACTAATAAAGTGTTATGTTGAGGCTCATGGATCGAGAGTGGAATTTGTTCATCCCGATGACGGATAGATATACTCTGGGCCCTCTCGGTGATATCACATTGATTAGCTTGCAAGCAAGTGATTTGATCACTAGAATGTTATATCACAGAACGAAAAGAGTGCATGTCGAAGACATCAAACTAGGTATGGAGATACCGATGATCGAATCTCGGACATGTAATATATCGTGAAACAAAGGGATTAAGATACTAGCGTAAAAGGTTCCGACGATCACAAGAAAGTCATCGTTGAATGTGTGGGAGTCAGTATGGGTCTCCAGATCCCGCTTCTGATTATTGATCCGAGAGGGGTCTCGATCATGTCCACATTATTCACGAACCGTAGGGTGACACACTTAAGAGACACCGACATCCAATTGGAGCAAATGTTTCATGCCGAAAGAATGAACAAGCGCAGGAATTTATTTCACTAGATACCGAAACAGGTTTTCGGGTGAAATTGCATAAAGTGGTTATGCATGTGAAATAGAATTCTAGCAAGGGGTTATTTGTGAATGTTTGTCACTAAAGTAATTGACAAAATTCTGAATAAAATAAAAGAGTTTTATTTAATGAGAGTTTGCATTAAATTTGGTGGAAATTTAATGGGAATTTGAGTGGAGGGAATTTAAAGGGCATTTTGTGAGTGGAGTGTCCACCCACATGAATGAAGGAGGGGAGGGGGCAGCCCCCATGGCCGTCGGCCACCCCCTTGGGTGCCCCCCCTCCTCCTATAAAATGAGCCCCCCACCTCACTTGTCTCTCACACCTCCTCGTGAAGGATCTCTCTCCCCCTCTAGAATTTATTCCCCATGGTCTCGGACTAGCGAGATACATGTTTGTAAATACCTCGGTGAATTACGCTCCTAGATACAAGCCTGGATGAGCGGTAGTGGTTGAAATAGTACGGTGGGGCCCCAAAAGCCTCTCACTGGTAGTCCTTTCGGACGTCCCAACCACTACCCTCTCAACGGGACCTGTACGGGCGGCGTAATCGGCAGGCGAAGGGATCAACTACATACACAAGTGGGTATGTATGCAAGCCACCATACAAGAGTACATCAGAGCCATACCATCTAGAAAGAAAGGAAATATAGCAACGCCATACGGCAAGATTCAAATGACCTAGATAGATCTAATATTTTAGGATACTTCCTCATACAACACACATCAGAGTATCATGCGGAAGCGGCAAACAAAATCCGAGTACGGATAAGAAGCAAATCGGCATAAGATGCCATAGAATTAAGCACATCCCAACTACAGGTCTCACGGATCCCCGTTCCCGGAATCTCTACACCGAACGATCGTTGCCCATGTCCTCGGCTTCTTCCACCCGATCCGTCCTGTGAGGGTACCTGTCCATCTGAACCAATAATTTATCGTGTGAGACCCTAAGGGTACTCAGCAAGTCTTAATGCCTCTAAAGGGGACACAACCTGGGGTGACGCAATTGCAGCGAAAGATAAACCCTAGCAGTTCTACAGATAACGCTAACCATCCGCCTAACCAATGATAGAGATGTCCGTGAATTGAGAACAACGATTATAATGGTAATCTCATCGAACCATCCTCCTCCTCGCTTACCAACGAGGAAGCGGACAACCCCCACCGTTGGCAATTTTATTAACCATTCCATGAGTGTTGCACTATTTACTAGACAAATTACTTAGTCATATTAAAGCGGTACTTTAGTTATGCTTGTCTATGATCAAGAAACTGTGCTCCAAGTCGTCCATATCCGGACACGGCTTTGAAAAGTTTTACCCGGGTGCACCAATAGCAACACACGCTCGATCAACCTCGGAAAACCAAATCAAAACCCAACGAGGCTTTCACGGTGAACAATCACGGATTCAGAAATATTTCAGGGGCCACCCCATTGAGTAGATCCAACGGTTAGCTTACTCGAGACGGACTCAAGGTTTGCGCTGGTCAGAAACGATTGGGAACCCGAAAGTGTGGCTGGGCTTGTCGATACCGCGAAAACACTCCGCTTACCTAAAGATGCAGTGTGCTCCTCGCACAAACGTAAAACAGTAGCATGGCATAAGTACAGGATAGTAAACAAAACCTCAAACTAGTTTGTGGCCCCAAGAAATAAGACGGAATCAAGCTCTGGCCCAGGGGGGTCCCATATACCTCCCGGATGTGGATAGCGCGATAAATCAAGGAACAGGAATCAAGTACTCGGGGTCTTACGGGACACAAGTGAGCAGGAAAAACCAAATAGCAGATATTGCTCACCGGTGCCACTTTCATTAGTTATCCCATTACTACTCAGGTTAAGTTGTTTAAGTACCTCGTTATCCATCAGACTCTCACAAACCCTACACATGCTGTTCTACGACTCGCATGGCTCAAACAACTCCTGCAGTAATGGCTCATGGGATGGAGGAACAAGCTTGGTGGGGTTTAAAAGTAAAGGCTATGCATACTTGGGATTCAATTTAATGCAATCGCGACTCAATGATGCAAGAATAAGATAGAGGCAATAGGTAATCATGTATGCAAGCATGTGGAAGTGCTTGCACGATAACTCAGGAAGCGAGGGACGGATCCGGTAGTGCTCCTGGTTCTCTTGATATAACCCCGCCGGTGTCTATCCGAGAAAACCAAACAAACAAGGCCAACATGAATATAGAGCACAAGCATGTGATTAAGATGCGTCAAGCAAACAATCATGCCATGATGAATGATGCACAATTTGCATGGCATTAATGTAGCAAAGCATGGTTGAGGTGTGGAGACAAGTAATAGCATTTTTAATGGTTTTTGGGTCACATTTTGTTGTCATAACAATTGCTGTTCACTATATTTTTATATGATGCATGCTGCAATTGAAGTCATGGATAGCATAAACAGAAAGGTCTCGTCGAGCTGATTATTTTAGACATATCATTTGTTCAATTTGGAATTATAAATCAAAAGTTATTAATTATTTAAATTATAGTGGCATTTGTGGTAATTTAATTCAAGTTGGAATTTTAAATGTGCAAAAGGCAATTTGAATAGCATATTTGAAATCCTCACATTTTTCTGGTTCAGAAACATGTATTGTTTATATTATTTGGATTAATATTTGAAAAGTTGTTTAAATCTGAAATATATTTGAATTTGAAATAATTTAAACAAGATTTGAATTTTAAACAGACTCTGGAAAGTTTTTATACCCAGCCTATTCTAACCCTGGTCACTGACATGTGGGGCCAGGTGCTTACTGACCCACACGCCAGAGTCTGAGAGAGTGAGGGACCGCGGGTTGAATAAACCAAACCAGAGGACTCTTTTTATAAAACGGCAATGACACGATAGTGGGCTGGACCGCTGAGTTCTTGGGCAAAAAGGGGAGGGGGTTATCTGCTAAAGTGGCGGCGGCTACTGTTTTTCTTCCCTCTGAACTAACTGACGGATAACAAAAACACAGCGGCTGGCGCGGCGAGGGGGAATCGAACCCGCGACGCGGGCGTGTGCGCGGCGTGGCGCAGCCGCTGCGGTGGTTGTGTGGATGATGTCAGGGAAGCGCACTGGGGCTAGCTAGGTCGCTGCGCGACGCAGCGTCGCGTGAACGGCGTCGTCCACCGCGCACTGAGGCTGTTCGACGGATCGCACGGCGGCGCTAGGAAGCGACGGCGAGGGGGACCTGGTCAGGGAGGGAGAGGGACTCACCGCGGTGTGCCGATTGGTTCGGCAGGGGCGCTTGATCGGGCGGGCAGACTCTCTGGGAAGCTAGGGTTCGGCGTCGGCGTCGAGCTCTGGGCTTCTCCTCCTTGGCGACGCAAACGGGGCGATGCAGGGGTCCTCCGGGGCTTCCTCGACGTCCGCAGCGTGCACGCCACCGGCTAGATCGATGGGGGCAGGGGGTAGTCTGGCGGTGTATGGCAAGGCGAGGAAGATGGCGAGGAGAGGAAGGGGAGAAGAGGGCAAAGCCCTGGCAGATCTGGGGACGGATAGAGGGCGATGGAGAGGATAAGAAGAGAGGGGCAGGTGGGGTTTGCGTGTGGGAGGGCAGTGGCGCCACCTTTTGCACCTCACGTGCCGCAGCTGCACAGTGGAGGGGAGGAGGAGGCTGCCAGGTGGGGTAGGCGAGGCAGGCAGGTGAAGAGGGGCCCTAGGGCAGGGAGAGGAAAAAGGGGGAAAAGCTGAGAGGGGGGAGTGGCCGGCTCGAGCTAGGGTTTTGGGGGTGGACGGTAGCTAGGTGGGGTAGGGCGGCCAGGTGGGTCCAGCAGGTAGAGAGAGGGGGGTGGAGAGCTAGGGGCATGGTAAAGTTATGTGAACAAGCTAGGAAGTAGAGAGAAGAGAAGGGGTACTTAGGGTTTTGTTTAGGGGAGGTGTAGTTTAGGGTTTTGTTTAGCTAGGATGGGGAGGTGGCATGGAGTAGGTTTTAGGGTTTAGCTAAGAGGGGGTATGGATAGAGGGAGTGTCCTTTACTTGATCATGCATGCTTAGACAAACACACAAGATCAAGACCAGGAAAAAGAGAGAGAGAGATGAGGTGCTAGGTTTTAAGCAGGATTAACATGGCCAAAACCAAACGAAGAGATAGGGCTAGAGATGATCCATCCCAAAACCAAATGAAACCAAAAGACAAGCACCAGATGATACTTGCATGGCCCATGCAGAATATTTAATGCCCTGCTGACATTTGTGAAGACAATGTCATTTCATGGCAATATTATTTGCATCTCCAAAATTGGAATAAGACCAAGCAAAAGATTATGGTTGGAATCCAACCAACCCACATGAGCTAGAGATAACTCAAATAAAAACCCAAGCTCATATTAATTGGATGGTGGAATTGTAAGGTGGTGAAGATAAGGTGGTGGAGTCAAAAAGAGATATACCCCCAATCAACTTGGGCATTTAGCAATATATCAAGAACCAAATACAATATCAAGAGGCAACTACAATTAATAATGCACATGAGATAAGAACCAACAAGAAGGGGTTTTATATGATGTTCAAAAACAAGGTGACATGATGACATGAGCATGATATGATGATGATGCAACAATTATGTTGGAAGTGGCCCTTTTATTACTAGAACAAGTAGCATTACGGTGTTAGACAACCGGGATGCTACAACTCCCCACTAAACAGGAATCACCCGAGATTCTAGGAAGAAGAAGAGGACACAAAGAGAGAAGGATGGTTGACACGGAGTTCATCTTCACGCTCCCATGTGGCTTCATCAATGTAATGGTGTGACCATCGCACCTTGCGTAACTTGATGGACTTGTTGCAGTCCTTCGCTGCATGGTCTCAAGGATTTTGGTGGGGTGTTCTTGATAAGACAAGTCTTCTTGGAGATCGATTAGCTCATGATCCACGGTCCTGCCGGGATCTTTGAAGCACTTCTTGAGCTGAGAGATGTGGAAAACATCATGGACTTTGAGTTTTTCCGGGAGCTCCAGGGCATAAGTAACTTCTCCTCTTCTACCACGTATCTTGAAAGGACCGATGTATCTAGGAGCCAACTTTCCTTTGATACCGAAGCGGTGTGTTCCTCTCATGGGAGTGACATGAAGGTAGACGAGATCACCAGGGGCATATACCATATCCGTGTGTTTCCTGTCATAGTTGCTCTTCTGACGACTTTGAGCAATCTTCAGGTTCTCCAGAATGATATGCACCTTCTCTTCTGCCTGAGTCACAATGTCAGGGCCAAACCAGATTCTTTCTCCTGCACCTGACCAACCAATCGGAGTTCTGCACTTGCGTCCATAGAGAGCCTCGAATGGTGCCATCTTCAGACTCTTCTGGAAGCTGTTGTTGTAGGAGAACTCAGCATATGGAAGACATTCCTCCCACTTCATGCCAAAAGAGATGACGCAAGCTCTAAGCATATCCTCCAGAATCTGATTGATCCTCTCCACTTTCCCTTGCGACTGAGGGTGGTAAGCAGTGCTGAAGTTCAATTTTGTTCCCAAAGCTTTTGGAAACTCTCCCGAACTTTGAAGTGAAGATGCTTCCACGGTCTGAACTGATTTCACGCGGAACACCATACAGAGAGACAATTCTGTTGATATAGAGCTCAGCCAACTGAAGTCCAGAAATTGTTTCTTTGACTGGGAAGAAATGAGCCACTTTAGAAAGCCTGTCGATGACAACAAAGATTGCATTGTTGCCCTTCTGCGACCTTGGAAAACCAGTGATGAAGTCCATCTCTACTTTCTCCCATTTCCATTCCGGAGGTTTCAATGGCTGTAGAAGACCAAATGGTTTCGATGGACAGCCTTCACTCTGCGGCAGACATCACATTCTGAGACATACTTGGCACAATACCGTTTCAACCCAGGCCACCAGTATTGTGTTTTCAAGTCCATGTACATCTTTGTGCTGCCAGGGTGGATAGAAAGAACCGAATCATGCGCCTCCTTGAGAACTTGGTCTCTCAGACCCGGGTAGTTTGGAACAAACATCCGGTGTTCAAAGAAGAGTGTGCCTTGATCATCAACGTGGAAGGACTCATACTTCGGAAGGTCAAGCTTAGAGATGAGCTTTTTGGTGTGCGGATCACCAAGCTGACGAGAGCGAATCTGTTCTTCCAAGAGAGGAGTAGCCAGAAGGTTCAGGAGATGCCCTTGTTCCACAATTTCCAGGTTAAGCTGACGGAATTCCTCGCACAAGAGAGGCTGTTGCTCTTCCACCATGAGGTTGTTGACATTTGCTTTGCCCGGAGTGTAGTTGATGGTCACATCGAAGTCATTGATTGCTTCAATCCATCTCCTCTACCGAAGGTTGAGATCAGGCTGTGTGAAGATATACTTCAAACTCTTGTGGCCCGAGAAGATCTCACAACGGTTACCAAGCAAGTAGTGCCTCCATAGCTTCAAAGCAAAGACAACTGCTGCTAGCTCGAGGTCATGTGTGGGATAGTTGATCTCATGCGTCTTCAACTGACGAGCGGCATAAGCAACCACCTGTTTCTCTTGCATCAGGACCGCACCCAATCCTTGCAAAGAGGCGTCACAGAATATCTGGAAAGGCTTAGATGTATCCGGAGGAACCAAGACTGGTGTGGAAGTGAGCTTCTCTTTGAGTGTCTCAAAACTTTCTTGACATGCAGGAGTCCACAGGTACTTCTTGCCTTTCTTGAGGAGATCGGTAAGAGGCTTTGCTATCTTCGAGAAGTTCTGAACAAAGCGACGACAATAGCTAGCCAAACCAAGAAAACTCCGCACTTCCTTGACAGTAGCAGGAGGTAGCCATTCGACAATTGTCTTCACGGTTTCCGGGTTGACTGCAATGCCCTTGGCAGAGATAACATGACCCAGGTATGTTACTTCAGGCAGCCAAAACTCACACTTTGAGAACTTTGCATACAAGCGGTTCTCACGAAGCTTGTTTAGGACACACCGCAGGTGTTCTTCATGCTCCTCCTTAGACTTGGAATAGACCATAATGTCATCCAGATATACCACAACAAACTTATCCAGGTACTCCATGAAAACGGAGTTCATCAGCCTCGAAAAGGTAGCAGGTGCGTTGGTGAGACCGAAAGACATGACCGTGTACTCATACAGGCCATAGCGGGTGGTGAAAGCTGTTTTGGGCACGTCTTCTTTGCGAATCTTGATTTGGTGATAACCACTTCTCAAGTCCAGCTTAGAGAACACCACATCCGCTAGCGATCAAAAGATCATTTATCCGTGGGAGAGGATATTTGTTCTTGATGGTTTTAGCATTGAGAGCCCGGTACTCAACACATAGCCTATCGGTTCTGTCACGCTTCTTCACAAAGATTGTTGGGCTACCCCAAGACGAAGTGCTGTGTTGAATGAAACCCAACTTCTCTTGTTCATCAAGTTGTCGTTTGAGTTCAGCCAACTCCGAAGGACCCATTTTATATGGCCGCTTGGAGATAGGAGCCGTTCCAGGTTCAAGCTCAATCACGAATTCAACCTCGTGATCCGGAGGCATACCCGGCAACTCTTCGGGAAAGACATCTGGGAACTCACAAACCACCGGTACACTCTGAATAGCTTGCATAACATCATCATTCAGAGCCGCCAAGGAAAAGAGCTGGACAGCAGGAGTCAGACTTGGAGAAAAGACTATATGGCCTTCAGGAATCTTCAGAGACACTGAGCGTTCAGCACAATCAATCACAGCTGCATTTGCTGTCAACCAATCCATGCCCAAGATGACATCAATGTCCGAGTTGCCCAGAAGAATTAAAGAAGCCAAGAATGAAGAACTACCAATCTCAATCTGATTGCCATGACTGATCTTAGAAGCTGCCATCTTCTCTCCAGGAGAAAGGACCATTAACCGCTTTTGGGGAGGAACCATGACTAACTCATTCTCATTTGCAAACTTGTGAGACATAAAATAATGCGATGCACCAGAATCAAACAAAACTCGTGCAGGGACTGAGTTAACGGATAGCATACCCATCACAACTCCAGGTGCATGCTCAGCTTGAGCGGCGTTGACGCAGTTGGCACGAGCAACCGTAGACCCGGGCTTGGTGTTGATGTTGAGAGCCCGAGGTGGTGGTGCACGAACCGAAGGAGAGCTTGTTGCCGATCTTGGCGGGGGTGGAGGGAGAGCTTTGTTCTTCAACGGACAGTTCCCGTTGGGATGTCCATGATCTCCACATGTGAAACAAGCACCATGTGGACGTGGAGCAGAGTAGCCAGGGACTCCGCCAGGCGCCTGTGGTAGTGGTTGTTGTAGCCCCAGGAGCCGCAGGTGAAGTTTGGTGGCCTTGACGCGAAACTTGCAGGTCTTGGTGGAGCCGGAGCGACGGTGGGGTGTTAGGAACCCGCACACGCTTAGAAGGAGCTGCCATAACTGCAGAGCTTGATGCATCCCTGTTGTGTTTCTTGGACTCCTCAAACATTTGCCTGCTTGCCTCCTCTTACAGAGCTGTGTGTTGGAATTCCAGGAAAGTTGCCGGCCTTGCATGTGTGATTGCATACTTGATCGATGCATTGAGCCCTTGCTCGAACCTCTTCGCTTTTCTTGTCATCGATACCTCATCACCACCATAACGAGAGAGATTCATGAAGTTCTGATGTAGGTGTTGGCGTTATCATTTCCACCTTGAGGTTGAGGAAAGCCTCCTTCATCCTTTCCATCACAATCTCTCGAGAAAGCGCTCTTTGAACGCTCCAGTGAACCTTTCCCAAGTTGCTGGAACCCGGTGCAGCTTGCCTTCAAGTAGTTCTCCCACCAAAGAGCTGCATCTCCCTTGAGAAGGTGAGTAGCACTTGACCCACTCTGCTCGGAACATCAGTCTCGAGCAACCTTGAGATCTCACGCAGCCAATCATCCGCGTCCGGTCGGTCGAAACATCAAAGCGACGAGGGTTGAATTTGAGGAAGCTCTTGATGTCTCCACGCTTGGGAGGTGGAGGAAGTGGAGCAAACTCGTTTCTTCTGACACTCTCCTCAAAGCGCTGCTGGTTCTCTTGCATTGCTGCCAAAGCATTAGCAATGTTTGACAACAGAGCCCGATTCGGAGGTATGTCCTCTTCGGTACGGCGTGGTGGAGCCATCCTGTCATTGGTATAAAACTCAAGTCAGTACTATAATGGAGAATGATAATAATCCAAAATAGTACCAAGATGGAATTAACCAAGATTAAAGGGTACAAATTACTGAGATGATATTAAAATATCAACAAAGTTCAAAGCACCTAGAAGATATTAAGCATATCGCACACGACTGAAAAGGAGTGTGGTACACAAATATATCAAAGAAAAATTTTCCACAAAATTCGGCATTAAAATACCAATAGATGCGCAAAATTACTTAACGAATCAAGATTAGTGACTCTACCGATTCAATATACAAAAGCGAATGATAAAAGTAGTGGTATGGTCGCGACTCCATCCCGCACTCAAATCATTACTCCGCACATGAACAAGTGGAACACATATCCTAACCCCTTCTTCTCACGACGAAACCTAAAGATTGGTGACTACGGAAACGAACACCCCAAACAAGAAAGCGTCGGATACAAAGAGGAAGATAGATTGCGTCGGTTTGCAAAAGCCTGTCGATATGGAATGTACCAACAGTTGATAACCAAAGGCAGATAAGATAACAACTTGGATGCAACAGATAGACAAGGGATTACACACACACACACACACACACACCCTATGGTACTACGGAAACCCAGAACACGTGAATCCTAGTTTGAAATTTGAGAAGAGGATTGAAAACGTTGCACTTCCTTACCAGAAAAAGGGTGGGTGGAAGGGTAAGAAGAAAAGTGGAAGCAGTCCTACTCACGCGTTTTGTTTTTCCCTAATATACATAACTACCAAAATATTTGCTAGACTGACAACGACCGTTTGGCTGAAACCCTGAAGGTCGGGATGGCTCTGATACCAATTGTAACTACCTCGGTGAATTACGCTCCTAGATACAAGCCTGGATGAGCGGTAGTGGTTGAAATAGTACGGTGGGGCCCCAAAAGCCTCTCACTGGTAGTCCTTTCGGACGTCCCAACCACTACCCTCTCAACGGGACATCTGACGGCGTGTCGGCGAAGGATCAACTACATACACAAGTGGGTATGTATGCAAGCCACCATACAAGAGTACATCAGAGCCATACCATCTAGAAAGAAAGGAAATATAGCAACGCCATACGGCAAGATTCAAATGACCTAGATAGATCTAATATTTTAGGATACTTCCTCATACAACACACATCAGAGTATCATGCAGAAGCGGCAAACAAAATCCGAGTACGGATAAGAAGCAAATCGGCATAAGATGCCATAGAATTAAGCACATCCCAACTACAGGTCTCACGGATCCCCGTTCCCGGAATCTCTACACCGAACGATCGTTGCCCATGTCCTCGGCTTCTTCCACCCAGTATCCGTCCTGTGAGGGTACCTTTCCATCTGAACCAATAATTTATCGTGTGAGACCCTAAGGGTACTCAGCAAGTCTTAATGCCTCTAAAGGGGACACAACCTGGGGTGACGCAATTGCAGCGAAAGATAAACCCTAGCAGTTCTACAGATAAACGCTAACCATCCGCCTAACCAATGATAGACGGATGTCCGTGAATTGAGAACAACAGTTATAATGGTAATCTCATCAGAACCATCCTCCTCCTCGCTTACCAACGAGGAAGCGGACGAACAACCCCCCACCCGTTGGCAATTTTATTAACCATTCCATGAGTGTTGCACTATTTACTAGACAAATTACTTAGTCATATTAAAGCGGTACTTTAGTTATGCTTGTCTATGATCAAGAAACTGTGCTCCAAGTCGTCCATATCCGCGGACACGGCTTTCAGAAAGTTTTACCCGGCCGGGGTGCACCAATAGCAACACACGCTCGATCAACCTCGGAAAAACCAAATCAAAACCCAACGAGGCTTTCACGACTGAACAATCACCGGATTCAGAAATATTTAGGGGCCACCCATTGAGTAGATCCATAGCGGTTAGCTTACTCGAGACGGACTCAAGGTTTGCGTCGGTGGTAAGCATTGGGAACCCGAAAGTGTGGTGGGCTTGTCGATACCGAAAACACTCCGCTTACCTAAGCGATGTGTGCTCCTCGCACAAATAAAGTAGCATGGCATAAGATAGTAAACAAAACCTCAAACTAGTTATGTGGATAGCGTGATAAGTCAATGCCACTTTCATTAGTTATCCCATTACTACTCGGGTTAAGTTGTTTAAGTACCTCGTTATCCATCGGACTCTCACAAACCCTACACATGTTGTTCTCGCATGGCTCAAACAACTCCTGCAGAATGGCTCATGGGATGGAGGAACAAGCTTGGTGGGGTTTAAAAGTAAAGGCTATGCATACTTGGGATTCAATTTAATGCAATCGCGACTCAATGATGCAAGAATAAGATAGAGGCAATAGTCTTGTATGTATGCAAGCATGTGGAAGTGCTTGCACGATAACTCGAACGAAGCGAGGCGGATCAGGTAGTGCTCCTGGTTCTCTTGATATAACCCCTGCTCAGTGTCTATCCGAGAAAAACCAAACAAACAAGGCCAACATGAATATAGAGCACAAGCATGTGATTAAGATGCGTCAAGCAAACAATCATGCCATGATGAATGATGCACAATTTGCATGGCATTAATGTAGCAAAGCATGGTTGAGGTGTGGAGACAAGTAATAGCATTTTTAATGGTTTTTGGGTCACATTTTGTTGTCATAACAATTGCTGTTCACTATATTTTTATATGATGCATGCTTCAATTGAAGTCATGGATAGCATAAACAGAAAGGTCTCGTCGAGCTGATCATTTTAGACATATCATTTGTTCAATTTGGAATTATAAATCAAAAGTTATTAATTATTTAAATTCTAGTGGCATTTGTGGTAATTTAATTCAAGTTGGAATTTTAAATGTGCAAAAGGCAATTTAAATAGCATATTTGAAATCCTCACATTTTTCTGGTTCAGAAACATGTATTGTTTATATTATTTGGATTAATATTTGAAAAGTTGTTTAAATCTGAAATATATTTGAATTTGAAATAATTTAAACAAGATTTGAATTTTAAACAGACTCTGGAAAGTTTTTATACCCAGCCTATTCTAACCCTGGTCACTGACATGTGGGGCCAGGTGCTTACTGACCCACACGCCAGAGTCTGAGAGAGTGAGGGACCGCGGGTTGAATAAACCAAACCAGAGGACTCTTTTTATAAAACGGCAGCGGACACTGACGGTGGGCCGGGCTGGACCGCGGGTTGCTGGGCAAAAAGGGGAGGGGGTTATCTGCTAAAGTGGCGGCGGCTACTGTTTTTCTTCCCTCTGAACTAACTGACGGATAACAAAAACACAGCGGCTGGCGAGGGGAATCGAACCATGACGCGGCGTGTCTTGTGGCGTGGCGCCGCGGTGGTTGTGTGGATGATGTCAGGGAAGCGCACTGGGGCTAGCTAGGTCGCTGCGCGACGCAGCGTCGCGTGAACGGCGTCGTCCACCGCGCACTGAGGCTGTTCGACGGATCGCACGGCGGCGCTAGGAAGCGGCGAGGGACCTGGTCGAGGAGGAGAGGGACTCACCGCGGTGTCTTTGGTGCGATTGGTTCGGGCAGGCGCTTGATCGGCGGCGGCGAGGCGCTCTGGGAAGCTAGGGTTCGGCGGTGCGCGTCGGCGTCCAGCTCTGAGGCTTCTCCTTGGCGACGCAAACGGGCAGGCGTCAGGGTCCTCGGGGCTTCCTCGGCGTCCATGATGTGCACGCCACCGGCTAGATCGATGGGGGCAGGGGTAGTCTGGCGGTGTATGGCAAGGCGAGGAAGATGGCGAGGAGGAAGGGAGAGGCAAAGCCTGGCAGATCTGAGGACGGAGAGAGGCGATGGAGGATAAGAAGAGAGGCGGTGGGGTTTGCGTGGGAGGGCGGTCATGGCGCCACCTTTGCACCTCACGTGCAGCAGCTACCAGCAGTGTGGGAGGAGAGGAGGCTGCCGGTGGGGTAGGCGAGGCGGTGAAGAGGGCCCTAGGGGAGAGGAAAAGGGAAAAGGCGAGAGGGTGGCGGCTCGAGCTAGGGTTTTGGGGGTGGACGGTAGCTAGGTGGGGTAGGGCGGCCAGGTGGGTCCAGCAGGTAGAGAGAGGGGGGTGGAGAGCTAGGGGCATGGTAAAGTTATGTGAACAAGCTAGGAAGTAGAGAGAAGAGAAGGGGTACTTAGGGTTTTGTTTAGGGGAGGTGTAGTTTAGGGTTTTGTTTAGGATGGGGAGGTGGCATGGAGTAGGTTTTAGGGTTTAGCTAAGAGGGGGTATGGATAGAGGGAGTGTCCTTTACTTGATCATGCATGCTTAGACAAACACACAAGATCAAGACCAGGAAAAAGAGAGAGAGAGAGATGAGGTGCTAGGTTTTAAGCAGGATTAACATGGCCAAAACCAAACGAAGAGATAGGGCTAGAGATGATCCATCCCAAAACCAAATGAAACCAAAAGACAAGCACCAGATGATACTTGCATGGCCCATGCAGAATATTTAATGCCCTGCTGACATTTGTGAAGACAATGTCATTTCATGGCAATATTATTTGCATCTCCAAAATTGGAATAAGACCAAGCAAAAGATTATGGTTGGAATCCAACCAACCCACATGAGCTAGAGATAACTCAAATAAAAACCCAAGCTCATATTAATTGGATGGTGGAATTGTAAGGTGGTGAAGATAAGGTGGTGGAGTCAAAAAGAGATATGCCCCCAATCAACTTGGGCATTTAGCAATATATCAAGAACCAAATACAATATCAAGAGGCAACTACAATTAATAATGCACATGAGATAAGAACCAACAAGAAGGGGTTTTATATGATGTTCAAAAACAAGGTGACATGATGACATGAGCATGATATGATGATGATGCAACAATTATGTTGGAAGTGGCCCTTTTTATTACTAGAACAAGTAGCATTACAGGTGTTAGACAACTGGGATGCTACAATGTTCCCGGTGGCTATTCGGCAAGAAAGAGTTGTGCTTCCGCTGCATCGCTGGAGCGAGGAGGCGGAGGTTGCTCGGTGCCTCGAACGTGTGTGCGAGCACGGATGCGCTGCTGATTTGCGGCGCTAGGACTTCCTCTCGATCTTGAGATCGGCAAGAGATCGTCTACATCAACCACGAGTTGAACTCGTTAAGCTTTGTCGGTCTTCAAGGGTATGTTCTCTACGGATATACATCCGCCCGTTGTTTGTATCTAGTAGATAGATCTTGGTATATAGTTCACATCGTAGGAAATTTTTTGTTTTCTATGTTGTGAACCCTACAGTGGTATCAGAGCCGGATCTATGCATAGATACTTTACACGGGTAGTACACATATGAGTATGTGGGCGATGATGATCATGTTGTTGCTCCTTTGTTGTAATTTTGGATATTGGTGGCATAGTGGGATGAAGCGGCCCGGACAAACTTTACATGTCCTCGTACATGAGACCTGTTCCATGCTTGACATGCAACTAGTATGCATAAGTGGCTAGCGGGTGTCTGTCTCTCCTACTATAGTCAATATCTATTTTGCAAGCAATTTGTCAACAATTTGATTATCCTCGTTGTGGTTCATGTTCGTAGGTAAGAACGGTTCTATCTCGAAAGCCCTAAGCCACGTAAAACTTGCAATGGATAAATTAGAGGCGTCTAGTTTAGATTGTTGCTGGGCTAGTGTTATGATATGCTAGTGTTGTAAGTAGAAGTATGAGATGATACTCTTACAACACACATAGCGTGTAAAATCCATAGACCTTGGATTTACACATATAGGTATGATAGTGACCATACCACGATGCACATGATAGAGATCACCTGCGGGAACCATATAATTTCACTAATAAACATATGATGTTTGATAGCATCTTATATTGCTTGTTTAGCGCTTTGTTAGCATAATAAGATGATCCCTCATTTAAATATCAAGATAAGAATGTGTTCTTCCTTTAGTATGGACCGATTATGTTTTCGTCGCTCCAAGACATCACGTGATGATCGGGTGTTCTTGGATCCACGACCATATTTCGGGTGTAAAATAGTTACACACGCGAATACTAAGGTTCTAACTTGGCGAGCCTAGCATGTACATACATGGCCTCGGAACACGGACCGAAAGGCTAAGCATGAGTCATATAGTTGATATGATGCCCATTTGATGCTCGCCTTTGAAGCTATACCGACTCACGTGATGATCGGACTTGGTGTAGTGGATTTGGTTCATGTAATCACCAAAAAGGCACGAGGGATGTCGTTTCTGAGTGGGAGTTCATTCGTAATATAGATTAGTTGAACTTAATCTATCATACACTTAGTCTAAACTTTACAAATTCTGTTGTAGATGGCACCACCTGCTTTTAATTTCAATGTGTTAATGGAGAAAGAGAAACTAGAAACAAACGGTAGAAACTTTACCGAATGGGCCATGAATTTGAGGATTCTCCTCTCTGCTGCACAAAAGCAATATGTGCTAGAAGCGCCGTTAGGCACCCCACCTTTAGATGATGCCCCTCACGAGGAGAAGAATGTCTATCAGACTCGTCAGGAGGACCACAACTTAGTTCATTGCGGCATATTGTATGGGATAGAGCCGGAACTTCGAAAGCGTTTAGAAAACGGCAATGCATTTGATACAATGGGTGAGTTGAAAATGATTTTTGACACACTTGATGCTGTAGAGAGCTACAACGCTTCAGAAAAGTTCTTTAGCTGCATGATGGAAGAGCACAGCTCCGTTAGTGAGCATGTACTCAAGATGTCGGGTTACGCCGATAATCTTGTGTCCTTGGGAATATCGATTCCCATTGACTTAGGCATCCATCGTGTTCTGCAGTCTCTGCCACCTAGCTATAAGAGCTTCGTGATGAACTATAATATGCAAGGCATGAATAAGTCTCTCCCCGAGCTTCTGTCAATGCTTAAAACTGCAGAAGTGGAGATCAAAAAGGAACATCAAGTGTTGATGATCAATAGGAACACTGGTTTCAAGAAAGACAAGAAGGGAAAATGGACGGGAAGTAAGGGAGGCAAGCCTATTGCCGCGCCTGAAAAGAAACCCCGAGTTGGACCTAAGTCTGATTCCGAGTGCTACTATTGTAAGGGGACTGGCCACTGGAAGCGCAACTACCCCAAGTATCTGGCAGACAAGAAGGCCGGCAAGGCAAACAAAGGTATATATGATATACATGTTATTGATGTGTACTTGACTAGTGCTCGCAGTAGCACCTGGGTATTTGATACCGGTTCAGTTGCTAATATTTGTAACTCGAATCAGGGGCTGCGGAACAAGCGACCGCTAGCAAGGGGTGAGGTCAATATGCGTGTCGGCAATGGATCAAGCGTTGATGTGATCGCCGTCGGAACGCTGCCTCTCCACTTGCCGTCGGGATTAGTTATAAACTTGAATAAATGTTATCTGGTGCCTGCACTGAGCATGAACATTGTATCTGGATCGTGTTTGATGCGAAGTGGTTATTCATTTAAATCCGAGAACAATGGTTGTTCCATTTATATGAATGAAATCTTTTATGGTCATGCACCGATGATGAATGGTTTATTTCTATTAGATCTCGATGATAATGTTACACATATTCATAATGTTGATGCTAAAAGGATTAAACTTAATGATGATATATCCGCATATATGTGGCACTGCCGTCTAGGTCATATTGGCGTTAAACGCATGAAGAAGCTCCATTCGGATGGACTTTTGGAATCACTTGATTATGAATCATTTGATACATGTGAGCCATGCCTTATGGGCAAGATGACTAGAACGTCGTTTTCCGGTTCAATGGAACGGGCAACAGATTTATTGGAAATCATACATTCTGATGTATGTGGTCCAATGAGTGTGTCGGCGCGAGGTGGATATCGTTATTTTGTTACTTTCACGGATGATTTGAGTAGATACGGTTATATCTACTTGATGAAACACAAGTCTGAAACCTTTGAAAAGTTCAAGGAATTTCAGAATGAAGTGGAAAATCATCGTAATAGAAAGATCAAATTTCTACGGTCCGACCGTGGAGGTGAGTATCTAAGTTACGAGTTTAGCACTCACATGAAAGAGTGTGGAATTGTTTCACAACTCACACCTGCCGGAACACCACAGCGAAATGGTGTGTCAGAACGTCGTAATCGTACTTTATTAGATATGGTTCGATCTATGATGTCTCTGACGGATTTGCCGTTGTCATTTTGGGGTTATGCACTAGAAACTGTTGCATTCACTTTAAATCGGGCACCATCTAAATCCGTTGAAAAGACACCGTATGAATTATGGTTTGGAAACAAACCTAAGATGTCATTTCTTAAAGTTTGGGGATGCGATGTTTATGTGAATAAACTTCAACCGGATAAACTCGAACCCAAAGCGGAAAAATGCGTCTTCATAGGATACCCTAAAGAAACTATTGGGTATTCCTTCTATCACAGATCCGAGGGTAAGGTTTTTTTTGCCAAGAATGGATACTTTCTAGAGAAAGAGTTTCTCGCGAAAGGTGTGAGTAGTCGGAAGGTAGAACTCGAAGAGGTTGTGGAACCTTCTCTTCAAAGTATGGCGAGTAGCGCTTGGGAAGTTGTTTCGGAGTTGGCTCCACTGTTGAAGAGGGAACTAATGATAATGATCATGAAACTCGAAGAGAGTACTACCGAACCTCGCAGTCAAACAGGATGCGTGCAGCTCGGAGTATGGAAATCCTGTCATGAATTTCATGGTTGATGAAAATGATGACCCTGCGACGTATGAAGAAGCGATGATGAGCCCGGATTCCAACAAATGGTTAGAAGCCATGAAATCCGAGATGGAATCCATGTATGAAAATCAAGTTTGGAACTTGGCGGAATTACCTCATGAGCGAAAGGCCGTGGAGAACAAATGGATTTTCAAAAGGAAAACGATGCGATGGTAATGTGACCGTCTATAAAGCTCGACTTGTCGCAAAGGGTTTCGACAAATTCAAGGAGTTGACTACGATGAGACTTTCTCCCGTAGAGATGCTAAAGTCAGTTAGGATTATGTTAGCAATTCTGCATATTTCGATTATGAGATATGGCGATGTATGTCAAAACGCGTTTCTCAATGGTAATATTGAAGAAGAGTTGTATATGATACAACCAAAGGGTTTTGTCGATCCTAAGGATGCTAACAAGGTGTGCAAGCTTCAGATCCATCTATGGATTGAAGCATGCATCACGGTTGGAATCTCCGCTTTGATGAGGTGATCAAAGAGTTTGGATTTGTCCAAACTTATGGAGAAGCTTGTATTTACAAGAAAGTGAGTGGGAGCAATGTGGCATTTCTGATATTATATGTGGATGACATATTATTGATCGGAAATGATATATATCTTTTAAACAGTGTTAAAAGTTATCTAAACAGCAAATTTTCAATGAAGGACCTAGGTGAAGCGTCATACATATTAGGCATAAAGATCTATAGAGATAGATCTAGGCGCCTAATAGGGCTATCGCAAAGTACATACCTTGATAAGATTTTAAAGAAGTTTAAAATGGACGGAAGTAAGAAGGGGTTCTTACCTATTTTGCAAGGCAAGACATTGAGTAAGACTCAAAGTACGGCTTCGGCGGAAGAAAGAGAGATAATGGACAAAGTCCCCTATGCTTCAGCCATAGGCTCTATAATGTACGCCATGCTATGTACAAGACCGGATATGGCACATGCTATTAGTTTGACTAGTAGGTACCAATCGGATCCAGGTTCGGAACACTGGATAGCGGTCAAGAATATCCTTAAGTAGTTACGAAGAACTAAGGATATGTTTCTTGTATACGGAGGTGAAGAAGAGCTCGTCGCTAAATGTTATGTCGATGCTATCTTTGACACCGATCCGGATGACTCTAAGTCTCAATCCGGATACGTATTTCAAATGAATGGCGGAGCGGTTAGTTGGAGGAGCTCCAAACAACCTGTGGTAGCGGGATCAACAACGGAGGCCGAATATGTTGCTGCTTCAGAAGCGGCTCAGGAAGCAGTTTGGATGAAGGAGTTCATATCCGAACTAGGAGTGGTGGCAAACGCGTTGGACCCAATGGTGATCTATTGTGACAACAATGGTGCCATTGCCAATGCGAAAGAGCCAAGGTCTCACAAAGCATTCCAAGCATATTAAGTGCCGGTTTCACTCCATGTGCGAGCATGTCAAGGATGGAGATATAAAGATTTGTAAAGTACATACGGATCTCAATGTAGCAGATCCGTTGACTAAAACTCTCCCTAGAGCAAAACATGATCAACACCAGAACTCAATGGGTGTTAGATTTATCACTATGTAACTAGATTATTGTCTCTAGTGCAAGTGGGAGATCAAGGAATATTCCCCGAGAGGCAATAATAAAGTGTTTATTATGTGTATTCCAAGTATATGATAGATGTTTATTTTGCATGCTATAATTGTATTAATACGGAAACGTTAATACATGTGTGTTTAATAAACAAACAGAAAGTTCCTAGTTATGCCTCTCTCATAAACTAGCTCGTTGATTAACAAGATGATCAAGGTTTCACGATCATGGACATTGGATGTTGTTAATAACGGATCACAACATTAGTGTAATGGTGTGATGAACATTCATCTGAAGTATAGCATTACGATCAAAGTCATTGAGTTTATATTGCTATAACAACTTACGAGTGATCCTAATCCTTAGACCATGAGATCATGTCAATCACTAACACGGAAGAGTTTCTTGATAACATCAAACGTCACACCGTAATGTGGTGATTATAAAGATGGATTCGAACTAATAAAGTGTTATGTTGAGGCTCATGGATCGAGAGTGGAATTTGTTCATCCCGATGACGGATAGATATACTGGGCCCTCTCGGTGATATCACATTGATTAGCTTGCAAGCAAGTGATTTGATCACTAGAATGTTATATCACAGAATGAGAAAAGAGTGCATGTCAGATCGAGATCAAACTAGGTATGGAGATACCGATGATCGAATCTCGGACATGTAATATATTGTGAAACAAAGGGATTAAGATACTAGCGTAAAAGGTTCCGACGATCACAAGAAAGTCATCGTTGAATGTGTGGGAGTCAGTATGGGTCTCGGATCCGCTCGATTATTGATGCGAGAGGGGTCTCGATCATGTCCACATTATTCACGAACCGTAGGGTGACACACTTAAGAGACACCGACATCCAATTGGAGAAAATGTTTCATGCCGAAAGAATGAACAAGCGCAGGAATTTATTTCACTAGATACCGAAACAGGTTTTCGGGTGAAATTGCATAAAGTGGTTATGCATGTGAAATAGAATTCTATCAAGGTTATTGTGAATGTTTGTCATTAAAGTAATTGACAAAATTCTGAATAAAATAAAAGAGTTTTATTTAATGAGAGTTTGCATTAAATTTGGTGGAAATTTAATGGGAATTTGAGTGGACTTTTGAGTGGAGGGATTTTAAAGGGCATTTTGTGAGTGGAGTGTCCACCCACATGAATGAAGGAGGGGCGGGGGCAGCCCCCATGGCCGGCGGCCACCCCCTTGGGTGCCCCCCTTCCTCCTATAAAAGGATCCCCCCTCCTCACTTGTCTCTCACACCTCCTCGTGAAGGATCTCTCTCCCCCTCTAGAATTTATTCCCCATGGTCTCGGACTAGCGATATACATGTTCCCGGTGGCTATTCGGCAAGAAAGAGTTGTGCTTCCGCTGCATCGCTGGAGCGAGGAGGCGGAGGTTGCTCGGTGCCTTGAACGTGTGTGCGAGCACGGATGCGCTGCTGATTTGCGGCGCTAGGACTTTCTCTCGATCTTGAGATCGGCAAGAGATCGTCTACATCAACCACGAGTTGAACTCGTTAAGCTTTGTCGGTCTTCAAGGGTATGTTCTCTACGGATATACATCCGCCCGTTGTTTGTATCTAGTAGATATATCTTGGTATATAGTTCACATCATAGGAAAATTTTTGTTTTCTATGCTGCAAACCCTACAACAAAGTGGGTAGAAGCCATACCTACAAATAGTGTCAATGGTAATACCTCTTTGAAAATGCTTAAGGATGTCATTTTTCCTAGGTTCGGTGTCCCTAGATATCTCATGACTGATGGAGGCTCTCATTTTATTCATGGGGGTTTTATAAAAAATCTCGCTAAGTATGATGTAAACCATAAATTGCTTCAGCTTATCACCCCCAAACTAGTGGGCAAGTAGAACTTTCCAATAGGGAAATTAAATTTATCTTGTAGAAGACTGTCAATAGATCTAGAAAAAATTGGGCTAAAAAGTTGAATGATGCTTTGTGGGATTATAGAACTGCTTATAAAAATCCTATGGGGATGTCTCCTTACAAAATGGTCTATAGGAAAGCTTGTCACTTGCCTTTAGAATTAGAACAGAAATCTTATTGGGCAGTGAAAGAGTTGAATAGAGATTTTAGACTTGCAGGTGAGAAAAGACTGCTCGACTTAAGTAATCTAGATGAGTGGAGAGGTTAAGCTTATGAAAATGCTAGGCTTTTTAAGGAAAAGGTTAAAAGATGGTATGATAGGAGAATTCTCAAAAGGGAGTTCCATGTTGGTGAGAAAGTTCTTTTGTATAGGTCTCGTCTCAGATTTTTTTCATGGAAACTACTCTCAAAATGGGAAGGACCTTTTGTTATCAAGGAAGTGTACCGTTCAGGTACCGTCAAAATTTCTTCTCTGAAGGATGACACAACACAGGTGGTTAATGTTCAAAGACTAAAACATTATATCTGGAGATTCTTATAATGAAGATGTGGATTTTATTCAAATGGTGACCCCAGAAGAATTTATCAGAAGCCAAACAACAGAAACTGTAGAGTTCGTCTTTGAATAGGTAAAAGTGGTGAAAAGTTTGTGAAATCCAAATCTATTTATATTTTTGATGTTTTAATACATAAGTGAAGTTACGAGATAGAACGAAGGAGAAACCGGAGGCCGGGGTGGACAAACCCACCCTAGGCACGGGCCCACCTTGCCCCGCGCCTGGTGGGGGTGTGCCTCTCCTGAGCTCCGACTCCGCCTCGTTTCCGTGTCAAAACCTTCCTTATGCTTTGAAACTTCGTAATATATAACCCCACGGATTCCCCGAGGTTCTTGCATCGAGTTCTCATCGTGTTTTTGTTTCAATATGTTTCTGTTAGGAAAGTTCTCAGTTTTGGAGCTAAAATGTCTTCCTCTGGATCACCCATGGAAGATTCCTCTGCGGATGTCCTCAACCCATACATGTATGAGTTCAAGATCCATACCAAGGAGCTGATTCTCAAAGATGGTAAGGTACATATGAAAGAAGTTCAAGGCCCCAAGGGAGAAGGAAGTTTGGAAGACAGGATGGAGGCATTGGAGCAGGAGGTTTTCAAGTACAAGAAGATGGCGGAACGCGAAGTGGATGTTATTCACAAGATAAGTTCAGAACTCATCACCACGCACGAGGAGGAGGTGACTGAGCTCCGAGAAGAAATCTTCTCGCTCCGTTAGACCACCAACCAATTACAAGCACAACTCTACGACATACAAAATAAAACTGTAAGTATGAGGCTAGATTTTATCGCATAAGCTTTGCTACTAGTTTTAGGATTGCAGAGACAAGGACATCTTTTTTGGATGGGTAAACTTTTCCTTGGAAGTTTTATGATGACAAGAGAACACCACCACCACCGAAGGAGTAATTCGTCATCAGGTTTGGCATCCCCTTAGCTTGTTCCAAGCTTGGGGGAGTGCCGCGGTATCACTATCATTATCTTTCATCTTTTACCTTTTTAGTGGATTCATATCTTTGGTAGAGAGGTTATCTTATAGTTTGGTTTGGATGTGGAAGTATCTCTCATTTAGTTGATTATCTATGTATCCCTTGGTGTGAGTGCTTTATGGAATATTAATGAGAAGTTTCATCTTTTACGTTTTGCACTTCTTATTTTAGTTTGCAATCTATTATATGATGGATCTTTTTGATCAGTATTGGCATCACTTTGGGATCATCAAGTGGATCTAAATTGGTTTCGGCAAACCGAGTTCTGGTCAGTAGCAATACTTTTTGATGTTTGAAAGAAAAGAGAAAGAGCTTACATGTATTTTGTATCATTTATTTTCTTTCTTGTTGGCTCATGAACTTAGTATTCTTTATTTAAGATCTTTTGTGTCTTTAAGGAAGATTGCATGTTTGGCTTTATTACTTATATGTTTTCTTGTTTCTTTGAACTCTCTTGCTTGCTACCCAGCCTTGCTAGCCAAAAACCTGTTTTGAGAAGGTATACTTCTCATCCTTCCAAACCCTTTGAACCAAAACCTTTGCCATTTGTGTCCACCATATCTACCTAGTAGAATTATTGCTACTCCAAGAAAATTCTCAAGCTTCATCTACCTTTCGAATAAAAAAGTATTTTGTTATGTGAAAACTAGTTAGTAAATCTCTCACGAACTTGATGGCACACCTTATTTTCTTGCCCCTAATAGACTTGAACCATTGTGCAATTGAAGTTGTATATGCTTGCATCTATACATTGGAATTAGCAAAACCATGCTGTCACAGGGAACGTTTTCAACATTTCACTTGTACTTTGTACTCAGTTGATATTGTGCTCTTTTGTCTATGGATGTCAACGGTGTGAAATAAAGAGGGAACTTGTAAGTCCATAGATTCTGTATTTTGTGTTAGATAAAGGCCTAGGCCGCTAGCCTAAGCCATGCCTAATCATGGTGGAAACTTGCAGCATCACCATAGTGAGCTATCTATGAAGCATCCTCAATAAAAACCTATGCACATAGTAAATAAAAAGATCGCTGAGATGCTCAATGTCTGCTTGCCTTGTCATTTTGGTTATGGGAAAGCTACTGTACCATGTGCAAGGGGTACCCCATTGGTGATTCTCAATGATATGCATGTACTTACAATGACAATAACTTACCGGTGACTGAAGTTGAGTAGCATGAGGAGTGGCCCTCATATTCAAGGGACATGAGATTGCCAACTTATATTTCGTCAAGCATATACTCCATCCTTGTGCACTTTAACCTTAGTCATCTCAAGATGCCTATGATAGGGGCAACGAGGGCTCAAAGCTAGTAAGTATCATAATATTTTGGAAGCTCTTTATGACTTGTAATCCTTGCTACCCTCTATGAAGGGACCATTCTCCTATTTTCCAAGTTTGAGTCAGTAAACCTACTTCCTCTCTATCTCCAGCAAGCATTTCAGTTGTTGTGTTTCAAGTATTCATATGGTGATTTATTCAATCATGTTATATTTCTTTATTATTTGCACAAGACTCTTATCTATTGAGTATTACTTTGAAAGCCTTCACTTTTGAAAAACCTTTTTGAGCAAAGAGTGCTTCTGTTTTAAAACTTCTACTTTTTGTGAAACTGTTTGCCAGCTGTCCTGTGACCAGGAACAAAAGTTTGCCAATTCCAATTATGATTTATCTTTATGCATCTCTATTGTGACTCCTGTACTTGTTGCAAGCTAAGTTATATAATGGTGAGTTGCTTTCTTCTATGAGTTGTGTAATGGTAAGTGTGATGCTTATTGTTCGTATTCTTTTATCGACACTTCACTCCATAAACCTGTGGACATGTTTACTAAGCTCAATTTTCGCTTGGGGACAAGTGAAGGTATAATATTGGGGGAGTTGATACGCCCAATTTGCATCACCATTCTATATCATAATTTACCTCTATTCATTGATATTTATCTTATTATGAGGTATTACTTATGTCTTTTTCATCTGTTTATGCATGTTGGATGATTCTTGGAGGATGAACTGTCGGAGTCTGGATTCTGATGGAAAAGAAGGCGTTTTGATGCAATTTCGCGAAGATCAGAAAAATACCAGAAAAATATGGGAAAATATTATTTTTCCAAAAGATTGAGGAAGCCAGAAGGAGGAGCGAAGAAGGGCCACAGGGGGCCCACACCCCCTAGGCAAGGGCCTACCCTAGGCCGCGCCTAGGGCAGATGTGGCCCACCTGCCCGGCTCCCGACTCCGCCCCTTTGCCTATATCTTTCCTATGGAACCCTAATACTGGGAGAGCGACCACAGATAGATTCCGACCGCCTCTGTGGGGCGGAAAACACCGAGAGAGAAAGATCTCTCCGGCAGGTAGATTTTTGCCGGGGGAATTCCTTCTTGGAGAGGGGATATCGTCGCCATCAACACCATCATCAAGCTAGGCTTCATCAGGATCATCATCATCATCCACACCATCATCTCCACCAACACCATCATCACCACTCTGTCCCCCTGTAACAATTGTGTTGGATATTGCTTTAGTTCTTAGGGGAAACTTTCTTGGTGTTAATTACTATTGTAGTTGATGCTTGTGAGTGGAACCATTGGATTATTGTTTATGTTTAGATTTTTATCCATTATCATATCATCTTTGATCTTGATCCATATGATGTCTTGTGAGTAGTTTGTCTAGTTCTTGAGGACATGGGAGAAGTCATGTTGTTAGTAGTGGATTTGTGTTGAATTATTATTCAATGGTTCAGTATTTAATTCGTGGTGCTATTCTTCTAGTGGTGTCATGTGAACGTCGACTACATGATACTTCACCATTTATGGGTCTAGGGGAATGAATTGTGTATTTGGCTACTAATTGTGGGGTTGCCGGAGTGACAGAAACCTGAACCCCCGTTAGGACACCTTTGCATAAGGGAGTGTAGGATCTCAGAGTTGAAGGCTGTGGTTAGATTTATATCTTAATTACTTTCCTATAGTTACGGATGTTTGCAGGGGGTTTAATTACAAGTATGTATTAGTCCAAGTAAGGTCGGTATGTTAGCATAGGTTCACCCACACAAAACTTACAACACCAAAGAAGAGTACTCAGCTATTTGATCCTTATAATTATTTCCCATGTGTCCTCGAGAACGTTTGGTCCTTATAAGTATTTCCACCGGCTGCGTTTGTTCTTTGTTACTTGCACTTTGTTTTGTTGCTTTATCAGAAAACCACTAAAAACAGTTTGCTAAGTATTTACAAAGATTTCCTGCTCCATACCACTAGTCAACACCTTCTTCTCCTCTTTGGGATCGACACACCTATTTATCAAAAGTACTATGATACACCCCCTATACTTGTGGGTCATCACTCTATGGGCTCAAAAAAGGCCCACACACGTGGTATGAGAACCTTAGAGAGTTATTGTTAGACCAGGGGTTTGAGGTTGGGAAAATCGATCCCACTCTTTTTACTAAGAAGGTCAATGGAGAGCTTTTTGTATGCCAAATATATGGTGATGATATTATCTTTGTCTCATCTAACAAAGCTTTTAATGATGAATTCTCAAAGCTTATGACTAATAGGTTCCGGATGTCTATGACGGGGGAATTGAGAGTATTTCTTGGTTTTGAGATCAAGCAAGTAAGAGGAGGAACATTCTTCAACCAAGCCAAGTATACTCAATATATGATCAAGAGATTCAACATGAAAGATCTAAATGGAGCTCCTACTCCCATGGCAACAAAGACTCATCTTGAGCTAAACCCAAATGGTAAAGATGTGGATCAAAAGGTATACCGGTCTATGATTGGTTCTTTGCTTTACCTTTGTGCATATAGACCCGATATTGTGTTGAGTGTAGAAGTGTGTGTAAGATATCAAGAAGCTCCTAAAGAAAGCCATTTGATGGCGGTCAAGAGAATCTTCCTATATTTGGTTCATACCCCAGACTATGGTATTTGGTATTCTAGGGGCTCAACTTTATCTCTTTGTGGATACACGGATTAGGATTGGGATGGTGATAAGGATGATAGAAAATCAACCTCTGGGCTTGCCAATTCCTTGGTAGGTCCTTGGTGTGTTGGTCTTCTAATCCACTGCCGAAGCTGAGTATGTGGTAGCTGCTAGTGCATGTACTCAATTGCTATGGATGAGGCAAACTTTAAAGGAATACGGTGTCCATTGTGACAAAGTGCCTCTTCTATGTGACAAAGTGCCTCTTCTATGTGAGAAAGTGCCTCTTCTATGTGACAATGAAAGTGCTATAAAGATTGCCTACAACCTAGTGGATCATACAAGGACAAAGAATATTGAGATTCGTCATCACTTCATTAGATACCATGTTGCTCTAGGTGATATTGAGCTATCTTATGTGTCAACCAAAGACCAACTTTCCGACATTTTCACGAAGCCACTTGATGAAGCAAGGTTTTTGTTATTTTAGGAATGAACTAAATATCATAGATTCAAGAAGCTTGACTTGATCACCTTGCATACTCACCTATGTCTTGACTCGTATTTGGTTTAGGTGCAGGCATGGATATGGGGGGAGTGCGGTCCTAATACATTGGGGTATCCCTCCCCCCATGATGCCACCATTAAGAAATTCAATTCTCTTAATATCATTTTGTGATATGTGATCCTCATTGATAGGTAGTGGATATGAAACCAAGGATAATTCTTCGCAGTGTCATGCCACAAACTCTTACATGGTGGCCTCTGTAGCACCCCGGGTAAAACCGCTATGAGAAAATCGCATGTTATTCCTACTTTGTGCACATCATGCATCTAATTAACAAAAACTATTTTGCTTAAAGCCTAGTTTTGCTTTCTATAAAGATCCCTCTCTTTATTTCAAATATAAACCCCGGACCCTTTCGGATATTTTGTTTGTCTAAAAACAAACTACGAGTCTTTTAAATAATACATAAAATATTATATTATATTTAGGAGGCAGCCAGCCAGGCCCAAAAGCCCAGCCGGCCACCTCCAAACCCTAGTCTAAACCTAGAAACCCCAACCACCCAAACCCTAGCTACCCCACCCCTCCAACCATATCCTTCCTCCCCGCCGCCGCCACTCACCACCCGCGCGGCAACCCACAACACACACACTAAGCTAAACACACGCACGCCACCACCCACTCTGCCTCGATCCCCTAGTCCCACCCCACCCACGTGGTCGCTCGACCACGGCCTCGCATGGGAACCCCATCCCCGACCCCAACCCCCCCGCGTTTTTCTCCTCCCCCCCTCGCACAGGACCCCGCCGCCACCATCGCTACCTCGCCGAGGCTCGCCCCGCCTTGAGCACGCCCACCGTCTCCCCTCTTCCTTCCCGATGACCTCCCCGCAAGCGGCCTTCCTTCATCGCCATGCTCGCCTGCCGTGCCCTCGTTGGCGTCCTCTCGCCCGCCTTCGCGCTGCCTCTGGCCGCCTGCGACGCCGTCCTCCCTTCTCCCGGCGTCGCCCCTCGCAGACGCGCGTCTCCCGCCTCCGGCCGGCCCTGCCTGCAAGCCGCCACCATCTGCGTCATCTCTGGCACCCCGCGAGCCCTCCCTCGAGCCTGGCCGCCAGCGCGCCGCCCGACCACAACCATCACCGGTGTCACGCACGTCGTCCTCGCCGTGACCCTGTGCTCATCCCTGCCCTTGACTCTCCCGACGCCAAGCCGCCTCCTCCCTTCCTCGCCAGGCCACCAAGCCCTACAGCGCCGCCTTCAGACCACATCAGGAACACGCCTTGGCCACCTTGCCGCTAGCCGAGGTCACGCCTTGTCTGCTACTCCACTTGTGTCTGTCCTCATGCTCGTCTTCGGTACCAAGGCCCAAACCACCTGCTCCGCTACAGGCTTGGGTCGACAGTCCCTTGTTCTGGTCCCTGTTGGCGACTACCATGGTAATACATCGCCTGGGTGCTGCCAGATGACCTCGTATGCTGCCTTCTGATGATGCAGACCTTGTTGTATGCCTCGGTGGCCTTAATTTTTGACAATCCCAGCCACTCCATCTTGGTGCCGCTGTAAGTTAATCCCTTCAGCGTGTCACCGTTCCTCGAGCCAGAATCAAGTTTCGCTCAATAAGATCTCCGCTGCCACCGAAGAAGTGTTGCCAATCAAAAGGTCAAGTGCGACCTGGGAAGTGAACTCGAGGGATTCCGATGTGAGAATCCAAATATCCACACAAGACCATCGGGGCCTAATTTCGAGAACATTGACCCGGATCCCCAAGATCTCCTTCCCGGAAACCTCAAGTCCCCCTTCACGGAAGTCGAAGACAAAACCCCATCGATCCCCAACCCCCCCCCCCCCAAGATCTTCGAGCCCCTATGTGTGACCCCTTTCCCGAGACCCCTATATTTTTGTAATATATATAATATACTTGTTGCATATTAAATTGTCATGCTTGCATACATATTGTGTGGTTTGGGGGCCTTTTGTCGATTCACCTCATAATTAAATATGGAGGCCATATGCGGCATCTACCCTTATATTGCCCCCATTTAAATTTGTGTAGCGAACCGATGCCATGTTTCTCCTTGTTAATAAAACATTTAAATTGCGGGGTAGCTAAACAACTATAACCATATACTTAATTGTCAGGACCCTGGTTCCGCTTAATATGACCTAATTGCATCGCATCTTTGCCATGTCATACCGCATACATGCATCATGCCTGATCTTCTGCCATAGTATTAAATAGTGCATCCGGTGTTTCTTCTAGTGTTTCGCTTCTTCACGGATTAGTCCGATGAGTTGATGCGAGAGTCGACCCGATCTTCGGATGAACCTTCGGCAATGTTTTTAGGCGAGCATTCTCCCCCTTTCTACCTATTTTACATTTATAGTCTTTATTTCCTCCTGTTGGTCTATTGCTATCTGTGTTGCGACGCTCTAGTTTTCGTACCCGTGATATTCCTTGCAACCTTATATTGCCTTGGACACATCCTATTACCTGTTGTTTGGTAGATAGTTGGACTTGCGTGTCGTAGTTTCTTGCTCAAGTGCTGTTGCATGTCGTCAAGTACCACGGTTGTTGGAAGGCTGCCATATGATTTATGTTGGTGATGATCATGGATTTAATTATTGTTTAATAACTAAAATTGAAGTAGGTAAATAATGCAGAGGCACAGGTGGGCAATAGATGTTATTTGGTTTTTAACCGTCCACTTGTGTCCCGTAGGACCCCGAGTACTTGATACCTGTTCTTTGAATATTCGCACTATCCGCATGTGGGACCATGAATCCCCCTAACCCTAGCTTGAGTCATATTTAATTCCTTGGGGCCACAAGTAGTTTGTGGCTTTATTACTATCCTGTACTTATGCCATGCTTTACTGCTTTATTTACGATTGCGCGTGGAGCGCCTGTACTGTTTTGGAACCAACGTGGAATGTTTTCGTGGTATCGACAAGCCCAGTCACACTTTCGGGTTCCCAGTCGTTTACAGCCATTGTCACAAACCTCTGGGTCCGTCTCGGAGCCGGCCAACTTCGTCGCGGGTAGGTTAGTGGGGTGGCCCCCTGAAATCAAATATGAATCTTGCGAATGTTTTGTCATGATGCCTCGTTGGGTTTTCATTTGGTTTTTCTCGAGGTTGATCGTGCGTGTGTTGCTATTTGTGCCCCCTGCAGGGTAAAACTTTCTGAAAGCCGTGTCCGCGGTTATGGACGACTTGGAGCACAGTATCTCGATCATAGACAACTATAACTAAAGTAGTGTTATAAATTTGACTTTATAATGACTAGTAATCAGCTTCACTATAATGGAATGGCTAAATAAAAGTGCCAACAATTGCTGGTTTGGATTGTCACCTGTTACCATTGTATCTGACTAGTAAGTATTGCAACTACAACGAAATGGCTAAATAAAAGTACCAACAACTGTTGGGTTTTGGGATGCCTCACGCTATATGTATCTGACTAGTAAGTACCATAACTACAACAGAATGGTTAACTAAAACTGCCCACTGCTTATTATATAAGGATGACTCATGCTATCTATATCTGACTAGTAATTGCATAACTATAACGGAACGCCAACGTGAGTTCCTCAGACTTCCTCGTTTGGTCTCGAGGGGAAATATCGGATGGGTATGCTTGGTGATAGTTTCGTTTTGCTTGAATAGGTCTTTCTTATCCCTATCGATAGCCTTGATTGTATTGGGTCTCTATTGGTTGTTTAGTGCATGCTGCGCTGCCGCTTCAGTCCACCATACCTATGTAGGCCAGGACCTCCGAATTCTAGTCTCGCCGTGTATTGGCCTCAGTACTGACCGCTCACTTTTTTCCTTTGCCCTTTGTCGTCACCCCTTTTGTTTAAGCAGGTTTTGAGATCGACGTCGTTAGCAGGGTTACCCTTCCAGCTTGGCCTGGGCAGGGTTATGGATGCCATTGGTTATTCTTCAGGGCTCTTAGCCCCATTTGCATCTTGTCCGTACTCGGACGTCGTATCGTTTTCAAGGTGATTTGGATCTTTGTATTGTATATCTGTATCCTTGACTCGACGAGTCGCTGTTGTATATATCTGTTCTGTGGGTTCCATCGTGGACTATTGTGTAATGATATTACTTCGTTTTCCACCCGCACGAAAGTGCCTGGTGGGCACCTTTGAATCGTTTCTATGCGGGTTTGGCGGGAATCGCTGAAACTTGCATAGGGCCGATTCTGAGGGTGTTACAGCCTCGGCCACCGCCCTCTTCTTATTAAACAGTTGGTTCCTGGTTCGTGTTTATTTGGAGCTCTATTGAACATTTTAGTGGATTTATATGTTTTTCTTGATTCTGCACAGTTTGACATCTTAACCCAAGCATATCCCTTGTCATAAACCCTCTATCTCTCATATATGTTCCCAAACAATCAAACCTGGTGTTTTTGGTCGAGGAGGACCAGAGTCTCCGGTGTGCCCACACCGGAGTCTCCGGTCCGGACGGTTTTCGGGTTTCACTATAGAGAGGTCGCGGTGAACTGAAACACACCATTTCATTCTTCCACCCCGACCTCTCCTCTCTCACACCTGTCGCCTCTCCTTCCAAATCGCCGCCCCGGAGGTCACGAAGCCGCCGAGATCCGCCGTGCCTCCGTCCAACCTCTTCCCTTCCACCCTTGGGACCTTCCCACCGGTGGAACCGATCCAATGGATAGATCTAGTACCTATCCTTCTCCTTTTGCACTTAGGGTTCATCCCTTGGTATATTTTGAGGATTTGTGCTAATTTTTCCCACTGGAATCACTTGTTTGCGTGCACACTATCACATTAGCCTCGTTTCCTTGCCCGATCTGTTAGATTCACTACCCCTTGAAGCCTCCTCATGCATGCCTGACTCTCCCGACCAGAGACTCCGGACCTCTAGGCCGGAGACTCCGGTCCAGGACGGAGACTCCGATGTGCACTACGGAGACTCCAGTGTGGAGTGACTCTGGCACATCCAGCAAAGACTCGAGGGTCTTTTTCTGCATTTCCAGGACATATATGCTTACGTCCATGCTATATCCCTCATTTATTTTCACATGTGGCTCTGGTTCTCATCGTCCCCCTCGCACTAAGGCCAAGTCAAGGAGGGCAGATCCGCAATATGATGAGACATAGGGTCGGTTTGTTGTGCCCCCATCCAACCGGAGGCAGCAGGCTCGTGATGTAACATACATGAGGATGGAGCATGACCGTATTGAGGAAGAGACTCGAGCCAAGAGGGCATAGTACGCCAATCTACAATCTTTGGCCCGCATGTTGAAGAAGGAGTTCCGTGAGTTGCGCAAGACACAGTTATATGACTTGCCACGGACCAGCGAGGACCCATGTTATTGGAGGAAGGAGCAAGCAGTGTTCATGAAAGAAATTTACAACAAGCTCACCAAGTCACCCGTGTGTCCCCAGAAGTACATGAGTATTGAGCAGATGCAGAACCACACGTACTTCACTGATGCACTGTGGATTTCTGAAGGAGGTCCATCAAGCTATGGATGTGTCACATCCCAAGATTTTCCAAATCTTGTTATGTGAAAAATAAACGAATAAAATAAAACTTTGTTGATTTTTAGGGTGAGAAGAAACTTTTTGAATCCAATTGGAAACATTCAAAACCTATTTGGATCAAATAAAATCCTAAAGGGATTTAAAAAGATAAATAAACAATAAACTTAAAAATATTTAAAATTACTATTTTTGGATCTTTTAATAAATGATTTCGTTTTCAAAAGAAAAGGTAGATTTATAAATAAGGATTATTTTATAGAGCCAAATTAAACCTTGGCCAAGATTTTGAAATAAAATGTTTTGTTTTGATTAAAAGAATAAAGGTTTATTTAAATAAAAATAAGGAGAGTTTATTATTAAACCAATTTTATTAAAATAAAGGTTTTACCATTTTAATTAAACATCAAAACATGTTATTTTATTTTTAACAAGTTTTCCAAGTATTTTATATTTTCAAATAAAACCTAATGATTTGGTTTCGATAATATTTAGATTTCAAATGGAGATTTTATTAAATAAATCAAAACCTATTTGAATTAATAATTAAGGTCTATTTTATTTAACTATTAAATAGATCCTAAAAAGAATGAAATTATTATTTTATTTTGGACTTTAGTTTTGTGTAGTTAAACAGAACCAAAACTCAATGCAAAGCTTGGAGGAGTTTTGAATTGATTTGTTATTTGAATGGTTTGATTGAATTTCAAAACAGAAATAAGAAATGGAAAAAGGAAAATGTATCTGAACAAAAAAAAGGAAACGGACTCGACCCAACTAAGCCTGGCCCAACTAAGCCCAGTTAGCCCACCTCTCATCTCTCCCCCAAGCGTTTTCTGTCACTCACAGGCGAAACCGCAAACCCACTGACGAGCAGGCCCCACTCTCCCTCTCCCTCACTCACTGCCAAGCGTCCCCACTGCCACGTAATCATCTTCCCACCCGCGACATGTTCTTCCCCCAGACGCCGCTGCCGTTCCTGCCGTTTAATTCTTCGCATGAATTATCCTTAATGCGGTGTTAATCTCTCGCCGTGACCACGCGGTATTAATCGCTTCCCTCTTCTCTCTCTTTCCCCTCTCTCGTCCGACCCTCTCTGCCCTCAGGCTGCCCTCATTGCTTGCAACAACCTCCCTCTCCGGCGAGCTGCAGCCAATTCCGGCAGCCCTGCGCCACCCCTTGCCTCCCCGAGCACACAGGCACATTCCCCAGGACCTGGCGCATCTTTCTGCAACCGCAGATCACTCGTGCACGCCCCTAAGCCTCGACAACGACGACTCCAAGCGCCGCCACCGTCTGTTTGCTACTCCGGCGAGTCCTCCAGGTAGTGTCTGACCGCACCTCTCCTTCTCTTTCACGCACACATCATCGCCATGGCTTTGCGCGTCTGACCATGCTTCCTGTTTGTTTCCTCGTGACCCGTAGCACCATCCTCGACGGCAGGCGTGGCCGTCATCAGACTCAACTCCGACGAGCGATTAACCGCAACCTTGTGCGCCCCTTCATCAACCACGAGCAGGTTGAGCATCCCCACGTCACTGCGATCACGGTGAGACATCTCTTCTTCTTCCTAGCTTCCTCTAGCGCCAGCTCCGCCGCTAGCCGAACGTCGCCGCCGCGCGCAGCCGTCGAGCGCCGCCAGAACTTGGTCCGGGTGACGATGGCCGTTAGATGACGATCCAATGGATACGATAGATCACTTAACGCTGAAGGGGTACGCAACCAGTGCCGTGAGATTTAACTTGATCCAACACTTCACGTTGCTGATCCGGCTGAAGCGGTACTGACGAATAGAAACGCGTCGCGTGGCACTAGGTGATTTAAAACAGATTTTTGAATCAGATTGAAATGCAAATTGTAAACCTTGTAACTTTTGATCCACACGTCCAAAATTTGCAAACTTTATATCAATGGAATCAGTGGAACCAGCCCTAGCCAACCATGCAATTTTTTTAGTAAAAAGCTTCTGGTAAAATGTTTGTTTTTGCAGAAACATATGTATGCTTGTTTAGGATGTGAAAATTATTCTAAAAATATTTTGGGGATAAAATATTTGGAAAATGGTGTATTTTGAACCTACTGACCATAGGAAACACTTTGTGGTTTCAAAAATATATTTGGTGATGCAAAAGAATGAATCTTGGATTTAAAACCAATTCTAGTCAAATAAAAATATGGTTTATTTATTAAAAATGGTTTTGGAAGAAAACTTTTGGGAAATGTTTTTGTTTTAAACTCTCTTACCCCAAACACCAAGTTTTATGATTTGAAAATGTATTTTGTGAACCCTATAGATTAATGCCTTAGTAAAAACATTTCTACACCACATAAAATGATACCTTGTTTTGAAAATGGTTTATGAAGTGAAATCTTTTGCAAATGACTTTGCCACTTTATAAAATGACCATTAGGTGTTTTAAAAAGTTTATGACCCATTAGGAACCACTTTTCCAAATAAAACAATCCTTGGCATGCTTGCATGCATTATCTTGTTTATATGATTTTATGTGATGAATTGCTTGAATGGTAGATTGAACTTGTGCCTTGCTTGATTGAATTGTAGTGACTTGAAGAGTGTGATTGTAGCAAGGACAAGGAGTGAACTTATACTCTACCAAAAGGAAAGTGATGCTTCATACTTTTGTCCCATTACTTTCACTACGCATTAGTGATTTTCTAAGTAAAACTTGCATGGAATTTTGCTAAGTATAAACCATGCTATGGGAAATCCTAGTAGATGAAACCTTAGTAGAATTTCCTAAGTTAATATTCCTATTACTATCAAGCTTAGCTTAGCTAATAGAAAACAAGGGTGGAATATATATTCACACTATGGAAAAATTTCTAAGTCTGAGGACTTGTGTTTTGTTAAATAAAACAACTAAGTGAATGAATGACCTGGGTAGAATGGAAGGAATGGTTCACAAGGCCCATTTTTATGGTTTACCTTGTGTATCTCACTTGTGGATGGCCACCCAGGAACAAAGAGATTTGAGATGTCAAATGTTGAGAAGCTTCAAGTGCGACCACTTGGCATTATGGGCTCTGCCTGGATCATATAGGTTGCAAGAACTTAGCCAAATGGACAGTTGGTGGTAGGGTTTGATAGGTTGGAGTGCGTCCATTTTGGTCTAAGGGAAGGCTTCTGAAAGATCTTGTCTTGGGAAACCAAGTCTTGTGGGGAAAGTGCACCACCTCTGAGTGTAAAATCTAAGTACTTAGCCATGTCCCCTAAAGGACAATTTGAGCATCAAGACATGGAAGCTATCAAGAATCTCATGATCCAAATTTTTAAGTTAAAAACTTGTGGATTGAACAAGGGTTAAAGGATCTTCAATCTTTGATTGGTAGATGCCTTGGGTGATTTTTGTCAAAGCAAAAGCTTAGTGTTTTTAAATGATAAGGAAAATCTATTTTGAGCAATGCAAGCCTAAGCTCCACTTAGCCAAATGCATATAGATGATAGACTCCACTATACTACCATAGTATCACTTGCCAATACAATTCAAATATATTGACCCTTGTGGCTGTAACTTGTTATGTTGCAGGTTTGATTGATTTAGTGAAGTGTGTTGATTAGGATTACAAAGTCTACAACCAACATGTCTGCCTGTGGCACTTTGAAGATGAAGGACCCCATGCTTATAGATATTCTGCTGCAATGTAAAGTAATAGCCAAATGAGCTATGAAAGATGTAATAAAATATTTTATTCCTGGTTATAAAGTTGTATTATGACCTTTGTTTCTTGATATTACATCTTAACTCTGGATGCTAGCTATTGATCCAGGGACTAGCATTGTAAACACAGGGGACTCTACCTTATTAAAGGTTGGGAACTCTACAATGTGCCTCGAACTTGTTGTAAAGGTGTCGGCTGCCACCTCGAAGGTTGCCGATATAGTGGAAAAGGTGAATCGAACCCTTTGGGGTGAGGTTCATCAGAGAACAAGGGAGGCCTCTCGTGGCGTTGGTGGTTTGAAACCACCCCCTCTCCAAACACATACGTACTTCCCCTCAAAAGAAAGTAACTGTGGGAAATAAATCCTCGTGTCTCCGCGTGTTCCACTTGGTTACCTCTATCCTTTACCGGACTTTACTTATCTAGTTCTTGCTTAGTGTTGTGCTAGTTTGACATATAGGTAAATTCACCATAGTTGCATAATCTAGAGAGTTTACCATTTGTGCCAAACCCTAATTTGAAAAAGAGTAAAATTCGAATTAGCACCTATCCACCCCCCTCTAGGTGCCCATATGATCCTTTCATAACTGATGATGATTCTTTGAAGGATACTGCTTCTAGTCCTATAAAAATTGTGGACTCAACCATGAAGGAGGACGAGGTGGCTGATACCCTTATGAAATGTCGTATTGACTTTAACTTGACAGGCCCTAGAGTGACAGGCATGAGTCTTCGAAGGATATGTACATGGAGACAGATATAGAAGCGCTACCACTTCAAAATCCTTCAACTACGGGGACAAAGATCACGCGAAGAGGACGAAGGTGGATGGTGAGAACTCAGGTACTACCCTAGGATCGGCGGGCTCTGGTGATCATGTCCGGTCGCAATGAAAACATTAGGTCTCAACTGCCGTGGGTTACGTAAATCCATGGCAGTTCGTAAGCTCCTGGTTATCTAGGCGCGACACAAACCAGATATTATTTTTCTGTTCGAGACACATCTGAGTAAAGCTAGGATGGAGAATTTAAAGCGACAGATGGATTTTGATCATCTCATCATGTCTAAGAGTGATGGTTGGAGTAGGGGGTTTTTCTTGTTGTGGAAGAATGAATTTAATGTGACATCAAAAAGAGGACACACCAATTATCTGGATATTCGTATCGATGAGAATACTAGTGATCCTTGGAGGATCACTAGTATCTATGGAGAACCCAATGGTAGCAGGAAAAACCTGACTCGGTTGTGGGCTCGGGATGGGCCAAGTCCCAAGGAAATCAACATGGCAATTTAGCTCTAAAAATGAAGGAGGTCCATCAAGCCCTGCATGCTTGGGATAAGGACACTCTGATGAAACCCCGATATTGACTCGCTGAGCTTCAGAGAGAACTGAATGATGTCATGGATGGCCCTTTATCGGATGCTTCAATAAAAAGGCAACACGAGATCTAGGTTGAGATGGAGAACATCCATGAGCAGGAAGATATTAAATGGGTCCAACATAGAACGACCAATTGGATGAAATACGGGGACCGAAATACATCATTTTTTCACAATTTTGTATCATCCAGGAGGAAGAAAAATCTCAACAAAAAACCGAAAGATACTAATGATAATTTTATAGAAGACCACTAGGATCTCTCTGATCATATCAAGGATTACTTGGTAGGACTTTTCTCTTCGAAGGTGGATCAACCTGATCCAGAGGTAATCAATAAAGTGAAACCTTGTGTTACTCAAGAGATGAATGAAGTCCTTTGTTAAGTGTACACTAGGGAGGAGGTGAAGAAAGCTTTGTTCAATATTGGGGATCTCAAAGCCCCTGGCCCAGACGGACTACATGCTATTTTCTTCAAGAAATATTGGACTTTGTTTGGTGAGGAGGTAACTGATGAAATTCTTTTGGCTATAAATACTAAAACTATTCCAGAAGAATGGAATGATACTACGGTAGTCTTAATACCGAAGGTGGATAATCCAGAGAAGGTAACTCAGTATCGCCCTATTAGTCTCTGAAATGTAGCCTACAAAGTTATTTCCAACGTTGTGGCAGCTAGGCTCAAAAATATATTGAATGAGATCATATCCCCTACCTAAAGTGCTTTTGTCCCGGGAAGTCTTATAACTGATAATTTTCGGGTGTCATATGAGTCTTAACATGCTATTAAAAATAAGAAGACAGGGAAGTATGGCCTCCGTGCAATTAAACTTGATATGCACAAGGCATACGACCGAGTGGAGTGACCCTTTCTTGAGAAAATATTTCTTAATTTGAGGTTTAAGGAGGAGTGGATACAACTGATTATGAGTTGCATCAAGTCTGTTAAGTACCATGTCATGATTAATGGCCATGATTCAGAGACCATTACTCCTACTAGGGGCCTCTGCCAGGGAGATCCCCTCTTCCTTTAGATATTTATTCTTTGTGCATAGGGATTTTCGAGTTTGATGAAGCATGAAGAGGATGCGGGAAATCTTATTGGGGTTAAGGTGTGCCGTAACGCACCTAATGAATCCCACCTACTGTTCGCGGATGAATCACTAATTTTGCTAAGGGCTGATATCTCAAATGCTTCTACTCTCAACAAAGTGCTTCAAGACTATCATTCTTCTTCGGGTCAGCTGGTTAGCATGGACAAGTCCAGCATTTTCTTAAGTTCATGTACACCTATTGATATAAAGGTGGATATTCGTTCAGAGCTAAATATCTTAACCGAAGCAATTATAGACAAATATCTTAGGCTGCCACCTATTGTTGGCATGGATAGAACCGATTGCTTCATGCATTTGTTTGATATGATTATCAAAAGATTGAGTGGTTTTAAAGAAAAGTTACTATCTTATGGTGGAAAGGGAGCTTTATTGAAAGCTATTGTGCAGGCTATTCCTACATATGCGATGTCGGTATTCAAACTCTCTAAACAAGTAATTAAAGGGATAACAAATGCTATGTCCCGATACCGGTGGGGAGATGATTATGATGATAAGAAACATATGCACTGGTTTGCATGGTGGAAAATGTGTGTCCCAAAAGAAAGGAGGTATGGGGTTTAGGGATTTGAACTGCTTTAATCTTGCAATGCTGTCCAAACAAGCATGGAGATTGCTATGTGAACCTAAATCCCTGTATGCTCGTGTGTTAAGAGCCAAATATTATCCAACGGGTGACTTGTTAAATGCGGAGTTAAAGAAAGGATCATCATATACATGGCAAAGTGTGTGGGCCGGGATTCAAACTTTTAAGAAAGGCTATATCTGGCGTGTTGGAAGTGGAGAGAACATCAATATTTGGGATGATCCATGGATCCCATCTAGTTCAACAAGGAAGATTGTGACTCGTCAGGGTGACACCGCCCCACCAAGGTTCCAGAACTGATTGATTCTAATACAAGGACATGGAATGAAGAGCTACTAAGGACTCTGTTCCTGTTGGTTGATGTTGGTAGAATATTGAGGATTCCACTTTCCATTGGGTTAATGGAATACTTTGTGTCTTGACACTTCACTAAACAAGGTATATTTTATCGGCCTATTATGTGAAATGGGATTTTCAACATGGCAGAAAACTAATCTGTACTAATGCTCAAGGCCCTAACCTGGTCTGGGGCAAACTATGGTCACTAAGAATTGCTCCCAAAGTCAAGATTTTCTCCTAGAGGATTCTACATGGTACTATTCCTTGTAACAACGTCCTCGTAAATAGACACATCATTCCTAGTGGCCAATGTCCCATGTGTGAATTATACCGTGAAGATGTGTGTGAATTATACCGTGAAGATATATTACATGCTTTCTTTCAGTGTACGAGAGTTCAGGACATCTGGTCAAATCTTGGTTTATTGGATGGATTACATAAACGTGGTGTCGCTGATTGACCGATCAGGATATTCGGTTCTGGAGGAACTTATCCGTGCATCGTCCATCCCCGAGGCTTGTTGACGTTGGCGTCAAAGATCTAATCACTATTGCGTGCTGGTACATTTGGTGGCAGAAGAGATGGATATCCTGTAGTGAGAGTGTGGCCTCTCTAGCGCGATCGGCACAAGCTATTCTTGCCATTACTGCGAACCATGTATGATCAAAAAAGAAGACCGTCCAAGAGTAGAAAGTCGGTTGGCCTAAAACCCAAGGAAGGATATTGTAAGTTAAACGTCGATGCTTCTTTTGTAGTTGATCTTTGTACAGATGCAACGAGAGTTGTCATTCGAGACTCCTACGGTATGTTTATTGCGGCAAGTAACTGTGGCATTCCAAGCATCCAGGATACGGCTATGGCCGAGGCAAAATCCCTTCAAGATGGACTCCTCTTGGCAGGACATGTTGGTTGTTCAAAGCTGGTGGTGAGTAGCGATTGTCCAGAAGTTATTGAAACAATGTCTAACGAAGGCAATTCTATTGGAGCATCTGCTGCTTTTTATGAGGAATGCACTTTTCTTGCTAGGGGTTTTGTTCATGTTGTTTTTGAGCATATCTATAGAGAAAGTAATAGAGTAGCTGATCTTTTTGCTAGTAGGACGGAGGGAACCCATACCACTTTATTGAAGGATCCGCCAGATTTTAGTTTTGAGCTACTCACAAGTAATGAACAGTATTTGCATAGCAATAGGTTTCTGGCGCACCCTTTTTCTTTCAGCGTATCTAAGAGGATTGGAAGATTTTTAATAAGACAACTATTGCTTCTATATATGATGATTTTAAAAAGAAAAAGAGCTACGCTCATTTTGGGGGACATCACAAATAAACTTATACACCGGAAAATCGATAGCAGACATCTGTATTGTATTCATCGCGTTTACCCGCAAGGGGCACATTTGTTGTACTGATCCGATCGTGTTGCGGGGGCCCACGTGCAGGCACCTGCTCTTCGCCAACAGCTACGCTGGGTGCATCTACCTCGTCGGTTGCGGGCTCTGTGGGGCCAGGACCTGAGTCCCTTCTGGGATTGTTGACCTGGGCCTACGGGGTGCCGTTTCTTCTTCTCGTGTATCAGTATCTCCACTCGGGTTTTCAGCAGACCTATCTAAGGCGATTTTTTCATTCGAACATTAAAAAATGCGGTCGTATTTCTAAGACATCGGTTTTATTCGTATTTGGTATAACTTTCGTCCGGAGTCTTAGGCCGATCCCAACACGTCGGGAATGCTCTGGGAACGCCGGACGAAGCGAATTTGACGAAAAAAGCTCAGCTCGTGGACTCGCCCAGTCAGCGACTGAAAGCCTAGTCATCGTCATCCTTCCGGCTCGGCTCTCATGACGGACCGTCGGGCAATAAATGCCCGTCTCTTCAACCAACGCCGCCGTAATGGCGCGCCACCGCCGCCTCGGCTTCCTGCTGTTTCCCCTTTTCCCGCCCACGCTGCTACACCCCTCCCGCCTTCGTCGCCCATTTCAGCCTATAAAAGCTGGCTCCCTCGCTAGCTCACAACACACACTCTCATCCTCCCCACTCCACTCTAGCACGAACTCCAACTCCGACGAGCAGTAGCACTCGGCGAAAGCCATGGCGGAGAGGTACCCTGGCGATCCTGCCTTGGCGAACAGCTTCGGCCGGCGGACGGTCCAGCCTTGGGAGGTCTGGATGCTCCACGACACCGGCTACATGGCGCCGCCGTACTTCCGCTGCCAGTGTGGCTGGAAGCTCAGCGCTGGCGGCGTGCCGATGTCGCCGGTGCCGAAAGATGACGAGATGGTGGAGGAGATCCCGGCAGCCATCGCGGCGATGGAGAACCCGGAGCTCGCCGAAGACCCCGGTAACTTAGTTTACTAGGAGCAGTTCTTCGCCGAGCGCCAGCTCCGGGAACTCGCCGCCCACGAAGGCCCTCCAGGCTCGCCGTCGAAGAGCAACAACGGGCGGGGCGTCGTGGACGGTGGAGTGCGCTGGGACACACGCTCAACGCCGTTCTCGAGCACATCCACGCAAGCAACCACCCAAGGCTGGGATTCCCGCGCTCGCCGGCGCCCGCGGTGAGGGCGAGACACCAACCTCCGGCAAATTGGCTGCCCAGTTGGATGGGAAGCCTCAGCTCATCGTCCTCCGCCGCCTCGGCCTCACGCTCGTCCGGGTCCGCACCGGCACAGTCGCTGCGTGCCAGCGGCGAGGCTCTTCGGCCCGTCAAGCGGGAGGCCGACACGCCGGCGCGCTCGCCGTAGAGGACGCGATCGCGGGGGATCGTCATCAATGAGCCCCGCGCGCCATCGCTACCGACTGGCCGGCTTCGCCTGCGCCATCTGAAGCCGGAGCCGGCGGAATGGGCGGTGCCCTTCGACGAGGACTCCTTCGCCATCAAGATGGCGATGGAGCGCTCTCTGCAAGACATGGTGCCGCCACCGCCGATGCCGGAGCCGGACCTCCTCGCCTACCAGGGCACGCCGCTCGTCGTCCTCGACGAGGATGACGACGCCGGCCCCTCGTACCAGCCGTGGCGGTACAATGACGCAGGCCAGGGCAGCTCGCGCTCCCCCCAGCCGCCGAGCGACGACGACGGCAAGACGGACCCCGGTTACACAAGCTTCTATCGCAACTTTGGCATGTGAGGCAGCGTCTGGCGACATCGGCATCGGTATCGGCCTCGGCCTTTTTTAAGTTGTTTTTAGCCTAAATGAAGTCAGAATTCGGGGTTCACTCAAATTTGATGTAATATTTATGAATTTACCCACTATTAATAAAAACAGCCTATATTCGCCCAAACTTTGCCGAGTTTGATTGAAACTAGATGACCTGGTGCGTCACCGGCGCCAAGGCAGCAGGACAATATTTTAGCTATAAACTGAACTGTATTGAGTAACTTGTATGTAAGTTGCATTTTAATTCATATAGTTGAAGGACTAGTTGTTTTGATTAGAGATGAGAAAACCTATTATCCATCAATGCATGTCATTCTAATTCATCAATGTCTTCTTTGCTGGAATTGAGACAGAGTTGGAGCAATTGATGGAATCGGGATAGGATGATATGTTCTTGTCCAGGAGATCCTATTATCGATCGATCCACCGACGCAATAGACAAAATTGGGACATGACTAAAGCCTACCTAGTAACTTGTTTTGTTATCCATGTGTATCGCTATATGCATTCGAGATTCTTTGAGTTTAGGAAGGCTACTGTGAGTGATTTTGATTGCGACATGTGGATTCTATGTATGGTTTTAAATGGTCGAACTCTTTGTTCTAAATGGGCTTCTTATTATCTTGGTCTTGCCTATCCCTACTAATTTGCGCATAAGGTCTCAGTTATGCTGGACGATAGAACAAGATGGTTGTGTTTAGGTTTTCGTGGAAGGGGATCTACCGAAGCATTCACATGCTTGTGGAGCCAAAGCATTTGCCGAGACTCTTGGTTTCTGAAATAGTTAGGTAAGCGGTCAAACCTACTGATCAATTGCTATATCGAGTACTCTTGGTGTCTAAAGATATAACTGCCCGAAGCCTACTATCAAAGTAATGTATAATATCATCTTCTTGCTTCGACAACCTGCGGTTCAAAATCACGGCTTGATGAATACTATATCTTGCCTCCCTTCAAAAAAAATATGCACATGTAAATTGCAGTAGTTGATAGTGGATTTGGAGATGGGAGATGATATGAAGGATTTCAAACTAATGTTCTTGTCCAGGGCAAATGATTATATTTTCTATCTCCCAGAAGTCTTTCCAGGAGAGGACACACACCATCTCCGGGCTAACAAACATTCTTGTTGTAAGAGTCTACTGAGGACTTTATGTCAAAGCAACCAGAATAAGACAGATTGCCACTTTGTATCGGGAACAATATCACTGTTACAGTAAGAGAAGACTGAATTTATCAAGGGAACATTAGCTCGTGAAAAAAATATGTAATTTTTTAAAAAGAGCCCTTCAATCTGGGTTTTCAATCCTTTGCTCGATTCATGTGTTCTTCATAGTCCTTGTCTTTTTCGCTCCAAAAAAATGCCTTCGGCCGTATGACAAATTTTAATCAGAGAATTATGCAACTTAAGGGAGCACATAGAGTATGTAGCCGGAGAAGAAATGACATCGTTAGTATACATTTTTTCCAACCGGGCTTTCACCCCTTTCCATTTTCATTAAACGGAAATAACCAAGTTCAAAGTCTGTCGTTACAAGCAAAATAAGGAAAGGGGAAGGAGAAACGAAAGCGAGTTGGTGCAGTACCAGGAAACCTACTGTAAACGCTCGCCATCGAGACGTCACTGTAGGACAAAAACCTGGTACCACAAATATTCAATTTTACAGCAGCACGACCATTCATCAGCAAAAGCAAGAGAGCATAGACTACATAAGTCCTCAGGAAGCGACATCAGCTTAAGATAAGAAGAACCACAAGCATCAAGGACCGCCTGTGATCATCAGAATAGGAGAAACCCTGGAGGCAGATCTGGAGTACACCTGAGCCTCCGCATGCATCAACTGGGATGCCCCTGGTTAAGAACCACCTTGTCATCCTCCTTGAGTAAACCTGCCCAGTATAAGAGTAAGGAACTAGCAAAAAATGAAATCTCATTAGGGGAATGCATTTTGTGGTTTTCAAAAGTGACTTTGTTACGAGTGAGCCAGATAGCCCAGCACAAAGAAGCAATCAGGATCACATAAAATTTTCCATGATGAGGGAGGAAGGAATGAAACCAAGCCATGGCCTGCCAAAAATTATCAGGAACCAGATTAGTCCCCATGGCGGTTCCCAACACCCCCCAAACCACTCTAGCCACAGAGCAGGAGAAGAACAAGTGATCATTTGTTTCCATTTGATTGCAAAAGGAGCAAATAGGAGATCCAGGCCAGTTCCTTTTTTTTCATATTCTGTCTAGTGAGAGTGCATCTCTACACAACTGCCACATGAAGATTTGAATTTTAATAGGTAGTTTATCTTTCCAAATCCATTTATTATTAGAGCCAGCAAGGTTCCTCTCCATCCACTGATACATAGATTTGGTGGAAAACTTTTTACTTGCAGTAAAATCCCAGGAAACCTTATCATCCTCAAGGGAGAGCTGTAAGGATCTAACAACCCCACAGACATGGTTCCAATGGCTTAAAATAACACCTTGAAGGGATCTCCTAAAAGGAATTGCAAAGTACATCTCAACACATTTCTTGATGGTAATATTTTGATCCTGACAAATATCAAACAGACTAGGAAACTGCTCAGCAAAAGGTATATTTCCTTCAATAGAATCAACCCACAGTCTAGTTAGATTTCCATTACCCAAGGAAATTTTCCTTCCAGCCAAATAATTTTTCCTAATCCTTAAAAGAGACTTCCAACAAGGGGAATCAGTACTTTTTTCCACCACAGTGACAACACTATGCTTCTTAAGATACTTAGCCTTAACCAGTTTTTGCCATAGGCCATCAGAAGTATCCAACTTCCACCACCATTTACACAGGAGACTGATGTTTTGTCTTCTTAAATTCTTAACCCCCAGACCACCTTTCTTTTTGGACCTACAAATTCTTTTCCAAGCCACCATGTAATAGCCTTTCTTGATTTTTTTCCCGTGCCAAAAAAATCTACATCTGTGTTTATCCAACTTAGCAATGAAAGTTTTGTTTAGAAGGAAAAGGCTCATCACATAAGAAGGTATACTAGATAAACATGCATTCACCAAAGTTAACTTGCCACCAGAAGAAGTAGAACCCCCAATCCAAGCATCCAACTTGACCACAAATTTAGCATCCACAAAATCCAGGTCAGAATTTTTAAGAGCTCGAAAGTTAACAGGAACCCCCAAATATTTCATAGGAAGCAGACTCACTTTGCACCCAAACATGTCAGAATAAAAAGCAGCAACATCATTATCACCCCCAACAGTGAAAACCTCACTCTTCTGGTAATTAATTTTCAAACCAGACATGAGTTCGAACAAATAAAGAAGTAATTTTAGATTCAGAGCTTTCTCATGATCATGGGACAAACACAGAACAGTGTCATCAGCATATTGCATAATAGCAACACCATTATCAATCAGATCAGGAGCCAAACCCAATATCAGTCCATTTTTTGAGCCTCAAGAACCATCTTAGTTAAGCATTGAACAGCAGAATTAAACAGAAAAGGAGACAGGGGGTCACCTTGCCTAACCCCTTTGGCACTTTAGAAATAAGGACCATTGGTATTATTTATCTTGATAGAGACAGTACCATTATATAGAATTTTCTTTAACATATCTCTCCAAAAAAGGTCAAAACCCATAGCTTCATGACACTCCACTAAGAAATTCTAGTTTACTTTGTCAAAAGCTTTTTCAAAGTCCAACTTCAGAATGATTCCCACATGTTTTTTAGCATGAGTATGATGCATAATATCATGCAGAGACATAATCCCATCCACAATACTCCTTTGTTTCATAAAGGCATTTTGATTCACACTAATCAACTTATCCAATAGGGGTTCAACTCTAATGGTAAGATTCTTAGTGATAAGCTTGTAAATGCATCTGAGAAGACAGATAGGCCTATATTGACTAATCTTATTAGCCTCAGAAATTTTAGGCAACAAAGTAATGGTACCATAGTTCAATCTTTTAACATCAAGGTTACCAGCATGGAAGGCAGTAAAGATTCTCATGATGTCATCCTTAACAATGTCCCAGCAATGCTGATAAAACTCAATGGGAATGTTGTCAGGACCAGGAGCTTTATTTTTAGCCATAGAGAAAAGAGCCTGCTTAATTTCTTCCTGAGAAAAAGGATTTTTAGCTTATTATTGTCTTCCTCAGTAAGTTTCTCATGAGGTCCCCACATATCAAAATTAATAGGAAATAAATTCCCAGGAGAAGGCCCAAAAAGCTCTTTGTAATACTCAGTAGCATGATTAAGAATGTTCTCAGTCCCCTCAATATTGACATCCTCTTTTTCCATGGAAAGAATAGAATTTTTTCTTTTTCTCCCATTTGCCACCCTATGAAAATAGCTAGTGTTAGAATCCCCCTCCAGGAGCCACCTAGCATGAGCTTTTTGGTACCAATGGGACTCCTCCTCAGCATACAACTTCATTAATTCAACTAAAATCACAGTTTTCCTCATACTAACATCAGAAGGAAGCTCACCATCTTCCTCCAAATTCTCAATAGAAGTTAACTCCTCTTTGAGCTCCAATTTCCTTTTCCTATTATGCCCAAACAAATTAGAACCCCACCCCTTGAAATAATTTTTGAATCTTTTCAATTTAATATTAAGCACATCAATAGGATCAGAACTGTGGACATTTTTTCTCCAAATTCTATCAACAGAGGGAAGGAACTCCTCATTTTTAAACCAGGAAACATCAAACCTAAATTCTCTCTTGTTATCTGTGAGAGTGGGACTAGAACCAGTATCCAGTAGTAAAGCATTATGATCAGAAATATCTCTGACCAACTTGCTGACAGAGACAACAGGAAAGAGATCTTCCCAATCAGGAGACATCAGGACCCTATCCAACTTTTCAAGAGTGGGGGAGAGATGTTTATTAGACCAAGTGTATTTGCCCCCATGCATAAAAATTTCTCTCAACCCATGAGTGTGAATAATAGAATTAAAAAGATCAGTAGAATGAGAACCAATGAACACAGTATTTTTCTCACCACTGTGCCTCAACACATTAAAGTCACCACCTACAATATAGGGCATGAGATTTCCATGACAAAAGGAAGCAAGCTCAGTTAGGAATTCCTCTCTATTTTCCTCCTGTGCAGCTCCATACACCACAATGAGTCCCCAGTTACATTTCCTAACTTTATCCCAAAGGACAAAATGAAGCATATATCTGCCAATCTTAAAAGCATTGACATCAAGAGTCTCAGAATTTATACCACACAGAATACCTCCAGATTTCCCAACAGAAGGAGACCACTTCCAAAAATATTTATTACTAGGGTCAAGTTTCCTAAAGAAGCTCAACTTATAATATTTCTTCATATCAATGAAATCTAAAGAATAACTAGTCATCATATCATTCAGACAAGAGGAAGCACCTTTTTTACCCACTCCCCTAACATTGAAGAAGGCTCCTTTCATCTATATCTATGTGGTTTGGATCTATTCCTGACATTTCCACCAGGGTGCAGGGTAGAAATGCCAACATTATCCAATTTCTTTTTTTGACCTCTAGTCAGGGGTCTAGCAATCCCCACTGTAGGTTTCCTTTTTGCACTCTTTTTTCCCTACTCTCCACCAGAGTAAAGGAGGAATCATCAACATCAGATGAGTCAGCCCAAGCCATGGACAAAGGAGTACTAACTCCAGAATTGTTTTCAATAAATAATTATTGATGAATGATGTTAGGTTCATTCTTCTCAAGCAAACCATTCCTAGCATGTTCTAGTTCCCTAAGCAGGTTTATAGAAGAAAAATCATTATCAGGAATTTTAACACCCATCATGGATGCTCTGGTAACAATATCGCTATCAGATAAGGCAGCAAAAGAGTTCCCAACCAAAGGATCAGAATTAAAATGCTCATTACCTTCCAGAGTTCTTTTCTTGGAAACATTGGCCACCTTTTCCATCACATGCACATTTGCTTCAGCCTGGAGTCTCTGACTGAATCTTTCAGTATCCTCAATCACCACTACCTCCTCCATGGAAGCAGAGTCAGGAGATTGCACAGTGTAAGAAGGAAGCTCCTTAGAAGGAGAAGAAGCATCAACAGAAACATCAGTGATGACAGGAAGAGAAGGCCATTCAGTAGTCGACAGATGAATATCCTGAGTCTGGTGAGACAAGGAGCAAGGAACCAGCCATTTGTTTGAAGCAACAGGGGAATCTAGAAGAGCTGAAGCTTCATGTTCTCTAGCCATGGATTCAATGAGTAATTCATTCCCCAGCATATTACTGTCATCATCAGAAATCTGTTCATTCTCCAGCCCTTTTTCTTCAACATCCTGAACTCCATGTTGCCTAACAGAATAAGTCTGACTGCCAAAAAATTGCTCTCCAGAAGCCTCATCAGTTGCAGTAGCAGTTGCAGTCAAACTTTGGTCCATTCTAGCTCTTTTTGGAGAAGGAGCACTGTTACCTCCAACAGGGACCTTACTTGACTGCTTGGGAGGACCCCCAACCACCACCTTGTCAATCTCAAAGAAGAAATCATAGAAATTGTCTCCCAAACAGCCCTCAGCTTTAGCAGGAAGAAGATCAACATCTCTGCACCCAATAAGCACCCTCACAAACTCAGGCTTATGAAGAGTGGAAGCATCTAGATCAAGAGAAACCCCCACCAAGGATCCCACATAGAAGACAATGGAATCCATCCTGTTGTCCAAAGGAATGTTGCTTATCCTCACCCAAGCTTTCTGAAGAATTTCTTTAGCACCCACAGAAGCAGTCCAAGTAGATAATCTCACAGTAGCATCAATAGTTTTGAGTCGCATAGAAGCCCCATAATAAACAGCCCTTTCAACCTCTCTGGGATTAGGAAAACGCATGATATATTGATTTGGCCCAATTGGTCTAGCAGTACAACGCCAGCTATCACCAAACACAATGTTGAACTCCATTTCCAGCTCCCTAGCATTAGCCTAACCCGCAATGACAGAAATTACAACACTACTGGACCTTTCCTTGTTTTGCTTGGAAGTACTAGAATCAGGTATGTAAAAGAAACCCATACTAGGTGATTGGAAAGCACACATCTGAGGAATACACTCCCAAGGAAGAACAGACTGACAAACGTGACTAACATGACCCAGTTTCTTACAACACTCACATCTAGCCGTCGGACAGAGCACAGCAAGATGACCTTTAATTTTGCAATTGGAGCATATAGAATCACTTACAACAGCAGGCGAACCGGATGAGTTGTTCTTCCCAGAAACATCCACCTGCGAGGCAGCCTCTTGACGACGTTGCTCAGACTCCCGAGCAGCAATCTCCCAATGGTCCCCAAAACCAGATCCATGAGGCCCAACGCTCGAGGAAGCTTGCGCATCTTCCCGATTCCAAACCAAACGGCCCCGACCTCGGTTCGGAGCAAAATTGCCCCGACCCCCAAAACGGCCACCACCTTCCTTCATAGCAGAGGAGGCAGCAACCTGAGCAAAGGATCTAGGATCACCAGCTACCTTCCCTTCCCACCAGCCAAAGGATTCGCCGCCAACCCGATTTGGAGAGGCAGAGGAAGAGGACCAGAAATGTCCAAAGAGGAACTCCAGATCTGACCAGGGGGCGGACAACTCGGATCCATAAATATCATTCACGCTAGGGTTTCCAGGAGAACTACCAGGATCCACCACACAATATTCGCGACCCCCGCCAGGATCCGGACACGTGTTCATAACGAGACGGTCAGGACGACTAACGGAGAAACTAACAGAGCTCAACGGATTCGCAACAGTATCCGTAGGACCCGACCCGAGGATTCCATCTCTCCGAGTATCACACATCGCAAACAATCTCCACCGATTCGTCCAGAAGAGGAAAATCTCAAACGATAATCATCATCTATCCCCCGATTATCCAGCACCACATCATGATTCGAGGAATCCACATGCGGAGCCACATGAATCTCAGAGCTCATAGGGAATAGATCAGCAATCGATTGAGGAAAACACGAATACGAAGAACACGAATTGTCCATGAGGGAACCCAAGCTCAGCAAAAACAAGCACCACCGAGAGACAGAGGAACGGCCTCCACGCCCCACAAAAAAAACGAGAACCCCGAGGAGGGAAACCACCTGGCACCGGCGAGGGGGAAAAGCGGAGCGAGAGGGGCGGCGGAGAAAGCGAGAGGGGTGGCGGAGCGAGAGGAGAGCGTACAGAGTTCTCAGATCATGTATACGTCGAAGCTCATCTTCTGTTGGATGTGAGGAAGAAAAGTTAGTATACCAAATTATGTTACGAAGCTCATCTTATCACATCGTTAGTATACATGAGTCTCCCTCTGAATCATCTCGATCCTAAATCAGTGGTACCAAATTACTCACACACTTCAGTTTATCTTAATACCAATCCAGAACGTGCTGTATCTATTCGACACAGGTACCATACCAGGCTCCGATCAGATCTAGAGCTTGACAGATAGATGTGAGGGGAGGGCGGGGGAGGGTGCGAAACCTGAGGAGGGATGCGAGGAAGGGGTGGATGTGTCAACTAGCCTCACCGGCAATTAGCAGAGGGGGCGGCTGCTGCCTCGATCTTGTCTCTGCTGGCCGTGCTTGCGACTTTGGCGTGCGTCCGCCGTGATGGCTGCCTCCGGCATGGCGGCCATCACCATGATGGTCTCTCTCTCGTTGTTGCAGGTCGTGCTTGCACACCTCCCGACGGCATCCTCCCTCCGTCGTCCACTGGAACTCGGTTCCTAGAGCGGCAAGCATCAGGACGACGACCACCAGCGGGAGGATGGAGAGGGAGTGGAGAAGTCACGCCTGCTCAAATGCGTAGGAGTCCATCGTCCTGGGGTGTTTTTGACCACGCGTTTATCCATGAGGCGCAGTTTGCGGGAGATCGATCGAAGGGTTGGATGAAGGACCAGGCATATCGGAGAGAGAAAATTGCAACCACCAACTCTTCGTGCAATAGTTGCACAGACTAGCAACTTGACGTTTTTGTTGCACAAACTAGCGACTATGAACCTAAACCCCTTCTAACGATAATTAACAAGCTACTCCGCGTGACCTTGGGAGTATTAGAGAAACAGACCCATCTTATTGGCTGATCTGGCACCCATCCTGGCATATGTAGGCGCTCTGCAAAACAGGCTGGGGAAACCGCGACCAGGACACAAACCTGAGGACATCTTCACCGGTTCGACCCAACCTATCCGAGCGCATCTAAACTCGTCCGCGTGGACGCCCGGCGCCCTAGCGGCCCGACCTATCTGGACGGATGCGTCCGACTCGATCTATCCGTGCATCAAATCTGGACAACTGTTGCGTTGGCACGGACGCCCGCGGATGGAGGGCGTGTCCAGCCCGCGTGTGCCACTGGCCCACCCGTCAGCCACTGCGTACCGCTGAATTGATTCAGACTCACTAGACGAGACGAGACAACACACAGACTCACTGGACGCCGCATGTGTTCCCGCGCCTATATTGATGGCGAAGGAGCGAGAAGCTATGCGCGTTCGCGAGCGAAGGGGATATTTAACCCTGCGCTCGTCAGTGCCGCACTCCTCATGTCGTCGGTGCGGAAACGACAGTGCCTGAGCAGGCTAGATAGAGGCGTGGGAGCGAGCAGGGAAGCGGGTGACGGCGTCCGCGGGAAGGATTGGGCACAAGCATGCATCGGGGACACACGAAGGACCCAGGTTCGGGGCCCTCGTGGTGAGGTAACACCCCTACTCCTGCTTGTCTGACTATCTCGATGAACACCAAGAACTACAAAGGCTCCTTGAGCTGTATCGATGTCCTAGCTAGAAGACGAGAGACCAACACTTGCTAAGTTGCCCCTTCCGCCCTTATATAGGCCGAGGCGCGTGCGCAACGACCTGGCTGACTGGTGGGGCCCACAGGCGGGCCCCAGCCGGCTATGTCATCTACATTATCTAGCATGGCGGGCGTGTACCCACAGTGGTAGCCATGCCGCATACGCGAAATACAGTGGTCTTCGTGCTAGCAGTTGAGCACAGTACCACCTACTGAACACTGTTACGACCGTTATTGGCAAAGTCCACGGTATGGGACGGGTGTCCGGGTCTTCTCCCTGTCTTTTCCGCGTCCTGGGCGTATCACGTACTATGCCCTGCGTCACCCTGTACTCAGTCTGTCTTGGCTATCCGGCTAGGTCCTCCTAGCCGGCTATCTTCCTTGTCCATCTGGCTTGATTATCCGACCAGGTTGTCCTAGCCGGGTAACTGTCTTGGCCGTCTTGCTCTATCCGGCTGGCATGATCCAGCCGGCTAGACGTCTGTAGGGATGCCTCTTATCCGGCTGGTTGGTTCGTCGGTTTGCTCTGCGTCTGAATCGGTGCCGCTGTCCGTGTCTGATTCAATGCCGCGATATGCAGTGGCTGACGGGTGGGCAGTGGCACGCACGAGCAGGACACGCCTTCCATCCGCGGGCGTCCGTGCCGACGCAACCGCTGTCCAGATTTTGTGCACGGATAGATTGAGTCGGACGCGTCTGTCCAGATGGGTCAGGCCGCTAGGACGCCACGTACGTCCTGCGGCATCCGCGCGGACGAGTTCGAGCGCGCTCGGTCGATCCGGTGAAGATGCCCTCAGGTTCGTGTCCTGGTCACGGTTTCCCCAGCCCATTTTGAACTGCGCCTACATATGCCACGATGGGTGCCAGGTCAGCCAATAAGATGGGCCTGTTTGTCTAATACTCTCCAAGTCACGCGGAGTAGCTTGTTAATTATCGTTAAAAGAGGTTCAGGTTTGTAGTCGCTGGTCTGTGCAACGAAAGCGTTAAGTTGCTGGTATGTGCAACTATTGCATAAGAGTTCCTGGTCTGCGCAATTTTCTCGTTGACGACGGAACGCGATTTCTGTTTTAGGTAGTAGAGATAGAGATATCGTCCGTCTCAATCTGGATTTATAGAAAACCTAAATCGGCTGCCAATACTTGCTCTATAATTTTTTGCATTAGTAAGTTTTAACTCAGTTTTAAAACTGTGCTTAATATCATTCCTTTGTTGAGTGGGCTTTATGGAGCTGCACTTCAGCACATATTTCATATGCCGACTATATGCAACCAAAATAGTGTCAGATTACAGATCAGGGCCTTCTTCAAGGATGCCGATGTTTCTTAGATGGCACCTCACAAAACGGTCAACCTGGTGAAAATGGATCATGTGTGTACAAGTCATATCCAAACCAGGACAGAGTCTATTATACATCATACAAAAATATAAAAAGTTTTGGTTGAAACAAACGGAGCCATTAAACTCCATGAAGATAGATTGGGTGGTATAGTTTCAAAAAGTTCAATGTTCACAAGGACATCTGAGTTTTGGCATTGGAGTCATAGAGAGAACAATGACCCGGTGCGCCGCTGGTGTGAAGGCTGAAAGCGAGACCGTAGTTTAGTCAAAAGCGAGATAGCAATCTCGCCACAAGTGTTATCCATCATAAGGTTAGATAATCTTAGCAGAAAATAATATACATATTGCAATCCTGTTCATCCCGCGGCACCCCCATTGTCTATGCTTATCCAAGACCTTGATGTTCTTCTTCCGCGTTCTCGGCTGCTCGTGTGATCTGGTAGGTGTCCTTATCGTCCTATGTTATCTCCACATATATAGGAAGCATGCATGTTACTACCAGAAGGGAATACTTAACAAGCCTAAGGATCTTAACCTTTAGTAACCAGTCCAGAGTCATAAGGGTGTGCCTTATTTCTTATTTGAGTGAATTTCACTTTTTACCTTCTACTTGTGCATTTGTGACACTAATTACCCTATGTAGTGAAAATTCATCTAAATTACCATGTTTGGAAATTTTAAACGCTCATTTCCTAATGCATATCTATTGGGCAAGGTGTGAGGTGACGATTAAACTTCAAAAATATCGAGATATAGAACATTTGGTGCAGAGAAGGGTAGATATGATCGACGACAACATCCTCCGATCTTGACATATTTTGTGGCAGCATATCATCCTAACATGTCAGCCTTATCCAATAACACGTATTGAATGATAAAACGAGACAAAATTATGCTTAGAATTTTCTTAAATAGGACATTTTTTTTGGAAATGGGTGTTTTATTACTTAAAGCAATGTTTACACCCGGTCTCTGCATAATTAGGATGCACACAGCCGAAAATCCTCTCAAGTTACAACCAGAAGTAAACGAAAAACAAGTATAAACGTATACATGGCACAACAGGCTGTGACTATGATATCTCTAATCGTAAGTCACGCTGCCACCCATGTTTAGAAAAAATATCTCGCGCCACGGCGTCCAAACGCCTACACCCTTTCGCAAAGAAGTCTCGGAACTCCATCCGTTGAAGAATTATCCATGATCGTAGGATTGTCATGGCCCGGAAGATAACCTGCAATAGAGAAGACATCATATTATTAAAAATCTTGTCATTTCTACATAGCCATAGCGACCAAATAATGGCAAGCGCTCCCACCCTAAAAACAGTCCCATATTTATCATCAATCCCATTCAACCAATTGCCAAAAACATTAGCAACCGATGAAGGGGGGGATAAACCAAAGGCCACTTGAGTGATTGACCATATAGTACGAGCAAATTTACACTAGAAGAATAAGTGTCTAATTGTCTCATTATGATTACAGAAGACACATTGTTTGCTTCCTTGCCAATTCCTCTTAACAAGATTATCTTTTGTAAGAATTACCCCTTTACGAAGGTACCAAGAAAATACTTTCGTTTTCAGGGGTATTTTCATTTTCCAAATTCTACTATTATCATCAACTGGAATATTTGGTTGGATCAAAGCTCTATAAAACAAATCAACTGAAAATTTACCATTATGTAATAGTTTCCATTTAAATTCGTGCACACCATCCGACAACTGTATCATAGACAGTCTCAATAGGAGATTGTTCCATGATAGTAATCTAGGACCAATTAGACTTCTACGGAAAGAGACATTAGGAGGATTATATTCCATTACCCTGGAAAGTGTATCCCCTTTATGCCTAACTATCGAATATAGAGCAGGATATTATTCTCTAAGGGGCATTTGGCCAAGCCATTTGTCTTCCCAGAACCTAATCTGTGATCCATCCTTAATATTAAAAGAACCAAAGCATAGAAACTGTTTTTTGGCAGCCATCAGCCCCACCCAAAAGTGTGAGTCTCCTGACTTCCAGACCACCTGGGACAAAGCTTTGGATCCAATATATTTCCTCCACAAAATGGTTTGCCAGACTCCTTCTTCTGAAAGAAGTTTGAACAACCATTTACCTAGGAGTGCAGTGTTCTTGACTTGCAAATCATGTATGCCAAGTCCACCGTATTCCTTTGGTCAGCAAACCACAGTCCATTTGGCCAGTCGATATTTCTTTTTCACCTCATCCCCTTGCCAAAAGAATCTTGAGAGAAAATAATCCACTTTCTTCAAAACCCCTTTTGGTAAATGAAAGAATGAAATCATATATATTACCATATTAGTCAGTACTGAATTAATGATTACAAGTCTTCCACCAAGGGAAAGTAGTTTTCCTTTCCAACTATTAAGACGTTTTTGTAGTATTTCCTCAACCCCTCTCCATTCAGCTATCGTTAGACGCCGATAATGTATCGGTATACCCAGATAGTTAATAGGAAAGAGCCCGTGGCCACAGCCAAATAACTCAGCATATAAGTGTGCCTCATTTTTAGCTTCGCCAAAGCAATACGATTCACTTTTATGGAAGTTGATTTTCAGTCCTGATAATTGCTCAAAAGCTGAAAGTATTAACTTCAGATTTTTAGCCTTCTCAAGATCATGCTCCATAAAAAGTATTGTATCATCGGCATATTGAAGGATTGATAGACCACCATCTACCAGATGTGGAACTAATCCTTCAATTTGACCATCAGTCTTAGCTCTCTTAATAAGGATAGCCAACATATCTGCCACTATATTAAATAATATAGGAGAAAGTGGATCCCCCTGTCTTAATCCTTTGTTTGTCCAGAAATATGTGCCTATGTCATCATTGACATTTATAGCAACACTATCCCCAGAAACAAAAGACTGAATGAGATTGCACCACTCCTGAGAAAAACCTTTCATACGGAGTGTTTGCTGAAGGAAAGACCAATTAACCTTATCATACGCTTTCTCAAAATCAATCTTGAACACTACTCCATTCAATTTCTTTGAGTGTAGTTCATGAATTGTCTCATGCAGGATTACTACACCATCTAAGATGTTTCTTCCTTGCATAAAAGCCATTTGAGAAGGGCGAACAACATTATCATCTATTGAATTAAGCCTAACGTTGCCACCTTTGTAAATATTTTAAAACTCACATTAAGAAGGAAGATCGGACGGTATTTTTGTATTCGCTCTGCATTAATAACTTTAGGAAGCAAATTAATATTGCCAAAGTTCAGTCTGAAAATATCAAGCTGACCCTCATGCATAACATGAAACAAGTGCATCAAATCCTCCTTAATAACTTCCTAGAATTTCTGATAAAATTCAGCAGGAAAGCCATCAGGTCCTGGTGCTTTATTGTGTTCCATTTGAAAAACAACTTTCTTAACTTCTTCCTCCGTATAAGGGGCAGTTAGAAACTTGTTTTCATCAACAGAAACCTGGGGAATATCATATGTTTGGGATTCCTCCAGTGATATGGAATTTTCCGGTGGTGCCCCAAAAAATGATTTGTAATACTTTGTAATGTAAGATTTTAGCTGCTCCTGTCCCTCAATCATACCTTCATCCTGAACCAAAGAGTGAATAAGTTTCTTCTTATGCTTTCCATTAGCAATAGCATGGAAGTATCTTGTATTCATATCTCCTTCAAGGATAAATTTCGCTTTAGAGCGTTGGTACCACTTGAGTTCTTCCTCGCGATAAATTCTAGCAATTTCTGCATTCGATTGCTTCTTAAGCTCAATCTCAGATGCAGATAAAAGCCTTATTTCCGCAGAAGCCTCCAAATCATCAATAATATTTGAAAGACGTATTTTTTCTTTTTTCAATATACCGGCAGTATGTCTAACCCAACCGCGAAGGAATTTACGAAGAGCTCACATTTTATTATTCCATCGCTGTATAGGCGTTTGACCAGCCACCGATTTTTCCCACACGTCTTTCACTAACTCAAAAAAATCATCTCTTTCAATCCATCCAAGTTCAAACTTGAAGCTATGTTTGGATCTTTGTGATGGTGTTCCAATAGATAAAAGTAATGGAGCATGATCCGATAAAGCCTCATTACGCTCCAGAGCCCGAACGGTTACTAATGGGAACTTTTCCTCCCACAGTGTATCCATAAGTACTCTATCTAATTTCTCATATGTCGGCTCTGGGAGACTATTAGCCCAAGTGAACTGTCTCCCAATCATATTAACCTCTCTTAATCCAGGCTATCTATGATAGCATTGAATAAAAAAGGCCAATGATCATCGAACCTGCCCCGACTTTTCTCATGAGGAAGTCTTATCAAGTTAAAGTCCCCACCTATAAGAATAGGGTAAGGGTTATCCTTAGCTAGATTTACCAGCTCACGCAAAAAGTCAGCCTTATAAACATCCTGGACAGCCAGAGATGACTAGAGACCATGTGAAATCGTCGGCCTTGTTACGAATATAGAGTTTAATAAAAAAATCTCCAACCGAACTGGCCAAAACTTCCATAGTCTCATTTCTGACGCCTAACAGGATCCCCCCGGATCTACCACGTGGAGGACGTGATACCCACGTAAAGTCCACTCCACCAGAAAGGCGATTGAGCAGAGTTTGTGAGAAATCACGTCGACCGGTTTCAGAAATACCCAAGAAATCCAAGTTATGTTCTCTTACACAATCGGCAAAGAATAGATGTTTAGCCAAGTCCCGAAGACCTCTGCTATTTACAAACATTCTATTCATTGAGAAACACTAATGCTTTTGGATACACGGGTCCTTTTCTTAGACCTTTGGCTCTTTGATTTACGACCAGAAGCTTTTAGTTCAAACATTGAACCCAGCTCCATCTCATCAAAACCAACCTCTGATACTTCACCAACTAAATGAGAGAGCAGTTGACCATCTACTGTGGCATGCAACTCCTCCTCCTCGGCTGATAAAGTATCAGGAATAAAAGAGGCCTTAGGAGTAACCGTCAAACGGTCAACCTCCATACGCCTAAGTACATTACTAGATAAATTTACCTGTTTGACATAATAACCCAGACTAACACCAACGTTTGCTAGTTTTTTAGTCATTACAGGTGTAGAAAAAGAAAGAAAAGATTTCGAAGACTTCATACCATCTGAATCAAGATTTATTGGTGCCTTCCTATGCATTGCCTTGATCATCGCGTCTTCATCCGTGGGCGTCGCCCCAAGAGCATCGACCCCCTGGCGCGAACTACGCCGCGACGGTGTCTCCTGAAGTGGCGAAAGCACCTCCAGGGAAACACCCAGCCCCGCCTGAGCCAGGTTTCCCCCAGAAAGTTGCCCCTCCTGTGCAGGACAAGCGTCCTCCCGCAACCCCTCCGAGGCCCTCGTCCAGCCCGTGCCAGACCTGGGCCACGTCTGGCAGCAGCCCCGCCTGGGCCACCAGATCATCAGCCGAGAGAGGGCCCTCCGTAGCCGGACCCCCGACACCCCACCCCACCTGGGAAGCAGCGTCGAGGACAGGATCAGCAGGTCTTCCGCCATGAACAGCAGCTTTGCGTAGCCCTAGCCGCTCCGCAAAGATGACGTCCCCTCCTGGGCCATCGGCGCACCTGCATCCTGCCAAGGCAGCGAGAAAACATCAACCGGAGAACCCCCCACCCACATGCTCGCCGCCTGAAGTGCAGCTAAAAGCTGAGAAGGAGAAACTCTAGGAGATCCACATGCCTTCCCACGAAGTGGAGAGTCCGCTGGAAGAGCGTCAAGAAGTTCATTGCCCCGCGGAGTAGTAGGTGAAGCATTAAAGCGAGTCACCGCATAAACCGAACCCGTAGCCTGGCGAGTATGAGTAGATGGTGCCCCCTGCTCAGAAGCCTGACCACCAGGCTGTCCAGTCGAAGCGTGAGCACTCGTCGAAGCATGAGTAGTGGTATCCGCTGGTCCAGAAGTATCCATGGCATCATCACCATTCTTCCTAGATCCATCATCCTCAGAATCATCCCTACTGTTTCGACAGAGGCACATAAGATCCACATCCAAAGTAGTGCCCATAAGAGAACCCACAGCCCAAAGCCCAAGGAAAGTCCGCAGAGAATGCGGACCCCCTCAACATGCACCTAGACCTTTTCAAGGATTATCTTATGCGGAACCTCTTGAGTCTTGTAAACCAAAACAGCAAGTTGTGTCCTACCAAGGGGCATCGAAAACTGGCTGCCATCCACTCTATCCAGAACCTCAAACGAAGGAAAACTTACCAAGTAATCATTATTACCATAAGATAGAGCTTCCCACTTCCACTGTGACTGTAATGGGCACCTTCGGGCAATCTGTTGTTGAACCACCTCAGCTGAGACTGCATCTCCTGTAACTTTGATCAAAGCAATAGGTGTCTGAGTAGTCTCCAAATTTCTATGGACCACACTGTCAGGAATCTGAGCAAACAGAGTCTTGTCATGTCCAATCCCAGTCATAAAAGCATTTGGTCTCGGTTGTTTCAACACAGGGGACCTCAAGGTTGGGTGAGACTTGACATCACAAATATAGCAATAATGAATAGCTTTACAATCTTTGTATGCATGAGTGTCCACAGCGCACTTCCAACACCTAACTGGTTTCTTATTCTTCTTAGTTACATGCACAACCTCCATGACAGCAATGGTGCATCCACCAGCAGAATTAAAATGCATCCGTTACCATTCAAACTACCTTGAAACCGCCACAGGTGGGAAAGATGGTGAGGCAAGAGCGGATGTACCGAGTGGATACCCAAATTTCTGCTGCCCAACCATAGCATTATGTTGAAAATTCATCGGCTGCTGCAAATTGGTACCTGGCGCAAACTGAGGTTGCGCCACACCCTGCACCGGCTTCTTCTTCTTTTTCCTCTTAGGCACCGGCACTCCCGACGAACCAGCCCCTGCAGCAAAGGAATTAGGCTGAAACATTCCCTGCATGTGTCCACCAGGCACCTCCCCTTGACCAGCGGCAAAATGCGGCATCGGACCCCGATACGGTAGTTGCAAATGGCCAAGCTCCCTTGCGCAGCGGCATAATACGTCGCTGGAGGCCTGAAGACGACACCTGGGGGGAACCCAATGAACGGGGGCGGAAGCATACCCCCAGCGAGCGTCGGAGCATATTGTTGGGGATGCGCTCTCGGTAGCGGCCCGGTCGACGCCGCGACCAGCTGAGCATTAGTAGCAGGTTGGGCAGATCGCCCTAGCGACGGTTGCACCGACATCGTAGGCCGCTGTGAGGGCTGAGGCGCCATAGCCCTAGGGTTTCCCCCTGGAACCCGTCCAGACATCCTTGGCGAAGCGACGGCCGCCGAGAACGAGCGTCCAGGAACCACAGCGGAGGGAGACACGCTCGGCGAAGGCGGCGACAGAAGCATTGATCGCGGACGCGGTGAAGACGGCGAGAGCAGCGGATCGCTCGGTCTCAGCGGCTGAGGAGAAGGTCTCGGATACGCCGATACTTTGCGATCTGTCCTGCCCCAGGTCCACAGCGCCCTTAGACGCCAAGCCACAGCCGTCTAGGAGCAGGCCGGCCCCGACCCGTACTCGGTCGCACGCACCGTCACAGACTGGTCCCCGGTCCCGTCAACCAAACCGGTCATCGGGTCAGAGCAGGCGTCCTCCACCCTGGCACCAGTCCGTGAGGAAAGCGGAAATCGCGCGAGCATCTCCGCTTCGACGAACTGACCCAGCACCGGCGGGGCCGACGATCTCCGACGAGGGAAGGGCCCCTTCCAGGGCTTGATCTTCCATGGTGCAACCACCACCGGAGGAGACAGTGATCGCGATCTGACCTTCGACCTGGATTTGAGAAACGGTGAGAAACTAGGCGGGGTAGGAGGATGCGGCGGCGTAGACGCCACCGAAGACCTTTCCCAGAACCTCGACGCCGGCGTCGGGAAGCCTATATCCTCCCAGAACTGCTGCCGCAGATCCTCATCCGATAGCTGCCGGCGTCTCGATGCATTCGTCCATCCCAACTCGCCACTCTCATCTTCCAAGGAACCCAACACCTCCCGAGCCGCCCGCGCATCTTCTCCGTCCGAACCCGATTCAGATCCCAGACATTGGAACCTCGACCCCGAATAGGAAGACACCGGCGAAGAGGAGGCATCCAAAGCCGGCGTCAGAGTCCCGGGAGCCAGCGTCAATCGCCTTCGACGCCGCATGGGTTGGGTCTCCTGGCTACTAGTCCTTAAATAGGACATTCGGGTACAACTTCTACTAAATGGGGTAATTAGTGTCTCAAATGCACAAATAGAGGGTAAAAAGTGGAATTCACTCTTCTTATTTTGGCAAACATGCGTGAAACACATCACATGGACATTGCACAATAACGCGATCAGGAACGTAACTTGTACGTAAAGAGAAAACCATAAAATGAGTGAGGAAACTACCTTGAAATAAGTTGAACATTGTGCTAGTAAGTAAAATTCGTGAGCATAATGGGTGCAAATTTTGATGTATGAAATAACATAGACTTCAAGCCAATATTAACTCTTTCAAGCTTCATAGAATGTCATCCAAGAACCAGAATTACTCCATGTTAGACCCTGGAAATCAGATAAAAAAGGTATTAAGGAGACACAAACAAATTACAGCCTAACAAATTACGGTATGACTTAAATAGACTTCACACTACAGGAGAAGCTTGGTATGCCGAGAGCTTATTGCCGTCGGCATAGCCAGGAAAACCCTTGGTGTACGCTACGCCGACGGCTGCCCTCGGCGGACCTCTCCCTCGGCGGAGCAGGCGCGACCGTCGGTGTAGGACAAGACCGTCGGCGTAGGTCAATGCCGACGGCCTGACGGCGCCCGTCGGCGAACGTCGATAGCGCCGTCACACGGCCAGTTAACGGCGCATCGGCTACGCCGACGGCCTCTCCCTCGGCATACGCTCGCCACGTGAAGGCAGCGGAGCGGCCTGGCTCAGCTCCTACGCCGACGGCCTCCCCCTCGGCATACGCCCGCCACGTGGAGGCAGCGGAGCGGCCTGGCGCAGCTCCTACGCCGACGGCCTCCCCCTCGGCGTACGGCTTCCACGTGTAAGCAGCGGAGCGGGGTGGCCCTACGCCGACGGCCTTGCCGTAGGCGTAGCCGTGACCATTTGGTCACGCCTACCTTCTACGCCGACGGCAAGGCCGTCGGCGTAGGACCAGCCCCAGTTTTTTTTTCAGCTCACAGCAATGGTCACCTTTATTTCACACATGCTCATATCAAACATTGCTCATATCACACATTGTTCATATCACACATGCTCATATTAAACATTGTTCATATCACACATGGTCATATCACACATGGTAATATCACACATTGTTCATACATCATCCATACATTGTTCATACATCATCACACATCCCTACAACTCTAGAGGAGACGGGGTGTACCCGAGATCTCCCCTGGTGAAAAGTGACGACCTTTGCTGAGGGTTGCGTCCAGTAGAAGCAGCAGAAGAGCCACCTGGCGAGGGAGTAGAAGTGTGAAGCTCGGGAGAACCACCTGCAGAATGGCCAGGAGATGGACCATTGTCATAAAGCGGTGTGATCTGACGCCCATCCGGCGAGGCGTGGCCCAAGTGTCGGTTCCCAGAAGCTCCCGTTCCCTACATGATTCCTACATGTTAGCAACTTGCGAGGCAAAGTAAAGCGATAACCAGTGGGTTAGCAAAAAACTTACCGGTGTCGATGTGTAGTAGGTCCTAGCGAAGCTGTCCTTCGATGGCAAAAATGGCGCTGGCCCTGGCATGGGAGGCACGGGCCCTAAATCTCTATTCTGGCCAGTTTGAATATTCACCAACATGGCCTGCAAGATAGTTTAGATGTCAGGCCGTAGTACAAAAAACGGGGGGAAGTGGGACTTGTATCTTTTGCAAAAATAAAGATTCGGACTTACATTTATGTATTGCATGTAGATCGCATGCGCCTCCTGATGCTGCCGAAAGGCGACCTGATTGTAACACCCTCAGAATCGGACCTATGCAAGTTTGAGCAAAATTCGCCAAACCCGCATAGAAACGATTCAAAGGTTCCCACCAGGCACTTTCGTGCGGGTGGAAAACGAAGTAATAACATTACACAACAGTCCTCGATGGGACCCACAGAACAGATATATATAACAGCGACTCAATGAGTCAAGAATACGGATATACAGTACAAAGATCCAAATCACCTTGAAAATGATAGAGCGTCCAGCTACGGACAAGATGCAAATGGGGCTAAGAGCCCTGAAGAATAACCAATGGCGTCCATAACCCTGCCCAAGCGCCGAAGGGTAACCTCGCTAACGGCGTCGATCTCATAACGCTTAAACAAAAGGTGCCGACAAGGAAAAGGAAAAGAAGGAGCGTCGATCGAGGCCGACACGGCGAGGCTAGAATTGGCGGTCCTCCTACATAGGTATGGTGGATCAAGCGGCAGCATGCACTGAACAACCTATAGAGACTCGATACAACTGGCGGTTATCAGAGGGGGGGTAAGATGACCTATTCGGATCCAACCTGATACTATCATCAAACAAACCCATCCTGGCGTTTCCCCCTCGAAACCAAACGAGGAAGTCAACCGAGGAACTCACACCGTTGGCAGTTTTACTTATTCAGTTATCGTTGCTGTAATTACTAGTCAGGTTTAGATATTCATCCTGGTAAATTAAGCAGTAGGCACTTTTAATTAACCATTCCGTTATAGTTGCAACAATTACTATTCAGATACAGGTAGCGTGATATTAACCCAAAACGCAGCAGTTGTTGGTACTTTTATTCAGCCATTCCGTTGTAGTTGCATTACTTACTAGTCAGGTACATTGGCCGCAAGCGACACTCCAAACAAACAAGGGTGGGCAGTATTAATTAGCCATTCCATTATAGTGAAGCTGATTACTAGTCATTATAAGTCAAATTTATAGCAGTAAATGAACGGTTCGCAGCATAGAAAACAAAAATTTTCCTACGATGTGAACTATATACCAAGATCTATTTATACTAGATACAAACAACGGGCGGATGTAGATTCGTAGAGAACATACCCTTGAAGACCGACAAAGTTTAACGAGTCCAAACTCGTGGTTGATGTAGACGATCTCTTGCCGATCTCAAGATCGAGAGGAAGTCCTAGCGCCGCAAATCAGCCAGATCCGCTCGACACACGTTCGAGGCACCGAGCAACCTCCGCCTCGCCTCCAGCGATGCGGAAGCACAACTCTTTCTTGCCGAATAGCCACCGGGAACATGTATCTCGCTAGTCCGAGACCATGGGGATAAATTCTAGAGGGGAGAGATCCTTCACGAGGAGGTGTGAGGAGAAGTGAGGAGGGGCCTTTATAGGAGGAGGGGGAACCCCAAGGGGTGGCGCATGGGGCTGCCCTTGCCCTCCCCCCATCATGTGGGTGGACACTCCACTCACAAACCTCCTCCAAATTCCTCCACTCAAAATCCCACTCAAAGATCCCATTAAATTTCCACCAAATTTAATGCAAACTCTCATTAAATAAAACTCTTTTATTTTATTAAGAATTTTGTCAATTACTTTAATGACAAACATTCACAAATAACCCTTGCTAGAATTCTATTTCACATGCATAACCACTTTATGCAATTTCACCAAAACCTGCTTTCAGTATCTAGTGAAATAAATTCGCGCTTGTTTATTCTTTCGGCATGAAACTTTTGCTCCAATTGGATGTCGGTGTCTCTTAAGTGTGTCACCCTACGGTTCGTGAATAATGCGGACATGATCGAGACCCTCTCGATCAATAATCAAGCGGGATCCGAGACCCATAATCGACTCCCACACATTCAACGATGACTTTCTTGTGATCGTTTAACCTTTTACGCTAGTATCTTAATCCCTTTGTCTCACGATATATTACATGTCCGAGATTCGATCATCGGTATCTCCATACCTAGTTTGATCTCGATCGACATGCACTCTTTTCGTTCCGTGATATAACATTCTAGTGATCAAATCACTTGCTTGCAAGCTAATCAATGTGATATCACCGAGAGGGCCCAGTATATCTATCCGTCATCGGGATGAACAAATTCCACTTGATCCATGAGCCTCAACATAACACTTTATTAGTTCTGAACCCATCTTTATAATCACCCCTGTTACGGTGTGACGTTTGATGTTATCAAGAAACTCTTCCGTGTTAGTGATTGACATGATCTCATGGTCTAAGGATTAGGATCACTGTAAGTTGTTATAGCAATATAAACTCAATGACTTTGATCGTAATGCTATACTGATGAATGTTCATCACATCATTACACTAATGTTGTGATCCCGTTATTAACAACATCCAATGTCCATGATCGAAACCTTGATCATCTTGTTAATCAACGAGCTAGTTTATGAGAGAGGCATAACTAGGAACTTTCTGTTTGTTTATTAAACACACATGTATTAACGTTTCGTATTAATACAATTATAGCATGCAAAATAAACATCTATCTATCATATACTTGGAATACACATAATAAACAATTTATTATTGCCTCTTAGGGCATATTCCTTCGCCCCACTTGCACTAGAGACAATAATCTAGTTACATAGTGATATATCTAACACCCATTGAGTTCGTGTTGATCATGTTTTGCTCTAGGAGAGTTTTAGTCAACGGATCTGCTACATTGAGATCCGTATGTACTTTTAAATCTTTATATCTCCATCCTTGACATGCTCATGGATGGAGTGAAACCGCGCTTAATATGCTTGGAATGCTTGTGAGACCTTGGCTCTTTGGCATTGGCAATGGCACCATTGTTGTCACAATAGATCACCATTGGGTCCAACGCTTGCCACAACTCCTAGTTCGGATATGAACTCCTTCATCCAAATCGCTCGAGCCGCTCAAGCAAACATATTCGCCTCCTTGTTGATCCCGCTACCACAGGTTGTTTGAGCTCCTCCAACTAACCGCTCCGCCATTCATGAGAAATACGTATCCGGATTGAGACTTAGAGTCATCCGGATCGATTGTCAAAGCGTCGACATAACACTTAGCGACGAGCTCTTCTTCACCTCAGATACAAGAAACATATCCTTAGTTCTTCTTAAGTACTTAAGGATATTCTTGACCGCTATCCAAAGGTTCAACTGGATCCGATTGGTACCTACTAGTCAAACTAATAGCGTGTGCCACATCCGGTCTTGTACATAGCATGGCGTACATTATAGAGCCTATGGTGGTCAAGCATAGGGACTTTGTCCATTATCTCTTTCTTCCGCCGGTTGCATTTTGAGTCTTACTCAATGTCTTGCCTTGCAACATAGGTAAGAACCCCTTCTTACTTCGTCCATTTTAAACTTCTTTAAAATCTTATCAAGGTATGTACTTTATGATAGCCCTATTAGGCGCCTAGATCTATCTCTATAGATCTTTATGCCTAATATGTAAGACGCTCACCTAGGTCCTTCATTGAAAATTTGCTTAGATAACTTTTAACACTGTTTAAAGTTCTATATCATTTCCGATCAATAATATGTCATCCACATATAGTATCGAAATGCCACATTGCTCCCACTCACTTTCTTGTAAATACAAGCTTCTCCATAAGTTTGGACAAATCCAAACTCTTTGATCACCTCATCAAAGCGGAGATTCCAACTGTGATGCTTGCTTCAATCCATAGATGGATCGCTGAAGCTTGCACACCTTGTTAGCATCCTTAGGATCGACAAAACCCTTTGGTTGTATCATATACAACTCTTCTTCAATATTACCATTGAGAAACGCGTTTTGACATCCATCCGCCATATTTCATAATCGAAATATGCAGCAATTGCTAACATAATCCTAATCGACTTTAGCATCGCTACGGAGAGAAAGTCTCATCGTAGTCAACTCCTTGAATTTGTCGAAACCCTTTGCGACAAGTCGAGCTTTATAGATGGTCACATTACCATCAGATCGCTTCCTTTTGAAAATCCATTTGTTCTCCACGGCCTTCGGTCGTGAGGTAATTCCACCAAGTTCCAAACTTGATTTTCATACATGGATTCCATCTCGGATTTCATGGCTTCTAACCATTTGTTGGAACTGGCTCATCATCGCTTCTTCATACGCCGCAGGTCATTATTTTCATCAACCATGAAATTTATGACAGGATTTCCGTGACAGCTGAGGGACGCACGTCTGCTTGACCTGCGAGGTTCGGTAGTACTCTTTCGAGTTTCATGATCATTATCATTAGTTCCTTCTTCAATGTGGAGCCAACTCGGAACGACTTCCCGGCCAGGCTACTCGCCATACTTTGAAGAGAAGGTTCCATAACCTCTTCGAAGTTCTACCTTCCGACTCACACCTTTCGCGAAACTCTTTCTAGAAAGGATCCATTCTTGGCAACAAAACCTTGCCCTCGGATCTGTGATAGAAGGAATACCCAATAGTTTCTTTAGGGTATCCTATGAAGACGATTTTTCCGCTTTGGGTTCGAGTTTATCCGTTGAAGTTTCTTCACATAAACATCGCAACCCCAAACTTTAAGAAATGACTTAGGTTTGTTTCAAACCACAATTCATACGGTGTCGTTTCAACGGATTTAGATGGTGCCCGATTTAAAGTGAATGCAGCAGCTTCTAGTGCATAACCCCAAAATGACAACGGCAAGTCCGCAGAGACATCATAGATCGAACCATATCTAATAAAGTACGATTCGACGTTCGACACACCATTTCGCTGTGGTGTTCCTAAGGTGTGAGTTGTGAAACAATTCCACACTCTTTCATGTGAGTGCTAAACTCGTAACTTAGATACTCACCTCCACGGCCGCATCAGAAATTTGATCTTTCTATTACGATGATTTTCCACTTCATTCTGAAATTCCTTGAACTTTTCAAAGGTTTCGACTTGTGTTTCATCAAGTAGATATAACCGTATCTACTCAAATCATCCGTGAAAGTAACAAAATAACGATATCCACCTACCGACACACTCATTGGACCACATACATCCGAATGTATGATTTCAATAAATGTCGCCTGCTCCATTGAACCGAAAACGGCGTTCTAGTCATCTTGCCCATAAGGCATGGCTCACATGTATCAAATGATTCATAATCAAGTGATTCTAAAAGTCCATCCGAATGGAGCTTCTTCATGCTTAATGCCAATATGACCTAGACGGCAAGGCTACACATATATGCGGATATATCATCACTAAGTTTAATCCTTTTAGCATCAATATTATGAATATGTGTAACATTATCATCGAGATCCAACAGAAATAAACCATTCAACATTGGTGCATGACCATAAAAGATTTCATTCATATAAATGGAACAACCATTGTTCTCGATTTGAATGAAAAACCACTTTGCATCAAACATGATCCGACATAATGTTCATGCTCAAGCAGCACCAAATAACAGTTATTTAAGTTTATAACTAATCCCGACGGTAAGTGGAGAGGTAGCGTTCGACGGCGATCACATCAACGCTTGATCCATTGCCGACACGCATCTTGACCTCACCCTTGCTAGCGGTCGCTGCTCCAGCCCGATTCGAGTTACAAAGATTAGGAACTTAACCGTGATCAAATACCCAGGTGCTACTGCGAGCACTAGTCAAGTACACATCAATAACATGTATATCATATATACCTTTGTTTGCCTTGCCGGTCTTCTTGTCTGCCAGATACTTGGGGCGCTTATGCCCAGGGGCCCCTTACAATAGTAGCACTTTTCATCGACTTAGGTCCAACTCGGTTTCTTTTCAGCGCTGCAACAGCTTGCCGCCTTACTTCCTTCTGTTTTCCTTCTTGTCTTTCTTGAAACCAGTTCCTATTGATCATCAACACTTGATGTTCCTTTTGATCTCCACTTCGCAGCTTTTAAGCATCGATGCTCGGGAGAGACTTCTTCATGCCTTGCATATTATAGTTCATCACGAAGCTCTTATAGCTAGGTGGCGTAGACCAGAACACGATGGATGCCTAAGTCAATGGGAATCGTTATTCCCAAGGACACAAGCTTATCGGCGAACCCGACATCTTGAGTACATGCTCACTAACGGAAGTGTTCTCTTCCATCATGCAGCTAAAGAACTTTTCAAGCATTGTAGCTCTCTCAAAGATGTGTGTCGAAAATCATTTTCAACTCACCCATTGTATCAAAAGCATTGCCGTTTTCAAACGCTTTCAAGTTCCGCCTAGCCCATACAATATGCCGCAATGAACTAAGTTGTGGTCCTCCGACGAGTCGATAGACATTCTTCTCCTCGTCGGGGCATCAAAGGGTGGGGCCTAACGGGCTTCTAGCACATATTGCTTTTGTGCAGCAGAGAGGAGAATCCTCAAATTCATGGCCCATTCAAGAAAGTTGCTACCGTTCGTTGCTAGTTTCTCTTCTCCATGAACGCATTGAAATTAAAAGGTGGTGCCATCTACAATGAATTTGTAAAGTTTAGACTAAGTGTATGATAGATTGAGTTCAACTAATCTATATTACGAATGAACTCCCACTCAAAAGCGACATCCCTCGTGTCCTTTTGGTGATTACATGAACCAAATCCACTACACTAAGTCCGATCATCACGTGAGTCCAGATAGCTTCAAAGGCGAGCATCAAATGGGCATCATATCAACTATATGACTCATGCTTAACCTTTCGTGTTCCGAGGCCATGTCTGCACATGCTAGGCTCGCCAAGTTAGAACCTTAGTATTTATGTGTAATCGCTTACACCAAGTATGGTCGAGGATCCAAGTACACCCGATCATCACGTGATGTCTTGGAGCGACGAAAACATAATCGGTGCATACTAAAGGGAGAACACATTCTTATCTTGATATTTAAAATGAGGGATCATCTTATTATGCTTAACAAAGCGCTAAACAAGCAATATAAGATGCAATCAAACATCATATGTTTAATAGTGAAATTATATGGTTCCCGCAGATGATCTCTATCATGTGCATCGTGGTATGATCACTATCATACCTATATGTGTAAATCCACAATCTATGGGTTTTTACGCTATGTGTGTAAGAGTATCATCTCATACTTCTACTTACAACACTACCATATCATAACACTAGCCCAAAGAACAATCTAAACTAGACGCTTCTAATTTATCCATTGCAAGTTTTACGTGGTCGAGGGCTTTCGAGATAGAACCGTTCTTACCTACGAACATGAACCACAACGAGGATAATCAAATTGTTGACAACTCGCTTGCAAAATAGATATTGACTATAGTAGGAGAGATGACACCCGCTAGCCACTTATGCAAACTAGTTGCATGTCAAGCGTGGAACAGGTCTCATGTGCGAGGACATGTAAAGTTTGTCCGGCCGCTTCATCCCACTATGCCACCAATATCCAAAATCACAAGAAAGGAGCAACAACATGATCATCATCGCCCACATACTCATATGTGTACTACCGTAAAGTATCTACGCATAGATCCGGATCGATACCATCAAGGGTTCGCAAGATAGAAAACAAAAATTTTCCTACGATGTGAACTATATACCAAGATCTATTTATACTAGATACAAACAACGGGCGGATGTAGATTCGAGAGAACATACCCTTGAAGACCGACAAAGTTTAACGAGTCCAAACTCGTGGTTGATGTAGACGATCTCTTGCCGATCTCAAGATCGAGAGGAAGTCCTAGCGCCGCAAATCAGCCGCATCCGTGCTCGCACACGCTCGAGGCACCGAGCAACCTCCGCCTCCTCGCCCAGCGATGCAGCGGAAGCACAACTCTTTCTTGCCGAATAGCCACCGGGAACATGTATCTCGCTAGTCCGAGACCATGGGGGATAAATTCTAGAGGGGAGAGAGATCCTTCACGAGGAGGTGTGAGTGAGAAGTGAGAGGAGGCCTTTATAGGAGGAGGGGGAACCCCAAGGGGTGGCTTGCATGGGGCTGCCCCTTGCCCTCCCTCATCATGTGGGTGGACACTCCACTCACAAAACTCCTCCAAATTCCTCCACTCAAAATCCCACTCAAAGATCCCATTAAATTTCCACCAAATTTAATGCAAACTCTCATTAAATAAAACTCTTTATTTTATTCAGAATTTTGTCAATTACTTTAATGACAAACATTCACAAATAACCCCTTGCTAGAATTCTATTTCACATGCATAACCACTTTATGCAATTTCACCAAAACCTGTTTCCGTCCGATCTAGTGAAATAAATTCCTGCGCTTGTTTATTCTTTCGCATGAAACTTTTGCTCCAATTGGATGTCGGTGTCTCTTATGTGTCACCCTACGGTTCGTGAATAATGCGGACATGATCGAGACCCTCTCGATCAATAATCGAAGCGGATCCGAGACCCATCGACTCCCACACATTCAACGATGACTTTCTTGTGATCGTCGGAACCTTTACGCTAGTATCTTAATCCCTTTGTCTCACGATATATTACATGTCCGAGATTCGATCATCGGTATCTCCATACCTAGTTTGATCTCGCATCGACATGCACTCTTTTCTCGCTCCGTGATATAACATTCTAGTGATCAAATCACTTGCTTGCAAGCTAATCAATGTGATATCACCGAGAGGGCCCAGAGTATATCTATCCGTCATCGGGATGAACAAATTCCACTCTTGATCCATGAGCCTCAACATAACACTTTATTAGTTTTGAACCCATCTTTATAATCACCCTGTTACGGTGTGACGTTTGATGTTATCAAGAAACTCTTCCTGTTAGTGATTGACATGATCTCATGGTCTAAGGATTAGGATCACTTCGTAAGTTGTTATAGCAATATAAACTCAATGACTTTGATCGTAATGCTATACTTCGGATGAATGTTCATCACATCATTACACTAATGTTGTGATCCCGTTATTAACAACATCCAATGTCCATGATCAGGAAACCTTGATCATCTTGTTAATCAACGAGCTAGTTTATGAGAGAGGCTTAACTAGGAACTTTCTGTTTGTTTATTAAACACACATGTATTAACGTTTCCGTATTAATACAATTATAGCATGCAAAATAAACATCTATCATATACTTGGAATACACATAATAAACAATTTATTATTGCCTCTTAGGGCATATTCCCTTCAGTAAACTTTAGTTATGCTTGTCTATGATCGAGATACTGTGCTCCAAGTCGTCCATATCCGCGGACACGGCTTTCAGAGAGTTTTACCCGGCCGGGGTGCACCAATAGCAACACACGCTCGATCAACCTCGGAAAAACCAAATCAAAACCCAACGAGGCTTTCACGACTGAACAATCACAGGATTCCGAAATATTTCAGGGGGCCACCCCTTGGAGTACACCCGCAACGAAGTAAGCAAGCTTCGAGACGGACTCAAGGTTTGCGTCAATGGCTGTAAGCGACTGGGAACCTGAAAACTCGGGGTGTCGATCGCGTAATCACTCCACTTCCTAAACAGTACAATGTGCTATCTGTCGCACAATTTAAATACAGAAAGTAGCATGGTATAAGTACATGATCGTAAATAAAACCTCAAAATAGTTGTGGCCCCAAGAAATAAGACTGAATCAAGCTCTGGCTCAGGGGGGTCCCATATACCTCCCGGATGTGGATAGCGCGATAAATCAAGGAACAGGTATCAAGTACTCGGGGTCTTACGGGACACAAGTGCTGAAACCAAATATTTTCTATCACCCACCTCTCCGCTTATTTCAATTTTAGTTGTTAAACAGAAATTAAAGTGAATGATAAGTAAAACTAGAATCATCTCCATCATCGACATGCGGTAATACATCGAATCGTAGCACTTGACGACACGCAACAGACTTGAGCAAGCGAAACGCGCCGCAAGTCCAACTATCTACCAAACAATGTAATAGGATGTGTCCAAGGCAATACAGGCTGCACGGTATAACACACGGAAACTAAAGCATCGCAACACGTATAGCAATAGATCAACAGGAGGGAATAAATACTATAAAAGTAAGATAGGTAGAAAGGGGAGATGCTCGCCGAAAACATTGTCGAAGGGTTCAACCAAGATCGGGGAAGCTCACATCAACTCAACGGTCTTATCATGAAGAAGCAAAACGCTAGAAGAAACACCGGATGCAATATTCAATACAACGGCAGAAGATCGGCATGATGCATGTTTGATGCATGACATGGCAAAGGTGCGATGCAATTAGGTCATATTAAGCGGAACCGGGGTCCCGACAATTAATTAGATGGTGCAAGTTATTTAGAACCCCCGCAATTTAAATGTTGTTTAACAATGCAAAATATATCACCGGTTCGCTACACAAGTTTAAATGAGGCCAATATAAGGCTAGATTTGCCCGCATATGGGCCCCATATTTAATTATTAGGTGAATCGGCATAAGGCCCCCAAACCACAGATATGCATGCGAGTATGACAATTTGATATGCAAAAAGTTGTTATTATGTGATAAGATAGGGTTTCGGGGAGGGGTTCACACATTAAGGGGTCTCGACGAACTTGGGGTTCCGGGGTCCGGGGTCGGTCTCAGGGTCCAGGGTTCGACGGTTCGGTCTCAGCGGGAGCGTTCTCGGGTTACTGGGGTAGATCTTGTCGAGTTCACTGCAACGGACTTGTGGTTCCGATGACGACCTTGGCGGTTATCTAGGAGAAGCTCTTGTGGTTCCGCGAGGAAGTACTTGGTCCAGCGTCGAGCGGACTCGCCACATTCTGTCGTTCTTGTTGTGGCGAAGCTCTTGTCGGTAAAGCACTTGTTGTACCGGGCGTTCTTGGCGATCTCCGGTTCGGGGTTTCGCACCGGGTGAAGGACTTACGACGTCGTCGGCATCGGTACGGAAAGGGGCCTTGTCGTCCCGTAGCGCAGATCTTGGGAAGTTCGGGGTTCCACGGGTTCGGCTCGACAACCGGACTCCGGAACGGTTCTTGGCGTCCGAGGTAGTTCATGTCGTGTCCGTGTAGGCGACCTTGGCGTGTGGTTTCCGTGTAGGAGAACTAGAGGTCGTTGGCGAACTTGTTCGGTACCGGGGTTTCGGTTGTCGGTGTCGGACCCGGGTCGGCCTTGGCGTTCGGGTCGAGGATCTTGACGGTGACACGATGTCCCTGCGGGGTTGCGGATCGTCTAGTTGTTTAGCCAACGGATCGGTCTCGTGTTGTTCTTGCACCCTCCTCACAGGGTCTTCACACGCATGCCCAAAGTCTGACGAGGCACACCTCGACATGGCAGGGAGACGGGCTTGCGAGGGTGGCGAGCTGGCGGAGCCATGCGGCCGATGAGGGGGCGCAAGGCCGAGCGCAGAGAGGAACAACTGCCAGCGACGGCCGGAGATGGACCCGCGGGGCGCGCGGAGGAGCAGGTTCGGGCGGAGGAGAAGGCCACGCGCGGGAGGAGGCTCTTGGCGCCGAGCTGGCTGGCGCGCGGGCAAGGGCGTCAGGCGGGCGGGGATGGGGCCTGGCGCGTGCTCGCTGGCGAGGAGGCGGGAGGCGCGCTGGCCGGAACTGCGGCGGCGCGAGGAAACGGCGCGGAGAGGGAGCCAAGGGGAGAAGGCGGCAGCGCGCGGCGGCAGGCGGAGGGCGCGGCGAGGCGAAGCGAGGCGGCGCTTCAAGGCGCTGAGCCGAGCGGAGGCGGCGGGCGGCGAGGAGGTGGCCGGGCGAGAGAGGAGCGCCATGACGGTGGCGGAAGCGCGAGGCGCGCGGCGCCACGGGAGCGACAGGCGGAGCGGCGAGACGGGCGAAGAGAGCTGGCGGCATGAGTTGCAGAGAGGGGCGAGGGGCCAGGCTGGGAGGAGGGCTGAAGGGCGGGCGGGCGAGGCGGCGAGGCACTGGGGCGTGCGGGTGCTGGAGCGAGGCGGGGAGGGGAGAGGCTGCGAGAGGAGAGCGGCTCGGCGGCCGGCTGAGCGAGGAAGAAGGCGTCGGGGAGGAAGACGCGAGGCAGGTGGGAGCGTGCGTGAGGTGGGGAGCGTGTCGGTGGGAGGAGAGAGGCTGCGGGGCGGGGGCTAGCCAGCGTGGGGGGGGATTGGCTGAGGGGGGGGGCGGGGGTGGTGTTGTGTGTGGTGTTTGGTGGGTGGGGGCTGTGTGGGTTGTGTGGAGTGGGTGAGGGAGGGAGAGAGGGGCTGCTGAGGTGGCGTTTTCTAGTTGGTTGGGGGGTAGGGAGAGGGTGAGGTGGCGCAAGGGGAGTGGCCGGGGTGAGGTGGCTGGGGAGAGAGGGTAGATTTTCGGGTAGCTTTAGGATTGTCTGGTGGACCGTTTGCAAAACACAGGGGTGGTCGTCGAACGCCCGTTCATGCCCCGCTAAAATAAATATAATTTTTATTTGTTTTAATTACACCATTTGCAAACCGGTAGCAACAAGCAAAAATATTCCGGGGACCCGGTTTTGGTGTTTGAATAAGATGGGGCGTTTAGAAAACAAAGACGGGTTTTGCGAAATAGGTTTTAGACAAACAACACATGATGATGACGATGCAATGCACAAATTCAACGCGATTTTCTAGTAGTGGTTTTTGCGGGATGCCACAATTCGACACCACTAACAAGGGATCTCGCCCTCGAGATCCGCCTCATGGTACCGGAAAGAAGATCGGCGATCTGATCCTTCGCGCTTCGTGTAGATCCTCGCGACACCACTAACAAGGGCCGTTGTCCGTGGTCGTCGAGAGAACACTCCGGGGGCAAAAGGTCGAAAGTAGAGGTATCAACAAATAAAGCCACCTCTAACTTCGATGGAAAAAGGGAACCGATGCAATCTCGTCCACTTCAATGTACAAAAGCGAATAGAAAAGGTAGTCGGCATGGGGGCCAATCCATCACGCACCCAAACTATTACTCCGCACAATCAGTGGAAAAGCTTGCAACCATTCTCGGAAGCAGACTGAAGATCTCGACAAGCGAGGGTCGGAACAAAGGAGGGATGGACATTCTCATCAGATCTGATGTAGGAGACTTCGTCGCGTCGGAAAACACCGGAAGGCACAAGCAAGGAACAAAGAATGGTAACACCGTAGACGGATTCATCAGGCAGCTGGAACACCGGATGGCAGAACACCGTTATCGGAGGAGGAAGCGAAACCCTGAAGTACGACGGAAACCCAACCACGAGAAATCCTGGACTCGAAGAAAAGATGAGAGAGCAGATTCAAAACACGTGGAGGTAAGAGGAGAACAGCAGAGGGGTAAGGAGTAAAATCAGACCTAGCCAGAACTATCCAACCGATTTTGCAAAATAGTTTTAACAATCTACTTCGGCCGTTAGCTAGGTTATCCTTCAGGCTGGACTTGTGGGGTATCGCAACTGCTGAGCTCTGATACCACTCTGTAACACCCTCAGAATCGGACCTATGCAAGTTTGAGCAAAATTCGCCAAACCCGCATAGAAACAATTCAAAGGTGCCCACCAGGCACTTTCGTGCGGGTGGAAAACGAAGTAATAACATTACACAACAGTCCTCGATGGGACCCATGAGCAGATATATAACAGACTCAATGAGTCAAGAATACGGATATACAAAGACAAAGATCCAAATCACCTTGAAAATGATAGAGCGTCCGACTACGGACAAGATGCAAATGGGGCTAAGAGCCCGAAGAATAACAAATGGCGTCCATAACCCTGCCCGAAGCGGGAAGGGTAACCCGCTAACGACGTCGATCTCATAACCTGCTTAAACAAAAGGGTGCCGACAAAGGGCAAAGGAAAAGAAGGAGCCAAGATCGAGGCGATTACGGCGAGGCTAGAATTCGGCGGTCCTCGCCTACATAGGTATGGTGGACTGAAGCGGCAGCGGCAGCATGCACTGAACAACCTATAGAGACTCGATACAACTGGCGGTTATCAGAGGGGGGGTAAGATGACCTATTCGGATCCAACCTGATACTATCATCAAACAAACCCATCCTGGCGTTTCCCCCTCGAGACCAAACGAGGAAGTCAACCGAGGAACTCACACCGTTGGCAGTTTTACTTATTCAGTTATCGTTGCAGTAATTACTAGTCAGGTTTAGATATTCATCCTGGTAAAGTAAGCAGTAGGCACTTTTAATTAACCATTCCGTTATAGTTGCAACAATTACTATTCAGATACAGGTAGCGTGAGATTAACCCAAAACCCAGCAGTTGTTGGTACTTTTATTCAGCCATTCCGTTGTAGTTGCATTACTTACTAGTCAGGTACAGTGGCCGCAAGCGACACTCCAAACAAACAAGGGTGGGCAGTATTAATTAGCCATTCCATTATAGTGAAGCTGATTACTAGTCATTATAAGTCAAATTTATAGCAGTAAACTTTAGTTATGCTTGTCTATGATCGAGATACTGTGCTCCAAGTCATCCATATCCGCGGACACGGCCAGAGAGTTTTACGCCGGGTGCACCAATAGCAACACACGCTCGATCAACCTCGGAAAAACCAAATCAAAACCCAACGAGGCTTTCACGATGAACAATCACAGATTCAAATATTTCAGGGGCCACCCTTGGAGTACACCAACGGTAAGCAAGCTTGAGACGGACTCAAGGTTTGCGTCAATGGTCAGAAGCGATCGGGAACCCGAAACTCGGGTGTCGATACCGCATAATCACTCCGCTTCCTAAACAAAGACAGTGCTATCCGTCGCACAATTTAAATACGTAAAGTAGCATGGCATAAGTACAGGATCGTAAATAAAACCTCAAACTAGTTGTGGCCCCAAGAAATAAGACTGAATCAAGCTCGCTCGGGGGTCCCATATACCTCCCGGATGTGGATAGCGATAAATCAAGGAACAGTATCAAGTACTCGGGGTCTTACGGGACACAAGTGGCTCGAAACCAAATATTTTCTATCACCCACCGATGCCTCTGCTTATTTCAATTTTAGTTGTTAAACAGAAATTAAAGTGAATGATAAGTAAAACTAGAATCATCTCCATCATCGACATGCGGCAATACATCAGCAACTGTGGCACTTGACGACACGCAACATCACTTGAGCAAGCGAAAACGGCGCGCAAGTCCAACTATCTACCAAACAACAGGTAATAGGATGTGTCCAAGGCAATACAAGGCTGCACGATATAACACAGGTACGGAAACTAAAGCATCGCAACACAGATAGCAATAGATCAACAGGAGGGAATAAATACTATAAAAGTAAGATAGGTAGAAAGGGGGAGATGCTCGCCTGAAAACATTGTCGAAGGGTTCAACCGAAGATCGGGGCGAAGCTCACATCAACTCAACGGTCTTATCCGCGAAGAAGCAAAACGCTAGAAGAAACACCGGATGCAATATTCAATACAACGGCAGAAGATCGGCATGATGCATGTTTGATGCATGACATGGCAAAGGTGCGATGCAATTAGGTCATATTAAGAGGAACCGGGGTCCCAACAATTAATTAGATGGTGCAAGTTATTTAGAACCCCCGCAATTTAAATGTTGTTTAACAATGCAAAATATATCACCGGTTCGCTACACAAGTTTAAATGAGGCCAATATAAGGCTAGATTTGCCCGCATATGGGCCCCATATTTAATTATTAGGTGAATCGGCATAAGGCCCCCAAACCACAGATATGCATGCGAGTATGACAATTTGATATGCAACAAGTTGTTATTATGTGATAAGATAGGGTTTCGGGGAGGGGTTCACACATTAAGGGGTCTCGACGAACTTGGGGTTCCGGGGTCCGGGGTCGATCTCAGGGTCCAGGGTTCGACGGTTCGGTCTCAGCGGGAGCGTTCTCGGGTTACTGGGGTAGATCTTGTCGAGTTCACTGCAACGGCCTTGTGGTTCCGATGACGACCTTGGAGGTTATCTAGGAGAAGCTCTTATGGTTCCGCGAGGAAGTACTTGGTCTGGCGTCGGGCTTCGACCGCCGGACTTCTTTGTCGTTCTTGTTGTGGCGAAGCTCTTGTCGGGGTAAAGCACTTGTTGTACCGGGGCGTTCTTGGCGATCTCCGGGTTCGGGGTTTCGGCACCCGGGTGAAGGACTTACGTGCGACGTCGTCGGCATCGGTACGGAAAGGGGCCTTGTCGTCCCGTAGCGCAGATCTTGGGAAGTTCGGGGTTCCACGGGTTCGGCTCGACAACCGGACTCCGGAACGGTTCTTGGCGTCCGAGGTAGTTCATGTCGTGTCCGTGTAGGCGACCTTGGCGTGTGGTTTCCGTGTAGGAGAACTAGAGGTCGCGGCGAACTTGTTCGATCACGGGTTTCGGTTGTCGTGTCGGACCCGGTCGGCCTTGGCGTTCGGGTCGAGGATCTTGACGGTGACACGATGTCCTGGGTTGCGGATCATCTAGTTGTTTAGCCAACGGATCGGTCTCGTGTTGTTCTTGCACCCTCCTCACAGGGTCTTCACACGCATGCCCAAAGTCTGACGAGGCACACCTCGACATGGCAGGGAGACGGGCTTGCGAGGGTGGCGAGCTGGCGGAGCCATGCGGCCGGCGATGGGGCGCAAGGCCGAGCGCAGAGGAACAACCGCCGCGCCGGAGATGGACCAGCGGGCGCGGAGGAGGTTCGGGCGGAGGAGAAGGCCACGCAGGAGGAGGCTCTTGGCGCCGAGCTGGCCGGGCGCGGCTCGGGTGAGGCGGCGAAGGGCCCGGCGCGCTGCTGCCGGGCGAGGAGGCGAGGCGCTGGCCGAACTGCGCGGCGCGAGAAACAGCGGCGGAGAGGGAGCCAAGGGAGAGGCGCAAGGGCGGCGGCCGGAGGCGGAGAGGCGGGCGAGGCGGTGGCGGCGAAGCAGCGGCCGGGGCTGGCTGGGCGAGCGACGCGAGGCGGGCGGGCGGCGAGAGGTGGGCGGGAGAGAGGGAGGCGCTGACGGTGGTGAGGGAAGCGCGAGAGCGGGCGCGGGGCGGAGGGAGCGACAGCGCGAGCAGCGGAGACAGCAAGCGAGGTTTTCGGCGGCGAGGTTGCGAAGAGGCGAGGGCAGCGGGGCGGAGGCGGGCCTGGGAGGAGGGCTGGGGCGCGGCAGCGAGCGGCGGGAGCGAGGCGGCGGCGGCCGAGGCACTGGGCGGCGCGGGTGCTGGAGCGAGGGAGGGAGAGGCTGAGGAGAGCTGGCGGCCGGATGAGCGAGGAAGAAGGCGTCGGGGAGGAAGACGCGAGGCAGGTGGGAGCGTGCGTGAGGTGGGGAGCGTGTCGGTGGGAGGAGAGAGGCTGCGGGGCCGGGGTGGGGCCAGCGGGCGCGCGTGGGGTGGGATTTGCTGAGGGAGGTGGCTGCGGTGGTGTTGTGTGTGGTGTTTGGTGTGTGGGGGCTGTGTGGGTTGTGTGGAGTGGGTGAGGGAGGGAGAGAGGGGCTGCTGATGTGGCGTTTTCTAGTTGGTTGGGGGGTAGGGAGAGGGTGAGGTGGCGCAAGGGGAGTGGCCGGGGTGAGGTGGCTGGGGAGAGAGGGTAGATTTTCGGGTAGCTTTAGGATTGTCTGGTGGACCGTTTGCAAAACCTGGGGGTGGTCGTTCGGGTCGAAACGGCCCGTTCGACTGCCCCCGCTAAAATAAATATAATTTTTATTTGTTTTAATTACACCATTTGCAAACCGGTAGCAACAAGCAAAAATATTCCGGGGACCCGGTTTTGGTGTTTGAATAAGATGGGGCGTTTAGAAAACAAAGACGGGTTTTGCGAAATAGTTTTTAGACAAACAACACATGATGATGACGATGCAATGCACAAATTCAACGCGATTTTCTAGTAGTGGTTTTTGCGGGATGCCACACTGATATTCCTCATAAACGGTATCGTAGGCCGCGTCTAAATCAGGCTACAATTTCAAATGCAAGGAATCTCGTTAGTGGTTAGCCATGCAGGAACAAAAGTCATAAAGATGATGAGAACGAGAAAAACTTACATCCTCTCTGGATCGATAAGGCTGGCCACGAGGAGGGATAGGGGGGCCGTCGGCGGGGTAGGTAGCCTTGAGACGGCTGAAGCTTGTGCTGAGGGTAGGCTTGACCTTCTTATTCATAATCTTGAGGAGTCCATGCTGCAATCCGTGCCCCGACAGGACCAACGACTCCTCGTCGATCTCCGCGTGAATGGTGTCATCCACATGGGGGTGACGATCCTTCACCATCGTGCTGTAGTTCCCCAAGTCGTTACGGGCGATCAAGTACACGGGCAACGGGGTTGAGGCTCGAGTAATTGGGCTTCTTCGCGCATCATCTCATAGACGGCGTCGTGAATCACCTCCGGGTTGTGCCTCGGACACTGTATCGCGAAAAGAAATATTATGCATATGAAGTACAAACATGACGAAATACACGCAGTCGCTCCATGTATATACATACCACCTTCCCTTGAAGCGGTCAAAGTTGCGGTTTCGCCAAGCGTTCCACCATCGCCTCGGTTCTCTGCGTTCGCCTCGACAAGGCTGCAAACTCGTCTTGTCTCGAGCCACCTGCCCCTAACCAGATCCTCCCATGCGAGTCGATGCGGCCCAATCGGGATAACATGAAAATGCAATACTCAACTCCGACAATGCAATGGCAACTTAGCAGCAATGTAGAATCTCATTGACATTTTACTCTCCGACATGTACTCTTAAGGCCATCGAGTACTGGATTAGGGTTCCTACCGACAATGTCTTCCTTCCTGACCCTCACGCCCCTGTCAGCCCAGAAGTGGCTAGCGGCCGTGACCTTCTAGTTGTACCACACCTGGGGGGTCAACTTCACACAAGCCCCAAGCAAAGTCCTCTGCGCCTTCTCCCGTCCTCCTCGGCCACACGGTAAAAGCACTTCAATCATGCATAAGAGTCATGCGTTATCAGGGTGGGGTCATCAAGTATGAACATAACACGAGAAATATGCCTTACCCAAAACTTGGTGATGACAGCATCAGCAGCTGTCGGAAAGCCCGGGACACGGGTAGTCTGGTAGTCCGCCCAAGTAGTAGCTAGCTTCCTGTCACCCTCTTGGGTAATGTGATAGCCCGGCCAGAACTTCCTAATCAGAGCTCCAACGAGGCTGTTAGGAAGGCGAGCCTTGGTCCCCGGAGGAAATGTCCAATTGCTGCACAATAATAAACATTAGTACACAATAATTATTTATGACCAACATGAAATAAAATGTTTTAAATTGCCAAATTAGTACACTTACTCAAGGCCATATGGAATAATAAGGGCTTTCGCCTCCTGAGTCCTAGGCTCAAACTTCTCGTCAGGGACTCCCGATTCCCCATGATTCCGCAATTTCTTCGGCCCCACCAACTCGCGGCTAGTGTCCGCCTCCGTATCGGTCCCCGCCTCCCTCTTGGTCCTCGCCTCCCTCTCAGACTCTGCCTCCCTCTCGGACTCTGCCTCCCTCTCGGACTCTTCCTCCCTCTCATCCCTGAAAGGCTGCTCTGTCAGGAACAACTCAGGAGCCACTTCGCCAGAAGAAGAGGGTGGTGCGTCAAAGTCCACGCCTCCACCCGTGGCACCTCGTCCTCCTTGACCTCGGCCTCGACCCCGTCCTCCGCCAGCAGGAGCAATATCGGGGTAACGCGGATTGGGATTTGGCTGTCTCCCACTCCGTGTAACTCTTTTCTTACACTGCTTCAGCGCATTAAGCAAGCACAAAGACATAATAAAATGTATACACAAAGAATAAAGGCATAATGCAATTAAGAAAACAGTTAAGCACAAAGACAAAATAAAATGCATTAAAAAATAAATACTCACTATCATTTTCATTCTCATTCTCATTCTCATTCTCACTATCACTATCTTTTGAGTAGAAATCTGGATTCTCATCGAAGGGTGTAGGCTCATCATCGTTGTCATTCTCGGTATGGAGCTTCTCGAGCATACTTATGTCATGTAGATTCACCACTGACTCACCCCGAGTTTCTACATCGTTCCCAAGGTCCTCAAGATCAACCGGTTCTAAATCAAAGTGTCTGAAGTCCTCTTGCTCTTGATAGAAAATTCCCTCGTACGTTACAGGGTTAATGTTGTTGTAATCGTCCTCGGAGGGAATCGGTAGGTTACCATGTGGCGATACCTGGAACACGACTTCCCAGCCCTGGAGTTCCGCTTTCTGGCATGGGTAGGGCAAATAATAAACTTGGTTGGCTTGGTGAGCAACAACAAAGACGTCGGCTCCGCTATAGGTGGTTGAAGGCCTAACTTCAACTAACCCAATGGAAGGGGTACTTCTCAGTCCACCCCTTGGGTCAAACCAGTGGCACTTGAACACAACAAGATTGAGTTCGGCATTCATACGATTGAATGTCAGCTCGTATACATTCTCTAACCTTCCGTAGTAATCAAGGGAATCGGCTCCTTTGGTGAACACCCCAGTATTTACCTTTTTGCATTCGGTCGCCCTTTCTGGTGCGTCTCTGTATGGAAGCGAAACCCATTCACATCATACTTCTCATACTTCATGATGACACTGTTACAACCTTGGGAAACACATTTCAGCTCATCTGACATCTCAACGTTGGGATCATCTCCCTACAGGTACACGAGGAATTTGTTGCGTTCAGTAGTTACGTGGAATAAGAGGGACAAGTCACATACTGCAGGGTAAGAGGGACAGGTTAGAAATTACTTTTTCCATAAACCAGGACACAAAGTTTTTTTTATTTCCGGGAGCACCCTCTTTTAGTAGAGTGTCCAACTCCATGGGAGAGGGATCCATCAGTCCCGGCCACTGTTCATCCGTGAAATTGCTAAGAAGGAGAAAATAAGCATTAGAAGGAGACCGAGTTACTAGCTACATAGAGAAATAGGGTGTTCACCATTTTACCTAATGAAATCGACCACTTCCTTCATGTTCATAAGCACATAGAGAATTATGCAATCCTTCTCTTCCTTCGGCAACCTATATTTTAGTCCTTTACCGGCCTTGCCACCGGGAAATTGGAATAGTTCGAGCTTGGGGTCATTCTTGGGCAGGTCGACATTGTAACGAGAGACCGGGTTATGCATAGTGGGAACATCATCGGGCCAGTAGGTTGTCGCGGCGTCTGCCATCTCCCGAAGGCATGTTGCTTCAGCTATGCATGCTTCAATCTTGGCTTTGTTTCCAGTTATCTTTCGAATATACTTAAACTCTCTCTCAATACAAAATTGCCAACGAAATTGCACCGCCCCCCCCAAGAGTGCCTCGTTCGCGAGGTGCACAATGAGATGTGCCATCGGAGTAAAGAAGCCTGGCGGAAAGATCATCTCCAAATTGCATAGCAACTCCGGCACCTGAACTTGCAGCTTCTCAATAACCAGAGGACATATCTGCTTAGCACAGAGGGTGCGGAAGAAATGGCTCAACTCCGCAAGCACTCGCCATACTTTCTCGGGGAGATACCCTCGAACCATCACCGGCATCAGCCGCTCAATCCATATATGATAGTCGTGACTCTTGAGCCCGTTGACTTGTCCCGTCAAAAGATTGACTCCCTTACTTATATTCGAACAATAACCGTCAGGGAACATCACGACGTATTTGAGCCACCTAAATGACTCCTTCTTTTGGACATTATCAAGGCAGTAGTAGGCATGCGGCTTGAACCAATTCTTTCGACGGACAGTAGGAGGTTGCATGTGTAATCTCTTCCTATCACAAAGCTTCTCAACATCGACTCTAGCCTTGACATTATCCTTTGACTTCCAGAATGTTCGGGATCGTGAAAAAGGACTCGACATTCTTTCGTGTGCATCACATCGATGTTATGGGGAAGTTCGAGGTCCTTGTAATACACGAGATTCGTTAAGGATGCCACGTGAGTCCAATTATGCGTTACACCATATCCCGCAAATTGATGGCCAGTTCCATAGCATGCACGAGCACATATCTCGGCATCAACAGCTGCACCCTCGAAATTTGGTACCTCTTTTACTTCATGCACAACTTTGCCCTTCTTGAAGTTCTTTCTATCTTATCTGAACGAATGATTTCTTTTGAGGTACTATCGATTCGTGTCAAACACAACATATTTGCGACCCAACTTTAGCCAAAGGAACTCAAGTCGGTGCCTGCACACTGGGCATGGCCACTTACCAGCTGTACACCATCCGCATCTTAGGGAGTACCCGGGCATGTCATGCATAGTATACTGCAACCAAACTTTCATCAAAAAGTTTCTCTTTGATGCTCGGTCGTATGTCAACGTCCCGTGTATCCAAGAGTGGTTCAAATCATCCACAATCGGCTGCATGTAGACACTCAAGTTCTTCCCCGGATACTCAGGTCCTGGAATTATCAGCGACAAAAGCATGGTCTTCCGTTGCATTAATACTCCGGGAGGGAGATTGAGCGGAATAACATGCACCGGCCAGCAGCTGTACGAGGCCATCGACATACCATATGTGTTGAAGCCATATGTTGCTATCGCAATTCTAACATTCCGAGCCTCTTCTGCCCATCGGGGGTATTTGTCATCGAAGTTCTTCCATGCCTTACCATCAGATGGATGTCCCATCTTCTTCCGTCCGTGCTCGTCCTCGTATCTTTTCCCCTTCTTGTGCCACGTCATCTGTTTGGCAGTCTCCTCGCTCAAGTAAAGTCGCTGGATTCTTTTTATGAATGGGAGATACCGAAGTATCTTCTTAGCGACCTTCGACTGCCTCACCTGAGCATCCTTCCCCTTTATCTCTTCATATCTAGAGGCCTTACAAATGCAGCAGTACTTGTCACCCTCAAACTGTTTCCAAAACAAAAGGCAGCCTTTTGGACAACAATCTATCTTTTCATAATCCATGTTGAGCTCCTTCATGAGTTTCTTCGTTTCGTGAAAGGTTTTAGGCAGACAATGCCCTTCGGGCAACATGTTACCACATGTTCTCAGATTAGCTTCAAAGTGAGAACGGGTGGCGGAGTACTGGCACTTGTCGTCTAGACACTGAGAGATGGCATCGAGCTGAGAAATCTTTGCACCCTCGTACAGAGGCCTCTTAGCCGCGGCCATCATATCTAGGAAGGCCTTCGCGGTTGGCTCCGGTTCCTCCGGTTCTAGCGGTTCCTCCGGTTCTGGTGATTCCTCCCGTGGAGGTGGCGAATTCATCTGGTCGGCATCAACAAGATCATCTAGCATGTTTCTAATCCCATCGTGCTCATTGCCATTGAGCCACTGACGCATCACCTCACCTCTGTCACGTTCGTATCGAGCAAAGTCGACTTGCGTGACATAGTTAGACATGTACCCATATTGCAGAAGGTGTTTGTACATGTCATCCTTTCCCTGACGATGACGCTTAGTGCAATGAGCGAGGGACAAAAGTGCCCCCGTGCCCGAACCATTGCCTTCGAACCATGCGCTAACTCATTCACTAACAAATGAGTGTTTCGTACCCAATCGTCTGTTTTATTAGTCGCACTAATATGGCCACTGTACATCCACCCATTATCAGCCATCCTCTTCTGCTTTGTTGGGAGACAAACAACAAATATAACATTTTATATCAAACAGGAGATTAAATGCTTCATATTTTTACGCATTCATCAACCTACATGTCCAATAGGAAAAGAGGGTCCTAACTAGCCGCCGGATCCGTAGATTGGGTAAGTTCTCCCTGGTTCTACCCCGATCCAAGCAGAATTTCGGCAGCACCTCCCCGCTGCTCTCCCGATACACGTCTCGACAAAAAGCCAAGAGGATGTGCATCCGGAGAACAACGAGGAGGCGCCACCAAAATCCTGTCTCGAATCGAGGTAGAGCGAGGGAGAACCAAAACCAACTACGAATCCGCCGACTGCCCGATAAAAGCCATAAGCGTTACTGTCCAAAATATGCGAGACCACTAATGCATATTAAGTCGCGTAACGCTTACAGTCGGGATGAAGCCTAGATGACGCGACAGAATTGGTGATCTAGACACAAAAATAAAACCTAGTTACAAGAGAGGCAAACAGATTCTCACCCTCGGCGGTAGAGGAAGTAGTCGATCAACCGAGTGTCGAGGTCGGCGACGGAACTCGGAGACGGGATCGGGGTGTCACCTACACCATCCCCATAGCAGCAGTCACTCCCGAAACACTAGAAAGTTTGTACATTGACATAAAGACAACACCTTAGTCACAACATATATAATTAGGCTCATTCAAAAAATATTCTACTTTGTGCATCTAGTTTTATTTCTATTTCTACCTATAATATTTCTAAATAATTTTTTCATCTAGTTTTATTTCTATTTCTACCTATTCTATTACTAAATAATTTTTTACCTATTCTATTTTCTAAATAAATTCTACCTATTCTATTTCTGAATAATTTTCTACCTATTTTATTTTTACCTACTTTTATTTCTATTTCTACAGGAGGTACCTGCGGGGACGACGAGCTCGGGGTCTTTGGGCACGGGAGGCAAGGGAGGCGGGGCGGTGCTCAAGGCGGAGGAGGGGGACGGCTATGGGGGAGGGAAGGGGGAGGTGGCGTTCAGCGGCGGGGGAGGGAGGGAGGGGGTGGCGGCTATGGGGGGAGGGAAAGGGGCGGTGGAGGCAGGAATGGGGGAGGGAGGGCTGGCGGCTGGTGGCGGCGGGGTCGGAGCTGGCGGGTGGCGGCGGTGGCTCATGCGGGTGAGGGAGGGAGGGAGTGTAACATCCCAAAAATATCAAACTTAGATCATAAAAACATTAATCATCAAGTTTAGGGTTAACAAAAACTTTTTTAAATGAATTCATGAATGCATGTATATGTGTATGCATGGATTTTGAATTTCTTTAAAAACCACCTTGTTTGTGTGAACCATTGCTTGTAAAATGTTTCTTAGGTGAAAAGAACATCATCTAAAACATTTCCCACACTTTTCCTTAAGACAAGTAAATCAAAACAAATATATTAAGTGAATGGTCATTTTGACCAATTTAACTCCCATGCCTACTTTGGCTGTCTCAAACTTTCAAAACCTAACAGAAAGTTTTCTGGATCTTTGCACCCCTTGAATGTACTCATAACAGAGTATCAAGGCCCACCTTGTGATCATCCAGAAACTTTCAAATGCATAGTTTAAATGACAATTCAAAATTGAATCTTCTTCATATGGGAAGATCCCACTTTTTCAAAACCCACTCAAACAAGCTCAATTTTCAAAACCCAAGCAACTGCAGACTCACCAGAACCAATCTAGCAAACCCACCAAAATTCATTTCAAAATTCAAAACTTGATTTCATGCGGCCATTTCATCAAACAGGTTGCATACACAAATCAAACAAAACATCAAACACTATAGTGTGCAGTGTTTTGAGCCTAACTTGTTCTCTAGTTAGCTCACACACAACCCAGTAGATCATCTAGAAAGATTAGCCCAACACTAGCACCCCTGTGAGCTTGCCATTGTCATTAATGGTGAACAGCCGAGCACCCCCATGTCACCCCATTGTGGACAGCAGGCTAGAGGAAGAACTAGCCGTGCCAACCTTGTCTGGGAGGCAGCCCACCGTCCACCGCCACTGCCTGTCCCAGCCGCGAGCGTTGCCAAGCCCTAGACCACGTGCACAAGACACGTCCAGACCATGCCGAGCATGCGCCAGAGCGCCACCCTCGACCATCACCCACAGACCGCGCGCCGCCCTCACCGCGTGCATACACGATCACCACCGACCCAGGAGACCGCCAGACACCCTCGTTTGCCGCCACGTGCCATACCCCACCGCCGTCGAAGACGCCGCCTGCCACAGAGAGCGCCCGTGCACCAAACCCCACCGCCCCATGCCTCGCGATCATGTCGTTGAGCATCGCCAGGAGACACAGCACCGTCCCCTACCCTTGCCCATGCCTATAGCCGCCTTTAACATCGCCCCCGACGAGCTCACCGTGCGCCCCGACGGTCCCCTCACTCGACTATAAATAGAGGCCACCACCGCACGATTTCTTCACACCATCTCACTCCCCTCTCCCCACTGACCGTGCCACACCATCCTTAGAGCAATCCGAGCACCACCTCACTGGAATTTCACTAGAGCCTGCCGCTGCCGGGGAAGAAGGGAGCCAGTGATTGGAGCCGCCCCAGGAGAAGCCACCGGTACCAGGAGGTTCGCCGTCGTCGACTTTGTCGTTCGCCCGCCTCGCCGACCCTCGCCTGCACGGTGAGCCCCAGACCCCTCATCGGCGCTAGGTTTCGTTCTACGAGTCTCGCGTCGACGATGACCCTCAGCCGTTGGATTAAAACTAGATCGAACGATCCACGTTGCCCCATACCGCTTCGCCCAGCCCCGTGTCACTGACGAGTGGGGACACCCACTTAAGCAGCCCGCGGGAGCACTGCGCTTAGCAGTCCGGCCCGTTAGAATTTCCCGCGCAGCCCAGCAATTCAAATTAAACCTTTTTCTTTTTAAATTCAAACACATTTCTGTACCCAACTTCAAAAATCAACCCAGATCGATTCAGTACACCAAATTGAATGAAATCAATTTTGTTGGAAAGGTCTGTGAATGCTTAATCCAAGCCCGCTGGATTAAAGTCATTTGGATCTGTAGATCACCCATAGTAAAAATAACAAGGCAGAAGCTTTTCTGCATTCAAACATTTTTCAAATTCAAACCATAAAAGCTTTTGAGTTGATTCCAACTCTCAAAAATCACATTTAACCATACCTTTCAGAATATATAAAAATATATAGGTTTACTTGCAGAAATAATGTTCAAGTAATAAAAGAATGCTTCATAAGCATTTCTAGCCACTTTAATTAATTAAAATAAAAGGGTAAAACCTTATTAAATTGTGACACCACTTTAAATCACATTCCCATGGACTACAATATGTGGTGAGGACATGTGTCAAAATGATCCCATGTTTAGTTTGGAGAATATTAAATCGTAAGTAGTTTTTCAATGAGTAGAAATTACTTTTCTAAAAATAAGAAGTTTTAAACCAAGATTTAACCTTGTAATGTTAGAGATGATGCTAGATCATCTATAGGACCCTTGTGTGTGATGATTGCAAGTAGTTAAGTATTGTTTGGTGATTATGTACCTCGTATTTATTCATAGACGCTAGTACCGACCAAGGATACTACGAGGAGGAAGGAGGATACTACGAAGAGGAAGCCGAGGAGAACTTGAACCACTGCTCTGCACAAGGCAAGCTAACACTTGCAAGATACTATACCTATGCAAGCTAATTACTATGCAAGCCTAATACTACTAATGAATGTGCAAGCTAACACTTGCAAGATACCTTACTGATGCCACAAACCCATACTTGTGAGATGACTACTTTATGCCTTAAGCATATGTGATCATACCTACTTGCTAAACCAATCCTAGTTTTATGGCAAGCTTCTTACTTTATTTCTTTATCAAAGCTTACTTAGAGTCTACCTAAGAGTTTGGTAGATACTAGACAGTTGTGCTGAAGGTTGCTTAAAGAGCATAAAATTTGGCCTAAGCTAGAAACCTTGATATCACCTAAGATATAAGGTTGGACTTAGTGAAACTACACCAGTTACCACCCCTCATTATTACTACCCCACCTGTAGATGCTAGTGCTAAGCATAAAACTTGATCAACCTTTATATGGGAATACTTGGTGGAAAAATGGTTATGAAAACCTTGGAATGATGGATCATTCTATTGAAATGTTTTGGACATGTGTTTCCAAACACTTGATGATTTTGGTGATGAAAATGTTGAGGCATGAGCCTTAGCCATTTATAAACATGATGGTTGTGCGGATGCGATACCATTCCAATTTTAGCGTCTGACCACAATACCCGAATATTGGGTAGGGCTTGACGAAACTTATATACCTTAGTATTAGTTCCTCACGGCCAAGGTCTGAGTGAGGCTACCTTGTGAAGATTGTCCACATGTAGTACCCAAGATGACAAGTGGTCATGGTTGGGAGGCCAAACTCACGGAGATGGGCTTATACTAGGGCGGGTAATTGAAAGGTTAGGATTGATTATACGCATACTGAGGATGGCGAATTCAGGATTTGTTCCTGACGGATGTATAGAATGTGGTGGGGAAAGTGTACAATCTCTGCAGAGTGTCAAACTATTCAAATAGCAGCGTCATTATGATGGACGATTGGAGTGGCCCTACTGTTCCCCCCTCAGACTATTAAAATGACTTGTGAAATGAATTGAGACTTTGACTTGAACACAACAGAGTTGTGACCTGAATTACAAGATCCCACTTAGGAGTTATAAAATTGTGACTAGCTTTGGAACTTAGTAAAGATAAACCTGGCTTTTTGCAAAACAACCCTAGAGCCTAGTGTCCTATTATCCAAAAACCCCTTACTTGTTAGTATTAGTTTGCGAGTACTTAAAGAGTACTCATGGCTTTGTCCCTAGCTATTCCCATGGCCAGACTATGAAGAGGAGTACTTCGAAGATGGACCTCAGGAAGTTTACGACAACTAGGATCATCTCCCATCGTCAGCATTGCCTGTGACCCCGAAGATGGAGCTTCTCCTACGCTACCGTTATTATTACGTATTCCGCTGCTTGATGTTGTATTAAGAACTGGATCATGAGATCCCCATTTGTGTAAGAACTTATGTATCGTTTGTAATGGATGAAGTACTATGGTATCCAATTCTGTTATGTCTCGCAAAAATGGTAATCCTGGGATTGCGATGTATGGCATAACAGGCATCTAGGATTGAAAAATACGGGTGTTGACAAGTTGGTATCAGAGCCATCCTGACCCTAGGAGACCCTAGTTAGGTTGGACGTTGAACCAAAAACTTAGTTTCAAAACCACAGAACAAAAATATTTACGAAAACTTATTCTCATTCTTACCTCTTTAATTCTTTAATAAAACTTCATGTTCCCCAAAAACTCTTGCAAAATAGATAAAATTTTGACACACTTGATCACTCTGCTAATCTACTCATCCTCTATTTTTATAGATGGACGTGAAGTACAGCAAGTTTTATCAACTCGGAAATGGAGGAGACCTTATCTTTGAGAGGGATCTGGATCAGCTTTCGGAACTTCTGGAGCGTCCGCATCCCGAGTTCTTCGGAGCTCAGCTCAATGATCAAGGAGGAGAAGATCTGGAGTGGCTAATTGTTGCAAGTCTCCGAGGAAAGATTGAACCTCCCACGGCGGAGGGAATTCAGTTTACCTTGAGGGAAAACAACTGGCTCAATGGACTTGCCAGAGCAATGCAGGAAGCTCTTTCCCGTCTGTGTGGGAAGAGCATCAATCATATCAAGGGTACTCGCTTTGAGTTTTGCCCAAGGCGTGATGCAAATGGACAACCACTGGAAGCCCATTCACCTGATGAAGACTCAATTGGACCACCTTAGCTTCATGATGTATGATCGTCAACAAGAGTTGGACAACTGCCGTGACTATTGCAACCACAAGTCTGCCATCATCAAGACGAAGGATCAGACCATCGCCATGCTAGCAAAGGATCGCAAGTCTCGCCGCCGTCAGATCGACAAGAAGGAGCGCATTATTGCCCATCTTCGCCATCGGATCTCATCTCTGGAAGAGACCATCCACGAGAGAGACATGCAGTTAGAGGAAAGGGACAATGCGGGAGAGGATCTTCGTGGAGACCCTTACTCCTATCTTAGCGATGACGATGATTTTCTGGAGGATCAGGCCATGGACTTCTTCACCGATGAGGATGATTTCGCCTTCATCGATGATGCGGAAGATGATGAAGCCACATTATCCGAGCAGTAGTAGCACTGGGCACTAGCGTAGTGAGTAGTAGTCGGTCCCACTGTATCGTAGATTCCAGAATGGTTCTTAAAACCATCTGTTTTTCCTTGTGGTGGTGTGTGTTGTATTGTGTGCTATGAGAGAAAGAATGAAAAAGCAAGTTGCTAGAAAACTTGAGTCAAACTCCAAAACTTTTCAAAAACCCAAAACCTTAGCAATTTCCCTCTTTTCTCATGATCTATATCAATCTTCAGATGCCACGTGGAGGAAGTGGTTCAGCCCCGGACCCGATGTTGCAGATCCTGCAAATGTTGACTTCTGACCGCGAAGCTGAAAGAGCCGAATGTCAAGCCAACCTAGCCACTCTGCAACAGATAGCCCAGCTAGCCCACAACAATCAAGGCCATGGAAATCAGGACAACCACGGATCTAAGCTTAAGAATTTCCAGAATACCAACCCACCCGTTTTCACCAAGTCGGAAGAACCCCTAGACGTCGATGATTGGCTGCAAACCATGGAAAATAACTTAGAAGTAGCCGGAGTGGAAGCCAACGAGAAAGTCTTGTTCGCCACCCATTATCTAGCCGGAGATGCCAGGGCATGGTGGAACAGTTCGCAATGACCGGAGGCGGATGTTGACCAGGAGGAATTCAAGGTCAAGTTTAGAACCCATGTGCCACCGGTTTAATCAAGAGAATGAGAGCGAGTTCGAGAGTTGAAGCAAGGAAGGATGACTGTAGTGGAATACCGTGACAAATTTTTGTCATTAGCTAGGTATGCCCCGGACGAAATAGACACCGAAGCCAAGAAGAAAGAAAGATTCCTGAATGGTCTGCATGACGAGATGCAGACGGTGTTAGTCAATATCCCCTTTTGTTGATATTGAAGCCCTTGTAGACTCTGCTATCCAGATGGAAGGAAAGATCAACCAGGCCAATGAAAACTGCAAGCGTCGCATGATGCATCAACCAGGAACCCATCAGACCCCAAAGTATCGCCCCAACCCATCTCCAGGATTTGCCCCAAGAACCAACAGACCCCCTATGACCCGTCCGACCTATCCCAACCGTGGAAACCCTAGACCCGGAGGAAATCACAACAACCTCGGCAACTCTAGCAATTTCACCCGTGCCCCACCCAAATTCAACACCAACAATACTACCACCAACCCCAACACTGCCCCGAGGACTGGAAGCAATGTTGTGCCTGTCGCAGCCAAGGACAAGTCACAAGTGACCTTTTATGACTGTGGGAATAAAGGCCACTATTCCAATGAGTGCCCCAACAATAAGAATGCTACATCCCCCAACGCCAATGTCCCAGCTCAGCAGCAGCGTCGTGTCCAGCCAGGGAGAAGATTTGCCCCAGGGAATTCACTCAACCGCAATGGCCGTCTTTTTCTCATGCATGCTGAAGAAGCTCAGGAAGCTCCAGACGTCGTCTTTGGGTATGTTTTCGTTAATTCAAGACTTGCAAGAGTGTTGTTTGATTCTGGTGCATCGCATTCATTTGTCACCGAAGAATTTGCATGCACTAGTAAAATTCAACCAACCAAATTGAAGCATGTGATGATTGTACAAATTCCCGAATCAACCACCAAGGCTAGGCAAATTTGCAAAGGCATCCCTATCCGAATCAATGGCATAGATTTTTATGCTAATCTAATAGTACTCGGAACTAAAGGTTTGGAAGTAGTACTAGGAATGGATTGGATGTCCAAACATAAAGGATTGATTGAGTGCCAAGAAATCCATCACCATGACCGATCACGAATATCGATCGAGCATATATAAAACCTTACCTCAATTCAAGTGTAACAAGAGTATAGCCCAAACTACCATTGACCAAGTTCGGATAGTCTGCGAATACCCGATGTATTTCAGATGTTTTGCGGTATGCCCCCAAATCAGGATATCGAGTTTATCATCGAACTAATCCCCGGAACAGGACCCATAGCCCAGAGACCCTATAGTATGAACCCGTCAGAACTAGAAGAACTGAAGAAGCAACTGGATTCCATGCTAGAAATCGGATTGATTCAACCGAGTGCGTCCCCATGGAGATCACCTGTCTTGTTTGTGGACAAGAAGGATGGAGGTAACCGTTTGTGTACGGATTATCGGAAGTTGAATGATGTCACCATCAAGAACAAGTACCCCTTGCCTAAGATAGAAGATTTGTTTGATCAGTTGACCGGTGCCCAGGTGTTTTCTAAGATTGATCTTAGAACTGGCTATCATCAACTCAAAATTCGTGCAGAGGATATTCCAAAGACTGCCTTTACCACCAGATATGGATTGTATGAGTATACAGTCATGTCTTTTGGATTAACCAACGCCCCCGCTTATTTCATGAACCTCATGAATAAGATTTTTATGGACTTCCTGGATAAGTTTGTCGTTGTTTTCATCGATGACATTCTGATTTATTCCAAATCAGAAGAAGAACATGAGCTACACCTAAGGACCATTCTTGGAACCCTTAGAGAGCATCAGTTGTATGCAAAATTTAGCAAATGTGAATTCTGGTTACAGGAAGTAGGATTCCTCGGTCACATTGTGTCACCGGAGGAATTGCCGTTGACCCTGCCAAAGTGAAAGATGTAGAAGATTGGCAAGCCCCAACCACTCAAACCCAAGTTCGTTCTTTTCTCGGATTGGCGGGATATTACCGCAAATTCGTAGAAGGATTCTCGAGTATCGCCCGACCCATGACCCAATTGCTGAAGAAGGAAAAGAAGTTTAAATGGACCGAAAAATGTGAAGCGAGTTTTCAAGAACTCAAGAGGAGATTGATTTCAGCCCCAATCTTGATCATGTCGGATATCACGAAGCCCTTCAATGTGTATTGTGACGCATCCAAGATTGGTCTCGGATGTGTGCTAATGCAAGAAGGCAAAGTTATATCTTATCTATCACGACAATTGAATCAACATGAACAAAACTACCCAACCCATGACCTCGAACTCACAGCCGTAGTTCTAGCCCTAAAGACATGGAGACATTACCTGATGGGAAACCGTTTTGAGATTTATTCGGATCACAATAGTCTAAAGTATATATTCACTCAGAAGGAGCTGAATATGAGGCAGAGAAGATGGATTGAGCTAATCAAGGATTACGACCTGGACATTCACTATCACCCTGGAAAAGCCAATGTGGTAGCCGATGCCCTTAGCAAATTGCCATGCCGCTTGAACTCCATGATTTTGAAGGAGCAACCAAGTTTGCACAAAGAGATGGAAGATTTTCGAGTGGAATTAGTAAGTGAAGGATTTTTGGCTAGCATAGAACTTCAGCCCACTTTGATCAGTCAGATTAAAGAGGCGCAGAAGGGAAATGCCAGTATCGACAGAATCAAGCGTCGTATCGGTACATGCAAAGTACCCGGATTCACCGAGGACGAAGAAGGAGTTTTGTGGTACAAAGGACGCCTTTGTGTACCAGCAGATTCGGAGTTGAAAGAAGTTATCTTGAAGGAGGCTCATGATACTCTTTATTCTATCCATACCGGAGGAACTAAGATGTATCAAGATTTGAAAGAGCAATTTTGGTGGCATAAGATGAAGAGAGAAATCGGAAGCTATATCGCCAAGTGTGATATATGTCAGCGAGTCAAGGCAGGACATCAAAGACCCGCTGGATTGTTGCAACCTTTGCAAATTCCGGAATGGAAATGGGATTCTGTAGGAATGGACTTTATCACTGGACTACCTACTTCTAGTAGGGGAAATGACTCTATTTGGGTCATAGTGGACAGATTGTCCAAAGTTGCCCATTTCTTGCCCGTCAAAACTATCTATCAGAGTTCGAAGCTAGCGGAGTTGTACATCGCTAGGATCGTTAGTTTGCATGGAGTCCCCAAGAATATAGTATCGGATCGAGGAACTCAGTTTACCTCGAGATTCTGGAAGAAAGTCGAAGAAGGTTTAGGAACCCGCCTAGATTTCGATCAGCGTATCACCCTCAGACCGATGGACAAACGGAGCGAGTAAACCAAATACTCGAAGATATGCTTAGAGCATGTGTGTTAGAATATGGATCCAAGTGGGAAGACTGTCTGCCGTTTGCAAAATTTTCCTACAACAATAGTTACCAAGCCAGTTTGCAAATGGCCCATTTGAATTTATGTACGGAAGAAAGTGTCACACCCCTTTGAACTGGTCGGAATTAGGAGAGAGTCAGATTTTCGGACCCGACATCCTACGAGAAGCAGAAGAGAAGGTTCACAAGATTCGTGAACACCTCAAGACAGCCCAATCCCGACAAAAGAGTAACGCCGACAAGAGACGTAGAGACCTCGCTTTCAACATCGGAGATTTCGTTTATCTGAAAGTGTCGCCATTGAAGGGAATGCAACGTTTCCAACTCAAAGTAAAGTTAGCCCCCAGATATATCGGACCTTTCAAAATTCTGAACCTTCGAGGAGAACTATCGTATCAACTGGAACTACCTGAAGAGATGTCAGCGGTGCACAATGTGTTCCATATCTCGTTACTTCGCAAATGTCTCGAAGACCCCGAGAAGACCGAAGTGTTCAAGAATATCGATCACCGGATCATAGAGATCAACGAAGTACCCATCCGTATATTGGAAGAAGCCTTTCGAACTACCAGAACCCGAAGCATCAAGTTTCTCAAGATTCAATGGAGCAACCACACAGAAGAGGAGGCTACCTGGGAACGCGAAGATCACATCAGAACGGAGTTTCCAGATCTCTTCAAATCCTAGGTAATCTTTTCGTCCTTTTCCAAACCTCGGGACGAGATTTTGTTTAAGGGGGGAAGGTTTGTAACATCCCAAAAATATCAAACTTAGATCATCAAAACACTAATCATCAAGTTTAGGGTTAACAAAAACTTTTTTAAATGAATTCATGAATGCATGTATATGTGTATGCATGGATTTTGAATTTCTTTAAAAACCACCTTGTTTGGGTGAACCATTGCTTGTAAAATGTTTCTTAGGTGAAAAGAACATCATCTAAAACATTTCCCACACTTTTCCTTAAGACAAGTAAATCAAAACAAATATATTAAGTGAATGGTCATTTTGACCAATTAAACTCCCATGCCTACTTTGGCTGTCTCAAACTTTCAAAACCTAACAGAAAGTTTTCTGGATCTTTGCACCCCTTGAATGTACTCATAACAGAGTATCAAGGTCCACCTTGTGATCATCCAGAAACTTTCAAATGCATAATTTAAATGACAATTCAAAATTGAATCTTCTTCATATGGGAAGATCCCACTTTTTCAAAACCCACTCAAAGAAGCTCGACTTTCAAAACCCAAGCATCTGCAGACTCACCAGAACCAATCTATCAAACCCACCAAAATTCATTTCAAAATTCAAAACTTTATTTCATGCGGCCATTTCATCAAACAGGTTGCAGACACAAATCAAACAAAACATCAAACACTATAGTGTGCAGTGTTTTGAGCCTAACTTGTTCCCTAGTTAGATCACATACAACCCAGTAGATCATCTAGAAATATTATCCCAACACTAGCACCCCTGTGAGCTTGCCATTGTCATTAATGGTGAACAGCAGAGCACCCCCATGTCACCCCATTGTGGACAGCAGGCTAGAGGAAGAACTAGCCTTGCCAACCTTGTCTGGGAGGCAGCCCACCGTCCACCGCCACTGCCTGTCCCAGCCGCGAGCGTTGCCAAGCCCTAGACCACGCGCACGAGACACGCCCAGACCATGCCGAGCATGCTCCAGAGCGCCACCCTCGACCATCACCCACAGACCGCGTGCATACACGATCACCACCGACCCAGGAGACCGCTAGACACCCCCGTTTGCCGCCCCGTGCCATACAGCCACCGCTCGCCGTCGAAGACGTCGCCTCTGCCGCGCAGAGCGCCGCCCGTTCCAGACCAAACCGCACTGCCCCATGCCTCGCGATCATGTCGTTGAGCATCGCCAGGAGACACAACACCGTCCCCTACCCTTGCCCATGCCTATAGCCGCCTATAACGTCGCCCCCGACGAGCTCACCGTGCGCCCCTACGGTCCCCTCGCTCGACTATTAATAGAGGCCACCCCGCACGATTTCTTCACACCATCTCACTCCCCTCTCCCCACTGACCGTGCCACACCATCCTTAGAGCAAGCCGAGCACCACCTCGCCGGAATTTCACTGGAGCCTGCCGCTGCCGGAGAAGAAGGGAGCCAGCGATTGGAGCCGCCCTAGGAGAAGCCACCGGTACCAGGAGGTTCGCCATCGTCGACTTCGTCGTTCGCCCGCCTCGCCTACCCTCGCCCATACCCCGGTGAGCCCCCAGCACCCCTCACTGCCGCGCTAGGTTTCGTTCTCGCCGGAGCTGTCTCGCGTCGACGATGACCCTCAGCCGTTGGATTAGAACTAGATCGAACGATCCACGTTGCCCCATACCGCCCAGCCCGTGTCACGGCGGTGGGGACACCCACTTAAGCAGCCAGGAGCACTGCGCTTAGCAGGCCGGCCCGTTAGAATTTCCCGCGCAGCCCAGCAATTCAAATTAAACCTTTTTCTTTTTAAATTCAAACACACTTCTGTACCCAACTTCAAAAATCAACCCATATCGATTCAGTACACCAAATTGAATGAAACCAATTTTGTTGGAAAGTTCTGTGAATGCTTAATCCAAGCCCGCTGGATTCAAGTCATTTGGATCTGTAGATCACCCATAGTAAAAATAACAAGGCAGAAGTTTTTCTGCATTCAAACATTTTTCAAATTCAAACCATAAAAGCTTTTGAGTTGATTCCAACTCTCAAAAATCACATTTAAGCACACCTTTCAGAATATATAAAAATATATAGGTTTACTTGCAGAAATAATGTTCAAGTAATAAAAGAATGCTTCATAAGCATTTCTAGCCACTTTAATTAATTAAAATAAATGGGTAAAACCTTATTAAATTGTGACACCACTTTAAATTACATTCCCATGGAATACAATATGTGGTGATGACATGTGTCAAAATGATCCCATGTTTAGTTTGGAGAATATTAAATCTTAAGTAGTTTTTCAATGAGTAGAAATTACTTTTCTAAAAATAAGAAGTTTTAAACCAAGCTTTAACCTTGTAATGTTAGAGATGATGCTAGATCATCTATAGGACCCTTGTGTGATGATTGCAAGTAGTTAAGTATTGTTTGGTGATTGTGTACCTCGTATTTATTCATAGACGCTAGTACCGACCAAGGATACTACGAGGAGGAAGGAGGATACTACGAAGAGGAAGCCGAGGAGAACTTCAACCATCGCTTCACACAAGGCAAGCTAACACTTGCAAGATACTATACCTATGCAAGCTAATTACTATGCAAGCCTAATACTACTAGCGAATGTGCAAGCTAACACTTGAAAGATACCTTACTGATGCCACAAACCCATACTTGTGAGATGACTACTTTATGCCTTAAGCATATGTGATCATACCTACTTGCTAAACCAATCCTAGTTTTATGGCAAGCTTCTTACTTTATTTCTTTATCAAAGCTTACTTAGAGTCTACCTAAGAGTTTGGTAGATACTAGACAGTTGTGCTGAAGGTTGCTTAAAGAGCATAAAATTTGTCCTAAGCTAGAAACCTTGATATCAGCCTAAGATATAAGGTTAGACTTAGTGAAACTACACCAGTTACCACCCCTCATTATTACTACCCCCACCTTTAGATGCTAGTGCTAAGCATAAAACTTGATCAACCTTTAGATGGGAATACTTGGTGGAAAAATGGTTATGAAAACCTTGGAATGATGGATCATTCTATTGAAATGTTTTGGACATGTGTTTCCAAACACTTGATGATTTTGGTGATGAAAATGTTGAGGCATGAGCCTTAGCCCTTTATAAAACTAATGGTTGTCTGGATGCGTTACCATTCCAATTTTAGCGTACAACCACAATACCCGAATATTGGGTAGGGCTTGACTGGAAACTTATATACCTTAGTATTAGTTCCCTCACGGCCAAGGTCTGAGATGAGGCTACCTTGTGAAGATTGTCCACCTATGCAGTACCCAAGATGACAGTGGTCATGGTTGGGAGGCCAAACTCACAGGAGAGGTGCTTATACTAGGGCGTGTAATTGAAAGGTTAGGATTGATTATCCGCATCACGAGTATGGTGAATTCAGGATTTGTTCTGGCGGATGTATCGAATGTTGTGGTGAAAGTGTACAATCTCTACAGAGTGTCAAACTATTCGAATAGCCGCGTCCGCGGTTATGGACAGTTGGAGTGGCCATACTGTTCCCCCGTCAGACTTTTAAAATGACTTGTGAAATGAATTGAGACTTTGACTTGAACACAACAGAGTTGTGACCTGAATTACAAGATCCCACTTAGGAGTTATAAAATTGTGACTAGCTTTGGAACTTAGTAAAGATAAACCTGGCTTTTTTCAAAACTACCCTAGAGCCTAGTGTCCTATTATCCAAAAACACCTTACCTGTTTCTATTAGTTTGCGAGTACTTAAAGAGTACTCATGGCTTTGTCCCTGGCTATTCCCATGGCCAGACTATGAAGAGGAGTACCTCGAAGATGGACCTTAGGAAGTTTACGACAACTAGGATCATCTCCCATCGTCAGCATTGCCTGTGACCTCGAAGATGGAGCTTCGCCTACGCTACCATTATTATTACGTATTCCGCTGCTTGATGTTGTATTAAGAACTGGATCATGAGATCCCCATTTGTGTAAGAACTTATGTATCGTTTGTAATGGATGAAGTACTATGGTATGCAATTCTGTTATGTCTCGCAAAAACGGTAATCCTGGGATTGTGATGTATGGCATAACAGGCATCTAGGATTGAAAAATCCGGGTGTTGATAGGGAGGGGGTGGCGGCGTTGGCTAAGGGGGGAGCGAGGAGGCGGTGGAGGCTCGGGAGGAGGGTCAAGCAGGAATGGGAGGAGTCAAGGCGGGGTCGGGGTCGGGGGCGGGTGCGGGCATAGGATTGGAGAGGAACGAGTGGCTCGGGTAGGCGCGTGGGCATCCCTAATAGGATAGGGCTACGCCGACGGCCAGGCATACGCCAAGGGCAGCCATCGGTGTAGCTACGGTTTTTTTTTTCCAGGGTAGACAGGTTTTTTTTAAAGAAGGGTTTTTTGTTTAATATAAAATTTTACAAGATACTTTATTTAGTGTCTACTATTATAGAAGAAACTATATATTATTAATATATAATTTTTTATTTCGTCTTGTGCTCGTTTTCCAAGCAAACCCTAGATGTGGGCTACCCTATAACCCTAGACGTGGGCTACCCCTATAGCTCCTCACTAAGAGTCTAATGGCCATCTTGCGAGATGTAGTTATATGCTATGATGGAATTGTATAATTCAATCTTTCCAACTTAAGTATAGATAAGATGATCTCACATATTTTCCAAGTGCTATAACTCCTGGAGAACCTCGACAGGGAGATTCCCCCTTATACGGGTCCGGAACCTTCGCTTCTAGGTTAGAGCGCATGCATGCGAGGGGGACACATGCAAGCACCTATACCAACCTCTCACCACACTCACACACATATGCTAGGGACACATGCAAGTTTTCATCGATTCCGACGTTCTCGTGGACTTCCTCCGTGAAACCACGATCTGTGCACACTGGATCGTCTACCCCTATCGTTCCTCTCACAGGGTAGACCGCGGCATAAGCTCTCTTGTTTTGTGTTTGTTTAGGTCATAGGGTGATGTAAAACCATGTTGGTTCACAATTTGGGGCACTATCCTACCCGATTTCACCGTGGGGAGATTCCCCTTATACGGGTCTAACCTTCGCTTCTAGGTTAGAGCGCATGCATGCGAGGGACACATGCAAGCACCTATACCAACCTCTCACCACACTCACACACATATGCTAGGGACACATGCAAGTTTTCATCGGATTCCGATGTTCTCGTGGTCTTCGTCCGGCGAAACCCTGATTTGTGCACTCGGATCTGCTCACCCCTAGACGTTCCTCTCACAGGGGTAGCCCGGCGTAGCTCTCTCTTGTTTTGTGTTTGTTTAGGTCATAGGGTGATGTAAAACCATGTTGGTTCACAAGTTGCGGCACTATCCTACCCGGTTTCACCCCGAAGGGGAGATTCCCCCTTATACGGGTCCGGAACCTTCGCTTCTAGGTTAGAGCGCATGCATGCGAGGGGGGACACATGCAAGCACCTATACCAACCTCTCACCACACTCACACACATATGCTAGGGACAGATGCAAGTTTTCATCTGATTCCGATGCTCTCGTGGTCTTCCTCCGGCGAAACCCTGATCTGTGCACACTCGGATCGTCTACCCCTAGACGTTCCTCTCACAGGGGTAGCCCGGCGTAGCTCTCTCTTGTTTTGTGTTTGTTTAGGTCATAGGGTGATGTAAAACCATGTTGGTTCACAAGTTGGGGCACTATCCTACCCGGTTTCACCTCGACGGGGAGATTCCCCTTATACGGTCCTAACCTTCGCTTCTAGGTTAGAGCGCATGCATGCAAGGAGGGACACATTCAAGCACCTATACCAACCTCTCACCACACTCACACACATATGCTAGGGACACATGCAAGTTTTCATCTTATTCCGATGTTCTCGTGGTCTTCCTCTGGCGAAACCCTGATTTGTGCACACTCGGACCGTCTACCCCCTATACGTTCTTCTCACAGGGGTAGCCCGGCGTAGCTCTCTCTTGTTTTGTGTTTGTTTAGGTCATAGGGTGATGTAAAACCATGTTGGTTCACAAGTTGGGGCACTATCCTACCCAGTTTCACCTCGACGGAGAGATTCCCCCTTATACGGGTCCAGAACCTTCGCTTCTAGGTTAGAGCGCATGCATGCGAGGAGGGACACATGCAAGCACCTATACCAACCTCTCACCACACTCACACACATATGCTAGGGACACATGAAAGTTTTCATCTGATTCCGATGTTCTCGTGGTCTTCCTCCGGCAAAACCCTGATCTATGCACACTCGGATCGTCTACCCCCCTAGATGTTCCTCTCACAGGGGTAGCCCGGCGTAGCTCTCTCTTGTTTTGTGTTTGTTTAGGTCATAGGGTGATGTAAAACCATGTTGGTTCACAAGTTGGGGCACTATCCTACCCGGTTTCACCTCGACGGGGAGATTCCCCCTTATACGGGTCCGGAACCTTCGCTTCTAGGTTAGAGCGCATGCATGCGAGGAGGGACACATGCAAGCACCTATACCAACCTCTCACCACACTCACACACATATGCTAGGGACACATGCAAGTTTTCATCTGATTCTGATGTTCTCGTGGTCTTCCTCCGGCGAAACCCTGATCTGTGCACACTCGGATCGTCTACCCCCCTAGACGTTCCTCTCACAGGGGTAGCCCGGCGTAGCTCTCTCTTGTTTTGTGTTTGTTTAGGTCATAGGGTGATGTAAAACCATGTTGGTTCACAAGTTGGGGCACTATCCTACCCGGTTTCACCTCGACGGGGAGATTCCCCCTTATACGGGTCCGGAACCTTCGCTTCTAGGTTAGAGCGCATGCATGCGAGGAGGGACACATGCAAGCACCTATACCAACCTCTCACCACACTCGAACACATATGCTAGGGACACATCCAAATTTTCATCTTATTCCGATGATCTCGTGGTCTTCCTCCGGCGAAACCCAAATCTATGCACACTCGGATCGTCTACCCCCCTAGACGTTCCTCTCACAGGGGTAGCCCGGCTTAGCTCTCTCTTGTTTTGCGTTTGTTTAGGTCAAAGGGTGATGTAAAACCATGTTGGTTCACAAGTTGGGGCACTATCCTACCCGGTTTCACCTCGACGGGGAGATTCCCCCTTATACGGGTCCGAAACCTTCGCTTCTAGGTTAGAGCGCATGCATGCGAGGAGGGACACATTCAAGCACCTATACCAACCTCTCACCACACTCGAACACATATGCTAGGGACACATGCAAGTTTTCATCTTATTCCGATGTTCTCGTGGTCTTCCTCCGGCGAAACCCTGATTTGTGCACACTCGGATCGTCTACCCCCCTAGACGTTCCTCTCACAGGGGTAGCCCGGCTTAGCTCTCTCTTGTTTTGCGTTTGTTTAGGTCAAAGGGTGATGTAAAACCATGTTGGTTCACAAGTTGGGGCACTATCCTACCCGGTTTCACCTCGACGGGGAGATTCCCCCTTATACGGGTGCGGAACCTTCGCTTCTAGGTTAGAGCTCATGCATGCGAGGGGGGACACATGAAAGCACCTATACCAACCTCTCACCACACTCACACACATATTCTAGGGACACATGCAAGTTTTCATCTGATTCCGATGTTCTCGTGGTCTTCCTCCCATGAAACCTCGATCTCAGGCACACTCGGATCGTCTACCCCCTAGACGTTCCTCTCATAGGGGTAGCCCGGCGTATCTCTCTCTTGTTTTGTGTTTGTTTAGGACATAGGGTGATGTAAAACCATGTTGGTTCACAATTTGGGGCACTATCCTACCCGGTTTCACCTCGACAGGGAGATTCCACATTATACGGGTCAGGAACATTCGCTTCTAGGTTAGAGCACATGCATGCGAGGAGGGACACATGCAAGCACCTATACCAACCTCTCACCACACTCGAACACATATGCTAGGGACACATGCAAGTTTTCATCTTATTCCGATGTTCTCGTGGTCTTCCTCCAGCGAAACCCTGATCTGTGCACACTCGGATCGTCTACGCCCTAGACGTTCCTCTCACAGGGGTAGCCCGGCGTAGCTCTCTCTTTTTTTGTGTTTGTTTAGGTCATAGGGTGATGTAAAACCATGTTGGTTCACAAGTTGGGGCACTATCCTACCCAGTTTCACCTCGACGGGGAGATTCCCCCTTATACGGGTCCAGAACCTTCGCTTCTAGGTTAGAGCGCATGCATGCGAGGGGGACACATGCAAGCACCTATACCAACCTCTCACCACACTCACACACATATGCTAGGGACACATGCAAGTTTTCATCTGATTCCGATGTTCTCGTGGTCTTCCTCCGGTGAAACCCTGATCTGTGCACACTCGGATCGTCTACCCCCCTAGACGTTCCTCTCACAGGGGTAGCCCGGCTTAGCTCTCTCTTGTTTTGTGTTTGTTTAGGTCATAGGGTGATGTAAAACCATGTTGGTTCACAAGTTGGGGCACTATCCTACCCGGTTTCACCTCGACGGGGAGATACCCCCTTATACGGGTGCGGAACCTTCGCTTCTAGGTTAGAGCGCATGCATGCGAGTGGGGACACATTCAAGCACCTATACCAACATCTCACCACACTCACACACATATGCTAGGGACACATGCAAGTTTTCATCTGATTCCGATGTTCTCGTGGTCTTCCTCCGGCAAAACCCTGATCTGTGCACACTCGGATCGTCTACCCCCCTAGACGTTCCTCTCACAGGGGTAGCCCGGCGTAGCTCACTCTTGTTTTGTGTTTGTTTAGGTCATAGGGTGATGTAAAACCATGTTGGTTCACAAGTTGGGGCACTTTCCTACCCGGTTTCACCTCGACGGGGAGATTCCCCCTTATACGGGTTCGGAACCTTCGCTTCTAGGTTAGAGCGCATGCATGCGAGGAGGGACACATGCAAGCACCTATACCAACCTCTCACCACACTCACACACATATGCTAGGGACAGATGCAAGTTTTCATCTGATTCCGATGTTCTCGTGGTCTTCCTCCGGCGAAACCCTGATCTATGCACACTCGGATCGTCTACCCCCCTAGACGTTCCTCTCATAGGGGTAGCCCGGCGTAGCTCTCTCTTGTTTTGTGTTTGTTTAGGTCATAGGGTGATGTAAAACCATGTTGGTTCACAAGTTGGGGCACTTTCCTACCCGGTTTCACCTCGACGGGGAGATTCCCCCTTATACGGGTCCGGAACCTTCGCTTCTAGGTTAGAGCGCATGCATGCGAGGAGGGACACATGCAAGCACCTATACCAACCTCTCACCACACTCGAACACATATGCTAGGGACACATGCAAGTTTTCATCTTATTCCAATGTTCTCGTGGTCTTCCTCCGGCGAAACCCTGATCTGTGCACACTCGGATCGTCTACGTCCTAGACGTTCCTCTCACAGGGGTAGCCCGGCGTAGCTCTCTCTTTTTTTGTGTTTATTTAGGTCATAGGGTGATGTAAAACAATGTTGGTTCACAAGTTGGGGCACTATCCTACCCAGTTTCACCTCGACGGGGAGATTCCCCCTTATACGGGTCCAGAACCTTCGCTTCTAGGTTAGAGCGCATGCATGCGAGGGGGGACACATGCAAGCACCTATACCAACCTCTCACCACACTCACACACATATGCTAGGGACACATGCAAGTTTTCATCTGATTCCGATGTTCTCGTGGTCTTCCTCCGGCGAAACCCTGATCTGTGCACACTCGGATCGTCTACCCCCCTAGACGTTCCTCTCACAGGGGTAGCCCGGCGTAGCTCTCTCTTGTTTTGTGTTTGTTTAGGTCATAGGGTGATGTAAAACCATGTTGGTTCACAAGTTGGGGCACTATCCTACCCGGTTTCACCTCGACGGGGAGATACCCCCTTATACGGGTGCGGAACCTTCGCTTCTAGGTTAGAGCGCATGCATGCGAGTGGGGACACATTCAAGCACCTATACCAACCTCTCACCACACTCACACACATATGCTAGGGACACATGCAAGTTTTCATCTGATTCCGATGTTCTCGTGGTCTTCCTCCGGCGAAACCCTGATCTGTGCACACTCGGATCGTCTACCCCCTAGACGTTCCTCTCACAGGGGTAGCCCGGCGTAGCTCTCTCTTTTTTTGTGTTTTTTTAGGTCATAGGGTGATGTAAAACCATGTTGGTTCACAAGTTGGGGCACTATCCTACCCGGTTTCACCTCGACGGGGAGATACCCCCTTATACGGGTGCGGAACCTTCGCTTCTAGGTTAGAGCGCATGCATGCGAGGAGGGACACATGAAAGCACCTATACCAACCTCTCACCACACTCACACACATATGATAGGGACACATGCAAGTTTTCATCTGATTCCAATGTTCTCGTGGTCTTCCTCCGGCGAAAACCTGATCTGTGCACACTCGGATCGTCTAACCCCTAGACGTTCCTCTCACAGGGGTAGCCCGGCGTAGCTCTCTCTTGTTTTGTGTTTGTTTAGGACATAGGGTGATGTAAAACCATGTTGGTTCACAAGTTGGGGCACTTTCCTACCCGGTTTCACCTCGACGGGGAGATTCCCCCTTATACGGGTCCGGAACCTTCGCTTCTAGGTTAGAGCGCATGCATGCGAGGAGGGACACATGCAAGCACCTATACCAACCTCTCACCACACTCGAACACATATGCTAGGGACACATGCAAGTTTTCATCTTATTCCGATGTTCTCGTGGTCTTCCTCCAGCGAAACCCTGATCTGTGCACACTCGGATCGTCTACGCCCTAGACGTTCCTCTCACAGGGGTAGTCCGGCGTACCTCTCTCTTGTTTTGTGTTTGTTTAGGTCATAGGGTGATGTAAAACCATGTTGGTTCACAAGTTGGGGCACTATCCTACCCAGTTTCACCTCGACGGGGAGATTCCCCCTTATACGGGTCCAGAACCTTCGCTTCTAGGTTAGAGCGCATGCATGCGAGGGGGACACATGCAAGCACCTATACCAACCTCTCACCACACTCACACACATATGCTAGGGACACATGCAAGTTTTCATCTGATTCCGATGTTCTCGTGGTCTTCCTCCGGCGAAAACCTGATCTTTGCACACTCGGATCGTCTACCCCCTAGACGTTCCTCTCATAGGGGTAGCCCGGCATAGCTCTGTCTTGTTTTGTGTTTGTTTAGGACATAGGGTGTTGTAAAACCATGTTGGTTCACAAGTTGGGGCACTATCCTACCCGGTTTCACCTCGACGGGGAGATTCCCCCTTATACGAGTCCGGAACCTTCGCTTCTAGGTTAGAGCGCATGCATGCGAGGAGGGACACATTCAAGCACCTATACCAACCTCTCACCACACTCGAACACATATGCTAGGGAGACATCCAAGTTTTCATCTTATTCCGATGTTCTCGTGGTCTTCCTCCGGCGAAACCCTGATCTGCACACTGGATCGCCTACCCCTAGACGTTCCTCTCACAGGGTAGCCCGCTTAGCTCTCTTGTTTTGCGTTTGTTTAGGTCAAAGGGTGATGTAAAACCATGTTGGTTCACAAGTTGGGGCACTATCCTACCCGGTTTAACCTCGACGGGGAGATTCCCCCTTATACGGGTCCGGAACCTTCGCTTCTAGGTTAGAGCGCATTCATGCGAGGAGGGACACATTCAAGCACCTATACCAACCTCTCACCACACTCGAACACATATGCTAGGGACACATCCAAGTTTTCATTTTATTCCGATGTTCTCGTGGTCTTCCTCCGGCGAAACCCTGATCTGTGCACACTCGGATCGTCTACCCCCCTAGACGTTCCTCTCACAGGGGTAGCCCGGCTTAGCTCTCTCTTGTTTTACGTTTGTTTAGGTCAAAGGGTGATGTAAAACCATGTTGGTTCACATGTTGGGGCACTATCCTACCCGGTTTCACCTCGACGGGGAGATACCCCCTTATACGGGTGCGGAACCTTCGCTTCTAGGTTAGAGCGCATGCATGCGAGGAGGGACACATGAAAGCACCTATACCAACCTCTCACCACAATCACACACATATGATAGGGACACATGCAAGTTTTCATCTGATTCCAATGTTCTCGTGGTCTTCCTCCGGCGAAAACCTGATCTGTGCACACTCGGATCGTCTAACCCCAAGACGTTCCTCTCACAGGGGTAGCCATGTAGCTCTCTTGTTTTGTGTTTGTTTAGGACATAGGGTGATGTAAAACCATGTTGGTTCACAAGTTGGGGCACTTTCCTACCCGGTTTCACCTCGACGGGGAGATTCCCCCTTATACGGGTCCGGAACCTTCGCTTCTAGGTTAGAGCGCATGCATGCGAGGAGGGACACATGCAAGCACCTATACCAACCTCTCACCACACTCGAACACATATGCTAGGGACACATGCAAGTTTTCATCTTATTCCGTTGTTCTCGTGGTCTTCCTCCAGCGAAACCCTGATCTGTGCACACTCGGATCGTCTACGCCCTAGACGTTCATCTCACAGGGGTAGCCTGGCGTACCTCTCTCTTGTTTTGTGTTTGTTTAGGTCATAGGGTGATGTAAAACCATGTTGGTTCACAAGTTGGGGCACTATCCTACCTAGTTTCACCTCGACGGGGAGATTCCCCCTTATACGGGTCCAGAACCTTCGCTTCTAGGTTAGAGCGCATGCATGCGAGGGGGACACATGCAAGCACCTATACCAACCTCTCACCATACTCACACACATATGCTAGGGACACATGCAAGTTTTCATCTGATTCCAATGTTCTCGTGGTCTTCCTCCGGCGAAAACCTGATCTGTGCACACTCGGATCGTCTACCCCCTAGACGTTCCTCTCATAGGGGTAGCCCGGCGTAGCTCTCTCTTGTTTTGTGTTTGTTTAGGACATAGGGTGTTGTAAAACCATGTTGGTTCACAAGTTGGGGCAATATCCTACTCGGTTTCACCTCGACGGGGAGATTCCCCCTTATACGAGTCCGGAACCTTCGCTTTTAGGTTAGAGCGCATGCATGCGAGGAGGGACACATTCAAGCACCTATACCAACCTCTCACCACACTCGAACACATATGCTAGGGAGACATCCAAGTTTTCATCTTATTCCGATGTTCTCGTGGTCTTCCTCCGGCGAAACCCTGATCTGTGCACACTCGGATCGTCTACCCCCCTAGACGTTCCTCTCACAGGGGTAGCCCGGCTTAGCTCTCTCTTGTTTTGCGTTTGTTTAGGTCAAAGGGTGATGTAAAACCATGTTGGTTCACAAGTTGGGGCACTATCCTACCCGGTTTCACCTCGACGGGGAGATTCCCCCTTATACGGTTACGGAACCTTCGCTTCTAGGTTAGAGCGCATTCATGCGAGGAGGGACACATTCAAGCACCTATACCAACCTCTCACCACACTCGAACACATATGCTAGGGACACATCCAAGTTTTCATTTTATTCCGATGTTCTCGTGGTCTTCCTCCGGCGAAACCCTGATCTATGCACACTCGGATCGTCTACCCCCCTAGACGTTCCTCTCACAGGGGTAGCCCGGCTTAGCTCTCGCTTGTTTTACGTTTGTTTAGGTCAAAGGGTGATGTAAAACCATGTTGGTTCACATGTTGGGGCACTATCCTACCCGGTTTCACCTCGACGGGGAGATACCCCTTATACAAAAGTGAACCTTCGCTAGGTTAGAGCGCATGCATGCGAGGAGGGACACATGAAAGCACCTATACCAACCTCTCACCACACTCACACACATATGATAGGGACACATGCAAGTTTTCATCTGATTCCGATGTTCTCGTGGTCTTCCTCCAGCGAAACACTGATCTGTGCACATTCGGATCGTCTACGCCCTAGACGTTCCTCTCACAGGGGTAGTCCGGCGTAGCTCTCTCTTTTTTTGTGTTTGTTTAGGTCATAGGTGAAGGGTTTCGCGGCATAGTAAATCAAAATTTTCTACGGAGCGAACAGAGGGAAAGCCAAGATCTAATCTAGGAGATGCAAACAACGAGAGAGATTGGATTAGATCTTCATACCCTTGAAGATTCGCACAGTGAACGCTCATTTAACGTGGGTGATGTAGTCGCATTCGCTTCTCCTCCTCGCGATCCGATCCGATCTAGCACCACAAGTGGCGGTGCCTCCGTGAGATGCACACGGCAAAGACTCGACGTCTCCTCCTTCCTCGGACCAGCGAGTATGGTGGAGAGATAGATTGGATCTACAACACGACGGGCAGTGTATATGGTGGAGAATTTCTGTGAGGCTCGCTACAAACAATGGGAGGGAGAGAGGAAGGTAGCAAGGCTAGGGCTTGGAGGAAGGTGTGTAGTAGTGGGAGGGCACCACCTCTATATATAGAGGTGGCGGCCAGCCCCCTCCTCCAAGCCTATCTCTAGTTTATACAATTTAAACTCTCCTTATCTAGAAATCCTATATCTAGTTTAAACGATTTAAACTCTCCCTTATCTAGAAATCCTATCTCTAGTTTAAACGAGTTTAAACTTATCTAGGATCGGCTGGGCCCTATGGGGCCTTGTGCCCCGGCCCAATGCCAGGACACTCCCTCATAGGCCCATGCCCTCCCGGAAGGTGGGGCCACGTTGGTTGGTCCCCTTCCGAAGGTTCTAGAAGCTTCGACAATACCGATTAACCCGAACAATTCAACTCCAAAACTGCACTTATATGAATCTTATTCTCCGGACCATTCGAACCTCTCGTGATATCCCGGATCCCATCCGAGACTCAACAAAATTCATAAACCAATTATCCAATCTATCCTAGCCAAGACACGTTAAGTGTGTGACCTGCGGGTTCGAGAATATGCGCATGATCTTCTATCAATAATCAACAGTGGGGTCTGGGCACCCATATTGACTCCCACACATTCATCGATGATCATATCGGATGAACCACGATGCCAAGATTCAATCAATCCCATATATATATTCCCTTCGTCTCGCGATATTTTACTTGCCCGAGATTCGATCGTCGATGCACCGTCATACCTAGTTCAATCTGCTCACGAAGTACTTTACTCGCTCAGAATCCGATATCACTTTGTGATTAACTCCTTAACCACATGCTTGCAAGCGGTGTTGATATCGACAAGAGTGGGCCCAAGTATATCTCTCCGACTTGGGAGGGACAAATTCCATCTCGATACATACAACCCAACAGATACTTTCCGATCACCGAGAGACCTTTATGATCACCCTCTCATAGGATGACGTTTGATGACCTCAAAGCTTTCTTCGGTGCGTGGAGTTGCATTATCTCATGGTCTAAGGAATACAATATTTGACATAGGAAAAGCTTCGCAAAGACGAACACGATGACACGATCTAATTGCTCTGCTTTGTTTGGGTCTATCCACCATATCATTCTCCCAATGATATGATCTCATTATCAATTGACAACTCATGTCTATGGTTAGGAAACCTTAACCATCATTGATCAATGACTTTATTATTGTTTACAAACCACACAAGTACTAGGGACACGGTGTTGTTTACAAACCACACAAGTATTAATGTTTCCGCTTAATACAATTCTAGCATGGAATATAAACTTTATCATGAACAAGAATTATAATAATAACATCTTTATTATTGCCTCTAGGTCATAATTCCAACAGTCTCCCACTTGCACTAGAGTCAATAATCTAGTTTACGTCTGGCAACACTCTCACACCCATGGCACTGAGGTGTTGATCATGTTTTACACGTGGAAGAGGTTTAGTCAGTGGATCTGCGACATTCAGATCCGTATGTACTTTGCTAATCTTCAGATCTCCATCTGCTATATAATCTCGGATTATATGAAACTTATGTTGATATGCTTGGTCTTTGGATGATATCTTGGTTCCTTAGCGAGTGCTATGGCGCCATGTTGTCACACAATATCTCCAATGGGTCCAATGCACTTGGAACCATGCCAAGCTCAATGATGAAGTTTCGATCCAAACTCCTTCACTTGACGCTTCGCAGCAGCCATGTATTCCGCTTCTCATCAGATCCCGCGATCACGCTTTGCTTGCGCAGCTTCTCCACCACAGCTCCTCCATTCAAAATATAAACGTATCCGTCTGAGATTTAGAATCATCCTTGTCGTGTCGAAACTAGCATCGACGTAACCTTTACGACAAGCTGTTCATCACCCCATAGACTAAGAACATTTCTTTAGTTCTATTTAGGTACTTTAGGATGTTCTTCACGGCTGTCGATGTTCCACTCTGGATCACTTTGATATCTCGTCAAACTAAGAGCATTGGACACATCCGGTCTAGTACACAGCATGGCATACATGATGGAACCTATGGCCGAGGCATAAGGCACTTTGCTCATAGCTTCCCTATCATTTACCGTAGCTGGACACTGAGCCTTGCTCAATATCTTACCTGACAACATAGGCACCGAACCTTTCTTTGCCTTATCCATTCTGAACCTTTTCAGAACTTTGTCTAGGTATGTACTCTGGCTTAAAGCTATCAGGCGTATTTGTCTATCTCTATAGATTTTGATGCCCAATATATAAGCAGCTTCACCTAGGTATTTCATTGAAAAACACTTGTTCAAATAACTCTTCACATCGTTAAGCATGTTGATGTCATTTCCAATAATCAATATGTCATCCACATACGCATCGTAAACGCCACCGAGCTCCCACTCACTTTCTTGTAGATACAAGCTTCAGAGCAATTTGGAACAAATCCAAAGCTCTTGATCACTTGATCAAAACGAAGGTTCCAACTCGAGATGCTTGCTTCACCATAAATGGAACGCTGAAGTTTGCATACTTTACTAGCATCCTTAGGATCGACAAAACCTTCGTTGCATCATATACAACTCTTCATCAATGTTACCATTGAGGAAAGCGATCTTGACATCCATCCGCCATATTTCATAATCATGAAACGCAGCAATTGCTAATAAAATCCGAATGGACTTAAACATCGCTACGGGAGAGAAAGTCTCCTCGTAGTCAACACCTTGAACTTGTCGAAAACCTTTTGCGACAAGCCGTGCTTTATAAACGGTAACATTACCATCCGCGTCCGTTTTCTTCTTGAAAATCCATTTGCACTCAACGGCCTTTCGGTCGCTAGGAGGGTCCACCAAATTCCATACTTGGTTTTCGCTCATGGATCCCAATTCGGATTTCATGGCTTCCAGCCATTTCTCAGAGTCTGGGCTCATCATCGCTTCCTCATAGTTCGTAGGTTCACTGTCTTCTACCAACAAGACAGTCAAGACAGGGTTGCCGTACCACTCAGGAGGGCCACGCGACCTTGTCGACCTGCGACGTTCAGTAGCAGCATCGTCCGAAGCTTCATGATCCTTGTCATTAGCTTCCTCTATTGTTGGTGCAGGCGGCCCTGGAACAATTTCAGGTGCTGCGCTACTCTCCAATTCAAGAGAAGGTTCAATAACCTCGTCTAGCTCTACTTTCCTCCCACTCACTTCTTTCGAGAGAAACTCCTTCTCAAGAAAGGAACCGTTCTTTGCGACAAACACTTTGCCTTGGGTTCTGTGATAGAAGGTATACCCAATGGTTTCCTTAGGGTATCCTATGAAGACGCATTTCTCCGCTTTGGGTTCGAGCTTGTCCGGCATCAACTTCTTGACGTAACCTTCGCATCCCCAAACTTTAAGAAACGACAACTTAGGTTTAGCACCAAACCACAGTTCATACGGTGTCGTCTCAACGGATTTAGATGGAGCCCTATTTAAAGTGAATGCAGCGGTTTCTAATGCATAACCCCAAAATGATAACAAATCAAGAAGAGACATCATTGATCGGACCATATCTAATAGGGTTCGATTCCGCTCAGACACACCATTACTGCATGTGGTGTTCGGTGGCGTGAGTTGTGAAACGATTCCACTTGCTTTAAGATGCGTGAAAATCATAACTCAAATATTCACCTCCACGATCGGATCGTAGAAACTTAATCTTTCCATTACGATGGTTCTCCACTTCATTCAAATTCTTTGAACTTTTCAAACGTTTCAGATTTATGTTTCATTAAATAGATATACCCATATCTACTTAAGTCATCGGTAAAAGTGAGAAAATAGCGATATCCACCATCGAAACACTCATCGGTCCGCATACATCGGTATGTATGATTTCCAACAAGTCCGTTGCTCGCTCCATCATACCGGAGAACAGGGTTTTGATCATCTTGCCCATGAGGCATGGTTCGCATGTGTCAAATGATTCAAAATCAAGAGACTCCAAAAGTCCATCAGAATGGAGTTTCTTCATGCGCTTTACACCAATATGACCTAGACGACAGTGCCACAAATAAGTAGTATTATCACTATCTACTTTGCATCTCTTATCCTCAATGTTATGGATGTGTGTTTCATCCCTTTCGAGATTTAGAAGAAATAAACCATTCACAAGAGGTGCATGACCATAAAAGATGTTACTCATATAAATAGAACAACCATTATTCTCCGATTTAAATGAATAACCGTCTTGCAATAAACATGATCCGAATAATGTTCATGCTCAACGCAGCACATAATAACATTTATTAAGGTTTAAAACTAATCAAGGTAAAACTAAGGAGAGCGTGACGGCCATCACATCAACTCTTGATCCGCTTTAACGCCAAGATCACCTCATCCTCGCAGTCCGTCATTCCGTAGCTCTGCTTTGAGTTACAAATATTAGCAACCGGTATCAAATACCCAGCACTACAACGAGGGCTAGTAAGGAAAACATCAATAACATGTATATCAAATATACCTTTGATGGTGCCACCTTCTTCTCCGCTAAGTACTGGATAGTTGCTCCAAAGGACTGTCCTGCAATAGAAGCACCTGTCCGGCTTAGGACCGCACGAGCTTCTTCTCGGCAGGGCATTAAACTGTCCCTTCTTGAAGGGCTTCTTTGCTCCCTTACCTTTCTTAAAGGAGGGCTTGTTGACCATCAACACGTGATTATCCTTCTTGATGTCCACTTCCGCAGCCTTCAGCTTTGCGAAGAGCTCGGTGATCGTATCAGTGGAACCAATCTGATTATGATTCACTACAAAACTTTTGTAGCTGGGAGGGAGTGATTGCAGAACCCTGTCAATCTTGAGTTCCTCTGGAATCATGCATTCCAGTTGCTCAAGGCGTTGAGTGCAGCCCGACATCTTTATGGCGTGCTCACTAACGGAACTCCCTTCCTCCATCTTGTAGTTAAAGAACTTCTCAGAGATCTCATATCTCTCAGAACGGGCTTGAGTCTGAAACATGGTTTTCAGCTCCTCGAGAATCTCAAAGGGCCTGGGATAGGTTTCAAAACGATTTTGAAGCTCCGGTTCCATAGCAAACAACATGGTGCTCTTAATCACACCATAATCATCTTTGCGGATCGATAGACATCTTTCATCACCGGTAGCTTGCAGGGGTCACCTAACGCTTTCCCAAGGACATAGTCCTTTTGTCCGCCAGACAGAATGATTCTTAGATTGCGGAACCAATTGGTGAAGTTAGACCCATTGTTTCTAAGCTTTTCCTTCTCAGCAAAAACGTTGAAGTTGAAGTTGAAGTTGGATTTGGCCATGTGATCTACAGTATTTGCAAGTACAATTTAGACTATGTTCATGATAAATAGTTCAACTTAATCAAATTACTAGATGAACTCCCACTAAATTCAACATCCCTCAAGTTGTTTAGTGAACACGATCCAAATTCACCACACCTAATCCGATTATCACGAGAAGAGATGTGGTTTCAATGGTGGACAACAAAGTGTCGATCATATCATTCATATGACTCATGCTTAACCTTTCGTTTCTTGTGTTCCGAGACCATGTCTGTACATGCTAGGCTCGTCAAGCTAGACCCAAGTATTTCTGCAGTAACTGGCTTGCACCGTTGTATGTGAGCGAGAGTCTATAGCACCCGATCATCACGTGATGCTTGGACACGAACTTTCACAACTGCATACTTGGGGAGAACACAGTTTTATCTTGATCTTTATGAGGAATCATCTTATAATGCTACCGTCATGATCTAAGCATAATAAGATACATAAAGGGATAAACATCACATGCATATAACTTTATGTGACATGGTATAGCCAATCCTCGCAATGATCTCCATCTTGTGCGTTCCAAGATGATCTCCATCACTCCACCATGATTGCCTCCACCACGAATAGCAACTACAACTATTGCTAACTACTTAGCGATAAAGTAAAGCTATTACATGGCGTATAAGAAGTTGACTCGCAGTCATACACAATTATAAAGACAACCATATATTCTCCGGTTGTACTCATCGACATGCAAGTCGTGAAACATTACAAAACATGATCATCGCATACATTATACACATCACATCTTGGGCCATACCATATCACGTAAAACACTCCTGCAAAACAAGTTAGACGCCTCTACTTTGTTGTTGCATGTTTTACGTGGCTTATGGGAGTAGATGCTAAGAACGATCTTACCTACGGAAAGCCACACGGTGATATTATGGTTGCCAAACTCCGTGTTAATCCCATGACAACTATAGTGAGAGAATCGGCATCCACCAGCCGCATGTGTGGTACAAGCCACACGTCAAGTGCGAGCGGTCTCGAACGACGTCAGAAGGTTGGCCTGGACCGCTTCAATCTCACTATCCCGTCATAAGAAGAACACAAACAAGAGGCTTGCAACAGAAAACATCAACGCCGTAACAACCATGTTGCGTTCTACTCGTGAAACACATCTACGCATAGATCTAGCTCGATACCATGAAGGGTTTCGCGGCATAGTAAATCAAAATTTTCTACGGAGCGAACAGAGGGAAAGCCAAGATCTAATCTAGGAGATGCAAACAACGAGAGATATTGGATTATATCTTCATACAAACAGTGAGATATTGGATTATATTGGTGTATATGGTGGAGAATTTCTGCTGTAGGGCTTCGCCTACAAACAGTCGGGAGGGAGAGAGGAAGGTAGCAAGGCAGCTAGGGCTTGGAGGAAGGTGTGTGTAGTAGTGGGGAGGGGGCGCACCACCCCTCTATATATAGAGGGGGGGCGGCCAGCCCTTGCCCCTCCTCCAAGCCTATCTCTAGTTTAAACAATTTAAACTCTCCCTTATATAGAAATTCTATCTCTAGTTTAAACGATTTAAACTCTCCCTTATCTAGAAATCATATCTCTAGTTTAAACGATTTAAACTCTCCCTTATCTAGAAATCCTATCTCTAGTTTAAACGAGTTTAAACTTATCTAGGATCGGCTGGGCCCTATGGGGCCTTGTGCCCCTGGCCCAATGTCTGTGACACTCCCTCATAGGCCCATGCCCCTCCGAAGGTGGGGCCACGTTGGTCCCTTCGGAAGGTTCTAGAAGCTTCCACAATACCGATTAACCCAAACCCGAACTCCAAAATCAGACGCCTTATATGAATCTTATTCTCCGGACCATTCCGGAACATCTCGTGATATCCCGGATCCCATCCGAGACTCCGAACAAAAATTCATAAACCAATTATCCAATCTATCCTAGCGTCAAGACACGTTAAGTGTGTGACCCTGCGGGTTCGAGAATATGCAGACATGATCTTCTATCAATAATCAACAGCGGGGTATGGGCACCCATATTGACTCCCACACATTCATCAATGATCATATTGGATGAACAACGATGCCAGGATTCAATCAATCCCATATATATTCCCTTCGTCTCGCGATATTTTACTTGCCCGAGATTCGATCGTCGGTACCGTCATACCTAGTTCAATCTCGTTCACAGCAAGTACTTTACTCGTTCCGTAATCCGATATCACTTTGTGATTAACTCCTTAACCACATGCTTGCAAGCGGTGTTGATATAGATTACCGAGTGGGCCCGAAGTATATCTCTCCGACTTGGGAGGGACAAATTCCATCTCGATACATACAACCCAATGATACTTTCCGATCACCGAGAGACACCTTTATGATCACCCTCTCATAGGATGACGTTTGATGACCTCAAAGCTTTCTTCGGTGCCAGGGGTGCATTATCTCATGGTCTAAGGAATACAATATTTGACATAGGAAAAGCTTTCAAAGACGAACACGATGACACGATCTAATTGCTCTGCTTTGTTTGGGTCTATCCACCATATCATTCTCCCAATGATATGATCTCATTATCAATTGACAACTCATGTCTATGGTTAGGAAACCTTAACCATCATTTATCAATGAGCTAGTCCATAGAGGCGTACTAGGGACACGGTGTTGTTTACAAACCACACAAGTATTAATGTTTCCGCTTAATACAATTCTAGCATGGAATATAAACTTTATCATGAACAAGAATTATAATAATAACATCTTTATTATTGCCTCTAGGGCATAATTCCAACAATAGGGTGATGTAAAACCATGTTGGTTCACAAGTTGGGTCACTATCCTACCCAGTTTCACCTCGACGGGGAGATTCCCCCTTATACGGGTCCAGAACCTTCGCTTCTAGGTTAGAGCGCATGCATGCGAGGGGGTCACATGCAAGCACCTATACCAACCTCTCACCACACTCACACACATATGCTAGGGACACATGCAAGTTTTCATCTGATTCCGATGTTCTCGTGGTCTTCCTCCGGTGAAACCCTGATCTGTGCACACTCGGATCGTCTACCCCCTAGACGTTCCTCTCACAGGGGTAGCCCGGCGTAGCTCTCTCTTGTTTTGTGTTTGTTTAGGTCATAGGGTGATGTAAAACCATGTTGGTTCACAAGTTGGGGCACTATCCTACCCGGTTTCACCTCGACGGGGAGATACCCCCTTATACGGGTGCGGAACCTTCGCTTCTAGGTTAGAGCGCATGCATGCGAGTGGGGACACATTCAAGCACCTATACCAACCTCTCACCACACTCACACACATATGCTAGGGACACATGCAAGTTTTCATCTGATTCCGATGTTCTCGTGGTCTTCCTCCGGCGAAACCCTGATCTGTGCACACTCGGATCGTCTACCCCCTAGACGTTCCTCTCACAGGGGTAGCCCGGCATATCTCTCTCTTGTTTTGTGTTTGTTTAGGACATAGGGTGATGTAAAACCATGTTGGTTCACAAGTTGGGGCACTATCCTACCCGGTTTCACCTCGACAGGGAGATTCCACCTTACACGGGTCAGGAACCTTCGCTTCTAGGTTAGAGCGCATGCATGCGAGGAGGGACACATGCAAGCCCCTATATCAACCTCTCACCACATTCACACACATATGCTAGGGACAGATGCAAGTTTTCATCTGATTCCGATGTTCTCGTGGTCTTCCTCCGGTGAAACCCTGATCTATGCACACTCGGATCGTCTACCCCCCTAGACATTCCTCTCACAGGGGTAGCCCGGCGTAGCTCTCTCTTGTTTTGTGTTTGTTTAGGACATAGGGTGATGTAAAACCATGTTGGTTCACAAGTTGTGGCACTTTCCTACCCGGTTTCACCTCGACGGGGAGATTCCCCCTTATACGGGTCCGGAACCTTCGCTTCTATGTTAGAGCGCATGCATGCGAGGAGGGACACATGCAAGCACCTATACCAACCTCTCACCACACTCGAACACATATGCTAGGGACACATTCAATTTTTATCTTATTCCGATGTTCTCGTGGTCTTCCTCCAGCGAAACCTTGATCTATGCACACTCGGATCGTCTACGCCCTAGACGTTCCTCTCACAGGGGTAGCCCGGCGTAGCTCTCTCTTTTTTTGTGTTTGTTTAGTTCATAGGGTGATGTAAAACCATGTTGGTTCACAAGTTGGGGCACTATCCTACCCAGTTTCACCTCGACGGGGAGATTCCCCATTATACGGGTCCAGAACCTTCGCTTCTAGGTTAGAGCGCATGCATGCGAGGGGGAAACATGCAAGCACCTATACCAACCTCTCCCCACACTCACACACATATTCTAGGGACACATGCAAGTTTTCATCTGATTCCGATGTTCTCGTGGTCTTTCTCCGGTGAAACCCTGATCTGTGCACACTCGGATCGTCTACCCCCCTAGACGTTCCTCTCACAGGGGTAGCCCGGCTTAGCTCTCTATTGTTTTGTGTTTGTTTAGGTCATAGGGTGATGTAAAACCATGTTGGTTCACAAGTTGGGGCACTATCCTACCCGGTTTCACCTCGACGGGAGATACCCCTTATACGAGTCGAACTTTCGCTTCTAGGTTAGGCGCATGCATGCGAGGGGACACATTCAAGCACCTATACCAACATCTCACCAAACTCACACATATATGCTAGGGACACATGCA